>JAVANC010000022.1:5015000-5615913 GCA_033319125.1 Parnassius glacialis | reverse complement strand
CGGCATGAAATACTGTCCTGCTCTGCTGAGCACGCCAAGCTTTTTAGAGACCAATTTGGCCTTCTCTTCCAAGTGACCACGAAACTGCCCGTCACTCGATATGTCGACACCGAGGATTCCGATACTGGCTGAGGCAACAAGGGTAGTACCTAGAAAACTGAGGAGATAGAGGAGACTTCACGCTGTTATTCTGTGAAGTCGTGGTACCACCCCGGTTCGAGCCGGCCCATCCATGCGACAGCAAAAGCTGCCGCCTGGCTCTACCACTGTTGCAAATAGCCTATGCGTATAAAAATAGGTGTCACTTGGTGTTGAGACAGCTAGATTAGTTCATTTGAGTTATTTCCATAGCATAATGTCTAATGGGGTTTTGCTATGGGGAAATGCGGATGATTCAGAAACTTTTTTGTTTTAGAGAAGAGGGCCATTATAGCTATTTACAACCTAAAATCGAGAGAGTTTCTTAGGGATAAATTTAAAGATATAAATATATTAACTTTGGCCTCTCAGTATATTTACGAAAATTTTATGTATGTTCACAAAAGCAAAGGTAGTTTAAGTAAAAAAGTGATATACATTCTGTAAACACTAGGAACAAACACAAGCTAGTGATACCTGTTTCTCAACTCCACAGAGTCAGTTATTCATTCTTGGGGCAATGTATACGCTATTACAACAAGGTCCTGGAAAGTGTACAGGCTCTCTCTATTACCAAGTTTAAATGTTTTATTAAGTTGATAAAAATACTTATTATAGTATAAATGAATACATGGTTGATAAGAACCCCTGAAAATGAGGTGGTCGCTTCCAAGGGTGTTTCTAAAATAAATTTTGTACTTATATAGTTTGTAAAACCATTAATGTAAAATTTGCGTTTCGTTTGGTGAGTGCAGGTGGCCGGAGGCCCTTTTTACTGGAAATGAAGCATTCCCATCTTAGTCCTCACAGGTGACAACGCATCTGCATTTTGATTCGCAAACGAGGTTGCATGTAGATGTCTATGGGCCACAGTAACCACTTACCATCAGGTGGACTGTGTGCTCGTTTGTCACCCTTATCCTATAAAAAAACCATATAACAATAAATTTTTACTTTTACCACTGGCTCGGAAAAAAGTTCTGTCCTGGTAAGAACCAGCAAGAAACCCAACAGGACTTTTTTTTAAAAAACTCAATTTATAATATATTTTAAACAATTAGAGAGGGTTTGTGACCGAGTAGCGTTCTATTATTTAAATCATTTTAAGAATATTTTTTAACATCAGCAGTTTTTTTTTTTTATAGGATAATTTCTTAGAATAATTTTTTCCTTAAACATTTCTTACATACTTTTATTTAAACATGGTAGAGCCATGCTGCAGCTATATTATTTGTATAGTTGAAGCACGATCGGGTCGGCTCAAACGGTGAAGGACTACGTTCTCATAAAATTCCAGTGTAAAATAGAAGCTTAATTCTGCTGTGCTTCGTATGGTGAGTGTAAAATACTGAACACTCTTTTCACTAGAAAAGAGGCATTCCATCCTAGTCCTCACGGCTGACAACGCATCTGCATTTTGATTCTCAAACTAAGATAGATGTAAATGTCTATGGGCCACAGCAACCACAACACAAGACAAGGAAGATAATGAAGACAGAACAAAATAATATAAGTTAGGTAAGTACATAGTGTAACACAATTTTTACTTCTTTATAAAAAAAGAATCTACTAATATTTAAATTGTAATTTATATCTGAAAACTTTACATGAATTCCTATTGATTTTTGAAAATTATACTATAATTGTGTAATTTTTTCATCTAGATCATTTGAAAATCCCCAAATAAGTAAAACTTAATTAGAAATACATAATTACATGTCCTTGCCCTAAAACCCTCTCAGAAATGAAAGGACGATGTAACTTAATTACATATCACAATCTGCTCCTTAGCAAAGAACACATTTATTATGTTCTTACGTCACTGCGACCGACTTTTCTCCGTTTACTTTCCGTTCTAACGCTACTCCATAATAATTATTGACTCTTGAGGTAACATACACTAAAACAAGGTACATTTGCACTCACTAGTATGATCGACCTACCATGGTGAGACAAACAGACATATACGTACATACAAAAAAGAAAATTTAACTATTGTATTCATTATCTTCATTATTATAGTTTATCAAACGACAACCGCTGAACATAGCCCCAGCATAGAACATTTAAACAGTGGTAGAGCCACGCGGCAGCTTTTGCTGTCGCATGGTTGGGCCCGGCTCGAACCGGGGTGGTACCACGACCTCACAGAATACCAGCGTGAAGTAGAGGTTTACCTCTGCGTTTCGCTTGGTGTGTGCAGGTGGCCGGAGGCCCTTTTCACTAGAAATGACGCATTCCATCTTAGTCCTCACGGGTGACAACGCATCTGCATTTTTGATTCGCAAACGAGGATAGATGTCGATGTCTATGGGCCGCAGCAACCACTTACCATCAAGTGGACTGTGTGCACGTTTGCCCACCCTTATCCTATAAAAAAAAAATAGATTGCCTTTTATTTTCATACCTTTTCCGTCTTTGATTTTACCATAGCTGCCACGCTTCGCTGACGGGTTGGCAACCACAGTTTTGATGATTTAAATGCTTGTACGTGAGTTAATCAAGTGCATCGTATGCAGTTATTATCATGTGGAAAAGTTGGTGCATTAATTCTTATTGTTACCGTTACAGCCTAAATAAATATAAAGTCCATTGCCATACGCCTCCACTACAGATTGCCTCATAGACGGATATTTGCCATAGTTACCACGCTTGGCAAGCGGGATGGCAACCACCGTTTTTTATGTTTAGTCGTTATATTATATAGATTTGTTTCCCTCTATCACTTCTTACTCCATCGACGTGATAATATGGGGGTAGTGGATATTCTTATACTACACGGATAACGGTGTATTTAGATCATGTTTTACTTTCTAAGTTTATCTGGATGGGTTTTCCTCTCTGATAGAATTTTTATTTTTTACGCCTGGCAATGCTCCAACGGACAAGTACTAGTAATGAACTAACAAACGTTAGAGTTCCGTGTAGTGGCAACGTAAAAAAATCCAATACTCCATTTCGACTTGTGGGTTTCGGAAGAGAGCGAATACGGGAAAAAGGGGTTGTTATAAAAATAAATTGCTTAATTCCGCGTTAAGAAAGAAAATTAAGTGTCCTGCCCAGTTTTAAGGGGACCCTCCCACCCTCCCTCAATCGCGCGCACTATAATCATGGCCGCGTCTACTTCACATGAGGAATGCCTCGTGTAGAAGCGAAACACGTGTCGTATTTTCGAGAGTGGGTGTGTCATGCCTAAAGTGCTGATGCTAGGGGGTGGTAGTACAGAGATTGACGGCTACGGGTATAGTGCGCGCGATTGAGGGAGGGTGGGAGGTGCTCTTAAATCTGGGCAGGACATATCATTATCTTTCTTAACGCGGATTTAAGCAAATTAGTTTATAACAACCCCTATTATAATGGATTTCCGCAAAGTAACGCCCGATTCTATTAATTATGAATACGGGAAAGTCGAAAAGATACAATGGCCTCTGACAGATAACGGTACAACCACTGTCGTTAACGCCAAACTCAAAATACCCAAATAGTCGAAGGAAATCAGCGTCAAAGGTACAGATCGTCTAGTTCTGTAATCGCCAATCCGCTTACTAAGCGTAGCGATTCAGACAAATCCTCGCCAAACCTGGGACCATGTCAGCGGTGGACTTTAACGGGCGAATCAACATATCGACCTATGTTAGCTAAAAAGTAAAACAATTAAAGCCCTGACTTCAGAATATGAAATCATTTTATTCGTTTTTTGTTATTTAAGTCGGCTTTTACTTTTTGTTAAAAGCGTTTTTTTAAACTCCAGAGTAGATTTGGGAACATTAAAATTTTTATGTCGTCTAAATGTAAATCATTAAAACATCATTCCCTTTTTTGCCAACCTTACGGGTCAAAAAAATCAGTAAATGTATTTGGGAATTGACATGATAAATAATTAATTTCTCAGGGGTTACCTAAGGTATTAACTATTTATTGAAAAATCCGTATTGCATACCTTCTTCTTTTTTAATGTCGGACAATAAATATATTATTTATTTAAATTTTTACTTTCTTAAAAATTAAGGTCTAATAGTTAATAGTGGACTTGAGATTTCTGATATAATAATAGAATTTAATATTATGCAAAAGTAATCATATTGTGTATTAAAATTTCGAGGAGATTTAGTAAAGTAGTTTTATTAAATTTACTACTTCGCGGAAATTAGTATCTGACTTATACGGCACTGCATCATCTGCTGATGGATATATGTTTTTTATATTATTTATAATATGATTTTTAACAGTGGTAGAGTCATGTGGCAGCTTTTGCTGTCGTACGGATGGGCCGGCTCGAACCAGGGGTGGTACCACGACCTCACAGAAAACCAGCGTGAAGTAGATGTTTACCTCTGCGTTTCGCTTGGTGAGTGCAGGTGGCCGGAGGCCCTTTTTTCTGACAATGAGGCATTCCATCTTAGTCCTCACGGGTGACAAAGCATCTACATTTTTATTTGTAATAGAGGATAGATGTAGATGTCTATGGGCCGCAGCAACCACTTACCATCAGGTGGACTGTGTGCTCGTTTGTCGCCCTTATCCTATAAAAAAATATGGAACTGTAAATTTTAAAATTCAAGGTTTCGAGTTCACCATATTTCGAACCACTTGTAACCTAAATTTCAAAACTATAATAAACTTAGGTTGAGTACAAAATATGCTTTTTAGCACCAAAGAATTCTTACAAAATATACGCTTTTCATAGGATTCAGGATGTCTTGTTATCACGCAAATTTATTATGCTATTCTTGACTCCCGCTCAATGCCTTTTATTGAATTCGGAAAGCAAACACAGTTTACGACCGATCAGTTCAGATCAGTTTTCGCATGAATAAAATGAACATTCCTTTGAAACACTTACTTTTACTTTTATTGATTACGGTTATTCTTTTTCTATTATATTTATTCTTTGAGTTATTACATTAGGATATTTTTTATCCCAAGGCATCAAAGTCATACTGTCCGGTCTTGTACTAATGATTCATTACATTTACGCGAATACTACTCACTGAATAAATTGATTTTACTTGAAGTAGCCATTAAAAGTCCCAATTAGCTCAGGAGACCTTTAGCTTTTAATTTTTGATCAAAACAAGTAAACTACGTACATATAGATACATTATAACTATATCGCTTGGTGGCAGCGACAACTCCGATACACACAAAATCATTTAAAAATTGTGTAAATGAAATTATTGTTAAGTGAAATATGTTTGAAAAAAAAGTCCCGCTGGGTTTCTTGCTGGTTCTACCCAGGACAGAGGTATTTTCCGAACCAGTGGTAAATAAAAAATGAATTTCAATAAGAATTATGTAATAATCAATATTGAATAAAAAATTATTCTATTCTATTTTATTCTATTCACCCGGATCAGTCGCTTAACCGATCTGCGTATTGTATGAGGGCAAGCGGTCTTGTTTTTTTTTATGTGTGTTACCTCATAACATTTTGCTGGGCGAACCGATTTCGATGATTCTTTTTTATCTAAAAGCTGATAGTTTCGTGTGGTCCCATATGAATTTGATCAAAATCAGACCAATGTGTATTGAGTTATTCTTAAATAACCTATATTGAAGTCGCTTATATTGAAGTCGGCTGTACAAAATTTTTAATTTTAAATTATTTATTAAAATAATTAAATAGCAATTATGTGATTAAAAATAACTTATATTTGAAAAGTGACGCCCGGATGTTTTTATGAATTTGACGTGGCATAACTCTTTTTGCAACAATCATCATAACCATCATTACAGCCTTTCACAAGTCCACTGCTGAACATAGGCCTCCCCAAGTTATGCCACAAAGCACGGTCTTGAGCCACCTGCATCCATTGACTGTCTGAATGTCTTACCAGGTCGTCACTCCATCTAGTGGGGGTCGCCCTACACTTCGCCTACCGGTACGAGGCTGCCACTCGATAACTTTTTTTTCCCATCGGTTGTCGGTTCTTCGAGCTATATGGCCGGCGCATTTCCACTTCAGCTTTCTAATCCTTTGTGCTATGTCGATCACTCTGGTTCTACTGAGGATATTCTCATTCCTGAGTTTATCACGCAAAGAAAACTCCAAACATAGCCCTCTCCATAACTCATTGAGCGACTTTGAGGGTCCTCATAGGGCCAGCAGTGAAGGAACACGTCTCAGATCCATAAATCATCACCGGCATCACGCACTGGTTGTAAAATTTCGTTTTCAGGTTTCGAGGTATACTTGACGAGAAGATGCGTCATAATTTTCCGAACGCTGACCAGCCGAGTTGAATCCGTCGATTGACCTCTTGATCAATGTTGGCCTTACCTGGTCGGACTTTTTGTCCCAGGTAAACATACTCTGTCGACAAGTTCGAGGTTAGTGCTCCCGAAAACTACTGGATAGATGTCACTGGTAGGTGACATGAGTATTACACATGATCTTTATTTTGTCCATGTTCATCTTAAGACCTATCCGTTGGGAGACATTTGAGGTCATTGAGCATAGTGGTTAGGTCCTCAAGCGTCCCTGCCATAAGGACGATATCGTCGGCAAATCAAGGGTGAGTGATGTTCTCGCCGTTGATGTTGATACCGTATATTTTGCAGTAAAGTAGCTTGAAAACGATTTCCAATGCTGTCTTACATCTTTCTGCAGTTGGATAGATTTTGTACTCTGGTTCTGTACTTGGATAGCCAGCGTAGCTCTACTGTACAAACATTTTAGCACTTCGATATACCGATAGTCAACTTGGCACCGCTGTAGGAACTGCACCGCCGCCCAAATTTCGACGGAAACAAAAGCTTTTTCATAGTGCACGCATAGTACGCTATGCAAAGTGGCAGATTGTACTCTTCAGACTTCTGTTCAATTTGCCAAAGGGTATGTATGTGGTTATAGTAGTATAGCCTTTTAGGAAACCGACATGTTCGGGAGACTGGAAGTCATCGAGTTTGTGTGCGAGACGATTCCTAATGAATCTCGAAAACCGCACATAGACGCGGCTCAGAAGGGAAATCAGTCTGTAATTCTTCAAGAGAGCGTTATCGTCTTTCTTGAAGAACAAGACAATCGCACTTCTGCTCCACGCCTCCGGTACAGTTCTACCATGGAAGACGGAATTAAAGAACTTCTGAAGGACTTCGAGTACTTGTTTTCCACCCGCTTTCAGAAGCTCCGCTGTAATTCCACGCTCGCCCGGGGACTTACCGTTTTTAAGGTGCTGGTGCAGCAAAACGCTGAACAAATCTGCATTTTTGTAAGTCGTCGATTCAGCCGCGCAACTAGATTTAGTCTAGTAAACAATGTGGCTGCAAATAGTGTTATTGTCGCATAAGACTGAGTGGACTTGTACTCTGATACAGGGGAACGCCTGCGTATGGCTACGCCCCTTCTATCCGCCGGTGACCCGTGTTGGTCTATGCCGTATGTTGATGTTTAAATAAAAGAATAATATCATATTTGAATGATCTAGAAATATCCGCAATAAGTTATAAGTATAATATCTTATACAAGTAATTTCTTGTGAACTATATTTATTAACTGTAGTAAAATATTTTTATATCTTAATCTCTTTGATTTTTTTTATATAATACGCAGTAGGCTCTGTCATTTTCTGATAAGATATCATCTACAATTTTGATATCTAATATTATGTTTATGGTATTTCAGAACGAAATGGTCAGGTTATCAGTAGGTACTCACTTTCCTCACTCTTGTCAGATTTTACCCTACTCTTGTATGACATATTCATTATTAAATCGTTATATATGGCCCTTGAATCTAGCATTCAAGAAATTGTTATGCCCTTTGCCACATATATTGTATTTATTAACAGCGAAATTATTATGATTCTATTTTATGTTTAACACATTTCAGAACTTGTCGTTTTTAAAATTGTATTAGTTTAGTTATCGTAAAAGCCACGTAATGTTTAAAAATTCGTAAATATCTCATTACTTTATAATAACTCATTGTTATTTTAGGTACATACATTATTGAATAAATAACATTATCTATTTTATAATTGTGTCAATCAAAATTTTCTTTAAATATAATAAGGGTTACAAAAGGGCACATCTCGTTTTTTGTTTCGGGTACCATGGTCCCCCGTGGCGCTTGAGTGGAAGATCCCTTCCATTTTTCTCCAGCTACTTTGGATAAGAAATCAAAAAGATAATCCTTTCTATAAAGTTTAACGCTATGGGTCGCGATAACATCAGCCGCCGTATTTATATCCTTGACCATATTCTTCCAGTATTTTTTTTATAGGAATAAACTACTAGTATAACGTACACTGGTGGACCGCCAAGCATCCAGATGGTGTGGATGGTATCGGGATTACTACCGTGATGTACGTTTGTGAAATATGGCAGCTGAGATTAATCCGAACAATTACTCAGAGCACTCCCCGTGGTAGATGCTAAAGAAAATGCAAAGGGATGCAAAATCTCTTCACAGTGCCACTGAATCGAGCCGATCGGAAAAGACTCGGTCGTCGACGATTTGAGTCGCTTTGTGCTGGATGCGGTTAATTAGAAGGAGCTGGCACTGCACTGGTGAGCCCCAGCCCAGAGATGGAAACAGTATTCCATGTGAGGCCGAACCTGCGCCTTGTAAAGTAGCAGACGATGTACTGGCATGAAATACTGTCCCACCCTGCTGAGTATGCCAAGCCTTTTAGAGGCCAACTTGGCCTTCGCTTCCAAAAGACCACAAAACTGCAGGTCACTCGATATGTCGACGCTAAGGATTCCGATACTGGCTGAGGTAACAATGAGAGTGCCTATAAACTAAGAAGATACGACAAAGGGGTTCTTTTTAGCGGTAAACGCGCAAACTTGTGTCTTCTGAGGATTAAACTGGACTAGATTTAGTCGCTCCTCATCCAAAACTTTGTTCAACAAAGACTCGACTTAAGACAGAAGTTTGTTTTGGTACTCGGCCAAGTTTTTGCAAGAAATATTGCCACGGCCGATGTATAGAGCATAACCAATGCTGTCGTTTGCATAGCAATGAATATTACCGGTTTGCAAAATATCATTGATAAGCAGAAAGAACAGCGTAAGAGATAGCACGCAGCCTTGTGGAAGAGCAGTATTAATAAGCTTGTTATCGGAGCATGCACCGTCTACAACGACCTTGATACTTCGATCTACAACAATGCTGGTGATTCAGTTGTACAATTTCTCGGGATACTCCCATAGGAGGGGAGTTCTGAAAGAAGCGCTTTGTGTCAAACCCGATTGTTGCTTTCGCAACGTTATTTCCTATATTATTATAAACTTTTCACATGAATTCGGAGATTTTCCGTCACTGTGGTGCATGGCCTTTATTATTCCCTTGCCGAAAACTTCTAATACGAATTAACCCAATCACTTCCGACCTGTATCCATTCTTTCTTTCCTAATCAAAATACTTGTAGCCAGTGTACATAGAAAACTATCTCTGTTTGTTTATAACAATAATTTATTAAGCCCTTTTCAATCTGGCTTCAGGCCCGGCTACAGCACTTTTTTCGCTCTTCTTATGGTCACTGGAGACATTATGGCACCAAAGTCACTGTACTGGCTTTGGTTAACTGTTCGAATACCTTTAATATCATCAGTCATGACATCCTACCTTCTATCCTTTCTCATTTTATGATTTCTTCGAAGTACTGGATTGGTTCTCAACTTATCTTCGGGGATGTCAGCACCAGCTTGGTTCTATCGATGTTGCTGACCTCTAAAATAAAATTGAAAAATAATTAATTTAAATTTAAATTAAATTTTGAACAATTTACCATAAATGTACTAAATAATAAAATTAGTATAAAATACTAAAATACTAAATATCATTTAAAATGTTCGAATTTACTTTTTAATTGATGAGGGTGACAAACGAGTACACAGTCAACTTCACGGTGGTTGTTGTGGCCCATAATAGACATCTATCCTCGTTTGCGAATCAAAATGCAGATGCGTTGTCAGCCGTGAGGACTAAGATGGAATGACTCTTTTCCAGTAAAAAGGGTATCCGGTTCTCTCCACTCACCATACAAAATTTAGCAGCTTTAAGCTGCTATTTTACGCTGGTTTTCTGTGAAAGCGTGTTCCTTCCCCAGTGGAGTCGTTTTGTTAGTGCTACAGCTGTAATATAGCTGAAGCATGGACGTGTAGTAAACTTACGTCTCTACGAGTCATAAGCCGATATAATATCATTTTCGATCCGTATCCTTTTGATTCCAAATCTTTGGCCCCAGGCTCATTACAATATTTTTTTTATGTTAATCACTATTTTCTTATTTAAGACTAATTGAAAATTATTTTCTACTTTTTAGTTCTATTGGTATCTATACGTTTTTTTAAGTTTTTTTTAACTATTATTTATTAACACTACTGACAAGTATACGTGAAAGTATTTCTAATCACGCCGGGCAGACCAATTCGTAAATACAGAGTAGGACAACTGCGTATCATGTCTGTAGGATTTTGGGCTTGATATATTTGTATGGATTTTCTTTGACTGCCTCGTTGGTCTAGTATATAATAGAATGGAATAAAATAGGATATTTTTTTATTCAATATTGATTACAAGTAATTCATATTAAAAGTCATTTTTTTACTTTTTAGTTCGAAAAAACCTTCTGTCCTGGAAAGAACCAGCAAGAAACCCAGCGGGGCTATGTTTTAAAAATAAATTTTACATTATAAATAATAACAAACTATTAAAAAAAATATTTTAGAAACAGCTTGGAATTGACCACAGTAATAGTCGGAAACGGGACTGCTAATCATGTAACCTCGAGTTGAAATCCTCTAAAATTCAGTTATTAGGTTTTTTGTCAAGTAATTCTTAGTAGCAGCTTGGAGTCAAGAAGTTGGTGGTGTTTCATCCAGGCACGTAAATGACCTTACCTACGCCTGATTTCTCTCCGGTCGCGGTCATGTTGGAATACCGTCCTATACGCTATTATGAAAATTATGGAGTTGAGTGTCATCCTTTATTAGACGATTTTCCAAAAACATAAGAAATCAAGGAGGAATGGAACATATCAAATATATAAGCTTACATTCATATTTCGTTTTTTAAATACATTTATGCTAAACAAATAATTCCTTAAGGACAACGAGCGAGTTGTAATTTCGCAGCGTTTTATAATACTTTTAGCCTATTATATTTATTAAAACGAAATCCAAATTTAAAGGAAGCAAAAAAAGCGACCAAAATCCCCAACTGCATTTAAAATTTTTAAAGTGTGCTTGCTTTTTACCTAGTTCGTGAAATTATAGTGAGATCTTAAAACGGAAAATTTAAGTGCATAATTTGAGAAAATTAGCGGTTTTTGAATGCGCATACTAATTATAACATAAGTCTTTACTTCATGGTTGTAAATGTTCAATATAATTTTTTTTCTATTTTGCGTAAGCAAGCTATGGATGTATTAGTTTAAAGTTCTTTGCTCTGAATGTGTTATTTATTCCTTTCATATTTTTACATTAATATCCTATAGATGTCTGTTCCAAGAAGAGTCATTTGTAAAAAATTAGAAAAAGAAATACATTTTTTAATAAAAACACACAAAAACAAACAGACATGCAGTGGCTGTCTGTAAAATGTATATAACTGGGTTTTATTGAACTGAGGGCATTATTTGCATGTCATTGAGATATAAAGAAACTATTATTTAAATTTTTATCTCTGTCTCTCTGTCTGTCTGACCGAACTAATATTCGGAATGGCTGAAGTTATTGTTATGAAACTTCACGTACAGATATAGAGTAATGCCAGGAGTGAAATAGGTTATATTTTATTCAAAAAACTTAAGAGATTTGTATAAAAATTATTTAAAATCTAAATAAAATCATATTAATAGATCCTAACGTAGCGAAGCCTGGCTGGGTATAGTTGAAAACAATTATTAATTATATTTATAAACACAAAATAAAGAATCTAAAACTCGAGTGTACAGTAAACGAAAATTCTTTATTTTCTCGCTATTTTACAAATGTTACAAATGTTAAATTTTAATTAGATCCAAAATCATCATCATCATCAATACAGCCTTTCACAAGTCCCTTGCGGAACGTAGGCTTCTTTCAAGGAACGCCAAAAAGCACGGTCCAGTACCACCTGCATCCATCCAATTCTTGCATGTCGTACCAGGTCGTCACTCCATCTAGTGAGGGGAAGTCCCTACACTTCACCTGCAGGTACGAGGCTGCCACTCGAGGACCTTTCTTCCCCATTAGTTGTCGATTCTTCGAGCTAAACGGCCGGCCCATTGCTACTTTATCTTACTAATCTGTTGGGATCACTCTGGTTCCTAACATCTCTTCTAAGGGTATCCTCATTTATAAGTTTATCGAGCAGAGAAACTCCGAGAATAGGCCTCTACATAGTTTGCTTAACGAACTTGAGCTTCCTTATACCGCCAGCAGTTAAGGACCGCGTCTCATATCCATGTCATCACTGGCAAAACGCACTGGTAGTGCGATCTCGTTTTCAAATTTTGAGCTAAACCTCACGAAAAGATGTGTCGTAATTTTCCGAACGCTACCCAGCCGAGTTCAATCCATCCATTGAACTCTCCGTCGAAGTTAAACTTACTTAGTCGGACTATTTGGCTCAGGTAAACATACATCAACAACTTTAATCTTAATGCTCCCAACAACTACCAGCCTAGGTGGGACATGAACGTTACACGTGATCTTTGTTTTCTCCATGTTAATATCAAGACTTATCCGTTGGGTCTTAGGTTACTTAGTCATTGAGCATAGTGCCCAGCGATCCTGCCATAAGGGCTATATCGTCGCCAAATCAAAGGTGAGTGTTAAACTCGCCATTTATGCTAGTTCCGTATACTTTCCAGTCCTGTAGCTAGAACACGTCTTCCAATGAATCTGTGAAGAGATTAAAGGATATAACATTTTCGGAGACCTTTTTACTAGAAAAGAGGTATAAAGACTACAACCCTCAATTTTCATCACAAAACACATCAGACGTCAGGACCTAGTTAGAATCACAGTACACATTTGCTTATGCCGTCTCCTCTTTTTATTTGCTCCGTGATCAAAACTTCCTATAAAACTGAAGAAAAAACTAATGGACTCATATTTACTACCTTATCATACGTATGACTGCCAAACATGATTATACATTAATAACACTAGAAACAAAATACAAGTATTTCTGAGAGAGATGGAAAGGAGTATACTAAACTTACAAAGAAAACATAGAAAAAGAAACAGACATAAGAAAAACAACAAAAATAAAAGATGCTTTGAAACATTCTCAAAAACAAAAATGGAAATGGGCAGGTCAAATTGCACAAAGAAGAATGGACACAGAGAGTAATAAACTGGCAAGGAAAAACAACAAAAGGAAAAGAGGTAGACCGAGAGACAAATGGATTGATGAAATAATAAGAAAAGCTGATAACGGTTGGATCATAGTGGCAAAGGACAGATAGACGTGGAGAAAAATGGAGGAGGCCATTACCCATTGATATTAAAGTAATAAATTATGTGATGAATTGTGTAAACTGATCTGAAAATTGAATTTATTTCATATTTTGAAATTTTATATAAATTTAAAAATTATTTGTTATACGATTTTAAATTATTAATCATGATAATTATGAATTGTAATATTTTGTTTCATGCATGCATAATTATGATATAATAGTAATCTCGAGATATATTTGTTTTTAAGTCACTCATTATGGATATAAAGAGGCTATATTATTGATATTATTATGTATGTGGTGTGTGTAAATATTTTTTTGGAAACCGGCTTGTTCGGGAGGCTGGAAATCGTCGAATCTGCGTGCGAAACGATTTGTAATGACTCTCTAAACACCACGTAGACGCGGCTTAGAAGAAAAATCGATCTTTTCGATCGTTCTTCAAGAGAGCATTGTCGCTTTTCTTGAAAAACAAAGCCACTGCACTTCTGATCCATGCCTCCGGAGTAGTCCCACCATGAAAAACGGAATCACAATGCTTCTGAAGGACTTCAAGTACCGGTTAGCCACCCGCTTTTAGAAACTCCGCTGTAATTCTATTCTCGCCTGGAACCTTGCCGGTTTTATCGCCTTTATTGAAGAACAAAGCCACCGTACACGTAGGCTCCACGCCTCCGGAGTAGTCCCACCATGAAGAACAGAATTAAAATGCTTCTGGAATACTTGAAGTACCGGTTTACCACCCCCTTTCAGAAACTCCGCTGTTCTATTCTCGCCTAGAATCTTGCCATTTTTAAAGTTCTGGAGAGCCATTCTAGTCTCGCTTAGACTGATGTCCAGGATATAATCGGAATAGTGGCACATATAGGAAGTCTTATGTGACTCTATTCCACATAAGATTTCCTCTTGAATCGTTACTCACACCTGAATGTGGCTCCAACGGTGATAGAATGCCCATAGAACCTCTCAATCTTATACAAAATTTCAGGTGTCCCGGAAAGAATGCCGCCACACTCGGTCTTCAGCTTTGAGAGCTGATTTTTTCTGGCAGACAGATCTTTGGCAAGGACTTGGAGCCCTGGTTTCGCTTCGTGATCGCTTTTTAAATACGAGCTGTTCAAAATCAAATTCACTCAATTGAAAGCAGAGTTCGAGTTGCATCACTACTGTAAGAATATAGTCTGCGTAACAGGTTAATTTATAAGTTGATAATAATAATTTTTGAAAGCAAAATTAGTTAATAGCAAAAAAGTTTATACTTGTTTGTTTTGTAAAGACAGTGTAATAAATATCGTCTCATCGTTGCACAAGTGTTTAACATAATATAGATACTATCATTCAATTTCAAAATTCAAAAGTTAGCCAATGTACGTATGGTAAATTGCCAATGACATTCGAAATTGCAAAATTAAAACTATTTTTGGTATTAGTAAAATCTAAATTAAATAATAGATGGAATAATTCTTAAAAGCTTCTTCTAAAGCTTCATTGGCTTTGAAGAGCGATTCATTTAACTGCATTTAGGTACAAATACCTTATCTATTCAGCAAGTTGCTCCATAAACTTACAATACCAAATAGCATCAAAATTGGATACTGAATTTATACCAGCCACAGTAGATAGATAGTATAGATAGTACATATATTTATGTGTAAATAAATACTATATATAGTATACAGTTTGCATACGTATTGTAATTTAGTTAAGCCATTTTTACTTGTGAATGGTTATATACGCCTCTTTGCTTCAATAATGTGTTATCTTGAAAATTGAAAGTTTAGAGGAGAGTGTTTTTCAACTTTCAAAAAATAATTGTGTCGAAACGAATAATTTTTTTACTGTAAATCTACGATTTTTTGTAAATAATAACAAATAAAATATGTGAAAACTTATCAAAATATTGACAATTCAAAAGTTTTGCAAGAATTTGTCTTTATTTCAGAAAAAGTGGAAAACATGTCACATTGTTCTTGCAAATATATAGTAAGGTAATTGGTACAAACTAAATTGTCACTATGTTGATGATATTACTTTTGGTATGAAACTGAGTTATATAATGAACAAGCATTGTTGAAATAAAAACTTTTAGATTTCAAAACCAATCTTTATTGGAAAAAGTGCAATTACAAACTACACTTATTTTTATATAACAATATATTAAAAAATCAGACTGACATAACGAATAATCACAATTTTTATTGTTCATTACTTGACGGGAATCACATTTTACTGGAGAAAAAGTATTAGTTTAAAATAAAAATAAAATAATGAATCCTTATGAACAATCAGACTTTAAATCATTGAGTAATATTATTATTAGGTATAGGTATATTTTTAGATAGACTTTGACTTTTCAATAAAGCTTAAAATCTCGTGACAAACGGATTTGTTAATCCACTCCAAGAGTTTGCATTTGCAAACAAAATACATTTACAATAATTAAACATATATATCTAAATTGTCTTAGTCAAATCATGAAGAAAACATACTCAAATTAAAAATAATAAACTATAAATAATTATAATATAACTATTGGCACTTGGAGTATTAACTCAGTACAGCTTATTAACCAATATAAATTTACAGTTTTACTTATAATTATAGCCTCTCACAATGATCAACATAACTTATCTTAAATTATGTGTCAGTCTTAGTATTATTTTGGCGTAAGTATTAATATCAGCCTTTTTTCAGCCTGTATTTAAAAAACCCGCTTTTCTCAAAGCTACAGACATTCATAAAATGGCTTGTGATATCTGGGAATAAGATTTTTGTTAACCAAATCCATTAGGTCTGCTCGTTTCTTATCAGATATCCCAGGTTTTTGGTTGTATGCATTTTTTAATTCCAAATTTGAGACGTCCCTTTTCTTTTTAATAACAATAGCTTTTTTAAATTGTTTATCCGCATATGAATCTTTAAAAAATACAGCTTCAGGATCGCTTTTTTGAACTCTAATCACTTTTAAACCTGTTAGTTTAACTGAATCATTATTTTCATTTTTTAGCAACGAAAAGTTCATTTGATTAGTTAAGATTTTCCAATCATAGAAATCTGCGAAGCACATTTCATTCACATGAAAGGGCTCACTTTTCTTCCGGGCAGCCTTTATAGCACCAATAAATGCGTCAGGTGTATACATTGGCCCAGATCGTAATTGCCGCTTAATTTCTCTCTCAATTTGAGAATGAGCAGAATCGCCCTCATTCTGGGTATGTCCTTTTATTAAATATTTATGAGTGACTGAATTAAGGTTTGGTATTGTCTTAACTGCGTATAGATACATGCAAATCATAAATTTATTTTTCTGTTGGCCCGCACAGTTATCCGAATAGAATACAACGTCTAGATTTTTGACTTTTTCTGAAATTTTGACGAGGTATTTGTAAACGCAAGTACCGATTTCGTTTACACCTCTGTGAGCATTTGACTCGTCCCAAACATAGCTTTCAACACAGTTACTCTGAATGTTGTATATAGTAAGATTAAGAACATTCAATTTAGACTTATAATAAAAGATAGAAATGTCCCCTTTGGGACATTGGAAAACCGCTTGAAGGTCGTACACAGCAACGAGAATTTCACTATTCTTTTTATCATTCTCCTTCTCTGCACGTGAGAGAAATTTTTCATTTTGATGTGTTTCGTAGCTTTCTTTTAATCGTTCTTTCTCTTCATCAGTGCTGTTTTTGTAAGCTTCGCATACATCACATAAATCTTTTTTAGGGACAAAGAATGATATGTTGTAATCTTGCGTAAATATACGGTAAAACATTAAGTAATTGGCGAACGGTACATTTTTTGACTTTCATTCAGCAACATAGTCTCTATGGAGATCGGTGATAGCTTTGCTGCCATCGATGTAATGTCTTCTTGAGTTAGCTCTTACATAATGGGATTCAATTTTCGGTATTGCTTCAATAAATGTTTTTACACCATTCTTTATGTTTTCATCCACTTTATATCGATTTGCATGATGTCCCCGATTATCTTTCATAGAAGAAATGTTGCAATCTTTATTTTTCTTCTTTAACGCCGTTTCTATTGGCCGGTTATTAATTGCCAAAGTGTTTTTGAAAAATACTTTACACACTCTTATTTTTATTTCAGAAACGGTAAAATAGAAAGCATTATTGTTGTCGCGAGTTGGTGCAACGTTTCCATCTGAATCTACCTTCACATATCGATGTTTTGGGATGACTGCTTCGACACTATTTGCGATAAATGACCACTGTTTTTCAATGTCGCCCAAGTTCCAGAATTCTTTTAAAAGTTGTTGACGTTGGTCATCTGTGATATTTAAACGACATTTGAATACGCAATTTTCTCTGCAAGGTGGTCTCAATTGACGTTCTGGAATTATTTTTTTTGTTTTTAATGATTGGTAAGACTTACCGCTATTTCTCAGTTTCTTTGCTATGTTTTTCTTCCAGCTTCCTTCTTGTCTTCGTCTTTTTTTACCTTTTTTGTTCGGACTACAATTTGGATTTTGTAAGTTTTGTTCAGTGGGGCTGACATTTTCAATATTTGATGGTTCATTTAGTATCGGAAGTGCATATGATTCTTGTAAAAGGCTGTTAAGAATCATTTCGTGGCCTTCTGTAGGTGTACAAATAACATTTTCTTGTAAAATATCATCTTGGTTTCTTGTGTTCACATTAACAACTTCTCCGTCAGAATCTGAAGAATTTCGATAAAGACGCCGAGGCTCCACAACTTCATAGTTTGGATCTTTAACTGAATCGTCGCTATCTGTATACAAAATGTATTACGGTTGGAATATAAATAAGATTAAGTAAATTACTAAAAAAATTTAAACAATAGTGGAACTTACCTTCATTAAACGATGTATTTGATGAGCTGCTTGATGATGATGATGAGTCACTCGAAGAACTAACCCTGCTGCCGATCGAATCAAAATGATGGCTATTGGATACTGATAAGTCAACTTCTTTATTTGGTGTGTTATCCACATTTAACGTTGCTTTCTCTATGTTCGGCCTTGCATCCCCTGAGCTTAACGTTGCGTCCTTATCTAAAAAAAAAACGTTTACATACGTAAAATATATAATTTTAGTACGACAGAAAAATGTAATCCAAACTTAGTATCTACATTACTACGCGCACGGAATAGTTAAGTACCCACCATGCGTTAAAGAGTAGATAGGTATTTAACTCAGCCGCGTGGTGGTAGCGAAGTTTTCTTGCTAAGTAGTTCTTTAATAATTAAATATACAAACAGGTACCTGCACTTGTCTCTGCAACAGGAATATTCAAATTTTCTATTGACAACGCAAGATTAACAAGTCTTTTACATCGTGTTTCCATCTGAAAAAATAAGTACAAATAGTTATTTGTTTTAGCATTAACAACGTAATATTTAGGAATATTACTGTTTTAATTCATTTGTTTTTGTTCAATAACGGAACATTAGCAGATAACTATATCTTAGTTTTTGTATTGGAAAAAGTTTCATCATATACAATGTTGTATCTTAAGATAACACAAAGCAAAATTCTCATTCTTTCGGCAACAGTGTGACATGAGCATTTAAAACAATTAACACATTACAAATTTTTTCAACAACACTGTGTTAAACCCACATATCACATTATAAAATAAAAAATAATAATTGAATTAAAACATACCTTTGCAACCAAAACGTGATATCTTCGTGATGTCACGTTTTCGCTGAAATTTGAGTGCACCTTCCTCTACACATGCGTAGTGACAACTGTTTTGTTTCGTTGTTGAAACAAATCTCCCCGCAGAAAAAGACAACGTGATATCGTGATCTGACACAGTTGCGCTGTCTCTTTCGCTCATAAGTGCGCTAATACACGCACAAAAGATACCACGTTTTTTGGAAAAATAAAATCGGCCACGGCGGTTTCAATTATCAAATAATAAAAAAAAGAAATTTTCGGACTTACCACATTATTGAAGCAAAGAGGCGTATCGTTGTTGATCAGTTGACCAAATGCTTCTATTACCCTTAAACTGATGTGTTGCTAACTCTGCAAAAAGGAATATTATTTTGTATCTACTATCAGATAATATAAAAATAATATCCTTTCCCCCTACATGAAACCAGTGAAAATAAGAAGTTAGGCAACTTTTACATAGTCAAATATTGTTGATGTAAATCCATAGTTACTAATAAAACATAAACATAGACCTCACATGCTACATAGATTGCAATAATTATAGAAAAAATAATATACACAATATTCATTAACTTTTTTCAGGTCAATTAGAATAAATGTGTATGTCTCGAAGGCTGAAATCTTGCAGAGCTGCTCGTAGGCAGAGACGGATAGAAAAAGTATATGGATATTGAATACAACAGTCTTATATCATATCTCATAACATTGAAAATATCCTTGTTATGTTTTTACCAATTTAGTTTGAAACATTATAATATACAATTAAATTAAAATTAAATATTACAATTAAATTATACATGTGTTTTTGTTATCCTTACACAACCAGTTTAAAACATCTTACTTCATATTTGTCAGTGTGTAATAACATAGATAAGCATATTACCTAGTCATTTTGCTTTAATGGTATTTGGGGTATGATAACTAATCAGTTAATATATTTTAAAATAAAGTTTACACACTGCATCTTAACTAATTCCACGAAAATATGATTAAAGTCTTGACACCGCACCTGTCTCTCCGTTCCACTGTTAATAGACTGCTATGGAAATAATTACAACAATAAATGCAGTGGCATTTTACATTGTGTTTTAGCCTTATACAACCAGTTTAAAACATCTTTCTTACTATAAAGCATGTAAAGGTAATATTATAAATGGACATATCATCCGTTATTCATCTTGTCTTTAATCATAATTATTTAATTACTGTAATGATGTTTGTGATGTATATTCACTAATCAATTTATAAATGTAAAAAATTTGTTTTGCCGGAAGTGCTTAAAACATTTGCCATCAATATTAAAGTACCTATAATTGCTGAATGTACCTACAACTTTGTTTAATACTATTAATTATTAAGCTATTCTATTCTATATACAATGTTCTAACTCATAATATCTGTGAAAACTACTAGAAAATCGCTTTTAGTTTGTTTTAAGGTTATTGTGATATTCATATTTAATTGTTAATTTGTGAGAATTCTAAGAGAGGCTTATGAGGCTTTTTCTAAATGCACATTCCTGACTTTGTATTGCTGGCACAGCTTCAACGTAGTAAATTACACATATAGTTCTCGGCCTTGAAGATCACATCATATCGAAACATTTTTTTATAGCATAAGGGTGACAAGCGAGCACACAGTCCACCTGATGGAAAGTGGTTGCTGCGGCCCATAGACATCTACATCAATCCTCTATCACAAATTAAAATGTAGATGCGTCGTCACCCGTGAGGACTAAGATGGAATGCCTCATTTCCAGTAAAAAGGGCCCCCGGCCACCTGCACTCACCAAGCGAAACGCAGAGGTAAACCTCTACTTCACGCTGGTTTTCTGTGAGGTCGTGGTACCACCCCGGTTCGAGCCGGCCCATCCGTGCGACAGAAAACCTGCCGCGTGGCTCTACCACTGTAATATAACTACTATCATAACTATCACCCATAATAAATAGGTCGGTTTTCAATGCTAGAGGATCTACTGTTAGAAAGGAGTTTTCAGGTACATCAGCTTCTATGTTTTGTTGAATTTGTTTCACCTTTCTGAAAAAGAAATCACAAAGTCAAACTAACATTTTACACCTTTGTCAACTGATGGAATAATCGATACTAGCAAAAAAAAGTCTGTATATCTATGACTTGCATCGAAATAAAATCAATTTGCACATGCTCAATCAATACCCGTTGGGTACTTACTGTTCTTCTGTGTATTCTCAGATCGGGGTATTGATGCACTGTAATCAATAAAGTCTGTTTTATTTGTTTACATAGACTTATTTAAATAACTTAGACATTATTTCGACTACAATAATGGCCGTACTGTATGCTAATACTGTTATAAAATCTTCATAGAAATACATTTTCAGAAACAATTATGGTCGAACTGATTTAATTAGAATATGTTACTGTGGTCACCAGATTTCTTTTGTTTTAGTTTCCCATTCACTATATTATTACTACCTTATTAACACCCCTTAAAAGTGCACTATTGGAAGCACAGATATGCACCTAAAACCATGTTACTGGTTGCAAACGATATAAGATAAATAAATACTTATGTGGCTGCTTTTAAATTAGTTGAGCATAGTTTTGGCTTACTTTTTGCTTCACTTAAATTGTATGCAGTCAGTCTTTTTTTCTTTCTGGATCTGTGCTTAGTAATCAATACAGCACAATAAATAATAAATACAATCAAAAATCAATACATCACCGCGTCTGTTTATTCCTACTGTTGACTCCGGTACTACTAAAAAGAATTCCATCCACTAAGTGTACTTAACATTTTAAAGAACCTACAACATTTTTATCCTTTTTATTATTAACAGTGCACTATTATAACAGAGAATATCGATAAAAACTTTTAGACAGTCGGTCGTTTGAGATATTGAGGGTATAGTGAGGTTGCCGTTTGATTGTTAATTTCTCAGCATTCCCTTTAGATATGGTAAAACCAATATTACTATAGTAATCTAGAGATAATAAGGAATAAATCTACACACATTTCATTAAATGTCGTCACAATTTTTGGTGGGCCCATTCTCCATACAAAAAGAAATTGTCTCCTTTAAGATGATAAATGTAAACCTTTTTAATTTCTCATAAATACGCAATTTTGCTACTGTACTATTAATTTTTACGTTATTTAACTTTTTGCAACATTACTGTGTGTTAATTGTGGTTGCTTATAACTGGGTGAGCATATTGTATGTTTCTCACAGTGCTTGTATCTTGTTTTTAGTTTTTGTGTATCATCTTGCGGTGATCCTTCATTACAGCCTTTCATAAGTCCATTGCTGAGCATAGGCCTCCACCAAGGAATGCCACAAAGCACGGCCCTGAGCAGCCACCTGCATCCATCGTTATATCCCCGAATTTCTTCACCGCTACATTGGAAGACGTT
Organism: Parnassius glacialis; assembly: GCA_033319125.1. NCBI lineage: Eukaryota > Metazoa > Arthropoda > Insecta > Lepidoptera > Papilionidae > Parnassius > Parnassius glacialis. Next base: position 5,593,315 of record JAVANC010000022.1, on the reverse strand, counting down.
TTCAAGCTTCTGGACTGGAAAGGATACGATATTAACATCAATGGCGAGTACATCACGAACCTTTGATTTGCCGACGATATAGTCCTTGTGGCAGAATCGCTGGTGGACCTAAGCACTATGCTCAATGACCTCAATAGTGTCTCCCAATGGATAGGTCTTAAGATGAACATGGACTAAACAAAGATTATATTTAATGTCCATGTCACACCTATGCCAGTAGTTGTTGGGAGCACTAAGCTCGAAGTTGTTGACGAGTATGTTTACCTGGGACAAATAGTGCGAGTAGGTAAGTCCAACTTCGACCAAGAGGTTCATCGACGGATTCAACTCGGCTGGGCAGCGTTCGGGAAGCTACGACACATCTTCTCGTCAGACATACCTCAAAACCTTAAAAAGAAATTGTACAACCAGTGCGTTTTGCCAGTGATGACTTGTGATTGTGGAGAGGGCTAGGCTCGGAGTTTCTCTGCGAGATAAACTTAGGAATAAAGATATCCGCAGTAGAACCAGAGCAACCGACATAGCCCAACGGATTAGTAAGCTGAAGTGGCAGTGGGCCGGCCATATGGCTCGAAGAACCGACAACTGATGGGGAAGAAAGCTTCTTGAGTGGCAGCCTCGTCCCGGTAGGCGAAGTGTTGGGCGACCCCCCACGAGATGGAGTGATGACCTGGTAAGACATGCAGGAAGTCTATGGATGCAGGTGGCTCTGTACCGTTATTTGTGGCATTCCTCAAAGGGTTATGTTCAAAAGTGAACTTGGGAATAGATATAATGATGACGATGATAAATTTAAAGGTACCCTGTTCCACAATCACTATTTAAAAAAAAATAAGATATTTCTGTCACATTATGGGTTATTATATAGATTTATTTTTTATAAGATAAGAGTGAAAAAGAAGCACACAGTCCACCTGTTAAATGCTTGCTGTGGCCCATAAACATCTACATTTATCTTTAATTACGAACCAAAATGCAGATGCGTCGTTGCCCGTAAGGACCAAGTTTGAATGCCTCGTTTCCAGTAAAAAGGGTCTCCGGTTCTCTATTCCCACCATACGAAACAGAGCAGTATTAAGCTGCTATTTTACGCTGGTATTCTGTGAGAGCATGGTCCTTCCCCTGTCGAGCCGACCCATTCGTGCTACAACTTTACTAATAATAGCTGCAGCATAGCTCTACCACGTATAAATAAATATCATATGTTAAACAAACCAATTCGTATGCAGTGCTGAAATTTCTAATTTATTTATGCTTCTTAATAATTTTTATAAACAATAATTGCATATAATTTCACCCGTGTATGCAGCAATTTGATTAATTCCATTTAAATTGTGCAATTCGTAGAGCATGCCGTTATAACGCATTCAACCGTGGCTTGCATCAAGTTTAACAATTGTTACTCAACCGCGAAACTCATTACCGAAATGTCATTTGTTTTGTATAGTTTAAATTACTATCAGTTTATTTATTACATACTTTTCATCTGTACATATAAATAAAATTTGATATATCTGTCTGTAACATCGAAATAAGTATCTTATATTGAGGTAACAGAGTTATTGGCATGCCCTTAAGTCATGTACAAACATATATTTTTTAATTTTGTCCGTTAATGTGTCTGTCCGAGCTTCACAGTGACTAAACCGATTGTAATAAAACTTAATTTATGGGCCGGAGATAATTCCAGGCGTGATTAAAGATATAAATAAAGGAGAAGTAGAGGGCGCTTTGCCAAGTACATATTAGCACCCGTGTTATTTTATTTTTAAAAACATATCAAGTTATAATTTCGTATTATCACTTTTACATCTGATAAAATCTGCCTAAATCAAGTAAATAGTGTCACCTAGCAGTGACTGATTGTACCAGCTGCAACAATCGATAAAAATCAGAGTTTAGAATCAAACCTATTTAAGTTAGCATTACTATAGCCCAACACGAGAGGTCACTTAAAGATGGAGAGTTGCGCAAAACACTAAAAAAATGTAAAAAATAAACAATCTATGACATTTTCAACTTGTAAAATGATATTTTACCTAGAATGTGCAAATAATTCATATAATTTGTTCAGCTTAATGAAAATAGAAAGTAAAGAAAAATGGAAATGCGACCGTTGTTGAACGGATTTACAGAAAAATATTCAAAAGCCATTATTTACGGTTACAGAAACATCCGAAAATTCTTTCACTTCACCTAGAGAAAATGTAAGAATGCGCAACGGGATTATAGCAAATGTTTCAAATGAAAACTCATTTGAAACGCTTTTGGTAGACGAAATCGATACTCACGATGAAAATTACATGAATAAATCGGTCAAGCTGAATCGGGGTTATCCTGATATTGATCCTAAACTAAGTAAACATGATTATAATGATTATATACATACACTGACAGAGAAAAACAAAGAATTAGAAAAGAATTAAGATCTGCTAATGTTGAATTTGAAAAATTACTTGCAGTAAATAGTATGTTACCGAAAAATGTTTCAAATTATGAATTAAAAATTAAGAAGAGACAATTTGAAGTTCACCCAACGCACTATTAAATATTGAAAATAAATTCCCTAAGCGCATAAAAGGAAAACAGTTAAATTTTATCAAAAATAATATAACGCTGGTAAATACACCGATATGTAATCAGAAAATATTGTTAATATAAAAGAACTTGAAACCATAAAAAGCAAGAGAAGAGATTTGCTTACTAAACAATAGACTTGAGGATCTAACAATAAACAATCTTAAATGTAATTACGAAACAAATAAATAAAAATCTTCAGTTCCCAAATATGAAAAGTTTAATCAATAAAACTCATCTACTAGAAACATATTTAAAACAAAATCTACCATACGCATTTTGTATTTCGAAATATTGGCTGTCTTATTATAAACTAGAATTAGTTGTATTTCAAAACTAACATATAGCAACATCTTTTTGTCGAGAAAACCACACAGGAGGTGGGGTATGCATCATATTAAAAAATTGTCTCCAAGATAAAATCCTAACGAGGAAATCCGCTGAACAAGATTAACTGCCATAGCCCAGCGGAATAACATAAAATTTAGGTTTATATTATATCTAGAGCCGTGGTATTTCAGATGGTTAGCGCTCGCTGTAAGCTCAACAGTACTCGAGCAAACCGGGTTCGATCTCCACCGGTAACAATGAAATTGTTAATTTCGTCGTCTGAGAAATAAGAAAAAAAATGTTTCGAAGACATGTGAAGTTTGCCAACACGCATTGGGGCAGCGCGGCGGACATTTCTTTGCTCTAAAAAACCCTCTCAGAAATGACAGGAGGCCTGTGCCCAGCAGTGGGACGTTAATAGGGTGCAACTTTACTTTTTTACTTATATTATATCTTTATTATTTTACATTCTTATTCGACTGACGAGAAGATACTGGAGTTGGAAGAAGAGATAGAAGAGTTGCGCTGGAATATTATAGGATTATCCGAGGTACGAAGACAGGAGGAGGACACGGTAATCGTCGAATCCGGCAATTTGTTCTATCACCGGGAGGATGACCATCTGTCCCGAGGAGATATCGGATTTATGGTTTACAAGTGTCTCTTTAAAAACGTTGTAAAGTTTGGGAGTGTGTCGTCGAGGGTTCCATACCTTATACTCAGAATCACCAAACGGTAATCGCTGAGGGTCATACTGGTTAACGCACCAACCTCGACACATCCAGAGCAGGAGGTGGAAGAAATGTATGAGGATATATCTAGAGCCATGCATTTCTTCAATGCCCTCAATACCGTGTTAATGGGAGACATCATCGCAAAACTAGGCACAAGACAGAACGGTGAGCTGAAAGTAAGGAAATTCGCAATATAGCAACGGAACGCAAGGGGCCAGCAGCTGGCCGACTTCATTGAGAAAGAGGGACTCTTTCTTCTAGAGGCAGACCACAGTAAGTGTACCTGGATGAGCCCCGACGGTTCGACAAAAAAACCGGCCAAGTGCGAGTCGGACTCGCGCACCGAACAAATCTGTAAGTATATAAGTTTAAAATTATTAAAAATATTTTTATTATATGATGTAACTAAAAATTTAAGCTTTTCGCAATTTTTCCTTTATCTGTGCTAATACGTTGCTTCGTACCAAATTAATACATATGGGACTTCAAGTCATAACTCTGCTATCATTATACTTATGCGTCATAGAGACCTTCTATATTAATGCTTTGGTTCCATAGACCTTACTATCATAAGTCCGAAATATAGGACTAGTCACTGTGCCTAGTACTAGTAGTAGTCGGTCAGTTTTTTTTGCGCCCGAAGCAATTGGAAAAGGGCTACAATTTATGTAGGAAGGCGGAAAATGCATTACGCATACCACGACAGCCGGTCTATCGTGGTTATGAGGGACTCACTGCGTACCGGGGCAACCTAAGTGATACCCTCTAAAAACCGCCTTTGGGGACTAGCAACCAGCTGTTTAAAGCTTCTTATGCCGTATCCGAAGCGACCCTCTTTTGGAAAAAGAGGGCGCAGGCGGCTACGAGCCGCTGAGGGAGGAGTACGAAGGCATTAATTATGAATATTTTAATTAGAGTTGGCCTGAGCCGCCAGGAGGCAGTTCAGGTCGTTTGACAGTTTATTAGGTGGGTCCGAGTGAGAGTTTCTCGACCTGAGGACGCGAAAGCGAGTGAGGGGTGGGGCTGCATAAGTAGCTGCCTTACGAATAAGATGATTGGAGTGCGACTCTGAGGCTTTAAGGAAGTTCTCAGAGAGTTTTTTAAGAAATTGTTGAATTGCAGGGAGCTCTAGGTCCCGATGAAGGTCGGCATTACGGATGTACCAAGGTGCGTTCGCAGCTCGACGACAAAAAAGGTTTTGAACTATTTGGAGTTCATTAATAATTTTAGGGTCAGCGTGGGCAAAAATGGGGCCCGCGTCGGACATGACTGGTCGTATAGAGAACTTATAAAGGGTACGCTTGTTTCTGAGGGACATATTACTGTGTCGGCCAACATACTGTTGAGCCTACTCAGGTAAAAACGTGCGTGACGGGTTATTCTTTTGACGTGGGGCCTGAATGTGAGCCTTGTGTCCAGAGTGACACCTAAATATTTGGCAGACGTACGCCAGGGGACAGGGGTCCCTAGCATACGTATTGGTGGAGTGTTTTGAGACGGCATCGTTTATAATCGAAGTGAACGGCGGAGCTCTTCTCCGGGTTCACATCGATGCGCCATTTTTTGAACCAAGCTCCTAGGTCATCAACTGACTTTTGGACCTTGTTACGTATGAAAGGTAGCGAGATACCTTTACAGTAGAGAGCAGTGTCGTCTGCGAAGAGGGAGAGCTGAACACCTTTCGACGGGATGGGAATGTCGTCGGTGAACAGGATGTACAGCAGAGGAGCAAGTAATGAGCCCTGCGGGACACCAGCTTTGATGGGGCGCTGTGAAGATAGCGTGCCTTCGTGTCTAAAACGAAAGGTACGATGCTTTAGATAAGAGGCCACGAGACGTACTAGACGATCGGGGAGACACATTTTGTACAGTTTGTAGATAAGGTATGTATGCCAAACTCTATCAAAGGCTTTAGCTATGTCGAAAAAGACCGCGATGGTCTTATGACGACGAGGATAAAAACCGCTGAGGATATATTCCACAATACGGTGAACTTGTTGGAAACAGGAGTGTTTCGCTTGCAAACCGAATTGATGGGGAATGATAAGAGGGTCACCGTCTGTGGGGAAACAGATGGCGTCTCATGCGAGTTTGGATGACTCTTTCGAAGAGTTTGCCCATGGCCTTGAGGAGGCTAATAGGGCGATGACTGGAGGGGAGGTTGAGAGGCTTGCCTGGCTTGGGAATACCAATCACAGTTGCCTCTTTCCACGTAGTGGGAAAGTAACTAAGGTTGAAGCAGGCGTTGAAGATCCCGTGTGGAGTTGCCAGAGCTCCCATCGGGCGCGTCCCCAGGTGGCGGATAGGGGAACGCCACTCAGATATGGGTGGTAGCGGGAAACCGTCGCGGACCAAAACTGGCTGGGTGAAGGCTTGTTTGGATAGTGGAGGGCCTATTAGTTGCTTCCTGTATCCTCTCCGTTGAGAGGAACAGAGAATGTGACATGCGCGGTGAGGTGCCAGGTGCACTCGGCTTTTGCCGACGCCGGGCAACCCGTAATCGCGGGATTTTCAGGGACCACACCCTGCAAAATAGGAAATTGAATGGGCTCAGTGTTCCCTCACCCGGTCTCTGGGCAGGCATGGGAAGAACTCGTATCGACTCTGCCACCATTCGAACCTCGGAATCCCTCTGGCGTGTCGTGGATCACGTCTCGCGGCGCCTTAGGGGCCGAGGGCTCTTGGCTTAACCGCCTGGAGTCGCGAGGATGATAACCTCTTTAAAAAATCACCCGAAGCTCAAGCGTGGCACGCCGTGAGGAGCTGCATGGCTGATGGGTAAATGTTCAGTCGTTAGCGTTGCCCCCGTCGGGGTACCGGCCGACACCCTTGACGGGTTACGCATAGGCTTATACGGGCAAAGGAGGCGCTGCTCGGATGGACCGTTATTTCCTTCACACTCGTGGGATACAAAATGAAAAGATAAAAATATTTAAAAAAACACGGTAGAGGTAGAAATACAGGCAGGATCGGATACAGGAAGCGGCGGAAATCGGTCGCGTGGGACGTTTTCCGCTAGGAAACGTCCAGTGTGCCGATCGTCAGACGAGGAAGGACTGCCGGCCCCCAAGTTGCCGACTTCGGGGAGGGGTCGGCAGGTATCGAGAGGGGCGAGTGCTTCGCAGCTGCGGAGGGATAAGCACGGACGGTTCGTGTACTCCAATACCTCGGCGGCTAGTGAAGCAGAGAGTGACATGGGGTTCACTACGGAGGACCCTGGCGATGGCGGTGAAAGCTGTGCCTCGCTAGGGAGCTCAAAGGCGGAGCTCAATGCCGCCAAGAGGGAGCAGCGCAAAGCCGGTGCGGCCGACGAAGTGTCGGAAATGGCCCGACGTGCTCGCGAGCGACGAGCTGCTCTTGCGGCGGAAGGGAGAGAGCCATCTGCGGTGGCCTTAAACCAGCTGGCTCTGGATGGGGTGGACTTAGTCCTGAAGGTTGCCACCAAGTCCGTCAGCCTGAAGGGCACGTTTACCTGTGGCTTAAAGGCGGCTGCCGCGTATATCAGGGAGACGGTTGGCTTCCTTCTCAACAGGACGGCCTCTGACGAGGTCGCAAAGTTACAGGAGGAAAACAGCCGCCTCAGAAATGTGCTGGAGGACCTCCGGCGGCAAGTTGCTGCACTAAGCGAGCAGCAGCAGCAACGCACGTCCAGCGATGCCGCACCTGTAGTGGACCCGACTCCCGCACCGCCACCGGCAAGCCCTCGTACCGACGAAGAGGTCGAGCGCAATGTCCGGCTCTGCATGCTCCAGTGCGGGAGCATGGTTAACGCTCGGCTGGAGGCAGTTTCTCGGCGTCTCCCGGCGGAAATCCTCCGTCCGCCTTCGGCGGCTGACGCGCGGAGGACTGAGGAGCCGCCGAGGCTTGCGCCTCAAAACGGGAAGCCCGCGGAGGGTAATAAAAAGCCCGCGGAGGGAGCTCCTTCGAGCAACCAGCCCACGACTGCCGGGTCTAAGGGTGAGACCTGGGCGAAAGTCGTGGGCCGCAAGAAGGCCCGCAAAGCCGCCAAGAAGGCCGCAGCAGCTTCATGCGCCCCAGGTGGAACCGCAAAGACGGATCCTAAATCTGCACGGCGGACTGCCAAAGGCGGGCGCAAGAGACCGGCTGTACATGTTCCGCGGTCCAACGCCGTGACGCTAACGTTGCAGTCCGGAGCTGTGGAGCGTAGCGTGACGTACCAGTCGGTCATCGCTGAGGCCAAGGCCAAGATCAAATTATCAGATCTTGGCCTTCATTCCGTCACCCTCAGGCAGGCTGCCACGGGTGCGCGGCTGTTCGAGGTGGCCGGCACTGTGAGCGGCAGTGCCGAAAAGGCGGACGCACTGACCGCCAAGATGAGGGAAGTCCTCAACCCTGAGGACGTCCGGGTCTCCAGACCAATGAAAACCGCAGAGGTGCGGATTGCTGGCCTCGACGACTCCGTGACCTCTGAGGAGGTAGTGGCGGCCGTTGCCAGAAGCGGAGAGTGTCCGCCGGACAAGGTGCGGGTTGACGATATACGCACCGACGCCACCGGACTCGGCGCGGTCTGGGTCTGGTGCCCTGTGGCGTCGGCGAAGAAGATCGCCGATAGCGGCAGATTGCTGGTAGGCTGGGTGGCGGCAAGGGCCAAGCTTCTACAGCCCCGGGCTTTGCAGTGCTTCCGGTGCCTGAAAAAAGGGCACGTCCGGGCGAAGTGCACCGCCGAGGTTGACCGTAGTGACCTCTGTCAAGGCGGCCCTGTGCACTGCGGCTTTCAACTGCAGCCTTTGTTCTGCTGCGGGAAGGCCAGCGGAGCACAGAGTAGGCGGAGGGGCCTGTGGGGCACCTGCCAGCAAGGCCCAAATGGAAAAGAAAAAGCAAAAGAAGAGGAGCACTAAACCTGCCGGGTTAACGTCGCTGTCTCCGCAGGCTAGCAGCTCCGCGGCCGACTCCTGGCCCAGGACCGTTGCCGAGGGAATGGAATGTCAGTAATGGCACAATTCCATTTTCTCCAGGGCAACATCAACCACTGTGCCAGCGCTCAGGATCTCCTACTCCAGAGCATGTCAGAGTGGTCGATTCACGTGGCTGTGGTCGCCGAACCGTACTTCATTCCCGCCCGTGACAACTGGTTGGGATGCGCTGCCGGTTTGGTGGTCATTATTGGCGAGACTCTGATCGACCCGTCTCGGGGCCGCGGCTGGGGACTCTTATTGGGGGAGAACCCCCAATAAGAGTCTCGCCGACTTTGAGGGTTTCCTTGTCGAGTTGGGCGCCGTCGTAGGCCGTTATCACCCTCGTCCCGTTCTAGTGCTCGGGGATCTCAACGCCAAGTCATCGGCGTGGGGATCTCCGGTCACTGACCCTCGGGGCGAAGTGCTAGAAGAGTGGAGAGTGGAGTGGGGTTCGGAATACACGTGCGTGCGGCAGCGGGGTGGGTCGATAGTGGACGTCTCGTTTGCTAGCCCCTCTGTCGCCAGCCTAGTCCGCGACTGGCGTGTCGCCGCAGAGGTGGAGACGCTGTCGGACCATCGATATATCCGGTTCGACGTCTCTGCCCAGATTGCGAGTGGCCGCCATCCAACAACCCCGATTAACGACGGCCCGCGTTGGGCGCATCGACAGGGAACTACTCGAGGAAGCAGCCTTAGTCTAGTCCTGGATCTGGGAGTCGACGACGGACGGCCCCGTCGACGTCGAAGCGGTGGCGCTATGGTTTCGCGGGGCGATGACGCAGATCTGCGACGCGTCCATGCCCCGTGTCCGCCAACGGTCCGCAAAGCGCCAGATGTACTGGTGGACCGCCAAGATCGCACAATTACGCAAAGCGTGCGTTGCGGCTCGTCGCCGGTACACCCGATACCGGAGGCGGCGTCGACGGGATTCCGCCGAGTAGGACGTATGAGGCTCATACAGCGTATGAGGTGTACCGCGCGTCTAAAGAGACTCTGTGGCTGGCCATTGGCGACTCAAAGTCGCGTGCCAGGGAGGAGTTGCTGGGGTCCCTAGATCGGGATCCGTGGGGGCGCCCCTACCGTTGGGTACGGGGCAAGTTGCGTCCCTGGGCGCCTCCACTAACACAAACGATGCCACCCCAGTTGCTAGAGGCGGTGGTATCGGCTCTCTTCCCTGAGCGAGTGGGACACGTTCCCCCGGCAATGGCTTCGCCCTCAGCCACAGACTCTCCAGAAGAGGAGAGCACCGAAGTCCCCGAGGTAACGCAAGCAGAGACGAGAGCAGCCGTGTCGCGACTCCGGGCTAAGAACACAGCGCCCAGACCCGACGGAGTTCCTGGTCGAGCTCTCGTCCTGGCTCTGAAGGAGCTAGAGCCCCAGCTGAGGGGGCTCTTCACGGCATGTCTCGAGCATGGTCAGTTTCCCAGTGTGTGGAAGGAGGGGAGGCTGGTCCTGCTCAGGAAGGAGGGGCGCCCCGCAGACTCACCATCCGCGTACCGGCCCATAGTGCTGCTCGACGAGGCGGGCAAACTTATTGAGCGTATTATCGCAGATCGCCTCGTCAGCCACTTGTGCAGAGAGGGGCCGGACCTGGACGAGAACCAGTTTGGTTTTCGTCGCGGGCGCTCCACCATAGACGCTATTATGCGCGTGAGGGCCCTGGCGGAGGAGACAGTGTCCCAGGGTGGGGTGGTGCTGGCGGTGTCTTTAGACATCTCCAACGCCTTCAACACCCTACCCTGGAAATGTATCCAGGAGGCGCTGAATTACCATCGTGTGCCTCCCTACCTCCGCCGCACAATAGGGGCTTACCTTGAGGAGAGATGCGTTACGTATCGGGGACGTGACGGCGCAGGTCGGCGCGTCATGTCGTGCGGTGTTCCGCAGGGATCGGTGTTGGGACCGCTTCTGTGAAACATGGGCTACGACTGGGTGCTGAGAGGTGAACTCCCGTCGGGCGTCGACTTGACGTGTTATGCGGACGACACGCTCGTCACTGCCCGGAGGAGCTCGCACAGGGAAGCAGCGTTGGTTGCCACGGCTGCGGTGTCACAAGTGGTGAACCGCATCCGGCACCTGGGCCTGAAGGTGGCCCTAAACAAGTCGGAGGCCATGGTGTTCCATGGCTCTCGAGGCGCGCCGCCGCCGTGATCACACATCGTGGTCAGCGGGGCCCGGATAGCTGTCGAGTCCACCATGAAGTATCTAAGATCTTATCTCCTTTTTAAACGTGTGAGAGGGCGCGACACGTTACGCATTAGCTCCGCGGAAAAAAATACAAATAAATAGTATTTCTTCAAAAATTCTTCACCATAGCATTAAAAAATTATAAAGACAGACAAAATTATCAGTGAATATTGTTATCTTGGTATTTTATTCATAAAAAAGGAAATAAAAACGAAATTTAGTATAGTGGTGTGTGAAACCCAATGAAAAAGTGCTGTTTACAGTGAACTATGAACAAGAAAGTTAATAAAAACAACCGCAAAAGATTTACCGATACGTACTTTTCAAAGTGAACAACCAATATTTAAATAGAATCGGTTTCTTGAAGTGAAATAAGTGTACACAAATTCAAATAATCAACAAAAATAATGAAGGTACTTTGCCAGCTAATAAACGGACTTTGAACCAAGAAGTAGCCGAAGTCATCGACCTTGCCATTTACCTAACAACTACTTGCTTACTTTCGCCACTGTAAGTGAATCGCTTACAGCGTTGTGGCCGGTATCGGACTGCTAATTGTACATTTCTTGTAGCTGCGAGTTCAAACCAGGGGACGCCTGTTGAATTTGTCTTTTTCGTTTTTTCCTTTCGGTTGAGGAATTCTTCAAAATGGCAGCCACATGCGCTGGTTGCTTACAAAAACTTCCGGAAGAGAGATTTTAACCTAGCACTTTGTAAATCAAGCTATGATTTAGATTGCGCAAATGTTCCTATGTGCGATTTAACAACACGATGAGCGCTGAACACAAACAAAATTGAAATGCAGGCTTGTCGTTGTAAAATGCCCAAGACTGGCAATACAAACACACCAGTTCGCACCCAATATTGCCTTCAACCACAAACAATCACCAACAACTGAGGCTAATGTGACGATGAGAAGGAAGGAAGCAACAAGCTCATATGATACAACCATGGTCTACGATGATGATGAAAGTATTTTGGGAATACGTGTACGGAGAACAACTTGAAAAATTACAACTGTCAAATTGTCTCACTACTGCTTACGCAAATAGAAGAACTTTTAGAAAAAAAACTGGAGAACAATAAGATACACTATTATCAGAATTAAAAACTATGTTATACAAGAAATTTCAGCTACAGTAACAAATGAAATATCACTACATATAATACTATATCTAGCAGAACAACATACTATGAAAACAGAAATAAACGTACTAAACACACAAATAAAAGATCTCCAGAATGAAACAAATAGATTGCAGTTAGAAATTAACGAATTACAGCGAACAATGTCACTACAAACAAAACAGCAAACAGAATGGGTTGTACAATTCGAAAATAATAGGAAGTTTGTTCTATACGGATTGGATGAAAACTACTGGGAAACTGAAAACGAACTGCATAACCGTGTGACTTACATATTTCAGATTTATTAAATATTAATTTGGAAGAGTATATAGAAAGTATAAATAGACTTGGAAAGAAGGGAAATAGAAGACCACTTGTTATCGAACTAATAAGCAAAAAAATGGTTCATTATATCCTCGATAACAAATTATATTTTAGAATACAGGACTTTGCCATCACTGAACACCTAGACGAAACTTCACGCCAGATACGGAAAAAGTTAAGAAATTTAATGCATGAAGCCAGAAAACAAGGCCATCATGCTATACTGAGGAATAATAAACTTTTGATTAACGGCAAGGGAATATAAATACACTAAAAATGATGAGTCACATGTCGATGTCGAAGTGAATATGCATCGAAAACAGAAACACTGAAAGTGAGAAAACGATCGAAGAGAATATAATAGACGTTCGAAAAACATAATAAAGAAAATTATAACTTTCGTGAGCAGCGCAGCACCTACTTTTAACATTATTTTTCAAAACATGCAAAGCTTATTTAATAAGAGATTTATTAGAATCGTTCCTGGATGACCACAAAAATGATACCAAGCAATTTGTATCTCCGAAAACCTGGCTTACAAAAAATAAGGCCTCACACGTGCAACTTAGCGATTATCTCTTGGCTGCAGCGTTCCACAGAGAAAAATACATTGGCGGCGGTGTATGCATATTACTAAAAAACAACATCGAATACGTTGAACGAACAGATATCATGTACATGTCTATTGAATATATTATTGAAGTTTGTGCTGTTGAACTTTCGAAATTGGATATATTGTTAATTGCATTATATTGGAACAGTAGAGAGACAGACATATTTTACAGACAACTAAATCAAATTCTTCAATATATCATAAAAAAATATAAAGATAAAAAATTATTATTGGTGGCGATTTTAATGTGAATACATTATTAAAATCAAAACAATCATCAGAACTTCTAAATACTATGCTAGAGTCAAATTTTAAGCAACTTATAAAAGAACCCACACGCCTGGAAAAATGTATAGATTTGATATTACAAATTTCAGTCAAAAAAACGTAAGTGCTACGGGTATTAGAGTTAGGCTTTTCAGACCACAAATGTGCAATGCTACAATTAAAAAATGTTCGATCAGAACAAAATAACAATCCTTATTTTTATATATGTAAAAGAATATACAATGAAAATAATATAAATAAATTCAAACAATATTTACAAAATACAAACTGGCAAAAGTTCATTTCAAATAATAAAACTGTTGACGAAAATTACTATTCACTAAATAAAATTTTACACGATGCACTAGAATATTGTATTCCATATAAACGATTAAAAATTTATAATAAACAACGATATAAATCATGGCTAACATACGGTATAAAAAAATCTTGTAAACATAAAAGATTACTAAAAATTCATGTTATGTATTCGAAAAATAAAATTTTACAAAATTATTACAAACAATATGAAAAATATTTAAAAAAGGTCATAATAAAATCAAAACAATTACAATCAATTAAAAGAATGAATAAAGCAACTAATAAAATTAAATGTATGTGGCAAATAATAAATGAGAAAACAAAGCATGTTAAGGTAAAAAAATATAATGAAAATATTAAATTGCATATCAATAATAAACCAATATCTGACCCGCATGAGGTTTCTAATGTTTTTAACGAGCTGTTCGCGTCAGTCGGGAGCGGCGCGGCAGGCAGTGCGCCCGCGCCACTCGGTCACCCGGTTATGCACCCCTCCCTGCACTCGATGTTCTTAACCCCAGTGGATGAACGAGAGGTAATGTCATTGGTGCGACAACTAAAATTAAAATCTAGTTTTGGTGTTGATGAGCTGCCGTCCACTCTTATAAAAAAATGTGCCGAGGAAATAGTTCCGTTGTTAACTTTAATTATAAATCAATCCTTTTCTGAAGGAGTATTCCCTGACCTACTAAAAATTGCTATTATAAAGCCAATACATAAAAAAGACAAAAAAACGGACCCCAATAACTACCGACCCATTGCACTCTTACCCGTAATTTCAAAAATTTTTGAAAGAGCTATGTTCAAACGATTATACTCATTTTGTGAAACGTACAATATTTTCGACGACGCCCAAAATGGTTTTAGAAAAAACCGCTCGACAACCCTGGCCGCATTTAAATATTTTAATGAAGTCTTGAACATATTAAACGATCAGAAATACGCAATAGGAATTTTATTTGACATGACAAAAGCATATGAAAAAATTAAATATGACATTCTCTTAAATAAACTTTATGACATTGGTATCCGTGGTGTAGCTCATAAGTGGTTTGCTTCCTTTCTCAGCAATCGTTCACAGTACGTCGAAATAGAAAATGTGGATCAAGATTCAAAAACCATAACATGTGTCAGGTCGAGGGCCCAGCCGGTGCGGGACTCTATCCCTCAGGGGTCCGTACTCGGATGTGTCCTCTTCCTTATTTACATCAATGACCTCCCCAAGATTATTGATGAGCTTTGTGTGATGTTTGCCGACGATTTTTCCGTTGTGTTCCCTTATATCAATGGTACCAAACTTAATGAAAGAATCGACATAATTATAAACAAAGTAAAACAATGGCTAAGCGATCATAATTTAGAAGTCAATTTCAAAAAAACTAAATTAATACAATTCAGACCACGACAAAAACATGAACTAGATATAAATTATACATATAATCAAACAAAATTAGAATGTGTTCAAAATTTTTCTTTGCTGGGTATAAATATAGATTCGAATGTAAATTTTAAATCACATATTCAAAAAAATAAGTTAAAATTATCACAATTTATATATGCTTTAAGGGAATTAAAAAAATCTACAAATTTAAAAACGGCAGTGACAGCCTATCACGCCTACGCTCAAGCGTGGCTAAACTACGGCGTCATACTGTGGGGCAACAGTGTAGAATCACACGAACTTTTTATTTTACAAAAAAAATGTATACGCGTACTTGCAAATATCAAACAAAGAGAAAGCTGCAAACCTCACTTTCAAAGTCTCAAAATTCTAACATTACCGTGCCTATATATATTAGAAATATGTAAGTTTGTAAAAAGACACCCAAGTTTTTACACCAAAATCATAAACGCGCCCCGACACAACGTACCTCGCTATAAGAATAACCTTTTGCAACCAAGATCTAAATTAAAATTACACAGTTCAGGTCCTTACCCGATGTCAATAAAAATTTATAATAAATTGCCGGAATACATAAAAGCCGAAACAAATCTTAATAAATTCATAAGATCTTTAAAAGATATACTCATTAAAAAAAGTTATTATTCAATTAATGAATACATTGAGGAAAAAATTTTTAAGTGTCTGCCCCTCTCCTGTTCATTGCTATGCCTTTCGAGGTGCATGTGTATGTTAGAACTTGCATGTTTTGTTTAGTTTCTAAGTCACATGTAACGCAATTTGTGAATAAATAAATAAATAAAGATTGGTGCTCGACAGCCGATGGGAATTCGGACCCCACTTCCGGCGGCTGGCGCCCAAGCTGATGGGTGCAGCGGGCGCGCTATCAACGTTGCTTCCCAACTTGGGGGGCCCGAGCGCCGCCTGTAGGCGGTTGTACGTGGGAATTGTGCGGTCCATGGCCCTGTATGGGGCCCCTGTGTGGGCGATAGACATGACGGCCAGCACTCTCGCTGTTCTGCGCAAACCGCAGAGAGCGATGGCCGTCAGAGTCGTCCGCGGGTATCGCACGATTTCCTACGAGGCGGCTTGCGTCCTGGCCGGATCCCCGCCCTGGGACCTAGAGGCGAAAGTATTCGCGTCATTATATCGATGGCGCGAGGAAGAGCGGAAACGGGGCTCGAGGCCGGTGCAGCGGCAGATCGCGCTGCGCCGAGAGGAGCTCCGTCAGGTCTTAGTGTCGGAATGGCGGCAAAGGCTTCTGCGCCCTACCGCCGGCCTCGCTACCGTCGAGGCGATCCGACCAGTACTCGACGACTGGCTCGGGAGAAGGCACGGCTCCCTGTCGTTGGGGTACGCAGGTGCTGTCGGGGCATGGCTGCTTCGGCAAGTACCTGTGCCGAATAGACAGGGAGCCGGACGCTCGGCGCCACCACTGCGTCCATTGCGGGGAGGACACGGCGCAACACACGCTCGTTGAGTGTGTAGCTTGGGAGGAGCAGCGGCTTGGGAGGAGCAGCGCCGTGTCCTCAAAAATCAAGTAGGAGGCGATCTGTCGCTGCCGGCCTTAGTGCGGAAGATGGTCGGTAGCACAGAGTCATGGGACGCGATGGTGTCCTTCTGCGAGGACGTGATGTCGCAGAAGGAAACTGCGGAACGGGAAAGGGAGATCTCGACTCCCTTCCCCGGCCGCAGAAGGGACATCGGGCGCAGCATTTCCGGCCCTCCTGAATGGGTCCAGGGGCGAGGGACTTGGGGCAGCCCCCGCCACCCCTTTTCGATGGACCCGAGGCGGAGGCGCGCGTGGGTGTCGGCGCGCGCCCCTGAGGCGATACACGGGGTAGTTGAACACCTTACTACCCCGTGCAGGAGACGAGGCCCGGACTGACCGGGCCAGCACTAGTGTGGGGCTGCGGAAGAATTTGGATTCCCGTGGCCCCACGCGCACGTGTGAGGAGACACCGGGGTGGTTTTAGCCGGTAAGAGTCCGGCACGTCCCTCCACCTTTCCCCAGGCGGAGGTAGTCCATGAGGATTTCCCCCCGTAAAAAAAAAGGCGTTGAAGATAATAGTTAAAAGGGTTAACACCTGCTCAGGAAAGTGTTTTAGGGCTTGGTTGGAGATGCCATCCGCGCCAGGAGCCTTTTAGGGCTTAAGTCCTTTGATGAGGGATGAAATCTCATCATTGGACACAGAGATAGGTTCCGAGGCTGTATGGGGTGAGTTCCGGCGGCGGACCTCATCCTCCACTGTCTGGACGTGTGAAGGGTCAAAGGGTTGAGAGCTAGGAGAGCATTGAGAGGCAATGCTCTCTGCAAAGTACTCAGTCTTTTCCTCGTCCTCGAAGGCTACCGTACCGTCGGGACGGGAGAGAGGGGGAGTGTGGGTGATAGCGTTTATGCGGAGGGCTCTTGCCATCCGATAGTACGCTGTATAAGAGGGAGAGATATTCTCCATGAGTTTACTCTTTTCGAGGTCTCGAAATTCAGAGAGGCGGAAACGGAGTTCTCGTTGAAGACGATTATATTCGGGCGTGGGATATTTTGCTGTTCTCCGGAAAGCAGCTTTCTTGGCTTTTAATAGATTGCTAATATGTAGGGGAAGCCCACTATTATTAGCAACCGGGACTACCCTTTCATTCTCCTTAAGGGAGGTTTTAATAAGGGTGGAGAGTGAATCGACCGCGGTGTCGATTTTTTCGGGACTGTCTAAGTCCGACGATAGGGAGATGGGAGAGTCCTGTCCAGAGCATTCGCTAGGGACTCCTTGAAGCCCTTCGAATTTGTGAAGGTTTTAGTAGAGGGTGTTGAGGGGGGTGGCTGATGGCCAAGAATGAGGAAGACCGGTCGGTGGTCGGATACTAGATCGTCTAGTGTCTCGATTGCCCTGAGGTTGAGGAAACACTTTTGAATAGTGCAAAATCTAACACGTCGGGAGCGTGGTCGGTGACATCGGGATAATGAGTAGCACCAAGGGGACTGTGAACGCTGCGTGATACCGAGCAGTATCTTGCCACTAGGGGAGGTAGTATGGCATGTCCATTCAGTATGCTTGGAGTTAAAAATCTCCAAACATAATGACTGAATTGCCTAAAGATAAAATAGCCTCAAAATCTTTTTTGAGGGGATGGTTTCCTGAAGGGATGTAATAGGAGGCTATGAGGATGGACTGGTGTCATAGTCATAGCTAGCCTGCATACCGTGGCTTCCTTATTGGTAAGCTGCGGAGTAGAAATGAGAGAGCAGTGGAGTGTCTTCTTGTAATAAATGGCCGTACCGCCACCTCGGCGGTTGGGCCTGTCATTACGAAGATGAGAAAAATTTTAATAGAAATGCCTTTAGTGTCCTTAGTTTTGAGATTATATTTCCTGTAGGAGGAGGAAATTGGTTTCACGATTTCGAAGAAAGAGCTTAAGTTCTGGGAGGTTATTTCGCAAACCGCGAATATTAAAGGATACAAGCGATAAACCCTTAGGTTTGATACGACCGTGAGACTTTGGTAGAGCAAACTGCTCTGTCATCGTAAGTTAAGTTAATTAAGTTAACTTACAACGAGCACAAAAGATTATGATGCTTTGCAAGAGCAAAGAGACGGTCCTGAGGGGACCTTGCAATGCGCAATTTGCGTGCTAACACAGAGATTTCCCCAACGTCGATGTTCCTAATAGCGGAATACACCGTTTTTAGGTCATCAGCCATTGAGGGCTGTGCTTATTGTGGGGCGGAGGATGTCCTCGGTGGGTCTGCCTTTTTGGGGCCCCAGGGAAAGACTGGAGACTGCATAGGCTTAGGGAAGCCCGGAGAGGGCCGAATAATGCCCTGACGGGGCCTAGGGGGACCCTGAGAGGGCCGAGAGAAGCCCTGGATGGGCTGAGAAAGGCCCTGACGGGGCCGTTGGTAAAGAGCCGGGAATGAGCGGTCATTGACCGGCGGTGGAGCTTGCCTACTGGGTCGAGGATGAGGTGCACAAGGGCAGCCTCTGTAGTTTGACGGGTGGCCTGTTTGTTTACACAGGACGCACGCGGGTGGTGATTTAGCGTATTTGGGGCGAGGACACTCTTTAGTGTTATGGGGTTCAAGGCACTTAACGCACCTGGGTGGGGCAGAGCAGTTGGCCGCCGCATGACCATATAGCTAGCAGCGGTGGCACTGCGCCGGGAACCCGCGCCTATTTGGGGGCTCAACCCTCACTCTCGACAAGCCACATACTGTGCGTACCTGCCGAAAGATAGCTTTTGCCTCCGGCATGTTGGTTAAGATGACACGGGCAAGAGAGAACCTCTGGCCCGTTCTACTGTGGATTTTGTGCACGGCTTCTACGGGGAACCCTTGGGACTTGAGGTCTTCAAGGATTTCCTCGTTGGAAAATTCGAAGGGGACGCCGCGGATGACGGCCCTGACTTTACGCTCTTCCGGAAGAGCGTATGCATGGTAAGAAACTCGTTCGGCTGTGAATAGCCTGGTGAGTTGACGGTCATGGAAGTCATCGATCGAATTGGGGATTATTTTAATAGTCACCCCGAGGTTAATTGCGTGGTCATATTTAATGCCTGCATCGTAGCAGGTTTTCGACAGTTTGGTGAATCTTGCCTTGTGTCTTAGGAAGACAGGGGGCGGGACTTGCTTCTTGGCAAGGACTGGTGCACAGCGGGAAGCTGGCTTTGAAGGTGGGGCGATGTCCAACGACATTAGGGGAGCCTTAACAGCAGCAGGGGCAGAGACTGCAGCGGGAGCTGCGGAGTTTGAGGCAGTAACGGGGGCTGCGGAGGTTGAAGGAGCGGCAGGGGCCGCTGAGACGGGAAGTGTGCGGTTTTTCGCGGTGCGTTTACCGCCGCGCTTGGAAGTAACTGTGGTGTAGGATGAATCACCGGTTACGTCGGAGTCACAGGACTCCGATGAACCGGTGCCAGAATTGGTGGCGGGCCTCTTCCGGGACGCCGACGCAGAGGACTCGGACTCGGAGCATTCGTACTCCATATCTAGTGGGGCGAAAGAGTTCTTCGACTCTAGGTAGGCCGCTAAAACGGGCGGCGGTTGAGCTGCCTGAGGGGCATACGAGGCAATAGTTGCCACGACTGCGGCGAGAGCCGAATTATCCAGCCTATTAAGGCCTTCAACAATTGACCCAATAAGGTCTTGTTTGGACATGGTGCTGGGTGGAGACGTATTTGAGACGGAGGGGGCTGGAGGGTGCTGTTCTGAAAAGAACAAAGACGTTCTGTGCCTAAACAGTAAGGGCGAGATCACCTTTCTCAAAAGAACGGGACGTTCTTATTCAAGAAGTAGTGCCCTTGCTCTCAAAAGAGCAGGGCCTTGCTCTGAAAAGAGCAAGTAACTCCCTAGAAACCATATACACGTACACGTTATACAAATAAATAACGAAAACAAAATTATAAATAGTTAACAATAAAATAACAGTAACAAGCGGAGGTCAGTCAAACCTCCCCGCCCGAAGACAGGGCGGGCAAGAACTGTTAGCAAAAATGACTCACCAAAGCGTCGACTCTGTACAGCGCGAGCAGGACAGCGGAGGCGCGAGAGCGAGAGAGCACTACCGTACGGGAACGGATGCGCGGACTACCTGGACAAGACCGCTCGAGAGCGGTGCCACAGGCGGAAATGTGGTCGGTCAGCCGACCATCCCATATATATATACAACCTTGGGTGTGTGTCTCGGGCCACGCCCCTCTTATAAAGGGAACATTACATGAACGTAAACTTTGAAAATTTTTGATCCATTTTTTGAATTATAATACAAATGTTATTTATCTTTATTTTTGCAATATAATCGACTTATACTTGTATTATTTAATACATTTTGAATATTATAAGTAGAGTTTTAATTAAATTTAGAGTACTTTAATCACAATTTTATGCGATTACTATACTATAATATTCAATATTCGAAATGTATATATTTGAACTTTATGCTCATTAATGCACTTTAATGATTTAAAATATAATTTCTAAGACATTTTAAGTGTCTTAATATTGAATTTAATTATTACTTATTAATAACAATTATGAGGCCTCACAGGCTCTACCCATAGCTCTCACCATACTACCAAAGGTTAGCTAGTAGAGAATGTCTTTTCGGCATTAAGTTCACCATTATAACAAATTATTTTAAGTGCAATAAAGAATTTTTATCTGTCTACCTATCTATGATCGTTTATAATATACATATACATATTTTAGAACTATACAAAAATCTGCCCCTATTTACATATTACAAGGTGGTAAAAGTGTTATACAAAACAGTACAGTTTTTTATCATTGTATACAGGTTACGTTATCACTGGATTAAAAGAAGGTTTTATTGTCACCATAGGTTATACATAAAAGTTTTAAATAATATAATTAGTAGTTGTGTTGTAGGACTTTTTTCTGTCCAAGATTTCGTCAGGGTAGTTACTACCCTCCAATCAATTTCTGCCGCCAGATCGAAATAACAGTGCTTTTTTTAGAATAAGGGTAACAAACGAGCACACAGTCCAACTGATAGTAAGTGGTTGCTGTGACCCATAGACATCTACATTTATCCTCAATAAAGAATCAAAATGCAGATGCGTCGTTACCCGTTAGGACTAAGATGGAATGCCTCTTTTCCAGTAAAAAGGGTCTCCGGTTCTTTACACTCACCATACGAAACACAGCAGTGTCAAGCTGCCATTTTACGCTGGTATTCTGTGAGAGCGTGGTCCTTCCCCGGTCGAGCCGACCCATTCATGCTACAACTATATGACTAATATAGCTGCAGCATGGCTCTACCACGTACAAAATAGCAGTGCTTGCACAGGGTAAAGAGAGGCAGTATAATTTACGAGTGGCCTAATGTGATAATAAGCCCGCGAATGCTGTACCAAAAACTCTTATTTTAATGAAAGCAACAAATGCGTTATTTTTACAAAACATGTAACGGTGTAAGAATATCCAATAACCTATGTCATACCGTGAGTTTTGTAGCAGACGACTGAGGGAAATAAACTAAGCAATGGGCAGCGGTGGCTTCCTAATGACACCAAAAATGTCAAAATCTGTTATAAAATTGCCAAACCTTCTGCTAACCGCGGCAACATGGCAAATTTCCCCCTATTGTCAATTTATGAAGACCAGTGAAAGGCTCATGTTGTCTTTGATAGACTTTAAGCGTATTTTGATAGGTTATAACGGTATGTATAATTATCTTATTAAAATTTATTTTAAATTTATTATAACTTCATTAGAAAATACTACAGAAAAACTTTACCTATATATAACAACACTTTAATATTTGCTTCTTTGTTCTTTAAGAAAATCTTGATGTATTGTATTTCGTGTGCAATCGCACTTGGCGAAAAGCCAAGCTGTCTCTCTTTTTCAAAGTACTTTACATTATTAGTCTGTCAAAAGTATGATACTGTTGAAACAAATTACATTTGAATTTAATTGAGTGGTATATTAAAGTAATTTCTCACTATAATTAAGAACGGTTGCAATACCAACCAGACAGAAAAATTAAGCTTAACTAAGTAAACTCCTTTATATCTAGGATATGTCTTATCTATTCCTGTCGGTAAGCAGTAGTGTCGTACTACTTTGATTCTGTCTGAATCAACAGGACGTGAGGAATTCTATTGTGGGCCTCGGAGATGACAACGCATCTGTAGCAATATTTGTCTGAAGTTGGTTGCAGGTGTCCATGAGCTGTAACAGTCACTACGATACAGGTGGATTATTAGTTCGTTTGTCAATATATTTTTTTAGAAATTGAATACAAGTAATTTCGTAAGTATGAGGACTCTGAGTTAACGCTGTAACTGCCGCGTATATTTAAAGAGCAATTGAGAACTTCCGAAAACAGCTGGTTCTTAGAGAAGAAAGGTTCTTGAGTGGCAGCCTTGTACCGGTGAGCAAAATTTTGGTCGACCTCCCAACTATATAGAGTGAAGACCTAGTCAAAAACTCAGGAAGTCGATGTGTACAGATGACTCAGCTCCGTATTTTGTAGCATTTTTCTTGCCGTGAATTAAACAGTGAATTTAAGGTTTACAATGATGAATAATCCTTAAATATTATTAACGTCCATACGGGCCAGAGCGGAATCACGTTTTTGTTTATATTTTAAACAGCTAATGAGCTACCGCCACCTCCTGTGCAACCTTCTAGTTCGTCATAGTGTACCGAATTGTGACGCGACGCACACGTTATTGTTTTGCGTTTTCGAAATTACAGAAAACACGTGTCTGTACGGACTCATAATAATATTAGATATTCCCTATTCACTATGGTATTTTTTTAGTAATAACTCAAAACTTCATGACCTTTCGTGAGCATACAGAAGTTTTCAACGTGATCAAGTGGACGAGAAAAACATCGTACAATTTGAGCGACCGCCACGCATTACAATCTATCCTCTGTTACAAATCAAAATGCAGATGCGTTTTCACCCGTGAGGACTAGGATGGAATGCCTCATTTCCAGTAAAAAGGGCCTCCGCCCACCTGCACTCACCAAGCGAAACGCAGAGGTAAACCTCTACTTCACGCTTGTATAATATAAGTGCGTGTGTAGTCATGCACGCCGAATAATCTGCCGCGCCAAACACTCTCCAATGAGGTGTTACCCTAATTCTTAAAAAAAAATTATACCATAAAAAATAAATGGAATTTTATAATGTTTGCTTTCATCGAAATATACGAAATGTATATAATTAAACCAAAGTGATGGACTGGTGCAAAGCCGTGATAGTCCCAATATATAAAGGAAAAGGATCAAAGCAGGACTGTAAAAACTACCGTGGTATCAGCCTTCTTAGCATTGTGAGAAAACTGTAGGCAAAGGTACTAATTGAAAGAGTTATGAAAGAAACTGATGGAAAAATTTGGGATGTGCAAGCGGGATTGAGAAAGGGAATGGGATGTACGGATCAGGTCTTTTCCATGCGCATGATCGCGGAGAAGTTTTTGGCCAAAAACCAAAAAGTTTTATGTGCGTTCATAGACTTGGAGAGGGCTTATGACAGAGTGGACAGGTATGTGTTATGGCAAACACTGAACTCATTTGGGTTGAGCGCTGGCTTGATACAGGCATTGAAGTCTCTATATAGGGACTCTAGTGCTTGTGTCAGGATCAACGGGGCCTACTCGGACTGGTTTGGCATTCATAAAGGTGTCAGACAGGGCTGTGTGGCTTCCCCGTTGCTGTTCAACCTATTTATGGACAGTTGTTTGGAAAATTTGAAAGTAGAAGAATGCGGGTTAAGAATGGGTGAGTTAACCGTCAAATGCCTTTTGTACGCCAATGATCAAGTCATACTTGCGTCGTCGGCAGCCGAGTTGCAAATGATGATTACATTAATGAACATGACATTAAAAGAAAATGGAATGAAAGTGAACGCAAGTAAGACGAAAGTTATGGTTTTTGAAAGAGAAGAAATTAAAACGATATGTGAAATAAGAATAGCAGGAGTTGGTAGAGCAAGTAGATGAGTTTGTGTATTTGGGATGTGTGTTTAGCAGGGATGGTAGATAAGATAAGGATATAGAACGACGATTGAATGCAGGAAAAAGAGTGAATGGGGCTCTACACTCTATTGTGAAAAGTCAGAATGTGTCCAAAAAGGCACGTATGGCAATTCACAATGCTGTGTTAGTACCTACTTTAATGTATGGCAGTGAAAATTGGGTGTGGCAGAAGAAGCACGAGAGTAAAATAAATGCTGTAGAAATGCGGACATGAAGGAGTATGTTAGGGATGAATCTGAATGACAGAGTGAGAAATTGTTTAATAAGAGAAGAGTGTGGTTTGCAAGATGATGTTGTGAACAAGATTAAGAAAGGAATGCTTCGGTGGTTTGGTCATGTTGAAAGAATGAATGAGGAAAGAGTGACAAAGCAAATTTATGTTGCAGAGGTGAACGGCAGAGTCGGAAAGGGTCGTCCTAGGCGAAAATTTATCGACCAAATTGGCGATATATTAAAAATGGGCCAAATCAAGAGTACCTGTAACCGACGAGCGTGTATGCGTAGGTATATGGATATGGAGGAA
Source organism: Parnassius glacialis (assembly GCA_033319125.1). Classification (NCBI taxonomy): domain Eukaryota; kingdom Metazoa; phylum Arthropoda; class Insecta; order Lepidoptera; family Papilionidae; genus Parnassius; species Parnassius glacialis. The sequence goes on along the minus strand of JAVANC010000022.1, from coordinate 5,568,489 downwards.
GCGAAAGAGGTGTGTCAGGATCGTGCTAAATGGAAGTCCATAGTCTCTGCCTACCCCTCTGGGTGACAGGCGTGAGTGTTTATGTTTGTTTATGTAAACCAAAGTGAAGCTTCCAGACCACTATTTAGGAACATTACCTTATCTTCTGTAGACCTCCCCGAGTTAAGTTTCCGAAAGGAAAGTTTTATTTGAAGTTTTTATTCCTTGTTAGATTTAGTATTCCTTCCAAATTAACCTTTTCAGACTTTTAAAAAAACAAAAATCTTAACAATTTGAATTCAAAAGATGTACTTGATCGAGTTTCAATCCTGACAACGTTGCTGAGACCACGTAAATGACAGCCTTTGGAAGACAAATCCGACACTTCTTTGGAACAAATCGCCACCCTCCTGGTGGTTGAGTGCCTTTCTTCAGACCTCAGATAATCCAGTAACATCCCTACGCAGTTTGTATATCTCTTCTTCCAACTCTTGGATCGTCAGTCCTCAGAGTGCGTGCAAAAATGTAGCCAGTTTGAAAAGTCTTATTTGGCACCTGAACATCTGTCACAGATTTTTAGCACCTCTTCTTCCTCCATTACAATCGCCGGCACCGAAGCCGTCGAAAACTGTGGGCCGTTTTTTGAGTCGTTTATAATAGGGGAACCCTTGCCAAGCTTGGCACGGTTTGCGGTTTGGTAACCGCAGTTTTTCAGTAAGTGCTTATCAGGAGGATCTTTGTGACCATCTCATCAACCCGGATCCAATCCCCACCGGCATCAATGAAACTCTTAATTGCAATTTTAAGAGGTAATTTTCCTCATGCTTGGCGGTGGAGAAAAACATTGTGAGGAAACCTTCATGTCTGAGGAAAAAATAAAGACATGTGAAGTCCACCAACACGCATTGTGCACTACGGCAGACATTTCAAACATAGAATTGTAACCGAGAGTAAACAGAAAACCAGAATTGTAACCGAGAGTATAAGACGTGTTTATTTTCGCTCCGTGAATTTTAAATCCAAAGTGTATTAAATTTTAGTTGCTATAGCATGTGTTTATAACATTATTTTCGGTAAAAAGTGCTCTTTCCAATGGTGAAATCAGAATTCTGAGATACAAAGGGAATCTTAAGATATAAGCGAAAATATTTCAAATTTTTTTGTAACGAACTTTGACGCTGACCTACGATAACACGCATCGAGCCCGCTTCGCGTGCCTCCGTGCTGTGTTTAGTCACTACTTGAACGTCGCCGTGCTACATTCAGGCGGTCGAGTTGTAAAGTTAATATATTTTTTATATTATATTATTTTTTCTATTAAAAATGAATGCTTGTAATGGCGGTTGCAACAAGCCCCTGAAGGCTAATGAAAAGATTTCCTGCTCTCAAACTAACCGCAAAAAAACAATTTCATTACTTTTGTGTTCAACTGACAAGTGCTAAAAAGCCGACTAACTGGAAATGCCCTGACTGCATTCAAGAAATGTCATGAACTCAGCGTAATAAAATCAAAAATGATACACCCGGTAAGAACTCCTTATCTAAAGCTATCAATGAATCACTCGACGAACGCCAAAATCTAACCTTTATTTGGAGCAATACTTTAAATACAAGCTTCGTTGAAGAAACTGTCAATCTGCGGTCTGCTGTCAGAAATATTTTGCATGAAAAAATAAGAGATATTGTACGAGCAGCAATAAGCGAGGAGTTTTCCATATTAAGAAAGGAATTACGCAGCTGTGAAGATTCGTTAAGCTACTTGAATAATAAGTTTGAAGAAATGACAAATAATGTTGAGGCCTGTGTAGAAATGAATAAAACAATCCAGCTGTCAATGATTTGGAATCGAGGTTGTCTGTTATAGAGCAGGACTCGAGGCAAAATAATACAAAAATTCATTGTCTACCAGAGCACAGACAAGAGAACTTAGTTAACACTCTTATGCAAATCAGTAAAGTAGTTAGTTTTCCTATTACAGAAACTGACATTGTTGCCTGTAATAGAGTTCAAAAACAAAACCCAGCCTCAAAAGTACCCAAAACAGTTATATGCAGATTTGTCAGTAAATTAAAACGCGACAACTTACTTGCAGCTGTATACAAATATAACAAGTCTCATCCCAAAGCAAAATTGAACACCAAACTTTTAGGCTTTGGCGATATTGAATCAGCCGTCTACATCAGTGAACATCTCACCCAGCTAATAAATCACTGCATGCTGCAACGAGAATCTGAGCGAAAGAGAAAAATTACAAATATGTATGGGTAAGAAATGGAAGAATTTTTGTTAGAAAAGACGATGAACATCCAGCAAAAGTGATATTACACCAGTTTACCTTGAAATCTTTAAATTAGATTTTAAATCTTTTTAGCAACGGTCATTGCTTTTAGTTTTAAAATTCACTCTTAACATTTATAACCAAAACATCCGCGGTATGCGGACTAAATTACCCGATGTCTTTTTGGAAGTTAGCGCTAACAATTTCGATTTAATCGTATTAACAGAGAATTGGCTTAACGATAGTATATTTGATAGTGACATTTTCGATTGTAGGTATCAAGTGTTTAGGAGGGACAAATCATCCAACATTTTTAATGAGAATAATGATGGGGGTGGTGTTGCTATCGCTGTGAAAATGTCAAATAGTGCTTATAGAAACCACAATTTTGAATCTCGATGTGAAGATTTATGGGTAAACCTAGAGCTGGGTAACTATAGAATCTATGTTTGTTCAGTTTACTTACGTTCTCCTCTAAATTAAACTCATCTCAAGCATTTTACTGAAAATGCTGGTAATGTCTTTAATAATACATGCAATGATATTCTTAGTTTTGGAGATTTTAATCTGCGTGACATTGTTTGAACTCCTTCTAATGCAGATTCATCGCTTAAACCCAGCAATTTCGATAATATCTTCGGTTATGAATTCGTAGAATTTTTGTCTAGTTATGATCTAAAGCAACACAGTCAGATCAAAAGGTAGGTCAGGCAAAATTCTCGACCTAGTGCTGAGTAACACAATCTGTGATATTTCCGTTAAAAACTCAAACAGTATAATTTCTCGAATAGACAACTATCATCCCCCAATTGAAGTAGACTTAGTTTTATGTAAAGCAAAAATGCTCTCTCCAAGACAAACTCCTAAATATAAGTTTTTTTTTAGCGAATTATGATAGTATACGAGCCCGTTTATCCGACCTCAACTGGACTTTGGAGTTCCAAAACTATTCGACTGTTGATGAAGTTGTATCGAAGTTTTACTCTATCATAAAAAAAGTTATCACTGAATTTGTTCCATGTCGCATACAAAACAGAAAATCATATCCTCCATGGTATACAACAAACCTCATAAAACTATTACGAGAAAAGGAAAAATCTCGTCAAAAGTTTAAAAAATACAGGAATGAATTATATAAAAAATGAATTATATAAAATCACAGCAGAATAATTGGTTATCCACATTTAACAATAGAGAATATTAATGTATTAGTGATGTATAGTCTCCTTTGTTTTGAATTCAGTTTAAATTTTATAATTTATTTCTATTAAAAACATGTCAGGTTGACTTGTTGTAGAGCCACGGAGCAGCACCAGTGGGTTAGTATGATCGTGGAAGTAAAACGCTCGCAAAAATATCAGCGTGAAATAAAATCGGTATGCTGCCGTTTTTCATATGATGAGTGATCAATGTCAATTAACACGTTCATGCGAACAACGTATCTATATGTACGTCACATATTTGTAGATATGATATGGCATATGTTCAGCAATAACTAGATTTATTGAGCACAACGTTACGGTACGGTGTCTGGCCATACTAATGTTTTAAAGTTGGGTTACTGTGCCACAACATATCGAATTCTCAAAATTGTAGTGCCATACCGCACCGATTTTTTTTTTGGCTTCTTAGATGGCGTTCCTCCCTGATACTAAGTACCCACTTTGTTAGCGCACAACGTCACTATACGTCGTTTTGCAAAAGAAGTTTCATTATATCAGTCGACTTGTGCGCGTCGCGGGGCTAGTGCGTGCGCCAATTTCATGTTCACATGGAATATTGACGGTAAACGTTATCTTACTACGATATATATATTATATAAACATATTTTACTTTATTGTTATAAGTATGAATATGTTCAAAATACATATTTTGTATTTTTTTGTTTGTTTGAGATGTATAAAATGAGCCAAAATAAGGAATATTCAATGAAAATCTATGAGCTTTCTTCATCCCGGGAAACCACGCCAGTCCCTTTTTTTTAACGATGGAGAGTTTGGATCAGATGCTGATTACGGCCCAATTGGTGATAATGATCACGACAACTCCTGTGACATTGGCATTTCGCAGTTTGAGCGGGGCAAACAGTGCAAAAAGTCATTACTGCATGTCAAAAAGAGTACTTGTTCCAATTTACGTACTGCTTCTGATGTTAGATCTACATCGGATTCCGCATCAGAAAATTCTTATAGCACCACAGACGATTCAGAGTATTCTAGTTATGAAAGCATTTTTGACTTTCATAAACGAAAATGTAGTGACGTCTTAGGACGTCAGCGCAATATATTTCAATACTAATATTATCAGTTATTTGCACAGCGTCATTAGACGTCGCTTTAGTTTGTATGAAAAAATTATGTGCAATATCACATAGAGCTACTATATTGAAGTGGTGCATGAACGTGTTAATGACTGGACATGCACTAACGTTCTGGTAAACTTTTATCTCGTTTGTCATCCTAACTTTTATAAAAATAACTATAATTAAATGAAGATTTTTCTATTACAAAAAGCACTTTTCGAAACATCGTATTTATTTTGTACAGCTTTTTTACAATCAGCTTTTTTCTTTTACCATCAAATGTGATTGTAGTCAAACCTTACAACATTTTTATATGTATACAAACTTAAAAATAATGCGTAATGATAATCATGAATTCAAGTGATCTCTAATAATAATGACACTTCGTTCTCAAATGCAAACTATTTGATTTATTAATGTTCATATTCATTGGTTTTCTTGGTTAACTGGCCAAGACATCTCTATTCAATGACACTAGCACCGGTTAGTGTGCCATAAACTTTAACTACTGTAGCAAAGACTATAGAACCACGATAACCAAACTGAACCGAAAATAGCATTAAAATTTATATTATGATGGGTAGGCTATATCTTTTCATAGAAATTTCACTACTCTTAAGTAATAAAAATTACAATTTTGATAAAGTCATACCTACTGTTCAAAAATTGAGTATGAGGCTAGAGTAATTTGATGAAAAAGAAAACTTGATGCATGAAAATAAAAAAGCTGTAATGATGACGATAATGAGTGGGTCATTATTATCATCATTACTGATCTGATCGCAAGTCCACTGTTGAACATAGATATCCCAGCAATATTGCCAAAGGCAAGAATCTCAATCATGGGATTCATATCCGTTGCTAATCATGAGGTTCTGGTTTTAAATCCTCAATCAATATCAGTTAATGGGTTTTTCTGTTGAAAAATTCTCAGTAGCAGCCCGGAGTGACAAAGTTAGCGGTGTTTCACCCCCTTTATAGAAAATGGACGTAAAATCATAAGTATTACGCCTGATCTCTCTCCGGTTGTGTCGGATTATGAGAGTAAGGAAATGTAGAGTACACCTGCGCTTGCGCATACATTTGTGCACTATAATCCTGCCCTACGCAGATGACTAGTATCCGCCGCGGCTGGCCGCCACGTCCGCAGCATGAATGGGTTGATACAAGCGGAGGGTCACGTAGGACACTGTTTTAAAATATCATCATAATGTTGCTGTGCTTCGTATGGTGTGTGACGAAAATTGTGATGAGGAATTACTGTTAAGGAGGCATTACATCTTAGTTCTAAAGAGTGACAACGCAAACCTTTTTTTTTAACTGTCGGTGTCTTTGATACATAACACCCACTTTTCATTAGGTAGAATGTACGCTTATAGACAACCCTTTTTGTATAAAAATTGGAAATACCTTCCTACTAACATTTAAATCTTTTTATTTTTTTAAATAATATAATTGAAAATCGAGCACACAATCCACCTAATGGCAAGTGTTGCTGTGGGCCATAGACATCTGCGTTTATCCTCGATTAAGAATTATAATGTAGATGCTTTGTCATCCCTGAGGACATATGCAATACCTTGTTTACAGTATAAATGGTCTTCAGATTTCTACACACACCATACTTAACAGAGAAAAAAAAAGTTGCTACTTTACCTACGTGGTCTTTTCCCGGTCGAGCAGACTCATTCGTGTCACAAACAATATACTCGTAACTGCAACAGGGCTCTATTATATTATATAAATCTTGATAAACTTCTCATCTACAATGGGAAAAAAATAACTATACCGCTATCTTGAGCCGTCCGCCATATTTGATTTAGTATGGCGTCACATAGTTAACCATGCATTGTCATCCAAACTAAACATGTATGCAAAATGTCAGCTTAATCGTTTGATGATAACTGCTTTAAAATTCAGTTGCAAGATTTGTTACTAACAAATATACATTGCACGTTAAATAAAAGCTTTAAAAATAGAAGATCTTTCTCCGAAATTCTAGAGAACTAAATGCATTCGCCGTTTTATTATATAATCTGTAAAAATAACAATAAATCATTGTAACTTTGCGTCTTTTGCAGTGGAATACAAATGAACGTTCACATCATATGCGACATCATGCGCGGTAGCAAAATGTATTTAAACAAACATTTTCACCTCGAAGTTGCACAACTTTGATTTTCTTCAAGTTGCAACATTCGCCAAGTTTCAAACTTTGCTAGTTGTGAAGTGGAATACAAATGATCATACTGGTAATGTTTACGACATCATCAAGAACTAAATTTCTCTTTGAATATGCTCTGAAACAGGATATTTGCATGACTTCTTATGTGTACGCGAATACTAACATTGTAACTTATTTATAATTAGAAGGCTACGGTAGCGCTCGCCGTAAATTTGTCAGAATGCGCTCAACCCGCATCCGATCCCTACCGACTTCAATGAAGAATTCTGCATGTCGGTAAACTTAAAAAAATTGAAAAACTTGTGAAGTTGTTAATTCGGTTTACATAAAGGCAGCACAACGGATACGAATATATAAATATAAACTAAAACTTTCTCGTTTTGTAAAAAATCGCAACATAATATTATATATAAAAAATGCAAGTATTTTGTACTTACGTGCATGCGTGCGTCCGTGTGTGCACGCACGTCCGCGTGTGCGTGAGCGAGTGTGTAAGCGTGAGCGTAAGTTGTGCGTGAGCGTGGGCGTACGCGTGCCCGTACGTGCGTGCGTGTATTAGTAAGACATTAAAGGTGTTTTCTTCATAGAAAAAAGTCCTGAATTTGACAATTATTTGGACCCATAGTCTTCCAAATTGTGTAATTTACATAAATAACTTCCACAAAACCGCTGTGCTAATTATTTCATAGTAGTCGACAATTCGGAAACTAACCAACTGTATTACAATAAGTACATGTTTGAATCTAGACTTACTCATGTTCTTTATAAAAGAGAGCAAATCAAAAGCACTGCATTAAAGCATTACATTAATACAAAATAAAACTGCATTCTAGATTCACGTATAAAGAAAACGGAAAGATCTATTTGATATTAGCTTTTAGTCCGCATACTAGTAGTATATATATGGACTGAAACTAAAACATGGATGTAAACAAGAAACAGGTCATAGAATATGGACACTACATAATTTTGAGGTTAACAAATTAGTTACTAAATAAAATTAATCAGCAGTAAAAATCGCAATCGCGTGTTTTACCGAACTAACTACTTTACTCTTTACTAATATTTACCTATAATCTAAAAAGCTTATTCCTTATATGTCAATTATTTTTAACAATTTTTATTATTTAACATAAAATATTAGTTTAAATTGTATGTTATGTGTCAAAGACTTCATAGAAATACAGTGTCACTCTTAATCTTCCCTATCTTCACTACTTTGTGTATGCTTTTTCATTATCATAATACGCAAACTACGCGGAGCGTAGGAAAAAATAAAAAAATACATTTTCTTTACAAACATTTACATCTGATCTACATATCTTATAATAAACTAGCAAGTCGCGACGCATTGCTGCTGCAGATTACGTGGTAGAGCCTGCAGCTATATTAGTTGTATAGTTGTAGCACGAATGGATCGGCTCGACCGGGGAAGGACCACGCTCTCACAGAATACCGGCGTTAATAGCAGCTTAACCCTGCTGTGTTTCGCATGGTGAGTGTAGAGAACCGGAGACCCTTTTTACTGGAAACGAGGCATTCCATCTTAGTCCTCACGGGTCACAACGCATATGCATTTTGATTCTTTATCGATGATAGATGTAGATGTCTATGGACCTCAGTAACCACTTACCATCAGGTGGACTGTGTGCTGGGTTGTCATCCTATACTATAAAAAAAATTATTGAAAGAGCATTTGAAATTTGGAAGAGTTATATTGTTTAATTAGGAATTTTAATACATTCATGTACAAATTGAATGATATATAGCTTTAAAATGTTTCATCGGTACGATACGCGTGCCACCTACTGTAACATAATTGTACTATGCCTATAAGTTTCACGCAAGTACAAGTAAAAAGTTGACAAAATTTTAGCGCAGTCTGATAACCAGATGGAAGTTAGCGTAGAACATTCTATTTTTTAACTAAACTGTATGCCAATTAATTGCTTCATAAATGCTCCAGCAGAATCCGAAATTGCTCCAGCTCTATTGTTATTAGTTAATTTATAATTAATTTAAAAAAAAATTAAGTATCAAAAATTTAATTTTGCAATAAAGTATAAAATATCTACTTTTTTAAATTAAACTGTATGTCAATGAATTGTTCCTTAAATGCTCCAGCAGAATCCGAAATTGCTTCAGCTCTATTGTTATTAGTTAATTTATAATTAATTTTAAAAAAAAATAAGTATTGGCAATTTAATTTTTTTAAAAAACATAAAATATCTACGTTTTAAAATTAAACTGTATGCCAATTATTTGCTCCTTAAATGCTCCAGCAGAATCCTAATTTGCTCCACCTCTATTGCTATTAGTTAATTTATAAATAATTTAAAAAAAATGTAAGTATCGAAAATTTAATTTTGCAATAAAACAGAAAATATGTAGTTTTTAAAATTAAACTGTATGCCAATTATTTGCTCTTTAAATGCTCCAGCTGAATCCAAAATTGCTATACCTCTATTGCTTTTAGTTAATTTATAACTAATTTTAAAAAAATTAACCAGAAGGAAGTTAGCGTAGGACATTATTTTTTTAAATTAAATTGTATGATAATTAATTGCTCCTTAAATGCTCCAGCAGAATCCGAAATTGCTCCACCTCTATTGTTATTAGTTAATTTATAATTAATTTTTAAAAAATTAACCAGAAGGAAGTTAGCGTAGAACATTATTTTTTTAATTAAATTGTAAGTTAATTAATTGCTCCTTAAATGCTCCAGCAGAATTTGAAATTGCTCCACCTCTATTGTTATTAGTTAATTTATAATTAATTTAAAAAAAAATTAAGTATCGAAAACTTAATTTTGCTATAAAACATAAAATATCTACTTTTAAAAATTAAACTGTATGCCAATTAATTGCACCTTAAATGCTCCAGCAGAATCCGAAATTACTCAACCTCTATTGCTATTACTTAATTTATAATTAATTTTGAGATAGTGATCCCATTTGAGTAATAGCGCCATCATAAATAGAATGTAGTAACATTCTATGGTTAAAGTCATTTTATCGAACAAAAATTGATTGACTCTCAAGGTGGTACGTAGAATAGATACTAAATGGCATAAACCCAAAAAAATAATATTAACCGGTGAGTTTTGAAATTATGGATTCTTATGAATGAATTGGACAAACATGTTAATAGTTTTTTTTTGTGTTTAAGCCATCTAGCGTCTTTTTTGCGTACCACCTAATATAATTGCTCCCTATTAATTAATTAATTTATAATTGTTATTTTTTGTTTAAAGAATTGCTCTACTACTACTTTTATTACTTCCTTTAAACGAGCAATTCCTGTATATATATATATATATATATATATATTTGGGTACTCTGAATTAACACATAGCCTACATTTTATCCCAGAAAATTAAATAAATCCCGCGGGAATTAAAAAACCTTAGTCCACGTGGACGAAGTCGCGGGCATCATTTAGTTAACAGATAAAATATTTTATGAATTTATTTTATCTAAGGATAGAAATTGTTTATTAACATTTTTATTTTAATACAAGTAAAAGGCCAGTTACGTGGGCTTAGCCCACTCAGGACATGTTATCTTTAAAATCACTGGTCAAAGACCTTTAGATTGATATAAAATAATAAGCAAAAAGTCCAAAGTCCAAAAGCCGCATCTCAGCTACTCAGCTGTCATTGTCAATTATGTTTAGACTAGGTAACAGAATCTACTCAATAATGTTCTTCTTTAGTTGAGTGCTTAAATTTTGATGCTTTTTCAATGAGTAATAAAAAAAATATCGATATCGATCCGCAATCACATTACAAATCAATTTTGGAAAAACCTAAAAGTTAACCCTACAGTGGTCGGGTGGATTATAATATTTAAATTTTCAGAAAAGTCACTTAAAAATTAATCTTTTGACATGTCAAGTATTAAAAGTTGAAAAGTAGGAGGACGTGCTCAGTGCAGCACGTGCATGTGCATTTATTTATGATTTATTTTTAAATAATAACTTGCTGGTCGAAGAGTGTATCAACGAATAGAGGAAACACTAGCGATCACATTATTATACACAGCAAACAATAATTTGTGATCTCACTTTGAAATTAATGTGTCATTTTCATATATTAATATGTAAAAGTTCTTTCATTATTATTATTTGAATAAAAAGGAGGTATAAATGTTTTTGTTTATTTAATATAATTAACTGTTGACTAAATGTTACCTTGTTTTATTTAAAATAGAGTATGTATTAGGTAAAGTTGATATTTTACGGCTTTCTTCTTATTTTAGATTGGACTACATATGAAATCCATGTGACCACTTTTTGTTTTTATAAGTCGCGACAACTACAGTGTTAAGAAATAGTCTTGTACACTTACTTAGCTGTCATGTTGCCTATTCGTTTATTCGAATTTCCACCTTAGCTTTATATTTATATATTTTTATTAATTTTCTCAGTGTTCAATTTAAAAAAAGAATAAATTATATTAATACTTGTATATATGTTATGTAAGTTATTTATATGTATAACTTATATAAATATATTACAAAAGCGTTACAAAAAACAGTGTGTGTCATGAAGACACACGACAGAAGTGAAACTTTTGTATTACAGGGAAACATTTCAATTATTCATCAATAATTTTTGAATAACATGGATGGTGTGTATAATTCATTTATTTACATAAAATTATATACATATGTGTCACAGTGAGAGTTCTTAAGAAGAGACATGTCTGTTTTGTTTGTTAATTAGGTAATTACTATCTATTATATACGTAATTTTTTTTAATAGCACCATCTATTTCTTTCTTTCTATAAGTAGTCATTTTATCAAATCAAAATTGATTAACTCTCATGTTGGTACGTAGAAAAGACGCTAGATGGCACAAACAAAAAAATTATTAAGATGGTTGTCTAATCCATTCATAAGAATCCATAATTTCAAAACTCACCCATCAATATTATTTTTTTGGCTTTATACTATTTAGCATCTATTATACGCACCACTTTTGAGAGTCAATCAATTTTTATTCGATGAAATGACTTTTACTATAGAATGTTACTACATTCTATTGACGATGGCACTATTACTCAAATGGGATCACTCTTTCTCAAAACTAATTATAAATTAACGAATAGCAATAGAGGTGGATCAATTTTGGATTCTACTGGAGCCTTTAAGGAGCAATTAATTGGCATTTAGTTCAATTTTAAAAAGCAGATATTTTATGTTTTATAGCAAAATTAAATTTTCGATCCTTTTTTTTCTTAAATTAATTATAAATCAACTAATAGCAATAGAGATGGAGCAATTTCGGATTCAGCTGGAGCATTTAAGGGGCAAATAATTAACGTACAGTTTAATTTTAATAAGTAGATATTTTTTGTTTTATAGCAAAATTAAATTTTCGATACTTATTTTTTCTTAAAAATTAAATATAAATTAACTAATAACAATAGAGGTGGAGCAATTTCGGATTCTGCTGGAGCATTTAAGGAGCAATTAATTGGCATACAATTTGATTTAAAAAAATTATGTTCTACGCTAACTTCCTTCTGGTTAATTTTTTTAAAATTAATTATAAATTAATTAATAGCAATATAGGTATAGCAATTTTGGATTCAGCTGGAGCATTTAAAGAGCAAATAATTGGCATACAGTTTAATTTTAAAAACTATATATTTTCTGTTTTATAGCAAAATTAAATTTTCAATACTTACATTTTTTAAAAATTATTTATAAATTAACTAATAGCAATAGAGGTGGAGCAAATTCGGATTCTGCTGGAGCATTTAAGGAGCAAATAATTGGCATACAGTTTAATTTTAAAACGTAGATATTTTATGTTTTAAAAAAAATTGAATTGCCGATACTTAAATTTTTGAAAAATTAATTATAAATTAACTAATAACAATAGAGCTGGAGCAATTTCGGATTCTGCTGGAGCATTTAAGGAGCAATTAATTGGCATACAGTTTAATTTAAAAAAGTAGATATTTTATACTTTATTGCAAAATTAAATTTTTGATACTTAATTTTTTTTTAAATTAATTATAAATTAACTAATAACAATAGAGCTGGAGCAATTTCGGATTCTGCTGGAGCATTTATGGAGCAACTAATTGGCATACAGTTTAGTTAAAAAATAGAATGTTCTACGCTAACTTCCATCTGGTAGTCTGATAAACGTGGAAACGCATAAAATACGACCAAAAAATAATTTTTATATTTTAGATATAATTTTAAGTATTCTAATGATTATATTATTGCAATAAGGAGTTAATAAAGAGACGAAAGCTATGTCAAAATTTGTCTCTTTTTTACCTTTCCTCTAAAATATCACGTAAAATCAATTGAATGCCATATCTGGCAATTATCGTTCCTAGAAAAATTATTTTAAGGCAGATCTTTTAAGGAAGGAAGAGTCTGTACCTAATGTATTATTTGATAAATATTATAATATAATAAAGTAGCATTGTGGTAGATCCGGTACAGAGCGCGTATCTAAAATTTTATTAAAAAAATATGCGTCTCTGATGTTGGTTTCACAACTGATTTATAACATAAAAGTAAAGTAAAGTAACAGCCTATATACGTCCCACTACTAGGCAAAGGTGTCCTCTTATTTCTGAGAGGGTTCTATGACAAGAAAATGTCCGCTGCGCTGCCCTAATGCGTGTTGGCGAACTAGTAGGTTCCTAACGATGTTTTCCTTCACCGCCAAGCACATGGTAAATCAGCTTTTAAAATTGTAAGTAACAATTTAATTGGTGCCGGTGGGTATAGAACCCGGGTTGCGTTTCATCGAGCGCTTTGCTCCAGAGCTATTATGGCCTGCTGAAAAATAATATATCGTTAAGGAACTTGCATTTTAATCGAAAATATCATGACAGTCATTAGAACAGCGCGATAGTGGGAGGGAAGGTTTTTCTCCTTTTCAGTAATTAGAAGATTCAGAAATATTTCTACTACACTTTTTTTATAAAATTGACCTGAAATGGAACTTACAGAGCACAATATGGTAAGAGACTACTGCAGTCAATGTACACCTGCAGCCAACTTCAAGAAAAAAGGGCTGCAGATGCGTTGAGAACTAATATGGAATACCCCGCATCCAGTAAAAAGGGTCTCTGTTTCTCTTCACTACATAGTAGATATTCTACACAATTCGTAGGCCATACAAATACCACTTTCCAGAAGGATTATACCCGCAGACCCAAAGCGCCGTGATCAAACGCCGAGTCACTACGCTATGAAGCCGTCAACTTTTGTATAAATAATTTATTTACGTGTTGGTTAGTTATATTAAATGTAAAACATTTCAACTTTCACATTATAATAACGACAGCCAGGAAAACGTAAGATGATTGGCCAAACTAAAAATAGCATGTTAATCACATAATCAAAACCTTTTTTATCCTGAGTTATAAAGTTAGCTTATAAAGATAACAGTTAAATAAACATCAAATGTTATGTAGATGCTATTTTTGAAATTTTTACAATCGGTCGACTATTAAGAAAAAAAGAACCAATAGGAATTGTTTGCTAAAATAATGTCTTAAGGAATGTTTCCGAGTAAATTCTTCTAGAGTTTTGTATTTATATTTGTTTTTGTATCTTGTACAACATGTATTTCTTTAGATGTGGTATTCAAAGAAATATATAAAGTATCTCAACATTGTTAACTCATCATGTATATGATATCGCAAGTGAAACAAAGTAGAAAATAGGCGTCAGCGTTTTTCTAATAACAACGTGACAACTTGGCAAACTCCCCTTAAGAAGCAATATATTATTATAATACAGTAGAGTTGGTGACCCTGTTCTGAGTAGTGGGACAGCAGTTCCAAAAATATTTTACTATTCACGACTTGTACGGCCAGGCCTGGAGCTGTAGAATCTGATAGATAATAATGTATGTTGAATGAATGAATAAGTACACTAAATTTTTGTCAACAGTGTAACAGTGTGTTGAGAGTTGGCTCCCAGATTTTAATGAATAAGTACACTAAATTTTTGTCAACGGTGTAACAGTGTGTTGAGAGTTGGCTCCGAGATTTTAATAACATCATATTATTTCAATATTTATTTCTATTAGGCTTTTTCGTTCATTCAATCATTCTATACATTTTAACACTATTGTAAACTTCCACACGTTGTAGAGTAACGTCGCAGCTATATTATGGTTTTAGCACGAATGGTTCGGTCCAACTTCGACCGAGAGATCAATCGTCGGATTCAACTCGTTCAGTCGAGTTCAAAAAAAAGTTCGGGAAATTACGACACATTTTCTCTTCAGGAATACCTCAAAACCTGAAAACCAAATTGTACAACCAGTGCGTGTTGCCAGTGATGACTTATGGATCTGATACTTGGTCCTTCACTGCTGGCTTTATGAGGATGCTCAAGGTCACTCAGGGAGCTATGGAGAGGGCTATGCTTGGGGTTTCTTTGCGTGATAAACTTAGGAATGAGGATATCCGCAGTAGAAACAGAGTAGCTGACATGGCCCAACGGATTAGTAAGCTGAAGTGGCAATGGGCCGGCCATATAGCTGAAAGAACCGACAAACGATGGGGAAAATGTTCTCGAGTGGCAGCTTCGTACCGGTAGGCGAAGTGTAAGGTGACCCCCGCTAGATGGAGTCACGATCTGATAAAACATGCAGGCAGTGGATAGATGCAGGTGGCTCAGGACCATGCTTTGTGGTATAACTTGGAGGGGGGGGGCTATGTTCAGCAGTGAACTTGTGAAAGGCTGTAATGATGATGATGATGATGAGGGTAGGCTCAACCGCGAAAAGAGCACGCTCTTAAAGAAAACTCAATGCTACTCTTTTTCATATGATGAATGAAGAGAAGTGGAGACCCTTTTCACTGGTTACGATGCTTTTCATCTTAGTCCTCAGGAGTGACATCAAATCTGTATTTGATTCTTAATCGTGGATAAATGTAGATATCTATAAGCCACAGTATGGATACTTGCCATCACATCTGTGAACTGTGTGCTCGATTGTCGTCACAATTCTATTAAAAAAAAACGTCCTTTCTGTAGAAGATATCCATATTAAGCAATGGAAGAGAGTCTGGTGTTTAGTCTTACAGATCTTTCCTAGTACTAACACTCGGCTCTCAGAAAAGAAAATGGCTATACCTCAAAAAGTATACTTACGTTTTTGGGATTCGAGACAATTAAATGTCATCAAAAACATAACTTGTAAAAAAAACCAAGTCTCGCAACTCAGTTCTTCTACCGTAAAAAGTTGTGAGATCCATTTAATAACAAGTCCCTACTTAAGGGTCCTTCTGTCTTAAGTTATTACGTAATTAGCTAAACTAACAACATATTATAGTGACCACATCTATAGTAAAAATCTTTTATATTTTAAATAAATAGACTGACTTGGCCATTCCATATCTATATTATTATTCGGCATCCGTATATTCCAAATACATAATGCAGCCGTGGTAGCTCAGGGGCTAAGCGCTCGCTGTGAATTTCACAGTACGCAAGCAACCCGAATTCGATCCCCGCTGGCATCAATGATTACATTGCGTGGACGTTAATTGCAATTTTAATTGCTGATTTACCACGTGCTCGGCGATTAAAGATAACATCGAGAGGAAACCTCTAGGTCTGAGAAATGAGAAAAAATATTTCAAAGACATGTGACAAGTTCGCCAACACGCATTGTGGCAGCGCGTCGGACATATACTTATCTTAAATCTTGTCAGAAATGAAAGGAAGCCTGTGTCCAGCTGTGGGTCGTATGTAGACTATGAGGGGACAAAAGAGCATGCGACTCACTTGATAACGTGTCGACCGCTGGCCATGAACAACTGCAATACCAAGGAAATTATAGGTGCGTTTCCGGCCTTTTAAAAGGAGTAAGTTAGTTGCTTGAAAGTCACTAAGTCGTATTGGTCCGGAAAATTAGCCAGTGGTATACTTTTCTACAAAGAAGTCGTACGAGAAAGAAAAGTCTTAGTGGAAATTGAATTTCCCGCATAACATAAATTAAACTATGAGTGCTGAGCCCTTGATCTACCATATCTCATAATGAGTTGATATTTTTAATGAACTCCTTCATATGACAAATTTAAAAACGCTTTGTGTGTAATCGCAATGATTATTATCGTAAGAGCGTGAGACCATATTTAGCGGGGAGTGCGTTGTTGTGGCGTAGGGGTTTAGTAATAATGATGCATTAATGATTAAAAATTAATTTGCTTAGAAAATACACTATGACAAATCCAGTCGAGAATTCCGCTGCAGCTTTTATCTATGGAATGAAAAAGAAAAATTTCCTCCAGAGAGCTATTATTTGCCTTAGCTGAGGATTTTGAGTTACACAGTTGTTGAATAATTTCTGGTTTTGTTATAATTTCATTTAACGGGATTTCCACTTCGATTGTCTCTATAAACGAAATAAGATTAAATCTTTTTTTAACCTCAAGTATAGTCGATACAATCTTACATTTTCATCAAAAAATCAAACATTTATATCAGTATCACAAGAAAATTAAACTTACGTAAGAAGCAACAGCGGTGACGGGTCACCTCAGCAATGTCAATATAACCAAGACAACAACTTACCATGACACGTTGACATGTGTGACTCAGACTTCGGACGTGTCGATCAAGTTCACTCCGGTCACGCTTCTCTTTAGATCATGCGCAAATTATTTTTCCTTATATATCGCTTCACTTACTTGGTGCTCCGTGATTGGTTGCTGCCTTGGTGTTCTCACTGTGGTACGCGAAGCACGCTGTTCCGGGAAACAGCAGTCTCACTGTGTGTTGAGAAGTGTATCGGAAACTTGTTGTGGTGCAAATAATGTTTTGCGCGTAATTCTCCTTCCTTGCTTCCTGGTACTGGTATCGGAAACCGTAAGTAAAATGAAACACACCTGCTGCCTGAAAGGTGGCCATCATTAATCATAACATCATAATTTAAGAACACAACTGCAGCTACACCCTAGCGTACCAACGCGCTAGGTGTATAAATGTTCGTTTTAGGCACACGTCTGTGCTAGTCGGCATAGGCGACAAAATGGCGTCAAGAACGATCGACGAACTCGCCAACGTTTTTAGTCGAGCCTGCCCCGATATCTGGGCGGTGTTCCTAGCACAGTACAATGCCCGTCCTGCGCCTGAGGCCGCGATCGAGTCCGCACCTCTAGAAAGCCCCTCTACTCAACGTGTCTGGCCCCCTATAGATCGCGCGACCGTGCGGATCGACAACCCTCTGTCGCCAAGCACCGAACCTACAACCCCTGTGTCCATAGACACAATTAACGATGCCACGTCCTCCGCCGAAACTCCGCATGAAAACCGATATACGCGTCCCGCTCAAGCCAAAAGACGAAGGCTTTACCCTCGTCCAAGTCAAAATGCGCAAACGCGCAGTCCTTAGAAGGCAGCTGAGCCTAACTCTTCCTCGTTCATCTCCGTCACTCTAACACACGTTTATGCCACTAAACACACGTTTAAGCCCCCAAGCCTGTGGCCAAGCCCGAAGCAAATGGGTCCCCTGCTGAACGTAGGATAAAGGCGCCGCCTAATATCATAATCCAAGACAAAACAAAATAGAACAACCTATCATACTGGTTGAACTCCAAAAAATCTATTACCCAAAGGTGCAAAACGCTGGTCAGGGCATTCGTATATTTGTAAACCCGACCGAGGAATTCCGCAGTGTAACAAGTCACCTGCGAACCCAGCAAATAAGCTTCCATCATACGCCCGCCCTCCCTGAGGAGCGTAGTTTTCGTGTGGTTGTTTACGAACACCATAAAGAGCTCGAGAATGAGCATATATTAAACGACCTCAAAGCCCAAAATCTCCCAGTCCGGTGCATAGAATGCACCACCAGACCGACAAAAAAATTATTAGATCTATGCCTGGTCATTTTAGACCTGTCTCTGGAAGGCAAGGAGATTTTTAACGTTCGGCGCATTTGCAACCTAACGGGGATTGCAATTGAAGCCTCCCGAAATAAGGGCATTGGTGGCCAGTGCAACCGATGGCAACTGTACGGCCACTCGGCCAAAGCTTGTTACGCCAGGCCTAGGTTCTACAAGTACCTAGGTAACTACGGCACCATTAACTGCCCCCGCATACCCGAGAGAGTTTACGGTTGAACCCCCGATCTGCGTCAATTGCCGCGAAAAGAGACACCAAGCAAGTTATCGCGGGTGTTCCTAAACACCGTGAAGGAAGCAGCAAAGAGGTAGAAGCCTTCCCTTGTCCATGGAAAATAGGCAGACGTAATATTAATCTTGAAACCAGAAAAACTGCGCAACTAAGCCTCCAGTTACAGACTAATGAGTCTCCTCAGCACACTGGGGAAAGTTTACGAGCGACTCATATTGAATCGCCTCCGTAAATGCGTCTTCGCCAACAAACTTCTCCCAGACAAGCAGTTCGATTTCAGATCCAAATACTGGTGCACCGAACCAAGAATAAGTCGTAGAGTCATCTCGACCGGTCCCCTTTTCTTCGATGTCACAAAAGACCAAGTTTGGCACGAGGGCTTGCTATACAAGCTGTATAAACTCAACGTGCCTGACAGGCTCACCCACATCATCTGAGCCTTCCTTGCCAGTCACAACTTTCGCTATCGAATAGAGGGTACTCGCTCTACAAAGCGTCCCCTCAAGGCTGGAGTCCCTCAGGGCTTCGCCCTCTCCCGACTTCTCTTTACACTCTTCACGAGTGACATCCCAAAGGAACCAGTAAAGAAAACCGCTCTTTTCGCCGATAACTCGGCACTCTACGTTGCCCACCACAATAAAAGAATTCTCACCGAGATGTTCCAAATAGCCGTAAACCGCTTAGGTGATTGGTTCCACTTATGGAAAATCGAGGTAAACCCTAAGAAAAATGTAGCAATACACATTCAAAGCACCCCCACTCTCAGTTGCAAAAACAAAAATCCCAAGAAAATGATAAATGCGATCATCCTGTACGGCCGCCAGATCCCCTGTCCATCAAAGGCCAAATAGCTAGGGGTCACATTCGACCATGGTATGACATTCGCGAAACACATATGCAAAGTCCGTAACCATGCCAAATTCGTCACTAAACGTGCTACTAGTGAACAGCAATAGCATACTGTCCTTAACTCACAAACTTCATTTTTATAAAGCGTGCGTAAAAACTACCACGTCTTACCCAAGTATCGTTTTCCGCACACACGGCCCCATAGACACTTGTACGACCTCCAAGTCGTCAAAAACAGATTCATTTGCATCGCCACCGGAGGTCGTACCAGCAAAACTCCTACTTACAACGGCTGTCAACTTCCGACGATCTCTGAGTATTTCAAGGAAATATCTCTGCGCTATTTCGAGAGGGCCGAGACAAATACCAACCTGCTACACGCAGCTACATACACTCTGACTCAGAATGTTACGGAAATTTTCCGGACGCCCCGTAACGTTCTAATTGAACCCCCCGTTCCGCCAGATGCCGAAAACAGAAATGTAGCCGGCCATTTATACATAAACTCTACACACTCCTCTAGTGCACAAGCACAGTTTAGACAACAACGGATGGGACGCAGAGAGTGCGCAGACGGGCGCACCACACAACCGTCCAAACAGCGTATACACCATACACCCGCGACCCTGGGCGGTTCTCACCACCCAAAAACAGAACTATACGAGTTAACCGTCAGAGCCGGGGCCTGTCAACCACTGTTCGGACGGATAACTCATTCACGTGCACTTTAAACTGTCCCAGGAGTCAGCAGCTTTTGCTATCGCACGGATGGGCCGGCTCGAACCGGGGTGGTACCACGACCTCACAGAAAACCAGCGTGAAGTAGAGGTTTACCTCTGCGTTTCGCTTGGTGAGTGCAGGTGGCCGGAGGCCCTGTTTACTGGAAATGAGGCATTCCACCTTAGTCCTCACGGGTGACAACGCATCTACATTTTGAATTGTAATAGAGGATGGATGTAGATGTCTATGGGCCGCAGCAACCACTTACCATCAGGTGGACTGTGTGCTCGTTTGTCACCCTTATCCTATAAAAAAAAAACGTATAATATGATTATACGGATTTTTAAAAGTAGTTTAAATACACACATGTTTACACTTATAACCTTATTACACTTCCAATTTTCCGATAATTATATGTCAAACTTGATTCAAAAAAAAGTTTGGAAAATCCAAAAGTGCATGACACATAATGCTCATAATATGAGAGTGAAAAATTTAAAAAAGATTGTAATTTGTAGTTTTATTCGTCAAAGAATTCCAGTAGCAGTGATCAAAGTATACTTTCAAGTCACTTTATCTAGTCCGGAGGTAAAGTCTCATCATAACTAACAATACAAGCCCAAACTCGGCATATCTAGTTCTCCTCATCGAGAAGTTACAGTAGCAGTCATCAAAGTACACTTTCAAGTCACTCTATCAAGTCTGGAGGGAAGGTCTTATCATAACTAACAAAATGAGCCCAAACTCGGTACATCTAGATCTTCTTCTCGAGGAGTTCCAGTAGCACTCATCAAAGTACACTTTCAAGTCCATCTATTAGGTCCGAAGGTAAAGTCTCATCATAACTAACAAAACGAGCCCAAACTTGACACATCTAGTTCTCCTTGTCGAGCAGTTCCAGTAGCAGATACCAACACATCTTCAGGTTCAATACGTATAAGTATATTTATACAGAATGGGGTCCCACATATATGCAATAAATAAAATCACATACTTGTTATCGCCTTTGCTGATGATATACAAAAAATAAACGTAATTGGTCCAGTAATTAGGCCAAAAAGTAGAGTTTTAATTTTAAGCAAATTTGAACTCTCTATAGAACTGGGTCACTAAGTCAATGATTCAATGAACTTGAATCCTTGAACATTTAAAAGCGACGTTGCCACGCAGTGCAAACTATTGCGACGTATCGACAGCGGTGTCTTTTGACGGCGTCCATAAACAAGCGGCATGAGGCACGCACGTTCTTCAAAGGCAACGGCGCGAGAGCGCGCGCGCCTGTGTCGTAGAGTAGGAAACCTGTTATCGACGATTAGGTTCTTTCAAAGGAAGTAATAATCGATAAACAAAAAAAATGTTTAGCTATAAACACTTAGGGCACGGTTTTTTTAGAATTATCGTGTTCTTATGATAATTCTAAAAACACTACGACCTAATTATTTAAAGCTAAACTTGAAAGCTTTTTTGTTAAGATGTGTTCTTGTAGATTTAGAGATAATAAATTATTTTGATATGACAAAAAAACAATAAAACAATCAAATAAAAAAGTCATAGTTACTTACCCATTTCCTAGGAAGTTACAAAACGGTAGTTTTGTAAGTTTCTATTGTACAAAAATAAACTCTTTTTTAACAATCAATAACTTGTCGATTGTTATCAAATCAAAAATAAAAATTACTTGAATTCAAATGTAGTAGGTAAGTAAGTGTAAAAAGAAAAGTATCGATAAAAGATAATTGCAACTTGTGGCCGCCCTATTTATTACTTTTATTATTTTCGCCATTCTGGAATTTGGAAGTTTGGTTTCCAGTTCACGCGCAATTCTTCCAAAATACAAGTGCGTTTCGCTGCTTACGCCCAAGTGATTTATTTTCCGTAAGATAAACACTTATTAGTTAATTACCTCCTGGTTACTGAACCTAAGTTATGATGATACTGAAAATTTAATAAGAATTATTAATTAGGTAATTATTATTATCTTATTTAATAATTACTTGATGTAACTTCCATAATTTTTATATTGTCTATAAACTTGTTAAATTATTGAAGCAATCAAAGAGGTAATAATATATGTATATTATAAGTATAAAATTAAATTAAATATAAGTAATAAACTAAAAACAAAGTGTGTTGATTTATAAAGTATATATATATATATATATATATATATATATATATATATATATATATATATATATATATAATATTATGTCTGTTATTAACATAATACAATATCTATATACATATAATTAACTATACTGTTTTTATTTTATTTATGAAATTCTACTTATTACTCATAAACACACATAAATTTTATTATTCTGCTCAATTATATGCATCCTAAATGATGCGACCATTAATAAGTAAAATGAAGTACCTACCGTTGTAAAATGTTTAACTGTTGTCTCTGTTTGCTATTTAGTGAGACATTCCCCTTTTTTTATTGTTCTCTTTCTTATTAGTTTTGTGCGTTTTTTTTTACTAGAATATAAGTAAATCTCGTTGTATTGTTTTTAATTACGAATGAAAACATTAATTGTAGCTTCATCTATTTATTTTGTCCACGGATACCTACAGGTGGGGACCTGGTGAACTAAGATACAGGTTTTACCTAGTTTAGGCACCAGTTTTTTACCTAACAATAGTATTGTATCAGATGTAAGCACATATTTTTTGTTGTTTTCTGAATGTATATTGTAGGTGAAAATAAAAATAAATAAAAAAAATGACTTTGTGTGTGTAAGTAGTGTTTTTAAGTAAGTTTATTTTTATTATTTTTTCACTGTGATATTGACACTACTTATCTTTTGTGTATACGTTTTGGCGGCGGAAAATGCCAAGACAACAGCATTTTTACAGTTCGGCAGAGTATGCAGACATGGTTTTATTGTATGGCGAAATCCGCCAAAATTCGGCGTTAACTCTTATTTACTTATCGTGAGAGATACGGCGCAACTCGCGTCTGCCCTAGTAGCGTCCGGACATTCCTAGGTGCTGTTCAAAGAATCAGGGAAAATCAGCGCATAGTGTCCAACACTTGTGAAGGAGTTGCTGCGCGTCACTTTCCACCCTCGTTCAAACAACGAGTCTTAAACCATTTCGATCGGAAAAGGGAAAAAACTACGTCCTTATAAATATATTAAGCTGCAGGCGCTGCTGCCCCGTGATTAGCCGATTAGTCTTACTGCCACTAGGTATCGGAAAAATGTCTCAAGACCAACGTTTCCTAACAAATGTGTTTTGGACAAATAAAAGCACGTTTACTCGAAACGGCATATGGAACCGACAATCCATGCGTTACTGGAGCCATACGAATCCCCATTTATTTAGGGAATCAGCTCATCAATACCGATTTTCCATTAATGTTTGGGCAGGCATTCACGGAGATCAAATAATCGGCCCTATTTTTATTGACGGAATCTTGAATGCACAGAAGTTTCTCAATATTCTTAACGGCCCAATAACAGAATATTTAGAAGGATTATCTGTGGCAGCTTAACAGAGGGTATGGTTCCAGTTAGATAAAACTCCTCCGCACTCCGTACTCCTTGCGAGAGAGCGGCTTAACACCATGTTCGGTGAACAATGGATAGGGTGCTATGGCCCTCGCAGGTGGCCAGCTCGATCGCCCGACCTCACTCCTCTAGACTTCTTTTTATGGGACTTTATTAAAAATGAATTGTACTCAAAGATCTCCGAAACCAAAGATGAACTGCGCAATCGTATTGTTGCCACCTTTGACAAATTAAAAGCTCTGGCTCTGGATCCTGAACAAAATTTGTTGAGCAGGCTTCAGGACAACATTATGCTGCGATGTAACGTGTGCATTCAAGAACGTGGCGGACATTTTGAAAATTTTAAAATTTAGGGTTTCATAAAATTTTCTACGTATATTTATTTCGTTCAGTTCCATTTCACAAAATAAAAAAAATTGACGGTAAAATACCTAAACAGTTTAGTGAGTAAGTTTTTATTTCGTCGCACATTGTCCAACGAACCAAAGGCCGTGCCGACAATTACTCTGCCTGGTGCCAACCGCCATGCCACCCGCGTGCATCGTTGCCACTCTTCCAAGGGATTTAAGTACGTAGTCTAAACTGAGTGTTTACTTTTACTGAATTTATTTTAATATTTATTTTGTTTGAAAATTTAACTTTTTTATTTTTCGGGTTTATATTTAATATTAAATTTTTCTACAATTCTATGGACTAGTATTACTTGTGGTTTCATTTATTGCATATATGTGGAACCCCATTCTGTATATAAATCCTGCCTGCTTTTAGTTAAACAAAATATTGTAATAAAAATGTGTGATTATAAAAATAATAATAATATCTTACCTTGGTCAAGTATGTATCAAATTTGTATTTGGAATATTTCGTATATCTACGGCGATCTTTTTCGCTGCGAACAAGCGATACAGTATCCACTCACGACGGCGGCCGAGGCCGCAATGACCAGTTATATAATATAATATATGCTTTGTGGGAATGACGGAGTGAGACACTATATTTGGTAAAATATATTAGTACACAGCTGCTTAAAACACTGCTGCAAAAAAATTAATTACAACTAAACAAAACAAAATTTAACTGCAACTTACACTCCATAGCTTCCCACATGATAAAGGAAGAGTTTTAAAAATAGATTGAGTTGAACAATTGATATTTTCAAAAGTTATCGTGTTTACGACAACATATGGACTTGATTTTTTTTTGTGTAAAAATAACAATTAATCGATTTTAAAAAATATTAGTAAGTTAAACAATCATTTATCTTTCTGAAAATGTGATTTTATGTCACTTGGTAGATACGCTTTCATGTGACAAAACATTGGAATCTTAATGTTTAGGCCCTAGTAGAACATACCGGCGCGCCTAGCGCTTACGGCTTGCAATACCTAATATTCAAGACTCTCGGCCCGCATTTGCTCTTACTACAGAATGTTGTTCCTCAGTTACAGAATTCATCATCGTGTGAAGTCATCTTTTACGTCAAAAGTGTTTCGAAATTTAATGTTTATCGATGCGTGATCGCTATGTAGCGGTTTATGTGAGTAATAAGTTATACTTAACGTTGAAGTAGGTTTATCTAGAGTCTGTGAAATTAACATGCGTGCGGTAGCCGGAACACATAACCACAGTATAAATATGGGCAGTATGGAAACTAAGACTAGTTGAAGAAATAATTACCTACGCTCCATTAAATCAATAAGGTTGTAACTTTAATTGTTTTTGAGATTGTTTTTTTTTTAACATTTTGTTTCTGTAGTGATCGAATCGAATTTAAATAACTAGCTTATAAATACAATTTAAATATGACGAAAAAATTGATACCTATTGCAGCCGCCATCTTGGATTTACATTTCGACAACCCTATCGGCTTCAACACCCTCGAAAACCTTGAAAATGACACCCAAGATGAAAAAATTGATATATATTGCAGCCGCCATCATGAATTTACATTTCAACAGTACTATCGGATTCAACACCCTCGAAACCCATAAAAAAGACACCCATGATGAAAAATTGATACCTATAGCAGCAGTCACCTTGGATTTACATTTCGATAGCACTATCGGCTTCAGCACCCTCGAAAACCATGAAAATGACACCCATGATGAAAAAATTGATAACTTTTGTAGCCGACATCTTGGATTTACATTTTTACAGCACTATCAGCTTCAATACTCTCGAAAACCATGAAAATGGCACCCAAGATGAAAAAATTGATACTTATTGCAGCCGACATCTTGGATTTATATTTCGACAGCCCTACCGACTTCAACACCCTCGAAAACCATTAAAATGACACCAATGATGAAACAATTGATACCTAATTCAGCCGCTATCTTGGATTTATATTTCGACAGCACTATCGGCTTCAACACTCTCGAAACCAATGAAAATGACATCCATGATGAAAAATTGATACCTATTGCAGCCGCCACTTTGGATATACATTTAGATAGCACTATCGGATTCAGCACCCTTGAAAACCATGAAAATGACACCCAAGATGAAAAAATTGATACTTGTTGCAGCCGACATATTGGATTTACATTTCGAAAACACTATCTGCTTCAACAGCCTCGAAAATCATGAAAATGACACCCATGACGAAAAAATTGATACTACTTACTTTTAGTGCGTACTACTATTATTTATTCTGTGCTTTTAAAATACTGTAATAAAAAAATCTGACATTATTATTATAATCAATTTTTTAAGAAATTTAATTATTCGAATATTGTGTATTTGTACAGCGATCTTTTCGAGCCAATGCAAACAACCGAAACAATGTCCATTCTCGACGGTGACTGACGCTGAACTAACTGAGTGACGCAGTCTCTATTAAGTAATAATTTTTTCATACAAGGCTGCCGAATACACCGAAAATTTCGCTATTTCGCAGCCGAAAAAAAATTATTATAACTAAACTAAACAAAATTAAACTGCCATTTACATTCACTGGCTTTCCACATGATAGATGAAGAGTATTAAAAATATATTTGAAATAATTTGAAACAGTGGTAGAGCCACGCGGCAGCTTTTGCTGTCGCACGGATGGGCCGGCTCGAACCGGGGTGGTACCACGACCTCACAGAAAACCAGCGTGAAGTAGAGGTTCACCTCTGCGTTTCGCTTGGTGAGTGCAGGTGGCCGGAGGCCCTTTTTACTGGAAATGAGGCATTCCATCTTAGTCCTCACGGGTGTCAATGCATCTACATTTTGAATTGTAATAGAGGATAGATGTAGATGTCTATGGGCCGCAGCAACCACTTACCATCAGGTGGACTGTGTGCTCGTTTGTCACCCTTATCCTATAAAAAAAAACAACATAAGATAATTAAGCGTTAATGAATCGTAATACGGTCGCCTTAATGGACTTGATAATCTTAATGGACTCTAAGATTTATTCCACTTTCAGTGGAATGACAAAGTGGTCGTATTTATTTATATTTGAATCTCATTTTTCATTTCTTAATTGGTATAGCTGGTAAACTTTACAATTATGGATAGGTTCAAGTTCTAAACCTAGCATTCTTGAATCTATGCACCGGTATCTTAATGTAAGGCACGTAAACCAAATTCATAATTTCTTCTATCTCGAAATTGCAGGAGGGCTATTTCGGACACTAAGTCCATAGGTATCGCGATCGCGGACCCTCAACTTCTTAGTTGTCAATTCAGCCAACCCTGGGGTGATTCTGCAACCTCCAGCCCGTTTCCCGTTGTAACGATGTAACAAGAACATGTCAAAACACCTTCATCAATACAGTCGGGGCTCCTACCATGATTATCCGTGACCCAAAGGCCCTATTTAAGGTGATCACCCGTAACAAGTTAGTATCGATGGGACAAACGTGGGCTGTAAGCAAGAAAAATAATATTTTTGTATAGATTGGAGGGTTTCCAGCACTCTATTCCATTCCATTCTATTCCTATATTATGCTATCTTAATCTATCCTATCCTCATCTATTTTATTTTATTTATTCTTTTCTAATCCGTTTTATTCTTCTCTATTTTATTGCATTCCAAATAATTCCATTTCATTCTCTATCGTTTCATTCCCTTTCATTCCATTCTACTTCGTTCCATTTCTATTCTACTCTATTCCGTTACTTTGCATTTCATGGAAGGATGGATATTGTTTTTTTTTTCTGTGGTGGCAGCGTAAGAGAAGCCCTCTCTATTTCGTCGCATGTGTGCTCTAAGGGGATTACGAGATATACCATCAAGATCATGTAGCTTTCGATAATTGGCGGTAACAATTTTTACAATTTTGAATAAGTACACCAGCCGTGAAATAATAAGGCCGGCGACGTAAAGGAGGGACAAAGTTGCAAAATGATTGGTATTGTGATCACTGCATCGATAGGGGCCCATAAATAGCTTAATAGTAATTGTGGGCTTTTACGGGCTCATAAAAACATAGTGGTTTTTGACTCTTTCGTTGGTCTATTGGTCGTACCACGATTGCAGATTATGAGGTCCCGGGTACAAATACCGGAACGAGCCAGAATTAGTTATTGAGTTTTACTGTTAAGAAATTTTCAGTACCTCCCCGGAGTTAGGAAGTATGCGGTGTTGCATCTCGTGCCTCGGAAAGTACGCAAAGGCGCTTCAGTCGTCTCGAATGACTGTCCGATCGGACTAGGACTCTGAAAGAACAGAGAATGCACCTGTGCTTGCGCATACACTCGGGCACTATAATTCTTTTTTGTATAGATGTCTAGTCTCCGTTGAGACTGGCCCCCGTGACGAAGAATCCAAATGCAGATGCGTTGTCACCCGTGAGGGTTAAGATGGAATGCCTCATTTCAAGTAAAAAGGGCCTTCGGCCACCTGCACTCACTAAGCGAAACGCAGAGGTAAACCTTTACTTCACGCTGGTATTCTGTGAGGTCGTGGTACCACCCCGGTTCGAGCCGGCCCATCCGTGCGACAGCAAAAGCTGCCGCGTGGCTCTACCACTGTTAATTAATAGCAAAAGTCATTTATAGCAAACAATTCCAAATATTTTATGTTATTCAAAATAGCGTTAACGTTTCCTTTTTTACTCCTTAAGTCATTTTTATAGGGTTATGGATAAGTCTACCACAGTGCTTCATTGCGTCTTAGTGGAATTTATATTACTTCTTTATCTATAAAATTGCCGTTTTTATGAAATTAGATAACGTAATTTTTTTTCTATATTTTTAATTCTATTAATCAAAGTAATCACCCACGCAATTGATGCATTTTGCCAACGCAGTGGCAGTTTATTGATGCCCTTCTTGAAGAAATCAGCTGGATGGAAGGCAACAAATTCTTCAAAAGAATAATTCTTCAAAAGAATTTTGTACTGCCTCTCGGGTATTGATTTTTCCCACCAAAAAGGTTTTTCAAATTCTTGAAAATATAGAACTCTGTAGGCGCAAGGTCTGTGTGAGAACGGCGGATGACAGAGAGCTTCCAACTCCAGCATAGTTCTACCACGTAAATTGATTTCAAAATGAATGCGTAGTTAAGTTATAAATAGCTGGTTGTTGTAAATCTAGTTCATTCCAATTTATATATAACTCAGACATCCCTCGCTATACCTACATATATTATAATGATTACAAGAAATATATATGTATATATATATATTAAAGATGCTTAAGGATTTAGTTACGAGTTACAGTCGCATCGCAATCATGTACAAATTCTATAAAGGCGGCACAAGAACTTCTTGTATATCTTTTAGCTCCAAAATCTCATTTCACTGTCATTTGTATCGCTTTACAAACTCTCCATGCCGCTGTTATACCGCTACTGTACCACTGAAGCCTATATAAATTGGGCCCATTTCAGTGGTATAGAAGCGATTGAGAAGTTATATATATATATATTAAAGATGCTTAAGGATTTAGTTACGAGTTACAGTCGCATCGCAATCATGTACAAATTCTATAAAGGTGGCACAAGAACTTCTTGTATATCTTTTAGCTCCAAAATCTCATTTCACTGTCATTTGTATCGCTTTACAAACTCTCCATGCCGCTGTTATACCGCTACTGTACCACTGAAGCCTATATAAATTGGGCCCATTTCAGTGGTATAGAAGCGATTGAGAAGTTATACCTGTATACCATACCCAGATACCTGTTAAGCTTACTACTGTAGCGGCTATGTTATAACTCTTATGTGCTACTTGGGAGGTGCTGGGATGTTTGAGGAGTGTATACGGGGATAGTGCACGCAATAGAGGGAGTGAAGGGGTGCTCTTCAGGCTGGGTAAGACATGTCATTTTATTTTATCGAGTAAGTAAGGTAATTTTTAAGTTAGATATGATAGACGTTGCCAAATACTTTATATTTAAAAAAGGCTTCGAAACAAAAGTCAGAAACATTTAAAAATACAAAGGTCAAATGAGAAAATTCATAAAAATTATTAATATTAATAATTATAATGAATTTATGGCCGTGGAAGGAAAATCGCAGATTTCCCGTCGGGCAAGGTGTTCTGCCTGGGAAACGGCTACTACGGCGACGGGAACTACAATTCGGAGCAATTGTATGTAATATACTATTTTCACTTCGAAATTTTGATAACGCGATTTAGGCTTCGGTGTGTATTGCTTGTGGCGTGACGACAGTGCCGCCACAAATAGTAATAAATTTATGTTGGGAATTGATAGTACGGTACATAGACTATTATTGTTTAACTTTATCCCTTTTTAAGATAATTAATAGAATCAGGCGTTACTTTTCAGATATCCATTATAATGGGGTTGTTATAAACTAATTTATTTTACTAATAAACTAATTTATTAATTCCGCATAAAGAAAGACAATGATGTGTACACCACCTGGGGCTGGGGATGGTAGTGCTGGGATTGACGGCGACTGGTATAGTGCGCGTGATTGAAGGAGGGTCCCTTTAAAACTGGGCAAGTTACATCATTTTCTTTCTTTACGCGAAATTAAGAAAATTAGTTTATAACAACCCCATTACACCCATTTTATATTTCTTCATACTCTAGAACTTTTTTTTTATATATTCATTTATGCTTAATTACCTCTAGTTCGGAAAAACCGCTGCCCTAGGAAACCGGCGAGAAACTCCGTCGGACTGTCAAAACTGCAACAATACAAACAGCATTTATACTTCATTATGGTCATTGTCAAATGAATGCAAACTTAAGCTAACCGTAGTAAGTTATGTGACTTCCTCCTAGAACAGATTTCAGATAATACATTCTCGTTAACCGAATGGCTTGGATTCGTAGAGACAATTTAAGATGGTGACTTTTAAATGGCGACCGCATTATGTCCAAATAAAACTTCTCGATTAAGCAGTCAACTGATTGTGCCATTCTTGTCTTATAATCGACCGATGGTAGCTTATTTTACAATTTAAAATTATGTGGATTTGAAAAATTATTTTAGTTTTCGGAAACTGCATTAAAACTGTTATTCTTGTTAGAGTAACGTTAATTTAAAGTTTAATTAAATTGCGTAGATAGCTTGAACTTTGTTGCTTTTTTTTAATAGGATAGGGTGACAAACGAGCACACAGTCCACCTGATGGTAAGTGGTTGCTGTGGCCCATAGACATCTACATCTATCCTCGTTTGTGAATCAAAATGCAGATGCGTTGTAACCCATAAGGACTAAGATGGAATGCCTCTTTTCCAGTAAAAAGGGTCTCATGGAATGCCTCTTTTCCAGTAAAAAGGGTCTCCGGTTCTCTACACTCACTATACGAAACACAGCAGCACTAAGCTGCTATTTTACGCTGGTAATCTGAGAGAGCGTGGTCATTCGCCGGTCGAGCCGACCCATTCGTGCTACAACTATACTATTAATATAGCTGTAGCATAGCTCTACCACTTTATGTAATATTTCTTTCTTTTAATAATTAATCTTTTGTGCTAGAAAGGCGAATAAATGAGTCTTTTTTCTTTACATCTTCAATTGATGTATACAACTTTCATAACCCTATCTAACCTTCGTAAACGTAAAAAGTAATTGTATACTGATCACTACATCAGATTTCCGTTTCCGTTATGACTTGTGACATAATAAATCTTCCCTATGAGGTATGTAGGAGATCTATGTTCAGCTATAGACTTTTATAGTGTGGAATGGATATTGGAGTTTTAGTATATATTTGCTGTGTTAGTATATATTTACGTTTTACCCTGTGTGAGGCGACTGTGAGATGCCAGAAAGATCTCCTGGCTCCGAAACATGCCAACGAGGATTTGTGTGAAGGCACGATACGTCTCCTTTTTAGAAAAGAGTAAACAAAAAAGGGGAAGGAAAATAAAGTAAATAATAAAAAATATTTTCATATTATATGTTCTATATTTGAACACTTCTAGTGACTATCACTTTTGTTCTGTAGCGAGACATCGCTTTGAAATTCAAATTCACTTCTGTATTTTTCAATACGTCTTGATTTGCAGTGTCA
This sequence comes from Parnassius glacialis, assembly GCA_033319125.1. NCBI lineage: Eukaryota > Metazoa > Arthropoda > Insecta > Lepidoptera > Papilionidae > Parnassius > Parnassius glacialis. Next base: position 5,536,103 of record JAVANC010000022.1, on the reverse strand, counting down.
CTACATTGATGTCAACGGGAAACAATTTTACATACAAACAAGAAGCAAATAATTGTGATTATGCATGTTAAGTAAATCACATTATTTTACTTAAGTTATGAAAGGGTGACAAATGAGCACAGCCTACCTGGGTGGATGACGTAGCCCATAAACGACTAGATTTTTGATTAAAAACAAACGAAACCAATCGCAGATGTGTTGTCACCCCTGAGGACTAAAATAAAATGCTTAGTTTCTATTTAAAAGGGTCTCCAGTTCACTCACCTACCAAACGAAATTGTACAACAGAATTATATTGCGATTTTTATGTGTTAAAAAAAATTATAAATTTACTAGCTGTTCCCCGTGACTTCGCCCGCGTTTAATTTAGGGTTTTGATTTTCTTGCGAGGAATGTTAATAATTTTTCTAAAATAAAACTAGCCTAAGTTACTCCTTATCTGCCGACTTCCAAAAAGGAGACGGTACTCAATTCGAGTGTATGTTTTTTTTATGTGTGTTACCTCATAACTTTGTACTGGGCGAACCGATTTGGATGATTCTTTTTTTATATGAAAGCTGATAGTTCTCGTGTGGGCCCATATGAATTTGATCAAGGTCAGACCAATGGTTATTGAGTTATTCTTAAATAACCTATATTGAAGTCGCTTATATTGAAGTCGGCTGTACAAAATTTTTAATTTTATAAATTATGATATCAACTATTTGCCAGTGAAAGTCACGTCAAAATTGGTACAGATGTTTCGGAGATTAGCCGGAACAAACAGACAGCAGACAGACGGACAGAGAGACAAAAATTTTAAAAGTGTATGTTTGTTGTAAGTACTGTTTATAATTTCATATGCATTAGTAGAACGCTGTAATTTTTTTGATATTACGTACAGAAACTTCAATTTTATTTATTTGTATATATAGATTAGGAGCATCGCGTGCAGATGACTTTCACACTTTGAGAAAAAGTTAGCTAATAACTAATACTCTCTTTCATGCCAATAATGTAAGAACACAATTCTGAGAAACTGACTTAACCAAACGGTTTTGTAAGCTGAAGTGGCAATGACCGGGGAATAAAGCTCGAAGAACGAACTACCGATGGGGAAGAAAGGTTTTATGAGTGGCAGCCTCGCACCGGTAGATGTAGTGTAGGGCGGCCCTCCACGAGATGGAGTGACGACCTGGTAAGACGTGCAGGAAGTCGATGGATGCAGATGGCTCTAGACCGGGCTTTGTAGTATTCCTTGTGGGAAGACTATGTTAAGCAGTGGACTTGTGAAAGGCTGTAATGATGTTGGTGATGATAACATTTCTGAAAGGATTTTAGAGTCATTAGTCCTTAAAATATTTTATTCCTTAGACATACAGGTTTACTCTCGATGTTTTCTTGTTTCTCGCGTACGTTCTACGTAGTATTCATATTCAAATGTATATTAATAATACACGCGTGATATCAAATTTTTCTCCATTTAGTGAAATAATCTTACAAACGGAGGAATTTAACAAATAAAGGTTACAGGAAAATTTTCCCAGCCCGTTATATTTACATAATTTCACACTGAAATAAACAGCTGAAAAGATTTATGTCTTTATTTCATGGTAATAGCAGGTCAGTTTTTTATGGAAGGGTTCTTATTTACATAACAAGAGAAATATTCGCTTATTTAAAATATTGGTTTTATAAACAAAACTTCTGTATTAAAAGAAATGTTCCGATCACTGTTTTTTCTAAATCACTTCATAAATTTTTCATTTAGAATAGAGTGACAAACGAGCACATAGTCCACCTGATAGTAAATGGATGCTGTGGCCGATAGATTTTTACTCCTTTTAACAAATACACCTACTAATAATGTTATATAACTTCTAATTAATTAAATATTGATTGTTGATTAATTGTTGATTGTTGCATTGTAATAAATAATATGTCAGGAATTAATGTAAAAAAAAAACATACGAACAAATTAAAGTAGAATGTTAATCTCCCACTTGTTTTAGCAGTATAAAAATTATTAAATATATAAAATAGTAAAATTATTTTAAGAGTCCCACTGTCGTCACTATGCCCGTTGAGGTATTCTACTAGTGTAGGCAAGGAAGATCGTGTTGCAGAGAGGCTGCCCCTGTGTTTTATTGAAATGGGTAGTGGTGCTTTTGGTTTGCATACTTTGGTGTTATCATATAATTGGGGTCCAGATAGTAAGCAGGGTTTCTTATCGAGTAGTGTTCTTTTATTTAAATATTTCTGAGGATAATTTCTAACATCAAATGTGGAATAGTATCTTACATCAGAAGTGGAATTAAGTCCCCGTTATTTCCCACATATAATATACGAATTGTATGAGGATTATTACGTTTTAACGTGGTAGAGCCATGCTGCAGCGATATTAGTAGTATAGTTGTAGCACGAATGGTTCGGCTCGACCGGGGGAGAACCACGCTCTCACAGAAAACCAGCGTAAAATAGCAGCTTAACGCTGTTGTGTTTCGTATTTTGAGTGTAGAGAACCGGAGACCCCTTTTACTGGCAAAGAGGCATTCCATCTTAGTCCTCACGGGTGACAACGCATCTGCATCTTGAGTCTTTATTGAGCATAGATGTAGATGTCTATGGGTCACAGTAACCACTTACCATCTGGTGGACTGTGTGCTCGTTTGTCACCCATTCCTATAAAAAAAAAACTTTTGTGAAAGACTAATGCATTTCGCATTGATGAAATTGTTTTAATGTTAAATTATAACGTTAAAGTGTAATGACATTTTCTGTTCTATTTACGACGTTAACTTAGTGAAATAAATTTTTAAACTCAAATGTTTTATAAGCCAAATGTTAAACAAAAAGTTTAAAGTAAAATATTTCAAGCCAAATAGTCTTTTTATTCGGTTTAAAAGTACATGCGAGTACTTTCATTATTTCTTAACGTACTCAAATATGTTATTATTTTATTATGTTATGCTAACGTCATGCCTATGACTTAATAAGTTGTTATTTTGTTAACTTACCTATGCTAATGCCAAGTCATGCATGTAATTTAATCAACACATTGTTCTATATCGTAATATGAAATGCAATAATTTATTTTTGATTTGATATTTATTAAACTTTCATATCATAAGATTTTAACCATTATAATTTATTATTTTTGGGATAATAGATTGAATATCTAACCTATTTGTGTGGATTATAAAAATAATTACTTCGTTTAATTCAATTTTAAAAATTATTATATTATGTATACAATTAATTAATTTAATTTTTTTGTCTTCATATTGTGAGCCTCAATCCCGACAAAGATGTAACTAAATATTATACCAGACTATTTTATGACATAAATTTTTAAAAAATATGAGTAAATGTTTGGCTAAGTTACGCAATACTTAATTATAAATGAAAAATGTTAATAGTGTGTAACTAAGTGTGAGAGTAAGGTAAAGAAAAAATATCGGAGGTTAGCATATCCACATACAATCAGCTTGATCAGCTGAGAGTTTCGACAATCAAATAACCGATTAATTTTTAAGGTGATTCTGACACCATTAAATACGGAATAAGTTTTAATGTATTGTTAATGAGGTAAATGAGAATTTATTATGAATATATATATATATATATATATATATATATATATATATATATATATATTATACGTGGTAGAGCCATGCTGCAGCTATATTATGGTTGTAGCACGAATGGGTCAGCTCGACCGGGGAAGGACCACGCTCTCACAGAATACCAGCGTAAAATAGCAGCGTAACCCTGCTGTGTTTCGTATGGTGAGTGTAGAGAACCGGAGACCCTTTTTACGGGAAACGAGGCATTCCATCTTAGTCCTCACTGGTGACAACGCATCTGCATTTTTATTCGTAATCGAGAATAGATGTAGATGTCTATGGGCCGCAGCAACCACTTACCATCAGGTGGACTGTGTGCTCGTTTGTTACCCTTCTCCTATAAAAAAAAAATTGTATAAGAATATTATCCATAATATTAATCATGTATGTACACGAGCCGTGTACGTGAAAATTATGGTACAATTAAATAATGGTTAATAAATACTATAAAAATGTAAAGAAATAAATAGAAAGAAAACAAAAGTTGACCTGCATAAATAAATAAGTAATAGAGAGATACGGGAACTCCATAACTGGTAAAGCACAAAGTCCTCGAGCAGGGTATGTTTCCATGATTGGATGATAAATCGGGAGTAACGGGTACTAGGGAACAATACCTTCAGTACAAGTGAGATGTGAACGAGTTTACTCATACTAGTACTGTTGGGGACTAGAGAAGTCTTAAATCTGTTACCCTTGATAATGGTACATAGAGGTCACATCCTTCATTGGATCATAGTGTGAACTTAGTTTTCCTCCGTGACAATTGTTGGAGTCCTTTTTAAATGACTTAAACGTAGACCTCAAGGTTGTGCGCACAACCCAAGGTACACTATTACCTTGATTTAGTATGATTAAAAAAGTTTATGTACCAATAAAATAAAATGAATGTAATGGAAATATAATATAATACCCAAGTAAATGGGGGGCCCAAATGTATAAAGTACCCGCGTGATAAATATCACGGAATAAAATTTAAATAAAATTAATTAATACTCCGATTCCCAGTATCTAAATAATATAAGTGAATAGAGAGAAATAAAGCTAGCTAAAAATCAAAAATATCTAAAATAAAAAAGTACGTACAAGACTTAAAAAAAAAGAATATAAAAAAAAGATAAAAAAGGCCTAACAATCGAAAATAAGGAATGAGATGAAAAAGCATGAATAAATAAATAAGAGAAGAGTATTTTTAAATATTAATGAATGTAGACAGATACTAGATAGTAGAGTAGAGAACTATACGCGAATAACCTAATTATGTCAAATAAGTATTTTGTATGTATGCATGATACATCATACCAATTCAATTGTGACCTTGAAATTACTATGGTGTAGATGAATCTGGCCACCCGAACTACATATAGGATATAACTATATTTACTTTTGTAATTTATATTCTTATTTGACTTACGTTTTATATTGCATACCTTAAGCGAAAGCGCAAGGTAATGTTCTACTATCGCCTAAAAATTAAAATTCCAACATTTTATCGAATAAAATCGTATCTAGCAATCATATTATACATATAAATGATATAAAAAGCACATTGTTAGAAAGATAAATGATTGTTGAACTTATTAATATTTTTTTTTTAAATCGATTAATTGCTATTTTTAAATAAAAAAAGGGTTTTAGTGGCTTATGGTGTTGATTTATCATGTCCCTGTGGCTTGTAAACACTATAACTTTTGAAAATATCAATTGTTTAACTCAATCTATTTTTTAATCTCTTCATCTATCATGTGGGAAGCCACTGAATGTAAATGGCAGTGTAATTTTGTTTTGTTTAGCTATAATTAATTTTTTTCGGCTCCAAAATGGCGAAATTTTCGTTGATTTGGTTGCCTCGTATATAAATTGTTTCTGTAAATGGGGATCTACAGCCACAGAGTAGTTTAGTTCACAAAGTACCTTTGTATTAAGTTTAGTTCGGCTTCAGTCGCCGTCGTGAGTGGACATTGTTTCGGTTGTTTTCAGCGGCTCAAAAAGATCGCTGAACAAATACACAATATTCGAATAACCAAATTTCTGAAATACTTGATTATAATAATAATAAGAGATTTTTTTTATTACAATATTTAAAAGCACAGAATAAATAATAGTAGTACGTACAAAAGTAAGTAGTATAATTTTTTTTGTCATGGGTGACATTTTCATGCTTTTCGAGGGTGTCGAAACCGATAGGGTTGTCGAAATGTAAATCCAAGATGGCGGCCGCAATAGGTATCAATTTTTTCATCATGGGTGTCATTTTCATGGTTTTCGAGGGTGCTGAAGCCGATAGTGCTGTCGAAATGTAAATCCAAGATGGCGGCTGAATTAGGTACCAATTTATTCATCATGGGTGTCATTTTCATGATTTTCGAGGGTGTTGAAGCCGATAGTGCTGTCGAAATGTAAATCCAAGATGGTGGGTGAAGCAGGTACCAATTTTTTTATCATGGGTGTCATTTTCATGGTTTTCGAGGGTGTTGAAGCCGATAGTGCTGTCGAAATGTAAATCCAAGGTGGCAGCTGCAATGGTTATCAATTTTTTCATGATGGGTATCATTTTCATGGGTTTCGAGGGTGTTGAAGCCGATAGTGCTGTCGAAATGTATTTAAACTACTTAATTTACTTTTTACTAAATTCCGTATAATCATGTTATACGTATTTTTTTATGCGCTTAAGGTATGCCCAATTGGTTTTACCAATTATATTTCCTATATTACACTGTGATTTAAGGAGATTTTTAACAGCCAATGGTTTTTTTAAGACAACATCGCACTATTAATACATTTTTCATAAGCGTAACGACATCGTAATGTAAAGATATGTAAAAATTTTGTTCAGTATCTCGGCTGTAGAGACACCTGTACATATGTCCTGTACAGATGACTAGTTTTCGTTGAGATCGTCCGCCGTGATTTACGAATGATTTCGACTGAATTCGGCTTGAAGGACACTATTATTATTACTGATTTTCAAAATTGTATGCGATATAAATGAAGTATTTCAAATAATATCTGTTCATGGATAGCGAATTAAACTTACGTTTGCAATAATAATTTTCTTAACGACACTTTTTTCGTCCTCTGCAAAACAAATTGAGAGAATTATTTCTTTATTTTATGGTAATTGCAGGTCAGATTTTTTATGTAAAGTTTCCTATTTACATAACAAGAAAAATATTCGCTTATTTCAATACATTGGTTTATAAACAAAACTTGTGTATTAGTTATGTACGAAAGAAATGTTCATCACTTCATAAATTTTTCATATAGAATAGAGTGACAAACGAGCACATATTCCACTTGTTTAGTATATGGATGCTGTGGCCTATGGATATTTACACCTTTTTACAATTACACTTACTAATAATGTATTATAACTTTTAATTAATTAATTATTGATTGTATTTATTATTATTGTAATAAATAATATAATCGGGAAGCAGGGTAAAAAAATTGAAGAAAATACGAACAAATGAAGGCAGAATGTTAATCTCCCACTTGTTTTAGCAGTATAAAGTATGGTGAAGGCCATTAAGAAGATCAGTCTGTAATTCTAAGAGTCCTCTAAGAGACTATGTTAAGCAGTGGACTTGTGAAAGGCTGTAATGATGTTGATGATGATAACATTTCTGAAAGGATTTTAGAGTCATTAGTCCTTAAAATATTTTATTCCTTAGACATACAGGTTTACTCTCGATGTTTTCTTGTTTCTCGCGTACGTTCTACGTAGTATTCATATTCAAATGTATATTAATAATACACGCGTGATATCAAATTTTTCTCCAATTAGTGAAATAATCTTACAAACGGAGGAATTTAACAAATAAAGGTTACAGGAAAATTTTCCCAGCCCGTTATATTTACATAATTTCACACTGAAATAAACAGCTGAAAAGATTTATGTCTTTATTTCATGGTAATAGCAGGTCAGTTTTTATGGAAGGGTTCTTATTTACATAACAAGAGAAAAATTCGCTTATTTCTAATATTGGTTTTATAAACAAAACTTCTGTATTAAAAGAAATGTTTCGATCACTGTTTTTTCTACATCACTTCATAAATTTTTCATTTAGAATAGAGTGACAAACGAGCACATAGTCCACCTGATAGTAAATGGATGCTGTGGCCGATAGATTTTTACTCCTTTTAACAAATACACCTACTAATAATGTTATATAACTTCTAATTAATTAAATATTGATTGTTGATTAATTGTTGATTGTTGCATTGTAATAAATAATATGTCAGGAATTAATGTAAAAAAAAACATACGAACAAATTAAAGTAGAATGTTAATCTCCCACTTGTTTTAGCAGTATAAAAATTATTAAATATATAAAATAGTAAAATTATTTTAAGAGTCCCACTGTCGTTACTATGCCCGTTGGGGTGTTCTACTAGTGTAGGCAAGAAAGATCTTGTTACTGAGACGGGTTTCCCTGTGTTACAATGATATGGGTAGCGGTGCTGTTGGTTTGCATACTTTGGTGTTATCATGTAATTGGGGTCCTGATAGTAAGCAGGGCTTAATACCGAGTAGTGTTCTTTTATTTAAATACTTTTGAGGACTACTAACATCAAAAGTGGAATTAAATCTTACATCAGAATTGGGATAAAGTCCCCGTTATTGCCCACATATAATATTCGAATTGTATGAGAATTATTACGTTTGTGAATAACATTAATGCATTTCGCGTGGATGACTTTGTTTTAATGTTAAATGTCGTAATGGAATTTGCTGTCCTTTTTACGACGTTAACTAAGTGAAATAAATTTTAAAGTGATTTGTTTTAAGCCAAAAATAAATCTTTGTGTGTGATTTATTTTAAAAGTACTTGCGAGTACTTTTATTGTTTCTTAACGTACCCAAATATGTTAACAAATGTTGGAAAAAATTCTGAAGGTATAGATGAGTTATAATTTTGCATTCAATGGAAATTTAACTTGCTCGAGTTTTGTTAAAATTTAATAGTTTATATTAAATATGATTTGCGTGGACTATATTTTAAAGTTCAAAACGTATAGTGATGTCACTATAAATAAATGTTTAACTTTAATGTGATGTGAATTCAAAAAAATAAGTAGCCTTTTTGTATTCTAACATGTTTATAAGTGTTACAGTTTACTCGGAATATTATGTAGCCGACAAAATTGGGGTTTAATGTCGAGAGGTTCGTAGAAATCGCCACGACAATGATCAATGGGGAAGATGTTGCGACGGCTAATTTGACATTGTCAGGTGCGGCCGAGTCCTGATTAGTTTGAGGCTACACCACTACAGCCTGCAACTTATCGGCGGATCTTGCGACAAGACAAATCAAGCGGCCGCAAGGCACATAAACGTCTGACATTTGCTCAGTTTATTTATTTGTTACATGCATCTGATACTTTTTACATCTGTTTCAATCTTAATATACTTTGGATACCTATTTTGCGAGACCTGTGTTAGATAAGTGCACGCTTTTGCTACTGACGTAGTTGTTTGCATGTCTTTTGCTTTTTATACTCGTATTAACAATCCAATAGGACAAAGGTTTCAGGTACTAATTAACGCTAACTTTGTGACTACGTCAACAGTCACTGTGAGATGCAAACTGGTACCTATGCCTACAATACTGAAGTATGGAAAGCTCGCTGGCACTGGTGCGGAACAGCGGCTTGCTGGCGCTGATGCGGCGCGACAGCTCGTTGGCACCAGAGCAGTCAGACCGATCGCTGGCGCAAACGCGTTTAGTTGAGGGGCCTATGTCTTCAGTGTGTACTACGATCTGTTACGTGTGCGCAGTGTTCCTCAGAAAAAAATTGTGTTATCTAGTACGTGCGTTAAACTCTTTTTGAAGCGTTGAATATTAAAATTTGATTTGAACGATGTTTTTAATTCTGTAAAAATTTTGTCGGTATGAAATGTATTTAATAGCGTACTCATTGTGTGCTGTTGAATAACAATTGGTAAAAATTTTAAAACAAGAGTTTATCGTTTCATGGTCAGAAAGGACCAAGCCGGGAAATTTACATTAAGCTAGTAACGTTACTTTAGCCTCCATATGAGGTGTTTGACAGCTAACGTAGTGCTTCCTTTCTGAAAGAGAAATATTGAGATACGCTTACGTTGTCCATCTTTCTCAAAAGTAGAAGGCGGACAAGCTAACGTCGTCCCTCTGTCGCGTTTAGCTTAAGTTATGCTTACGTCGTGCCTATTACTTAAGTAGATGTCAAGTTATACTTACGTAGTGCCTATGACGTAAGCGGTTATTATTTTATTATGTTATGGTAACGTCATACCTATGACTTAATAAGTGATAATTTAGTTAAGATACCTATGCTAACGTTGCGTGGTGCATTTAATTTTATAAGTTAATCTGTTAAGTTATGCGAACGCAGTGTCTATGACTTTATCATTTATTTTAACCGATTTCAAAAACTTCAATGGGGCTCCCATATATCTAAATTAACAAGCAGACTTAGTTCTACAGCATATGTTGTACGAAAGGATAGAAGTCTCACAGATGTTGAGACAGCTAGATTAGTGTATTTTAGTTACTTTCATAGAGTAATGTCTTATTGAATTTTGCCATGGGGTAATGCGACTGATATTGATGCTACTATTTGTTTCGCAAAAGAAAGCCGTACGGGCGATTTATAAACTAAATTGTAAAAAGTTCCTCAGAGAAAATTTTAAAGAAATAAACATATTAACTTTGGCATCGCAATATATTTCTGAGAATGTAATGTATGTGCATAAAAACATAAATAGCTTTAATAAGAATAAGGATGTGCATACTTTAAACACTAGGAACAAACAAAAGCTTGTAATTCCAATTACTAGACTACACAGAATCAGTAATTCATTTATGGGGCAATGTATACGCTTTTACAACAAAATCCCAGAACATACTCAAAGTTTGTCAATTAACAAGTTTAAAAGTTTTATTAAAGAAAAACTGTACAAAAAGTGTTATTATAATATCAAGGAAAACCTGAATGATAATAACCCCTGGAATAAGGTGGTCGCCACCATGCTGGTTAAAAATTATATAAACGAAATTATTATTAAGTGAAATATGTTTGAAAAAAAAGTACCGCTGAGTTTCTTACTGATTCTTCTCAGGACAAAGGTATGTTCCGAACCAGTGGTAAATAAAAAAATGAATTTTAATAAGTATTATGTAATAATCAATATTGAATAAAAAATTATTCTATTCTATTCGACTGTGTTTTTTATGTTTGTTCCTCAGAACTTTTTTCTAGGTGACCGATTGTGATGGTCTATTTTTGTTTGAAAGCTGGTGCTTATTATATAGTCTCATATAAATTTGATCAAGATCTGTCCACTAGTTTATGAGTTCTTCTTAATAATGCGTATTTATTAAAAATTGAATTTTAAATCTTACTACTTGTGTTAAGTTATGGGAACGTAGTGCCTATGACTTACTCTGACGACTCGTTAGCACAACGTGTCGCCTGCATCCCCCATGCCGTTGATGGAGGCTAATATTTAAAGCTAAAGAGAACCCAAGGACAGAATCCTGTAAGGAGAGGCCGTGTCGGAAATGAGGTTAAAAAACATAAGAGCAAATACGAACAAATGAAGGTAGAATGTTAATCGCCGACATGTTTTAGCAGTTTAAATTATCGTGCAGGCCACTAAGAAGATCAGTCTGTAATTCCGAGTCCTACTGACGTTACTATGTCCGTTGGGGTATTCTACTAGTGTAGGCAAGGAATTTCGTGTTGCTGAGAGGGTTTTCCCTTTGTTACATTAAGATGGGTAGTGATGCTGTAGGTTTGCATACTTTGGTGTTACCAGGGCGGTTGAAAAGTTCGTGGCCTGGGGTATTTAATGATGTAAATTCAATTCTTCGAAACGGTAAAAGCGGCTTTTAAGTTACTATGAAAAATATTTTTATACGATAAGGTTTCTACTGTTTTTGTACAATTTTCAAAGAAAAGCAATTACTTTTATAAAAATATGTCTACCAATTTTCCCTGTTATTTCAGGAGATTTTTAACAGACAATGTTTTTTTTTTAAGAAAACATCGCACTATAAATACATATTTCGTTAGCGTAACGACATAGTAAACTAAGGTAATGTAAAAATTTTGTTCGGTATCTCGGCTGTAGAGACTTAGATTTATCGTAAGCATCGTTACGGCAAACAATTTTTTCCTTATTATTTAGCAATCGGTATTTAGCAATGGCATCGCTATCTATGTCGAGATTGCAAGCACAGGTCGAGCCGAAATTAGTTATTGAGTTTTTCCGTCAAGAAATTCTCAGTGGAAGCCCGAAGTCAGGAAGTTGGCTGGCCACCCCCCTACGTCGGAAACATGTAAAGTCGTCTGCCTGCACCTGAACTTTCTCCGTTCGTGTCGAATTTCCATCGTATCGGACTATGAGCGTAAGTTAATAGAAAGTGCACTAATAGTGCCTGCACACACATTCGTGCACTATAATCATGTCCTGTACAGATGACTAGTCTCCGTTAAGATTTTCCGCCGTGATTTACGAATGATTTCGACTGAATTCGGCTTGAAGGACAATACTATTATTACTGATTTTCAAAATTGTATACGATATAAATAAAGTAGTTCAAATAATATCTGTTCATAGACAGCGAATTTAACTTTTGTTTACAATAATAATTTACTAAACGACACTTTTTTCGTCCTCTGCAAAACAAATTGACGCACTTGAACGGCAATGAATAAAAATAAATGCTATAAAGATGTTTACTATAAAAACCTTTGTTACCTCATTTTTTTCAAAGTATACTGTCTAGTTATAAAGAGCCAGTATAATTACAATCTGTAAGGTATTATATCTTAGTCCTCAGAAGTAACTGCGCATCTTTGACTTACTTCATAATAGTCTAGTGTTAGTCTAGTGTAGTGAGTGTCAGCGCTCAATGCCAGATTCTTCAGAGTCAGTGTGTGCTGATAATATTATACCATCACCAAAACTCTATAACAGTACCATAGCAGAGGATATTAAAATAATAAATAACTCAAATATTACTAAAAATAATATAATTGTTTATAGCGATGACATGGGAAAAAATCTAGGCATAACTTTAAATAACTCTTTAAAGGGACAAAAAGTTACAAATTGCTGCATGCCTGGAGCATCTTTTAGTGACATCCTAAATAAAATTATTGTTACTAAATTTTGCCCAAATAGTACAATAATAATTATTGTTGGTAGAAGAGGCAGTGTAAACAACAAACAGTTATTAAGATATATTGAACAACTTAATAACTTAAATGTACACAAAATTGTCTTGTTTACACTGCCTTATATACAGGGATTGCCACAGGAAAATAATTTAAGACATAATTTAAATATACAAATGCATAATTTAATATTTAATAATAATTTAAATTTGACATATAATTGTAATGATAATAATCATAAATTTCATGTTATTGACATAAATAATTTAATAAAAAAGTTTTGGACAAAAGATAGGTATTACGTATCCAAATATAATTTAAGACTGATAGCAAATGTGCTATCTTATTATTTACTTTTTAACTCAGCCAAGTTTTTGGCTACCAAGACTGCTTTTATTGAGCATAATCATTTTACATTTAATTTGGAATCAGTTCCAACTAATTTAAATTAGTGAATGAGACAATAGAGGCAATCTCTAGCAATAATAAGAGTTTAATTAATTTTGAATACAGCCCACAAATAAGTAATAAAAATTGTTTACACCTGGTGCATCAAAATATACAAGGCATGTTGGGCAAAGAATTGGAAGTTGAATTGTTTTTAAATAGTAACAATATTCACATCCTTTGTATTACTGAACATTGGCTAAAAGATTATAATTTCATGTTTAATTTCAGAAATCACCAGGTGGCCAGTTCCTTCAATAGAGAAAAAAGTTTACGTGGTGGCTCCTTAATATTAGCAGATAAATCATTATTATATAAAGAACGTAAGGATATTGTGAGCCTCTCTGTTGAACGAACTGTAGAAATGTCTTGTGTCGAGCTCGAGCACCTCATTGTTGTAGGTGTTTACAGACCCCCATGTGCTACTTATGACCATTTTGAAAGGATTGTGGAAGAAGTTTTACTCAAACTTAGCAAACAGAACAAGTCTGTTGTAATATGTGGAGACTTTAATATCAATCTCCTTGAAACTTCTTCCATTAGTATTAAGTTTAGCTCATTGTTTAAATCATATAATCTTGTAAATTTATTCTTAGAACCAACACGTATTGCTGGGCCGAGTGCGACCTGTATAGATAACATTTTTACAGATGTTAAGCCCTTGCATAAATCAATTATTCAAAATTTAAGTTCAGATCACTGTGGACAGTTGGTATCACTACCTTACATACACAAAACACAGAAAAATAAGAAAGTTGTGTTTGTTCCAATAAATGAACATCGCTTGGAGAGGTTTAGAAGTAATGTAATAAAAAGACTTCCATCACTTTCGTTTAAAAATAGTGCTAATTATATGTATGCTACATTATTTAAAATTATAAGTTGTGAATTTAGTAGAATATTTACTTCTAAAACTTTCTCTTTTAACAGTCGCAAATCATTTAATGAATGGGCGACAGTAGGAATTTATAAAAGTAGGCGAAGGTTATACGAGCTTTATGATGAAAGATCATATGATAGTAGTGTTATATTTAGAGATTATGTAAAAACATATTCTAAAGTATTTAAAAAAGTGTGCTCCACTGCTAAGGCTTTACATTTAAGCAACAAAATTAAAACTGCATCCGACAAAATTAAAATGACCTGGAGAATAATAAATAGTGAAACGGGCAAGGTCAAACCGCGCAACTCGGATTTTCAATTGAATATTAACAATAATTTAACGCGATCTGATCAAGAAGTTGCTATGGCTTTTGAGAAACATTTTACTGATGTTCCTTTTTTGACAACAAAATCATTAAATTCTTCTCCTACTGTCGCCGAATCATTGCTCAAACAAAATGTAAAGGCTTGTTCTAATACTTTTAAATTCCATAGAGTACTGCCAAAAGATATCGTTAAATATTTTAAAGCTATTGATGTTAAGAAAACGGCAGACTTATGGGGGATTTCCGTTAAAGTTATTTTATCTATAATAGATATATTAGCACCTTATCTAGCCACTATATTTAATATAAGCGTCGAATCTGGTGTGTTTCCTGATTTAATGAAACATAGTAAAGTCATACCTATATTTAAATCTGGTAGTACAATAGACCCCGCCAATTTTAGACCAATTTCTGTACTACCAACATTAAGTAAAATTTTTGAAAAAATTATTTTAGATCAGATGTTAAGTTTTTTTAATATTAATAAATTGCTACATAAAAATCAATTCGGTTTTACAAGGGGTCGCTCGACAACTGACGCTGGAGTTGAGCTTATTAAACATATTTTTTGTGCATGGGAGAATTCAGAGGATGCTTTGGGTATATTTTGTGACCTTTCCAAGGCCTTCGACTGTGTTCACCATAAGACATTAATCAGGAAGCTACAGTACTATGGTGTCAAGAACACAGCGCTTAAACTTATTATTTCATATTTAAGTAATAGAAAGCAGAAGGTTATTATCAATGGTAAAAGTTCTTCCGGGTCACCTGTACTAATGGGTGTTCCTCAGGGCTCGATTCTCGGCCTATTCCTGTTTCTGGTGTATATTAATGACTTACCTCACCTTGTAGGGGATAGTCATGATATAGTATTATTTGCTGATGATACTTCCTTGATTTTTAAACTTAAACGTCAATCATTTAAATATGACGAAGTGAATAATGCTATATCAAAATTAGTGCATTGGTTTAACGTTAATAATCTGCATTTGAACGGAAATAAAACTAATTGTGTTAAATTTACAACAACGAATGTTAAAAATCTGAATACCAATGTGTTTTTAAATGGGGAGGAATTGAGCCCTGTTGTATCTACTGTTTTTCTTGGCATCACTCTTGACGCAAAGCTTCAGTGGGGCCCCCATATATCCAAATTAGCAAGCAGACTAAGTTCTGCAGCCTATGCTGTAAAAAAGATTAGATGTCTCACTAGTGTCGAGACAGCTAGATTAGTTTATTTTAGTTATTTCCATAGCATAATGTCTTATGGGATTTTGCTATGGGGAAATGCGGCTGATTCAGAAACTATTTTTGTTATACAGAAGAGGGCCATTAGAGCTATTTACAATCTAAAACCGAGAGAGTCTCTTAGAGATAAATTTTAAGAAATTAATATATTAACTTTGGCCTCTCAGTATATTTACGAAAATTTAATGTATGTTCACAAAAACAAAGATAGTTTTAGTAAAAAAAGTGATATACATTCTGTAAACACTAGGAACAAACACAAGCTAGTGATGCCAGTTTCTCGACTCCACAGAGTCAGTAATTAATTCTTGGGGCAATGTATACGCTATTACAACAAGGTCCCGGAAAGTGTACAGGTTCTCTCTATTACCAAGTTTAAATGTTTTATTAAGCTGAAACTGTATAAAAAGGGTTATTATAGTATAAATGAATACATGGTTGATAATAACCCCTGGGAATGAGGTGGTCGCTTCCAAGCAGTTTCTAAAATAAATTTTGTAAATAGTTCGTAATCATTTATATTGTAAAATTTATTTTAAAAAAATTGTCCCGCTGGGTTTCTTGCTGGTTCTTCCCAGGACAGAGGGTTTTTTTTCGAACCAGTGGTAAAGTAAAAAATGACTTTCAATAACAATTACACATGTAATGTATATTGAATAAAAATGATTCTATTCTATTCTATTCTATTCTGTTGGCTTTCTACAAAAGTAAGATCGATTGTAGTTCCAATATTATAAAAAAATCTCAAATAATCTATCGAAGGTCATAAAACCTTTTATGTTGCTCAAAAACTATTAAATATTTAATCTACTACTTAAACTTGGAAGAAATAATTTTGATTCCTACACATCATCTTTTAAATTGGTCCAATCCACTAAGATTTCAAAATGATTATCAAAGTGATCTTAGGACAAAGTCGTAAGAAACTCCGCAAGTATCATCTTTTGTTCTTTTAAATGATACAAACAGGCATATGGTTTCTAAAAATGGTGTACATTATAAAAGGTATGCAATTAAAACATATTATGTTTTCAATAAATATAAATCATATTTTTATTTAGCTTGATAACGGTAATAAAAAAACACTGCATTGAAAGTAAGTAGTAGAGAACACCAGCAATATTAATTACCTTCGGGAGCTTTCAATTGATTGATGAGCTGCCGCGGCAATTTTCATTGGTTTTAAGTTTTTTTTTTACAATCTGTCGTGTGTTAAACTAAATACCGCAGGGATTCAGTTCTTAAAATATTATAATTGCTAAAAACATAATAACAGTAATTCAACACTCTTGAGAGCAAGGTTAAAAACTTAAGAAAACTGAACAGAAAATTTTAAATTTCTTGTGATTCACGTGATGGATGTCATATATCTATTAGTAATAAGAAATATTTAAAAATATTCAACCTTCTAAACATAACAAATAAAGAGATAAGAAATTATAAGAAACATAGAAAATAACGGGTAAAAATTTAAATAAGTTCTTGAACAGTGCGGTAAATTTCAAGGTCATTCAACGTATAAAATTTGGTATGTATATCGGCGCAAGAGGTCAACCGCGACGAGATCTGACGCGATGACGTCAGATCACGTGATGCGCTCGCTCTCCCGCCACACGACAGTATAAAATAGGCGTGCACTGCGTGCTGCGGGCAGTCACTCTCTAGCTCCGGTCGCGTTAAAGTTGTGTCGCGTAAACGTTTTGAGTGTTCTAGTGAAGTAAAACATAATCAATTACTTAACAATAAACGTGATGTGATTATATTGTGAATGAACTAATTAATCTATGTACAAATAATTGTGTAATTAAGCTGTAAACAAATATTTGTGTAAACATTTTGTGAATTGTATAATTAAAATTGGTACAAATAAGTGTGTCATCTGTAATAAATTATCAGCATATAAGACAATAGTGGTTTTAACGACAACCAATTATACCCTCCTTCAACATCAGAAGAGGGGACGTATCAACGCCAACAATCTTCGGTCACAACAAGCAATACAATGAGGTCAATTTTAGCAAATACACTCACGGATGCATTGTGCGAGATTATGACACAGGTGTCTCAGGAACACCGTTCTGCCTTCTCAGAAATGTTAAAGATGATACGACCGGATGATCAGCCTAAAGTTCGTATAACCAAGGTGTATTTCCCGTCTTTTGATCCTGATAAAGGTCGAGCACAAACATGGGCTGATGACTGCTTACATCGAACCACTACCTGGGCTGAAATTAAAGATGATATGCAGCAGACTTTCAAGCCGGAAACAAGGTACTTTTGTAATGTTTTAAAGTTCGGCGATATTTAACTGATGTTGCTGAAAGTGTCTCTGAATACATATCAAATGTTGGAGGATGTTTAGGAAAATAGTCAAACTAAATCCGACTAAACAAGATGCTGTCGAATTTGTCATTGGAAGCATTACCCATGAGACTCACGAGCTCTGAACCATAAGGTTGAATACCGTACTCTAACTGATTTCTATACCCAAAACTATGCGAAAACGTAACCATTCACCTGCTGAAACAGATGTGCCTATTAAAAGGATGAAAAGCGATCAAAGCGAAACTTGTTTTGTGTGTGGTCAGACAGGACACAGAGCTCGATGGTGTAACCAAAATGCTTTTGTTAAATCGCATAAAGAAAAGAATGAGGCTGCTTTAACAGAGGGTACAAATAAAAATTATAAGGTAAAGTATAAGAAACAACGATGTTTTTACTCCATAACTTACATATGAAACTTTTTTTAAGCACATCAACGCAGGGAAAAATATCAATAATACAAACAGCCTACACAAAATTCGTGGTACTACAATATGCTAAAAACAGATCCCTGGTAGGCGCATTAAAACAACTCCAAGGTATTGTCTTCCCCTTTGGCACACCAAAACTCATTGTAGTTGATTATGACGGTTCTTTCCTATCGCACCATAAAGGGTACTGACAAGAATATGGGATTGAATTACATCAGTGTGCCGGTTATATAAGTAGAGGAAATGGCCAAGTGGAAATAGTAATAAGAATAATGAAGAATGGCCCGACAGTCAAAAGAATACTCAGAAGACTTATTGGCAAAAATCATTAAATACTTTTTAAATAGCCAAACACTAATCGAAATGCTTACTAACAAGAAGGAAGAGGATGTGTTTCTCCTGAACCATGGCGACTTACTGAGTCCCTCGTTATATATTTATGAAAGTAGCATTTTTGTAAAACGTTATATTAACTTGTATAAATTTGTGGAAAGTCAACGTCCCTCAAATAAGCTTCATTTAGTACCAAGTAGAACTGTTTTTTTTACAGAATAGCATATAAGCAATGGCACCAAAAGTATATAACAAAATACCTAAGTGCATTAGAGATTGTGACAACATATCAACATTTATAAACGTAAACTTTTTGATCTACTAAATGATAAAGCATATTATTCTATTGATGAATTCCTTAATGATACATTTTGACATAAAAATATTATATTATTAAATTGCATTGACTACATAACTACCATGACATTTTCCAATTAATACTAGATGACAACTAGACAAAATGATTATAATGAGGGCATCCACGACTTTTCCTGCCACCAGGGCGGCGCCACTTTACAGTGAGGTAAAATAGTTGACAGATTTCATAGTGGGGACGATATTTTTTTAGGAAAAAGTAAACTTTAAGCTTTCTTTCTGTATTATTAGTCATATTTTATATTAATTACATTAGAAATGAATAAGCCAAACTATAAATATAACTAAAAGATGATTTTTTTTTAAAAGAGTTATAATGTGCAAAAAATTAATAATCAAACCACTGACGCATTGTGTTGTGTATTAATATAATACTCTAGATAATGGTAAACCATTATTTAAAACTAATTTCTCAATTAACTGACACTGTGTAACAAAAAAATTTACCTCAGTCGCAACTAGCGACATCTGGTGAGTGAAAGATTATTAGCCCTCATTATTGTTTGTACACTATACCTTTCTTATCTTTAAATTATTCATAATTATTAATATATTATATAACGATTTCAATTAGAACATGACATCAGAAGAGATTTTTTTATAAATGTTACTAATTAATGATGCACTTATTAATTTTATATTTTATATGCCTGCTGGCGATCTGTAATTTAACCTATGTTCACAAAAAAAAAACAAGGCAGGCACACCGACTGAATCACAGAAGAAAGTAGTTTGTGAAAGGATGACCGATCGGGTTGCGAAAGATCAACTTCGGTACAACGCAGAGAAGTCTAAAAGTGATGAGGTTAAAGAAAAGGGTAATACGGCCGTACTGGCAATGAATAATGAAATTGGAGAAAATGATAGAGATATCGAGAGTGAGTTACCAGTGGCAGATACATT
The DNA here is from genome assembly GCA_033319125.1 of Parnassius glacialis. NCBI lineage: Eukaryota > Metazoa > Arthropoda > Insecta > Lepidoptera > Papilionidae > Parnassius > Parnassius glacialis. The sequence goes on along the minus strand of JAVANC010000022.1, from coordinate 5,516,063 downwards.
TGCGACGCACGAGTAAACAAAAGTTGAGTAAGATACTATTTTTATTTTTTTAAACGAGAGCCAAAATGAACGCTGAGGTTCTGAAGCTGAGGCCAAAATTAGCGCCGAGGCTAAGAGGTCTAATACCATCTTTGTCTTGTAAAACGAGAGCCAAAATGAACGCCGAGGTTCTGAGGCTGAGGCCAAAATTAGCGCTGAGGCTATGAGGTCTAATACTATCTTTGTCTTGTAAACGGGAGCCAAAATGAACGCCGAGGTTCTGAGGCTGAGGCCAAAATTAGCGCTGAGGCTATGAGGTCTAATGTGACGTTACTTACGTTGTTACGTTAATGTGATGTGGTCTTACGTGGTATGTGTTATGTCTTACGTTGTATGTGTTATGTCTTACGTGGTATGTGTTATATGTCCTACGTGGTATATGTGTTATGTGTCTGACGTGAATTTTTCAAACTGACACTGTCAAACCGACGATGAGAGCTTAATTTTGTTTTATTCCACAGAGTGAAACAAGAAGTAAGGCGCAGGGACGCGCCTATTGCAGAATGGCCGTATCGGCGCAAGAGGTCAACCGCGACGAGATCTGACGCGATGACGTCAGATCACGTGATGCGCTCGCTCTCCCGCCACACGACAGTATAAAATAGGCGTGCACTGCGTGCTGCGGGCAGTCACTCTCTAGCTCCGGTCGCGTTAAAGTTGTGTCGTGTAAACGTTTTGAGTGTTCTAGTGAAGTAAAACATAATCAATTACTTAACAATAAACGTGATGTGATTATATTGTGAATGAACTAATTAATCTATGTACAAATAATTGTGTAATTAAGCTGTAAACAAATATTTGTGTAAACATTTTGTGAATTGTATAATTAAAATTGGTACAAATAAGTGTGTCATCTGTAATAAATTATCAGCATATAAGACAATAGTGGTTTTAACGACAACCAATTATACCCTCCTTCAACATGTATACATGTAACAGTAACTAATACCAACTCTAGTTCTATACAAAATATAAATTTTAATATATTATAATTTATAAAAATACATTTTTTTATAGATTAAGGGTGCCAAACGAGCACACATTATATGTGTGAAATCTATAAGTGAATGCTTGATTCTGAATTAGACGAATGGTTAAACTAATGGTTAAGATGAATGCCTTGTTACAAGTAAAAAGGGACTCCGGTTATCTATAATCACAACACTCTGCTGCTTCAGGTTGATATTGTGTGAGAGCGTGTTCCTAGTCTGATCAAGGCAGCCCATGCAGGCTGCAGCATAAAATAGCTGCAGTTTGGCTCTACTATGTAAAAAATATTGACTGCGTATGAGACACCATTTTGCTTATTTTGGCACAAAAAATAATTTGTTTTTATTTCAAGAAGTTATGGAAAAAATTTTGCTAGCAATTAATATAGAAATAACTTCAATAAATTCAAAATTGATAGAAAGAGATGTGTTTGTTCGATAAAGACACAAGTAAAGATTAATTTAAAATTATGACTTAAATTGAGATACATGAAAAAGAGTGGATACAAAAATAGTCTATTTATTGCGATGTCAAAAAGGTATCCCACCTCTATTATTATGTGGGGTATCACAGCAGTTGTTTTAGTTGCTACCTTAATTGACGTCACGAGCAGACGGAAGTAAAAGTAATATTAAAACCAATAAATTATTAAAAACACAGTTTAAATTTTTTTATAATAAATAACTAAGAAACTCTAACGAAAATGAAAAGTAAACTTTTTAATAAAAGTTTGACTTTTTCAACTCTCTTAAGTAGAATTAAGATATATCTTATCACTCGTATGAGACACAGTATGCGGGAGGCCTATGTTCAGGCGTGATCTTTCAATGGGCTGTAACTGTAACCGTAAAAAAATACCTATCACAATCTCTATGTCGTCTAATAGTCGCGTTATTGTCATATTTTTTTATTGCAATTTATAAAAAACGTAAAGCTAAAATAGGATATTTTGCTGTATCATGGAGGCAGTTTACAAATACAAATTGGACTAGAACAAATATCCAGACCCAGAAACATTATTTGTAGGCCATACAAATACTTGCTCCGCGCAGGATTCGAACCCGCGGCCCCCAGCGCGGCAACTCATTGCTAAGCCACTACGCCACCTAGCCGTCATCTAGTAGTTACATTTAAAATTTCATACCCTGTTTTGCCGCTCTTAGGTGTGGGTTCATTTCTTTTTATTTATATAGGATCACCTGTAATTTATATTATATTTAACGAAATAAGAATCATGAAAATCGTTCCATAATGGATGAAAATGTCGCGCAACATACAAAGAAAGCACGGTTAAATTGAATGCCTTCTTATTGTTTTGAAGATGGCTAAAAATTTGATGCCAATCTTATAATCGTCGTGCACTTACAGTAAGGCTTAAATGTTATTTAACAAAGAATCTGTATATTTATATATATATATATGTATATATATATATATATATTTAGATATAAATATATAAATATATATTTGTAATGGATAAAATAACCGATTTTAAACGTTTATACCTATCTACTTTATCAGTGATTAATATAAGCTATATTATGCGGTATTTAAAATAGGCTAGGGATCCCTAAAATAATTCTTATATTGTAACCCAAGGTGCAAAAATTACCTTTAATACTAATAATAATAACAATATTATAAAGAGAAAATATTTTTTTTGTTTACCACGCATGCCCAAAATATGGGCGCAAAGTAGCAGCATACCATACGCCACCATTAGTAGTGCCTGTACTGTAGCGTCCCGATCCGGTCCGATCCGATCCGGTATGTTATCTGAAGTAGATTTAGTACAATTACATTCCATCTTAGTCAGAGGTAAGAACGCATCTGTTGCATTCTTTACTTTAAGTTGCTGATTTCTATTTGCTGCAGTAGATTCTAACAGTGGTAGAGCCAGGCCGCAGCTTTTGCTGTCGCATGGATGGGCCGGCATGAACCGGGGTGGTACCACGACCTCACAGAATACCAGCGTGAAGGTTTACCTCTGCGTTTCGCTTGGTAAGTGCAGGTGGCCGGAGGCCCTTTTTACTGGAATTGAGGCATTCCATCCTAGTCCTCACGGCTGAAAACGCATCTGCATTTTGATCTGTAACAGAGGATTGATGTAGATGTCTATGGGCCACCACTTACCATCAGGTGGACTGTGTGCTCGTTTTTCACCCTTATCCTATAAAAAAAGATATTTACTATCAGGTGGACTGTAACTTCGCTTGTCACTTTATTTTTATAAAAAAATCTACATTCGTTAAAATCACGTTATAAATTCTATGGTGTTCATCAGTAACCCCGCAATGCAATATACTTTTGTAGCCTGCAGACAACGCTTTGTGAGGACATAATTTAATAGAAGGACAAAACATTTCAAAGGTTATAAAAGGCAATGAAATTGTTAAAACGCTGTCACAATCGTTTCATTACAAAACCCGAGATTTAGTTAAAAATACGTTTTAGGAAAATAACACATTTTTAACGCATAGCTGAGTTTGGCATGAAGGCTGATTAACACGTACGAAGTATGCAATTAATTAAATAATTTTCACTTAATTTTAATTGACTTATTGCATGTAAACGATGAATTTTGTAATAAGTTGCAAGTTAATATTAATCGTGCAGGTAAACAAGTTGAATAGATTTCTTTCTATGTTTTGATTAAGTTGGTGGGTGTGGAATAAATTTGTCGAAGCGTCACGTTTGGAGGTCATATTTTTAAATATTTTTTGATGCCGAAATGGTCGATCTTGAAATAATACAGTAAAGTTCTATCCAAGAATACTCAAAGAAGAAAAACACTCTTTTTCATTAGCAAGAAAATAATAAAGTTATTATATATCTTTATGAATATTTTATTAATTAATTTGAACATATATTATTAGTATACTACTTTACCCGCAAGTAATTGTGACATATTTCTTGACGAGGAATGCGTTCGCATCACCATCTCAATTGTACATTCTCGTGGTAGCGGTGTCGATGATATGAGACTCCACGGACTTTCATTTTGACTTGATTCGGACACCATTTTTATTATTTTCAATTGTTATCTGTAAGATTCTGTCTATCTCCTGTTTCAGGATCCCTCTAATTGAAAATAATCTTAATTATTGAAAGTCATTTATAATTCTTAACTTGGTAGAGCCATGCTGCAGCTATATTAGTAGTATAGTTGTAGCACGAATGGGTCGGCTCGACCCGCTGAAGGACCACGCTCTCACAGAATACCAGGGTAATATAGCAGCTTAATGCTGCTGTGTTTCGTATGGTGAGTGTTGAGAACCGGAGACCCCTTTTACTGGAAAAGAGGCATTTCATCTTGGTGCTCATGTGTGACAACGCATCTGCATTTTGATTCGCAAACGAGGATACATGTAGATGTCTATGGGCCACAGCAACCATTTACCATCAGGTGGACTGTGTGCTCGTTTGTCACCCTATCCTTTAAAAAAAATAGGTTTCATATTTTGTTCTCGGAACACTCATATGTGGGGGGAAATGAAAATTCTATGCACAAAAATTTGAATATTTTCCCAAAAGTGGTTTTATTTGTTTGTTTAATACCTATGTACTTGAATGATTTTAATTATAAATTTTATTGCAAAATTAATGATATAATTATTTTAGAAACATCTTGGCTTCTACAATATATAAGATAAGCTGAAAGCAACATACAACATTTACAACATATAAATTCACATCTGTGTTCTCCGAAAGGGTAGGCCGAAACCCAAGAATAAAGACTTAGAAACGAGAATATATTTCAGAAAATATATTCTCGTTAACCGAATGGCTTGGATTCATAGCGAAAATTTAAAATGGCAACTTTTAAATGGCGACCGCATTATGTCCAATTAAAACTTTATAATTAAGCAGTCAACTGATTAAGCCATTCTTGTCTTTTAATCGAACGGTGGTAGCTTGTTCTGCAATTTGAAATTATGTGGATTCGAAAAATTATTTTAGTTTTCGGAAACTGCATTAAAACTGTTATTCTTGTAAGAGTTAGAGTATGTTAATTTAAAATTTTATTAAAATGTATAGATAAGTTGAACTTGGTTACTTTTATGTAATATTATTTTAATAATTGATTTTTTATACTCAAAACGCGAATAAATGTGTATTTTTTCTTTACATCTTTAATTAATGAGTACGTCTTTAATAATCCGGTCTTTACTTAGTAAACGTAAAAAGTTATTTTACTATTCACCACTTCCAATTTCCGTGTCCGTTATGAATTGTCATATAATAAATTATCGGGCAAAATCTGCCCTATGAGGTATAGAGGAGGTCTATGTTCAGTTATAGACATTTGTAGTCTGGAATGGATAATGGAGTTTTAGTATATACTTGCTGTGTAGTGGCAGCATAGTAGCCAGAAAGATCTTCTAGCTCCGAAAGAGAGCGACGAGGATTTGCGCCAAAGGTATGACAGAAAATTGTAAACAAAAAGTGTATATAAGTAATAAAAATATTTCCAAATTACAAGTTCTATGTTTTAACACTTCTAGTGACTATCGCGTTTGTTATGAAGCGACTCTTACTTAGTCTCAATGTTTTCCTGTTTCTTGCGTACGTACTGGTATTCATATTCAAATATATCTTTTATTAATACACGTGTGATATATAATTTCTCTCCATTCAGTGAAATAATCTTACAAACGTAGGAATTTACCAAATAAAGGTTACAGGAAAATGTTCCCAGCTCGTTATATTTACATAATTTCACACTGAAATAAACAGCTGAAAAGATTTATGTCTTTATTTTATGGTAATAGCAGGCCAGTTTTTTATGGAAGGATTCTTATTTACATAACAAGAATAATATTCGCTTATTTTAAAAACATTGGTTTTATAAACAGAACTTGTGTATTAGTTATATACGAAAGAAATTCTCCGATCACTGTTTTTTCTATATCACTTCAGAAATTTTTCATACGGTTTAGAGTGACAAACGAGCACATAGTCCACCTGTTAGTAAATGGATGCTGTGGACTATAGATATTTACACCTTTTTACAATTACAGCAACTTATAATGTAATATAACTTTTTTTTAATTAATTATTGATTGTTGCATTGTAATAAATAATATACTGTCAGGAATTAGGGTAAAAAATAAAAGAAAATACGAACAAAATGAAGTTAGAATGTAAATCCCCCTCTTTTTTTAGCAGTATAACGTATCGTGCAGGCCACTAAGAATATCAGTCTGTAATTCTAAGAGTCCACTGTCGTTACTATGCCCGTTGGGGTATTCTACTAGTGTAGGCAAGGAAGGTCTCGTTGCTGAGAGGCTGCCCCTGTATTACATTGAGATGGTAGTGGTGCTGTTGGTTTGCATACTTTGGTGTTATCATGTAATTGGTGTCCTGATAGTAAACAGGGTTTGTTATCGAGTAGTGTTCTTTAAAGATTTGTAAACAAGAGTTTATTGTTTCATGCTCAGAAAGGGCCGAGACGGGAAAATTACATTAAGCCAGTAACGTTACTTTAGCCTTCACACGATATTTGTGTTTGCCTTATGCTTACTTTGTGGGTGAGTCACGTGTGTCAGAAACAGCTAACGTAGTGCTTCCTTTCTGATAGAGAAATATTGAGGTACGCTAACGTTGTCCCTCTTTCTCAAAAGTAGACGGCGGACAAGCTTATGTCGTGCCTCTGTCGCGTCTAGCTTAACTTATGCTAACGTCGTGCCTATGACATAAGTAGATGTTAGTTATGCTTACGTAGCGCCTATACCTTAATCGGTTATTATTTTGTTAAGTTACCTGTGCTAACGTCGAATCGTGCATGTAATTTAATTAGTTATTCTGTTAAGTTATACTAACGTAATGCCTATGACTTAATCAGTTATTTTAACCGTCTTCAAAAAAGAGGAGGTTCTCAATTCGACTGTGTCCTCAGAACTTTTTTAAGGTGACCGATTGTAATGGTTCTATTGTTGTTTGGAAGCTGGTGCTTATCATGTGGTCTCATAAAAATTTGATCAAATTCTGGCCAGTAGTTTATGAGTTATTCTTAATAATGCGTATTAATTAATAATTGAATTTTAACAAAAAAAAAAATTTACTACTTGTGTTAAGTTGTGGGAACGTAGTGCCTATGACTTACTCTGACGACACGTAGTGCTAACGTAGAGCCATTGCCAAGCGCGTCGCCTATGACCTACGTGGTGCCTGCATCCCCCATGCCGATGGAGACTAATATTTAAAGCTAAAGGGAGCCCGAGGACGGACCCCTATCAATAGAGGCCGTGTCGGGAATGAGGGTAAAAAAATAAGAGGAAACACAAACAAATCAAGGTAGAATGTTAATCTGCACTTGTTCTAGCAGTATTGTTCTGGTGTATTGCCCAGGCCACTAAGAAGATCAGTCTGTAATTTTTAGAGTCCCATTGTCATTACTATGTCCGTTAGGGTATGCTACCAATATAGGCAATAAAGTTAGTAATGCTTAGAGGGGCTTCCCTGTGTTACATTAAGATGGGTAGTGATGCTGTTGGTTTGCATACTTTGGTGTTACCAGGGCGGCTGAAAAGTTTGCGGCCTAGGGTAATTAAAACAATGTCAGTTCAATTCTTAGAAACGGTAAAAGCTGCTTGAATGTTACTATGAAAAATATTTTTATAAGAGAAGGTTTCTACTGTTTTTTTACAATTTTCAAAGAACAGCAATTATTTTTATAAAATATGTCTACCAATTTACCCTGTGATTTAAGAAATTTTTTAACATTCAATATTTTTTAAAAGAAAACACCGCGTTGTGAATACTTTTTTCTTTAGCGTAGCGAAATCGTAAAGTAAATATATTATGTAACAATTTTGTTAGGTATCTCGGCTGTAGAGACTTGTATTTATAGCAAGCATCATTGCGGCAAACTATTTTTTTCGTTATTATTTAGCGATCAGTAGTAAGCAATGGCATCGCTATCTATGTCGAGACTGCAGGCACAGGTCGAGCCCAAATCAGTTATTGAGTTTTTCTGTCAAAGAATTCTCGGTAAGGAAGAAGGAAGCCCGGAGTCAGGAAGTTGACGGTTCACCCCCCTACGTCGGAAAACATGTAAAGTCGTCTGCCTGCTCCTGATCTTTATCCGTTCTTGTCGAATTTTCATCCCATTGAACTATGAGCGTAAATTCATAAAAGTGCACTAGTGCCTGCCCACACATTTGTGCACTATAATTATGTCCTGTATAGATGACTAGTCGCCGTAGTGATTGTCCGCCGTGATTTACGAATGACTTCGACTGAATTCGACTTAAAGAACACTGATTTTCAAAATTGTATACGATATAAACAAAGTAGTTAGAATAACATCTGTTCATAGACAGCGAATTAAAGTTTCGTTTGCAATAATAATTTTATTAACGACACTTTTTCGTGCTCTGCAAAACAAATTGACAAACTTGAACGGCAATGAATAAAAATGAATGCTATAAAGATGTTTACTAAAAATGTGTTACCTCCTTTTTACCTAGTAGTCTGTCTAGTTATAAAGAACCAGTATAATTACAATTTGTAAGGTATTATATCTCAGTACCTACTCAGAAGTAACTACGCATCTTTAACTTACGTCACAAGCACTGCACACTTGACGCCTTCGCAACAATCTCAAACAAAAATAATAGTACTCGTAAAGAATAGTATAAGCCCCTTGATCCCAACATACAGCACTAAAAGAAAAATATTTATTATTGCAGACCAACAGGGTCGAGGAGTTCGTCCCTGCCTTCAAAACCTTATATGAGATGAATTTTTAGTCACTTGTCTATGGAAGCCGGGTGCGAACAAAATTCTTGGGTCTTTATATTGACAACAACTTAAAGTGGGAGACTCGTACAGAATATATTTGCAAAAAAATAAACCAATTTTATTACGTATTATTTTATTAATATATTATCTAAAGTTGTTAATGAAGATGCTTTACGGACGGTATATTACGGTTTTGTATCTTCTACTGTGCGCTACGGTATAATTTTTTGGGGCAATGCTACAAGGCGCGAAGATAGAGTTAAAGCGCAAAAAACGTGTGTGCAAGCTATTGCAATTATATATTACAGAAATTAATAGTACAGAAAGCTGTAAACTACAATTTAAAAAATTTAATTTATTGACATTTCTTGCAATGTATATTTATGAAGTTGTGACATTTGTAAAAACTAATTCTGAAATATTTAAGGATTACTTTACTAAACAAACAATCGACGAAAAAATAAAATTCATACAATTTCATCAAAGACAGCTTTACTTAGAAAAAGTGTTTTCGGTATTTAATCTCAAATCTACAAAAAGGTTCCATCTATGTTTAAAACAATTTTTGTAAAAAGGAATTTAAAACATTTTTAATTGAAAAATGCTTCTATTCAATTGATCAATATTTAAGCGACGCATCAGTAGGCATTTTATAATGGCATTGCATAAAATATAGTTTTTTGACATTCAATTAGACTACATATTATTGTAAATATCCTATTGTAATTAATAATGACATCACTGTTGAATATTCTAATATAAATTTGATATAAATAATATAATGAAATAATTTAAATGTGGAAATGTATTAGATATAATTGTAGCTAAAATATTTGTACACCTACGGGTTGAATGCAGCGAACATCATTTTTTAAAGATCTATTCTGTCTCATTACCTGTATTCACAAATAAATAAAATTTGAATTTGAATTTGAATTCATAGTTGTCTAGTATAGGCTTTTTACAAAAGTTAGAGTAGACTGTTAGTTCGGATGTAATTCCAGTATTATAAAAAAAATCTCGAATAATCTATTGAAGGCCATAACACGTTTTGTGTTGTTTAAAAACTATTAAATATTTTATCTACTACTAAAAATTTAAATAATCCTTCCGATCCGAAGAACGATTCCTAAAACGTCATCTTTTTAAATTGGTCCAATCCACTAACATTTCATAATGAGTATCACAATGACCTTAGCAAAACGTCGAAAGAAACTCCGCAAGTATCATCTTTTGTTCTTTTAAATGATACAAACCGACATGTGGCGGATTGGGATTATTTTATTAGATATAGTGGACTGTATTGAGATTCTTAATCCCCTGAAACGTTCAGTTACCGCAGTCACAAAACTACACCAAAAACAGCAACAAACTACTCACGGTCTTACTAGCCAGCCTCCCAAGATCAGCAAACGTTGACAGCTCCTGGTAGCTTCTTCTACACGGTAGAATACACTAGCAATTAGATTGTACACGGTACACTCTGGAGTAGTTCCCTTTTAAAGTTTTTGGAGAGATATTCACATCACGATAACACAAAGAGAATGTAATAAGGATTGTCTCACTTCCTACCCTCCTCTTCGTTTTTTTTGCTTCACAGATTATTACAACGCATATTACGTCGCAATGTTGCCATTAAGTGTAACCGGCTCTCAGATCGCAGCAGATCATTGTGCTTCGGTACAAATTTTGTGATTGCGGTTTATTACTGAACACACCCCCCACCGAAACCATCTTGATGGTTTCTCCTAAATATATATATGAAAAAAAATATTAGAGAAAAATTATAACTTAAACTACGGAATATGCAAGATAACGCTGAGACACAGAATGTCCTCAACGAGAAAAAAATATATTAATACACGTAAGACTAATTTGAATAAGGTAGAGGACTCAGTTTATTAACTGGTCTCTGTAGAGTACTCTTTTGAGTGCGAAGCGTGACACAACGAACAATCCCATCTGGACCGGGGTGAAGAGCCTCAATTCTACCCAAAGGCCAATTGCACGGCGGTACGTTATCAGCTTTTATGATTACGAGATCACCTATTTTTATATTAGATCTATCCGAATGCCACTTTGCTTTCTGTTGCAGCGTATTTAAATATTCGTGACTCCATCTACGCCAAAACATTTGTGAACATTTTTGAATATATTGCCAACGTGACAATCGATTTATTGTTATATCCTCTACATTATACTCAGGTACTGCTGTTAACCCTTTTCCAATTAGAAAGTGTCCCGCAGTCAAAACATTAAACTCATCAGGATTATCACTAGCTGGTAACGGACAAAGCGGCCGCGAGTTGAGAATTGCTTCTACCTTACAAAACACTGTGGTGAGTTCCTCGAACGTCAAACTTTTTTCTCCTACGGCTCGCGTTAATAGATACTTGGCAGATTTAATTCCGGCCTCCCAGAGCCCACCCATATGTGGTGCACCGGGGGGATTAAATCTCCATATAATTTGCCGTTTTTTAATATATTGTTTTTCTGTTCGAGCATAAACCTTTGTACTTCGGTTAGATGCTTACTAGCAGCGATGAAATTAGTTCCGCAATCCGAATAAAGGAAGGAGCATACACCGCGTCGCGCTACAAATCTGTCTAAACACGCGAGGAAGCAGTCCGATGACAACGACGATAAGACTTCAAGGTGTACAGCTTTTGTCGAATAACAAATAAATAATGCTAAATATGACCGTTCAACCCTAGCATTTCGTCGTAAACTTTCTTTTGTAAAGAACGGACCACCGAGGTCCACCCCTACATGCTCAAAAACTTTACAAGGTATCAATCGGGCTGCTGGCAAAGGTGCCATCTCAGGCTGTAAGAGCACTGGGTTGTGTTTAAAACAAATTTTGCATTTGGACAAAACTGACCGAATAATGCGACGGGATGCTAAAATCCAAAAATTTTGATTAATAATGTTTTGTAAGGTGCGTGGACCTACGTGTAAATATTTTTATGTAAATATTCAATAAGTAATAGGGTAAATCTACTATTTTTAGGTAATAAACGGGGATGTTTCGCGTTATAAGGTAACGCTGAATAATTTATTCGACCCCCCACCCTGAGGTATCCGCGTTCGTCAATAAATGGAGATAATTTTTTCAACGACGTAACGTACTTTGTACCTTTTGACAAACTATTTATTTCATTTGCAAAGTATGCACTCTGTACTAATTTAATTAAAACATCTTGAGCAGTATTTAATTCGTTAGTCGTCAGTATTGAGTGCTTAGAGTGACCGCATTTGAGTCGAAACCATCTCAATATTCGAGCAAACGTACGTTGCAATTTATAATAAGAAGAGAAATTGGAAAAGATTCGGCCACAGAACTCTAACTTTGTCTCTTCTATCAAATTATTTTCATTAGTGATTAAATTGAAGGAGCCTAATGTATGATTTGATTTCATTTCGGATGTATTACTTTCATCTTGGTTGATAAATGTTCTCACTGGCCACTGCGAACAGTCGTCGTACAACCAAGATGGGCCCTTCAACCACTGCTCACCGCACTCCACGAGCCGTGACGGAGACGCTCCGCGCGAGCAGATGTCTGCCATATTGCGCTCACTACTCACATGACGCCTACAGTGCGGAGGTAACACTTCACATATCTGAGTAACACGGTTACTAACAAACGGCTCCAATTTGTATGCTTCTGTCTGAAGCCACGCCAACACGATAGTCGAATCGGTTAACGCAGTAATACGAGTTATTTTTACGCGAGTTAAAATGTAACGGACATATTTCATCAATTTGCTTAACAAAACTGACGCCATTAACTCCAACCTCGGGATAGTTAATGGTTTGACGGGGGCTACTTTAGATTTTGCTGTCACCAGGCGTACTTTAGTCTGCCTTCTATCGTTACGACTGATCACATACACACAACTAGCATAACCGCGAGAGCCTGCATCGCAAAAGGCGACCAATTCACATTCGGTCTGTTCCGGTAGCAGCATGTGTCTATCTATCTTGACTGCCGTTAGTCGCGGGAGATCATCAACGTAATTAAGCCAGCGCTTAGTTACATCGGTTGGCAGTTGCTCATCCCATCCTATGCCCAGCTTCCATAAATCCTGCATTATTTCTTTCGCGATGAAAATGCACGGTGAAATAAAACCTACGGGGTCGTAAATGGAAGCTAATAATTTCAAAACAGAACGTTTAGTTGTTACTTTATCAGTCTTATCTACTGTGAAATAAAAACAGTCAGTCAAAGGGAACCATTTCAGACCTAGCACTTTGACTGAATATTCGTTACCATCTTTCATAAATGTAACAGGACACTCTCGGTTTTCTAACGGAACGCGTTGTAAAACCTTTGCACTATTACTCGCCCACCTTTTAAGTATAAAGCCACCGGAATTAAACATCTCTAAAAGTTCATTTTGTAACCGAGATATCTGTGACAATGAACTGCAAGAATATAGAATGTCATCCATGTACACGCCCTCGCGCACAACCTTTGCAGCGAGTGGGAAACGTTCTTCCTCGTCATAGGCTAACTGTAAGAGGGTGCGGATAGCTAAAAACGGTGAGCAACTTAAGCCGTAAGTGACAGTTTTTAATTCATAAACATCAATGGCATCGTTAGGTGAGTGACGATATAAAATATGTTGATAACATCTATCTGACTGATTCAGTTTAATTGCTCGATACATTTTGCATACGTCACCAATCAAACAATATTCAAACAATCTAAAATTCAATATTATAGCCCCAATATCTCGATACAGATTAGGCCCGGTTAGTAGAATATCATTAAGCGAAACGTTCGTGGACGTTTTAGCCGAGGCATCGAACACTACACGCAAAGGAGTAGTGGAACCACTGGGCCTCAATATACTGTGATGAGGTATCACATATTTGCTCGGGGTGTCCCCCGTATAAAGCTCCATGTGCCCTAGATTTTCATATTCACACATGAACTCTGAATAGGCTTGTCGTAATACAGGTAAACGATTCAACTTGCGCTCTGTGAACAAGAGTCGCCGCTCGGCTGCCGCCCGTGACGCGCCCAACGGAGGCGGGTTTGGGATGAATGGTAACGGCACTGAATAGGTACCATCCTCAGTACGGCTATAACGAGCCACAAAAATGTCTTCCGCTAATTGTTCCAAAGGATTAATCGAGGGTTTGCTTGGCAATTCTTCGATTTCCCAAAATTTACGTAACGTTTGATCTAAAGACTCTTGTTCATCAAATGAGACTGATAAATTATAATTTTTTAAATTGTCCTTATCATTGCTATAAAGTTTACCACTTACAACAAACCCGAAAGCGGTATCGATCACGCTTGGTATATCCGATGAAATAATATAAGGTTTATTCTTAATAACTTCCGAAACTATATCATTGCCCAGCAATATATCGATACGCGAACGCTTATAAAATAGTGGATCAGCTAAATTAAAATTCTTATATTTATTAATAACGTCCGAGGGGAATCGGACGTTAGGCATATCAGCAGATACCTTAGTCACTACGACCATGTTCACTGTAAAACTGGGTAGGTCAGTGTGTAGGGACCTTAATGTGCATGTAATCATGCCGTGATTTTTTACAGCCTCTCCACCGAGACCATAAATATTAAACGAACACTTCTTTCGAGGTAAGCCCAAACGTTGAGCACACTCAGTTGTAATAAATGAGCTCTGAGCTCCAGAGTCAATAACTGCACGGCAGTATTGAAGCTGGCCGCTACTATCAATTACTAACACGCGCGCCGTTCCCAATACGACACCGTAACCCGAGTGAACGTTATTGGAATGAAGCGTATCTATCGTATAACGCTCTGAGTCACTCATAGCCTGAGACGAGGAGTGCTTGTTGCACTTGCGAGTCAAAGCACAATGGACGGGTGGATGTTGGTACGAGCGTGTCGCGCACTGGCTCCCTATGCAATAGATAATGATGTAGTGACGCACATACACCACAAGACATCTCACTTTTACAAGTTGAGGTATCATGATTTCCCTTTAGGCAATTATGACACAATTTTAAGGTATTGACACGGTCAATCCTTTTATCTACGGTCAATTTACGAAATTGATCGCACCTATAAATCATGTGATTTTGATTGCAATGCGCGCAAATTATTTTTTTATTTTTATTATAATTCGACACATTAGTATTTAAAACTGTCTTTGAATAACTTTTATTGTGGTCATTATTGTTGCCTTTGTGATTGTTACCTATAGGCTTATTTCTTGATTGTAACGACATCGTAATATTCGATGAATGTTCGAGTACTTTAACTTGATTATTTACAAAACTAATTAATTCCGAAAAAGATGGAAGTGAATTTTGGTCCCGATTTTCTTCAAATACCCTCCTAGTATGTGCATCCAACCCACGTAAGGCTAAATGACAAAATAAATAATCATGTAAATTTTTAATTTTTAATGCCTCGATGGCTTTAAAAGAGTGATCGAATGTTTCGATAAATAAAGTAAGATTTGCGGTAGTGTCTTTATTTAACGGCGTAAAGTTTATCATTTTGTCGATGTACCTACCCACGAGTATTCGATCATCTTGATATTTATTACATAAACTTTGCCATACGAGAGTATAATTAGCAGCTGTTATGGGCAATCTTTTAACAATTTTTAATGCCGAACCTTTAACACATTAAAGCAAATAGTGAAACTTATCTATTTCGTCGAAATCTCGATTGTGGACAAGTGATACAAATGTATCGTAGAATGTGGTCCACTTCTCAATATCGCCATCGAATTCAAATAAACGTAATTTAGGTAATGACGGTCTTATATCACTCCTATCTTTCCCACAGAGGGTTGCTTGCTCGCCCGGTTTTAATCTTAAATATTGCAACCTACATACCTTATAAAGTTCATCGAATGTACCTAATTCGCGAGTTGACAATCTTGTCTCCGGTTTTAATGATATATCTATTTCAATAATATTTAACACTGTTTCTTCAAACTTTGAGCGGACACTTTCTAATTCGGAATAATCTGCTAAGAAATTCTGAATTTGTGTGGGATCATTCATTTGGGATTTCGCAATATCGAAAACCTTTTGTAATTTCGCAAATAGGTATTCCTTTTTAAAAATAAGTGTTTGCCTTTTTATTTGTAATTTATCCGCCATTATGAATAAATTACAAAATTAATATTATTAATACTTTATAAACGCACCGCGAGCAATGGAAATCTAGGCAAAAGGAGGCAAATTAAATAAGGGATATTAAATTAATTAACTGCGTAGTGTTACTCAAATATATGACGCCCACGGGACGCTAATTAAGGGTAGCAAATTATTATTCGAAGATCACTAATTCGAATATATGCGGCTCGAAGGCCAGAAATGTGGCGGATTGGGATTATTTTATTAGATATAGTGGACTGTATTGAGATTCTTAATCCCCTGAAACGTTCAGTTACCGCAGTCACAAAACTACACCAAAAACAGCAACAAACTACTCACGGTCTTACTAGCCAGCCTCCCAAGATCAGCAAACGTTGACAGCTCCTGGTAGCTTCTTCTACACGGTAGAATACACTAGCAATTAGATTGTACACGGTACACTCTGGAGTAGTTCCCTTTTAAAGTTTTTGGAGAGATATTCACATCACGATAACACAAAGAGAATGTAATAAGGATTGTCTCACTTCCTACCCTCCTCTTCGTTTTTTTTGCTTCACAGATTATTACAACGCATATTACGTCGCAATGTTGCCATTAGGTGTAACCGGCTCTCAGATCGCAGCAGATCATTGTGCTTCGGTACAAATTTTGTGAGTTGCGGTTTATTACTGAACACGACATTTGGTTTTTAGAAACGTTGTAAATTATAAAAGGTGTGCAAAAAATATATTATGTTGTCAATAAATATAAATATATTTTTTTAATTACCATGATAACGGTAATAAAAACACACTGTATTGAAAGTACCTCCTCATTGTTCCACGAGAACACCAGCAATATTAATTACCTTCGGAAGCTTTCAATTGATTGATGAGCTGCCACGGCAATTTTCATTGACTTTTAGTTTTTTTACAATCCGTCGTGTATTAAAGTAAATACCGCAGGGATTCAGTTCTTAAAATATTATAATTGCTAAAAACATAACAAAAGTAATTCAACACTCTTGAGAGCAAGGTTAAAAACTTAAGAAAACTGAACAGAACATTTTAAAATGTATGACAATGCTTTCTTGTGATTCACGTGATGGATGTCATATATCTATTAGTAATAAGAAATATTTAAAATATTCAACCTTTTAAACATAACAAATAAAGAGATAAGATATTATAAGAAATATAGAAAATAACGGGGAAAAATTTAAATAAGTTCTTGAACAGTGTGGTAAATTTCAAGGTCATTCAACGTATAAAATTTGGTATGTATACATGTAACAGTAACTAATACCAACTCTAGTTCTATAAAAAATATAAATTTTAATATATTATAATTTATAAAAATACATTTTTTTATAGATTTAGGGTGCCAAACGAGCACACATTCTATGTCTGAAATCTATAAGTGAATGCTTGATTCTGAATTAGACGCATGGTTAAACTAATGGTTAAGATGAATGCCTTGTTACAAGTAAAAAGGGACTCCGGTTATCTATAATCACAATACTCTGCTGTTTCAAGTTGATATTGTGTGAAAGCGTGTTCCTAGCCTGATCGAGTCAACCCATGCAGGCTGCAGCATAAAATAGCTGCAGTTTGGCTCTACTATGTAAAAAATATTGACTGCGTATGACACCGTTTTGCTTATTTTGGCACAAGAAATAATTTGTTTTTATTTCAAG
Organism: Parnassius glacialis; assembly: GCA_033319125.1. NCBI lineage: Eukaryota > Metazoa > Arthropoda > Insecta > Lepidoptera > Papilionidae > Parnassius > Parnassius glacialis. The sequence goes on along the minus strand of JAVANC010000022.1, from coordinate 5,498,491 downwards.
AAGTTATGGAAAAATTTTAGCTAGTAATTAATATAGAAATAACTTCAATAAATTCAAAATTGATAGAAAGAGTCGTCGCTTACGTAATTTAATATTTATCACTATATTATTACCCTTTTCTATTGTCCCTTATATTACATATGATGAGAGTAACTTGAATTAGTTGTCAAAATGACGAAGTGAAATATGAGTACGGCCGTCAGTGCTTTTTCATTGGACTGTTTAAAATAGAAAGTTTGTGATACATAATTTTTTTTTTTTTGACATAGGTATGTAAACTTGATTAATAATTTTTAAAGCAGACCGGCAGGTAAAACAATTAGTGATTAATTAACATTTTATATTTCATAATAGCTACATTTTTTTTTAATATTTATTTTTATATATATAATATAGTATATAGTATATATAAAGTTTATTATAAATATAGGTATATATATTATATAACATTATTTATTATTACCTATTTTTATTTATTATTATTATTAATAACAGTTTAAATGTCATCAGAAGAAGACTCATTTTATTCTGCATGTTCTTCTCTTAACATCACTTCAGCCACTGACGATTCTTTCGTTGATGTGGGTAATTATTTGCACACGAAATTCGCATCTACTAATTGCTTAAATATATGCCATATAAATGCGCAAAGTATCCCTGCACATTATTCAGATTTGCTTAACACATTTTCCTCGCCGTACATCCATGCTCTTCTTATTTCCGAATCCTGGCTAAAACCCTCCCTTTCCTCCACATTGTACAGTCTTCCTGGATTTGTAATTATACGCTGTGATCGCACCGGCAAGGGTGGTGGTGGCGTAGCCATTTATTTGCGATCGGAATATGCATATAACGTCATCGCGATATCACCATCGGAGTACAGAGGATCTGCTGAGTACCTATTTCTAGAAGTAGATATTAAGGGTTTGAGAGTCGTGCTCGGAGTTGTTTACTGCCCTCCTTCAACTGATTATTTTTCCCATATTGAATCTGTGATCGACTCCATCAGCACAATTAACAAACATATTATAATAATGGGTGACTTCAACACTAATTTACTAAAGGATTCCCCTCAGAGTCGCAAACTCAAAGAGATCATGGACTCAGCAGATCTCTATATTCTTCCATCTGGCCCAACTCACCACAACGTGGACACCGAAGATTCATGGCTAGACATCATTTGTACTAGTTCAGCGGGACATGTTATGTATCATGATCAACTAGCTGTTCCAGCATTTTCTCGACACGATCTTCTGGTCATGTCGTATAAATTAGAGATCCCCAAGCCAAGGCCATTAATTGCGTATTTACGTAATTTTAATAAAATTGACACCATTCAACTAGACCGCGATGCTAAGAATATAGAATGGGGCCCATTGCTGGAGGCAAATAATATTGACGACAAAATTGTTCATTTGAACACCCAAATTCTCGACTTATTCGATAGGCACGCACCAGTTCGTGCAGTCAGGTTACGTCGACCCCCTGCACCTTGGATAACCGATGAAGTGCGTAGAGCAATGATAGGAAGAGATCGAGCTTTTCACATTTTTAAAAAGAATCGTAATAGTCTCACCTTTCAACACTATAAGCGAGCACGAAACCGCTGTAATCAGTTGGTAAGAACTGCCAAACGCCGCTACATCCACAATAGTATTTTAAACTCCTCTTCTGCAACTATATGGAAGTTCCTTAATTCCCTGGGATTTGGAAAATCACATTCCAATTCTCTGATTCCAAATATTTCACTCAATGACTTAAACATACACTTCTCTTCTGCTTCGCGTCTGCATTATTCCACTAAAATTACGACTCTCCAGGAACTTAATTCCATGCCATTGCTATCGAGTAATTCTTTCAAATTCAGTTCAGTGACTGATGAGGATACTAGAAAAGTCATACTTTCAATAAAATCTTCCGCAACCGGCTATGATGAGGTGAGTAGATCTATGATACTTCTCATACTCGATATCATTACTCCAGTTCTTACTCACATCGTCAATTTCTTACTTTCTGCTGGTGTTTACCCGAAGTTATGGCTAAAAGCTTTTGTCTTGCCACTCGCTAAAGTACCAAATCCATCGCTTCCTTCCCATTTTAGACCTATTTCTATACTGCCGTTTCTCTCCAAAGCACTTGAATCATTGGTACTAAAACAAGTCACCTCTTTCATTTCAAAATGCAATTTCCTTAGTACATTTCAGTCTGGCTTCCGCCCGGGACACAGTACAACCACAGCATTACTTCAAGTTACAGAAGACTTGACGATGAGAGAGAGAGAGAGATGGAATGGAGAGGTCATCTTTGACTGTTCTTGTCCTTATTGACTTTTCGAACGCATTCAATTGTGTTGATCACGACTTACTTCTTGAAATACTTTCACGACTAAATTTCGCTTCGTCAGCACTGAACTGGTTTTCCTCTTATCTTCGCGGTCGCCAGCAGGCTATTCGATCTGGTCAGGATTTTTCCGACTGGTGCGACCTATCTCTGGGTGTACCGCAAGGCGGCATTCTTTCTCCTCTCTTGTTTTCGGTGTTTATCACTGTGACTGATTGATAATAATTTTTGTTTCTACTTTATATTGTTAAAAATATTGAATACATTTTTGAAGCTTCTGGGACAGAAAATCGTATACAATATAAATAATAATAATGTCTTTCATTCATCCACTACAGCCCGTAAATAAGTTGCAACCACATTTTTTTATTATTTTTAATTGTTATCTGTAAGATTCTGTCCATTGCCTGTTTCAGTATCCCTCTTCTTGAAAATAATCTTAATTATTGAAAGTCATTTCTAATTTACCTATCATATTTTGTTCTCGGAACGTTTTCATTTATGGGGGAAAAAATTAAAATTCCATTAAAAAAATTATATTTTTCCCAAAGTAGTTTTATTTATTTCTAAAATACCTATGTACCATAAAGTTTATAATTATAAATTCTATTGTAAAATTAATGATATAAATCACTATATAAACATCTTGGTTTCTACAATATATAAGTTTCGCTTTCGCTTACAGCATATAGCTTCACATATGTACTTTCCGAAAGGGTAAGCAGAAACCCAAGAATAGCGAACTACTCGGATAACCTTTAGTAAAAAAAGTTAACAACTAAGTACAAACCTCGCTCGTTTACTTTATGTTTAATAATTTAAATTCAATAATCACCCACTCATATATAATAAAACTAATTGAAAGCGTTAATATTTATAGTCACATTTCTGAAAAGCCTTAAATTCTTTGTCATTTATCTTCCACCCGCTGTCTACGTTGAAAATAAAAGAGGTCGCTATGTTTTCTGCTTCCGCATATTCTTTTGTGACCGAACAAATTCTCAAAACAGATTTTAAACTTTGCCCAACTGCTAACTTGGTAGAACTGCATACTGTGTTATGTAACAGATACTTTAGATTGAGAGGCTAGATTTGTGCAATTTTTATTTACTCTAACATTATTATACGGCCAATTTATGTACTTACCATATTTTACACTGTCATTTCATATACAAATATGAAAAACCGTATGTAATATTTGTTATAACAATAAATAAAAATATTGTAATATATCGAAATGCAAATTTATATATATCTTTATATATAAAAATTACGTGTCACGTTGTTTGTCCGCGGTAAAGTCCTAAACCACTGAAATGATTTCAATGAAATTCTGCACACTATGAGCATTTTGGTCAAACTTGAGAGAAAAGATAGTTTTTATCCCGATAAGTAAATAAAAGTAAAGTTGCAGCCTATTTACGTCCCACTGCTGGGCACGGACCTCCTCTCATTTCTGAGAGGGTTTTAGGGCAAGGAAATGTCCGCCACGCTGCCCCAATGCATGTTGGCGAACTTCACATGTCTTCGAAATATTTTTTTGTATTATTTCTCAAACATGTAGGTTTCCTCACGATGTTTTACTTCACCGCCGAGCACGTGGTAGATCAGCACTTAAAATTGCAATTAATAATTTCGTTGCGAAGCGCTTTCAATTTCATTGGTGCCGGCGGGTTCGATCCGCGCCGGCACCAATGAAATTGAAATCGCTCGAGTACTGTGAAGCTTGCAGCGATGAACTACCACGATAAGTGGCCGTCAGTATTTTTATTGCGAATTTAAGGACTTTTATAGTACAGACGTTCGCCGCCAAGGCAAGAACATTATTACGGCCTATCAAAAGGTGTTCAAAAGTTGTTGGTTGTTGGTGGCGCTTGGCACGCGGCTTTACAAAAAGCTTTTATTATTTTAAGTTGTAATCAGGAAGAGCTGTTGCCCGTCATCTTTTTTATTTATCTCTGTCGTCTCACGACACGCTAGTGATGATAAACACAAAAAAAAGATGATGTCTAAAAACTATCTTAGATCAGAGGATAGATATTGCCTTAAAATGTCATAATACACCACCAATGTGGGTGAGATCCGCGCCCAGTGCAATTATATATTATAATTGTATGTATTATATGTAATAATTGTATTTTAAGTGCTGACTTACTAAAAGATTGACGTTGAGAAGACCAGCATTAATTAGCAATTTAAAATGTTTGAGGATATTTGAATTCCACCAACATGCATTAGAGCAGTGCAGTAGACGCTTCAGGCCATAAAACACTCTCATAAAACTGAAAGAGCATTTATACTTGATTCATTCATTCAGTCATTGTCAAATAAATGGAAACTGAAGCTAACCGTAGTAAGTTATGTGACTTCCTCCTAGAACAGATTTCAGATAATATATTCTCGTTAACCCAATTGCTTGGATTCATAGCGGCAATTTAAGATGACAACTTTAAATGGTGACCGCATTAGGTCCAATTAAAACTTCATGATTGAGCCGTCAACTGATTGTGCCATTCTTGTCTTTTAATCGACCGGTGGTAGCTTATTCTGCAATTTGAAATTATGTGGATTCGAAAAGTTATTTTAGTTTTCAGAAACTGCATTAAAACTGTTATTCTTGTAAGAGTTACGAGTATGTTAATTTAAAATTTAATTAAGTTTTATAGATAAGTGAAACTTTGTTACTTTTATGTATTTTTTTTAATAATCGATTTTTTGTACATACTCGAAACGCAAATAAATGTGTATTTTTTCTTTACATCTTTAATTAATGAGTACGACTTTAATAATCCGGTCTTAACTTAGTAAACGTAAAAAGTTATTATACTATTCACCACTTCCGATTTCCGTTTCCGTTATGACTTGTAATTTAATAAATTATCGGGCAAAATCTTCCCTATGAGGTATAGAGGAGGTCTATGTTCAGCTATAGACTTTTATAGCCTGGAATGGATAATGGAGATTTAGTATATACTTGCTGTGTGGTGGTGGCATAGGAGCCAGAAAGATCTTTTAGCTCCGAAAGAGGGCGACGAGGATTTGCGCCAAAGTTATGAGAGAAAATTTTAAACAAAAAAGGAAAGTGTACAGAAGTAATAAAAATATTTCCATATTATAAGTTCTATGTTTTAACATACTATCGCGTTTAATATGTAGCGAAATATCGCATTGAAATTCAAATTCACTTCTGTATATTAAAATGGCATCTCTATTTACAGCGTCACTACATTGATATCAACGGGACCTATTTCAAAATACAAACAAGAAGCAAATAATTGTGAAAATGCACGGCAAGTAAATCACATTATTTTACTTTACTTATGAAAGGCTGACAAACGAGCACAGCTTACCTGGGTGGATGACGTAGCCCATAGACGACAAGAACCTCGATTAAAAACAAACGAAACCAATCGCAAATGTGTTGTCACCCATGAGGAATAAAATAAAATGCTTAGTTTCCATTTAAAAGGGTCTCCAGTTCACTCGCCTACCAATCGAAGGAGTGCAACAACATTATGTTGTGATTTTTATTTGTGTTTAAAATGATGAAGTCATTAAGAGCATCTCATGCAGATGACTTTGACACTTTAAAAAAAGTTAGCTAATAACTAATACTCTCTTTCATACCAATTATGTAAGAACACATTTCTGCAAAACTGACATAGCCAAACGGCTATGTAAGCTAAAGTGGTAATGACCGGGAAATATAGCTCGAAGAACCAACTACCTATGGAGAAGAAAGGATTTTGAGTGGCAGCCTCGTACCGGTAGATGTTGTGTAGGGCGGCCCCCCACGAGATAGAGTGACGACCTGGTAAGACGTGCAGGAAATCGATGGATGCAGATGGCTCTAGACGGGGCTTCGTAGTATTCCTTGTGGGAAGTCTATGTTAAGCAGTGGACTTGTGCAAGGCTGTAATGATGTTGATGATAATAACATTTCTGAAAGGATTATAGTGTCATTAGTCCTTAAAATATTTTATTCCTTATACATGGAGGTTTACTCTCGATGTTTTCCTGTTTCTCGCGTACGTACTGGTATTCATATTCAAATATATATTTTGCTAATACACGTGTGATATCTAATTTCTCTCCATTCAGTGAAATAAGCTTACAAACGGAGGAATTTACCAAATAAAGGTTACAGGAAAATATTCCCAGCCCGTTATATTTACATAATTTCACACTGAAATAAACAGCTGAAAAGATTTATGTCTTTATTTTCTTGTAATAGCAGGTCATTTTTTATGAAAGGGTTCTTTTTTTATGTAGGATATGGGTGACAAGCGAGCACACAATCCACCTGATGGTAAGTGGTTGCTACGGCCCATAGACATCTACATCTATCCTCGTTTGCGAATCAAAATGCAGATGCGTTATCACCCGTGATGACTAAGGTGGAATGCCTCATTTCCAGTAAAAAGGGCCTCCAGCCACCTGCACTCACCAAGCGAAACGCAGTGGTAAATCTCTACTTCACGCTGGTATTCCGTGAGGTCATGTTACCACCCCGGTTCGAGCCGGCCCATCCGTGCGACAGCAAAAGCTGCCGCGTGGCTCTACCACTTCTTATATTTACATAACAAGAAAAATATTCGCTTATTCCAAAACATTGGTTTGTTACGGCCAGCAGCTGCTTATCCAACAGTAGAGTCTCCCGGGCCCATGGAGGAAGAACCTACAAGAAGATGTTGGTCGGGCCTCCTACAGGCCAAAGGTGGAAAATTTCTAATTAAAATAAACAATAAGGGGAAGCGTTCTATTCTATTAAACCGAGCTAACTTACCTCTATTCAAGGCGACTGGTCCCTCCGGATTCGGTCAGGTCGCATGTGATTGTATAGTGCTAGGAAAGTAAGGGTCAGTGATGTGTGTCTGGGTGTGGCTGGTAGTGTTATTGACCTTATTAGACCGTTACCATCTGCAGCAGTTCGGATCTCAGCACCGGTCCCACTGCGGCTCCGTCCACAGTACCTTTCTTCGTTTCTACGATGACAATCCATTCACTCTGTCGTACGATTAACTACCTTACAGAAGCCACTAACTCTCGTTTGTTATAAAGCTTAACACGCGAGACCGGATCAAAGGTCACTACCGTTTTGCGTGGCAACAGTTAAAAAGTAAAGTAAAGTAAAATATACTTTATTGTACACCAAGAAACATATTACAGTATTTATATAGTTAAAGGGACATTGGTACAACAGGCGGCCTTATCGCTAAAACAGCGATCTCTTCCAGGCAACCTTAGGGCAGAGGATACTATTTTTAAAAGATAGCGGAAGGGGTGTACAGAATATAATATAGAAAGATAAATAGAAGAACATACGAGATTAAAGGAAAAAAAGAAAGAAAAAGAAGTGAATGACGACAGGTAGTAACTTAAGAGGAAAGGTAATAAAGTTTTAATTTATTTTTAAATATAGGAAGAGATTTAGATTCTTTAATATGTAAGGGGAGAGAATTCCATAGTCGTATAGCGGTAACCGTAAAAGAATTAGAATAGAAGGAAGAGGAATGTCTAGGAGTACTTAGAAGGAGATTATTTTGAGATCGTAGAGGTAAGGAATGTAAACTACTTAAATATATAAATCGGTCTTTCAAATAAGAAGGAGTGGTCGGATTGAACAGAATGCAGTAAAGAAGATGAAGAATGTGAGTATTCCTGCGAAGGCGAATCGGTAACCACTTGAGCTTATGGCGAAATTCGGATATGTGGTCATACTTTCGTAACCCAAATATAAACCTTATGCAATAATTTTGAAGCCGCTCAAGTTTATTAAGTTGCTCGACTGTTAGGTCAAGATAACAAGTGTCCGCGTAGTCAAGGATCGGTAAAAGAAGAGACTGGGCCAGCGCAACTTTAGTAGGAATGGGGAGAACATTGCGTAATCTTCGAAGTGAACCAACTGCGGCAAACATTCTTCGACTTACTTCACTCACTTGCGGTCCCCAAGACAAAGTCTGATCGAACATAATACCCAAATTCTTAACTTTGTCACTGTATGGGATAAGTGTCCCTTCGAATATGACTGGCGGGAGCAGCGACAAAGTTAACCGAGAGATTAATTTTGAACTCCCAATAATAATGGCTTGAGTCTTCAGTGGATTAACTTTAAGCCCAAATGAATTACACCAATGAGAAATACTAAAAAGATCTTCATTAATTAACCTTATTGTATTGGGGAGATCCGCAATCTTACATTGAGAGTAAATTTGTAAATCGTCTGCATATAGGTGGTAAAGAGAAGTAATGTGGGAACAGATCGAATTGATGAAAATAGAGAACAATAGAGGAGACAACACGCCACCTTGTGGGACGCCAGCTTTGACAGCAGACCAATCAGAAAACGTGTCTTGAATTTGTACACGTTGCCGGCGCTCTTGCAAGTAACTATGAAACCAACCAATTACTTCAGGAGATATGTTAAGAGAACTTAGTACAGCGAGTAAAACATCAAAGCCTACAGTATTGAAGGCATTACTAAAGTCAAGCAATGTCAATACTGTAACCTGCTGATTATCCATGCCTAGGCGAATATTATCAGTGATTCTAACCAAAGCCGTAGTCGTACTATGACCGGGACGGAAACCAGATTGGAATGAATTCAAAAGGTTATGATTGGACAGGAAATTGCTCAGCTGTTGGTATATTAGGCGCTCGAGTACTTTAGAGAGAAAGGAAAGGATGGATATAGGACGGTAATCCTTATATGTCGGATTAGATTTTTTAGGGAGTGGAGTTACTAGGCCGTCTTTCCAGGATGAAGGAAAAACACTGGTGTCAAGGGAACGATTTAAAATAAGTGTAAGGATAGGAGCTAAAAGATCGAGTAATGGGATAATCATCTTACGACTAATGCTGTCGGAACCAACTGCGTCGGAAGTAATGGCTAATATATTCTTCTTAACATCACTGACAGTAACTTGGCTAAAGACAAAAGAGGAAAAATTGGGAGTTGATATAGCAGAAAGTTGAGCAAGTGTATTTTTCTTCGTAGCACCGTCTATAGTGGCGCTAGATAGGAAATGAGCATTAAGCTTATTTAAATTCAAATTTAGAGATTCTACATTACACTTTGCTTTTCCAACCCCTAAAGATTTGAGAAAATTCCAAACTTTAGTTGAGTTATCTTCCTCAACAACAGATTTATAGATATGGCGTCGTTGACTATCTCTACACACCATATTGCAGCGATTTCGTGCCCTGTTATATTTCTCTCGGTTGGAATCATTAGGATTCATACGATATTTAGTTTTCGCTATGTTCTTTTTTCTTGAAGTTTTTTTATGTCGGCAGTGAGCCAGGGGGCCGGAAGATGCTTCATTCGGACTGGACGAATTGGAGCGTGGATGTCATACAGTTGTGTAAGTATGCTGTTAAAAATAGATGTTTGCTCATCAACCGAACTAGCATTCGCAACTACTGACCAGTCAACCTTAGCAGTATCTCCTCGTAACTTATCCAGATCCATTCTACCAAAATTGCGCCGGAGAAGGATCCTTCGCTTAGCTTTAGGAGGTTTTAATTTATAGCACAGGTAAAGTAGATTGTGGTAAGAAAAAGCGGAGGCATTGCATTGGCCATGCTTTGCAACGTGGTCAATGGAAGAAACAAGTATTAAATCAAGAAGAGAAGGCACACAATTCGGAAAAGCATGAGTCGCAGAAAGTGGGAGAATATGTAAGTTAATGCCATTAACGAGAGATTTGAGACGGGATGCTCTAGCATCATTTTTGTGAAGACAAGTATTGAAATCTCCCATGACAATAGTGTGATTATAAAGAGAGGAGTATTGTTCTAAAAGAATTTCAAATGATGTAAAATAATCAACTGTAACATTTGGACTGTAATAGACACCGAGTAGAAGCTTTAAATGTCCAAACAATATTTCGATGAATAGGTGTTCAGGGCCGGCACTAGACAATGGCTGCGAAGTATTTAAAACTGTGTAAGGAATGTGTGATCTTAAATAAATCGCCACGCCACCGCCAGCGCGCCCAAGGCGATCGTTGCGAATCAAGTGGAATCCGGGAAGAGAGTAAGATATTGAAGGCAAACATGGTTTTAGCCAAGATTCAGAAACTAATATCGCATGTATATTTTCGTTATAAAATGAGGACAACATGTCAGAATAATGTGCGGGAATACTCTGGGCATTTATATGAACAACATTAAAGTTTTTCAGAGTATCTGAGAAATGAGAATCAAGAGTTTCACTTAAAGAAGGGATGCTGTGATAACTGTCATTACTGCTCAATCCATCTGAATCACCGAGGGAAAAAAAGCTGTCGTCTAAATTATCATTATTGAAAATCATAAATATCAAACTATAAGTATAATATAAATAATAAATATAAGAAAAAAAATGGTTTACAAACCCACCCGCCAGTTGCAAGGAAAGATTCACTTCATAGAAGAAAAATTAATAGCATTCACAGAAGAAACATAAAAATAATTGTTACTATAAACACACAAAATACTTATTTATATACTTAAAAATTAACAAAAAGAAACAAAAATTAAATATTACGAGCAACAGGATTTTATATTACTCAAAAGCCTTATAGCCACGGCATATATTTTGTCTGTGGCTAGATGTCAAACCGTACTGCTGTCATAAAGATAAACAAAACGAACTAAAAATACCTATCTACTAGTTTTAATGCACGCTTATAAAAATAAATATGAGGGTTAAATAGTTTAAATTCTTATATAAAAACAAAAACCGTAAAGTTTGTAAAACTATGACATATCGGTAGTATACAAATAAAGAGGAAGATGAAAGTAAATTTGTGTTTACAATGTATATTCTAACTAATGTAATATATACAAAGAAAAAGTAAACAGTTATTCTAGAATATCAAATACCGCACTAGCTATTATTGTCGAATGCACTTATACAAATTCTGAGTTAGATACAATAAGTCCCGGGTGATGCTAACAAGCAAGGAATGCGCGTTACGTATCCTAAACCGTATATTTCCTAGATGCGCGTGTCGTATTCCGCTTCCGACTTCCCGACAAAAAAACAGCGTGCCGCCTATCGCAGTGCTAAATTTGGACTCCCCTTTTTTCTAGCGCGTTCTCGACACACACCGCTCAACACGCTCGGCCGAACTTCATCCCGTATCGCACCGAGCCGAGTGCTATCTAGAGTCGATTCTTGATATTAGCGCTTTGGCGCGAACAAACCCCCGTCCCGGACATAAGGATTTAGGTCCGCGAGCAAACCGGTCGGCGGGACAGGGTCGCGACGGCAAGTTGCAAAAACGTATCTACAACCAAACAAGGCCACCTTAGGCACCCAATCAGATCTTGCAACCCTAACCAACGCCTCAAAATTACAGCCCCAACGTGAGCTAGCCGGAGGGTTGAACTGGATGCACTTCCTGGACATCGCAGGACATAAATAAGTCCTATTCCTAGACAGAAGTCCGACGACCTCCTTCAAACATCTATCTGCGCTCCTATGATTAGTTCCGCAATCCGACCGGATCAGATCTGCAAACAGCGACGCGTCACGAAGCGGCCCAGAGGGACCTCCTAAGCTTCAGTGCAGAGAGCACCCCCATAATTCCCCATGAACGTCGTCTGTGGCGAGCCGAACGAAACGCACAGATAGTCCCTAGTATGAATTTTCAAACAATAAGGCATAACCAAGCCATCCATCTATAATCATTTACCAAATGGTGCGACAGCTGATTTCCACCTGATAATCTACAAACCAGATAGCCTTTTAGGCAGGTAGTCCTATGCTCATATTTCAACTAATTTTTCAAAAGCATCAATGTTCAATTACAGAATTAATTAAAACAAAGTAATCACCGATGCACATAGGTCAACTTGACAAAGTAAATAAAACAATAAACGTAAGAGACAGCCCTATTTCTCATTTCAAATAAATATCTTAGACAGTGCCAACAAAATGCAAACCAAAAGAGAATTGACTCTTATTCCCTTCGGCACAAATAAGGTTATCCTTTTCGCAAAGCAAAATGATTAAACACTATCACGAAACTTAATTTTCCAAATCGCGTCATTCAATCTCAAATGAATTCAAACTTTCCTTTCAGCAAACAGACGCAACAATTAAATACAATTACAAAGCATACGCACAAGCATTCAAAAGGGCACGCAAATTAATTTCAATTTTCCGTGCAACAACAAACGCAGTAATCAAATATATTTACCAAACATATGCAGCAGCATTTAAGGAGTATTTTAAATTCAATATTTTAATCACAACCGCTACAAATATGAATTTCGCGGAAAACCCAAAAGCATTTTGAATTTTAATTTAAAGCGTCTATAATTAAGTACTCGACCAAACCCATATCTAATACCCCTTGACAGCGTGATTCAACGCTCCAGGGGGGCCCTTATCTTCTCACCACCAAGTGGAGGCCACACCGCGTGAACCCAAGACCAATCGGGAGTGAGAAGGGTGTAGCGAACTGATGAGTGGCCGTGAAGTTCCTCTCCACACGCTGAGGGGGGGTGATGACACCCCCGCCCCTGGGTGAACTACCCCCCGACTGGTCGGGGGAGGGACCCCTTTCAAACCTAGAAGCCTGGTGGCTAGCCGGTGGGCGCCGAGCGTCGCCCGTCAGAGGGCGTGGCGGAGCGCCCCCGTCCGTGGGGGTCGAGGGCCTGGCAGCGCCCTGAGAGTAGACGCCGTTCGCACCCAGGCACAGAACGGCATGGAGATTGCCCTGGCAATGCAGACAGGGCCGCCGGTGCGGACAGTCACGCTGGAGGTACCCTTCCAAACATGAGTATCACCAGCGGCGCTCCTTGGCGATAGTTCGCCTCGCCGGAACCGGCTTACCTAATAATTTCGGGCAAGACGTTACCCGGTGATCAAATGCTCGACAATAGGAGCAGGGGAGGGTTGACGACGAATTGCCCGGCGGATTCCGCCTCTCACTGGGCACGGCTCGTAAGTCGTCGACGGTACCCGCCGCGTGCTCGATCTGTCGGTACTGCTCCTCCAAAAACCGCAGCAGGTCATAGAAGGGCGGAATATAGGAGGCCTCGTCCCCGCCGTACCTCTCCTCAAAATGAATTCTAAGGTCGAGAGGTAAACGGGACAGCACGATGCGGAGCAACAACAAGGCCCATTCGCCCACTGGTAAATCCAGCCGCCTCAACGTATTACAGGCCACCAAGACTGGATCCAACAGGTCCGGACGTAGTCTGGCCCGGTCACTAAGCAGCCTTAGGCTTAGAAGCTGGTTAACATGTTCGTCCGCAATTCGCCGGACGTTGGCGTATCTTCTGGCTAGGAGGTCCCAAGCAGTCTGGTAGGCGTCCTTTGACAATCTCAAATGGCCGACGACGCTCAGGGCCTCCCTCTCCAGTGAGGCCAGGAGGTACGCCATCTTCTGGCTCGGGGTCAAGTCACTCCGGCCGTCCACTGGGCTATCGAAAAGACCAACGAAGGTCAGCCATTCGGAAAGGACCCCGGAGAACCTTGGCAAGTCCAGAGTTGGAAGTCGTCCCAACAGCTCCGGCTGAGGCTGCTTCCGAAAGGACTCGGGCAGATCACTCGTCCGAGCTTCACGCGTCTCCTCGGCATACCTGCCTTCAACCTCGATCAACTCGTCCGGGAGCGAAAAGAACTGCTCGTAGTCTGCGAAGCAGGAGTCAGGGCAGGAGCCCTTCGAGCATCGACCTGCTCGAACCGTTTCATCAAGTTATGGACCCTATCCGGTCGACCTATCAAAGCATGGGCGCTGGTGGCCCAGCGTAACTCAGTCCACAGGCAACGGATTAGCAGTTTGGGCGATGACATCACTACTAAATACAAATTACGACGCGGCTCGAGCACAAATTACAAAAATAACAAATAACAAATACAAAAAAAAAATAACAGCTAACAAATGCAGTTCCCATCAAATCGAGTTGAATAGAAGTTATACAAATACGAATTACTACTTATCAAACCAAATACAAGTTAGTACAAAAGAAAAGACACAAATCAAATTAACAAATAACAAATACTAGTGCGATCAAATCAAGTTAAATTCAAATTGCGTAAATACAAATTACTACTCTTTAGTTCAAATACAAATTACAATACGAAAGATACATAAACGAAGATACACATCACGGTCGATCAACAAAAATGCCTAGCTCGCAAATCGACCCTTCGATAGTAATCCACTACAACTATTCGACAACGATAATTAACCGATTACGTAAAAATAACCTTCTACCTACATGACGCAAATTCCCGCTTGCGCACTAAACGGGCGCGGCTTTTCAAATTTACCCGCTAACAACAAAAAAGCAAGCCACAAAAGAAAATAATTTTAATATTACGTATATAAGGGACCATAGAGGAAGAACCTATAAGCAGATGTTGGTCGGGCCTCCTGAAGGCCAAAGGTGGAAAGTTTTTAATTACAATAAACAATAAGGGGGAGCGTTCTATTCTATTAAACCGAGCTTACTTACTTCTATCCTAAGCGACTGGTCCCTCAGGACTCGGTCAAGTCGCATGTGGTTGTATAGTGCTAGGAAAGTAAGGGTCAGTGATGTGTATCTGGGTGTGGCTGGTTGTGTTATTGACCTAATTAGACCGTTACCATCTGCAGCAGTTCGGACCTCAGCAACGCTTCCACTGCGGCTCCGTCCACAGTCCCTTTCTCCGTTTCTACGATGACAGTCCATTCACTCTGTCGTACGATTAACTACCTTACAGAAGCCAATAACTCTCGTTTGTTATAAAGCTTAACACGCGACACCGGATCAAAGGTCACTACTGTTTTGCGTGGCAACAGTTATTCTAGAATATCAAATACCGCACTAGCTATTATTGTCCAATGCACTTATACAGATTCTGAGTTAGATACAATAAGTCGCGGGTGAAGCTAACACGCAAAAAAATGCGCGTTACGTATCCTAAACCGTATATTTCCTAGATGCGTGTGTCGTATTTCGCTTCCGACTTCCCGACAAAATAACAGCGTGCCGCCTATCGTAGCACTGAATTTGGACTCCCCTTTTTTCTAGCGCGATCTCGACACACACCGCTCAACACGCTCGGCCGAACTTCATCCCGTATCGCGCCGAGCCGAGTGCCATCTAGCGTCGATTCTTGACATAAGCGCTTTGGCGCGAACAGGTTTTATAAACAAAACTTGAGTATTAGTTATTTACGAAATAAATTGTCCGGTCACTGTTTTTTCTACACCACTTCATAAATTTTTCATATGAGTTAGAGGGACAAACGAGCACATAGTCCACCTGTTAGTATGTGGAGGATATAATGTTATATAATCTTTTTATTAATTAACTATTGATTGATGGTAAAAAACTGGCAAGGCCCCAGGCGAGGATAGAATTACAGCGGAGCTTCTGAAAGCGGGTGGAAAACCGGTACTGGAAGTCCTTCAGAGGCTCTTTAATTCCGTCCAACACGGTGGCATTACACCAGAGGCGTGGAGCAGAAGTGCGGTGGACTTGTTCTTCAAGAAAGGTGACAACGCTCTCTTGAAGAACTACAGACCGATTTTCCTTCTGAGCCGCGTCTACGTGCTGTTTTCGAGAGTCATTACAAATCGTCTCGCACGCAGACTTGACGACTTCCAGCCTCCCGAACAAGCCGCTTTCTGAAAGGGCTTTAGCACCATAGACCACATACATACCCTTTGACAAGTTGTACAGAAGTCCGAGGAGTACAATTTGCCACTATGCCTGGCGTATGTGGACCATGAGAAAGCCTTTGATTCCGTCGAAATTTGGGCGGTGTTGCAGTGACTTCATCGGTGCCAAGTTGACTATCGGTATATCGAAGTGCTGAAGTGCTTGTACAGTAGGGCTACGATGGCTATCCGAGTACAGAACCAGAGTACCAAACCTATTCAATTGGATAGGTTTGGTACTCTGTTTCTGTACTTACACCTTTTCAAGCTTCTGGACTGGAAAGGATACGGTATTAAAATCAATGGCGAATACATCACTCACCTTCGATTTTCGACGATATAGTCCTTATGGCAGAATCGCTGGAAGACCTAAGCACTATGCTCAATGACCTCAATAGTGTCTCCGTGTCTCCCAACGGATAGGTCTTAAGATGAACATGGACAAAACAAAGATTATGTTTAATGTCCATGTAACACCTATGCAGGTAGTTGTTGCGAGCACTAAGCTCGAATTGGTTGACGAGTATGTTTACCTGGGACAAATAGTCCGACTAGGTAAGTCCAACTTCGACCGAGAGGTCAATCGACAGATTCAACTCGGATAGGCAGCGTTCGGGAAGCTACGACACATCTTCTTGTCAGACATACCTCAAAACCTTATAAACGAAATTGTACAACCAGTGCGTGTTGCCAGTGATGACTTACGGATTTGAGACGTGGTCGTGGTGGAGCTATGGAGAAGGCTATGCTCTGAGTTTCTCTGCGTGATAAACTTAGGAATGAGGATATCCGCAGTAGAACAAGAGTAACCGACATAGCCCAACGGATTAGTAAGCTGAAGTGGCAGTGGGCTCGAAGAACCGACAACCGATGGGAAAGAAAGGTTCTTGAGTGGCAGCCTCGTACCGGTAGGCGAAGTGTAGGGCGACCCCCCACGAGATGGAGTGGCGACCTGGTAAGACATGCAGGAAGACGATTGATTCAGCTTGGGGGAGGCCTATGTTCAGCAGTGGACTTATGAAAGGCTGTAATGATAATGATGATGATGATGATGGTAAATTATTGATTATTCCATTGT
Organism: Parnassius glacialis; assembly: GCA_033319125.1. Lineage (NCBI taxonomy): Eukaryota > Metazoa > Arthropoda > Insecta > Lepidoptera > Papilionidae > Parnassius > Parnassius glacialis. Next base: position 5,481,424 of record JAVANC010000022.1, on the reverse strand, counting down.
AATGAATAATATACTGTCGGGAATTAGGGTAAAAAAATAGAAGAAAATACGAACAAATGAAGGTAGAATGTAAATCTACCCCTTATTTTAGCTGTATAAAGTATCGTGCAGGCCACTAAGATATCAGTCTGTAATTCTAAGAGTCCCACTGTCATTACCATGCCTGTTGGGGTATTCTACTTGTGTAGGCAAGGAAGGTCGAGTTGCTGAGAGGCTGCCCCTGTGTTACATTGAGATGGGTAGTGATGCTGTTGGTTTGCGTACTTTGGTGTTATCGTGTAATTGGGGTCCTGATAGTAAGTAGTGTTTGCTACAGAGTAGTGTTCTTTTGTTTAAATACTTTTAAGGATAATTTCTAAAATCAAAAGTGGAATAGTGTCAGGAGTGGGATAAAGTCCCGGTATTGCCCACATTTAACATTCGAATAGTATGAGGATTATTACGTTTGTGAAAAACTTTAATGCTATTCGCGTTGATGACTTTTATATAAATGTCGTGATGAAATTTGCTCTCCTACTTACGACGTTAACTAAGTGAAATAAATTTTTAAAGTTAAATGTTTAAAGCGAAAAGTTAAATAAAAAATTTTTAGTGAAATATTTTAAGCCAAAAGTTAAATCTTCTTGTTCAATTTATATTAAAAATACACGCGAGTACTTTCATTGTTTCTTAACGTACCCAAATATGTTACAAATGTCGGAAAAAAATGCTCGATGTATAGACGAGTAATAATTTTTACATTCGGTGGAAATTTAACTTGCTCGAGTTTTGTTAGGTTTAAAACGTATAGTGATATAACTATAAATAAATGTTTTACTTTAACGTACTGTGAATTGAAAAAAAATTATTAGCCTTTTTGTATTGTAACATGTTGATAAATGTTACAGTTTACTTCGAATATTATGAAGTCGACAAAATTAGGGTTTGATGTCGAGAGGTTCGTAGAAGTCGCTACAACAATGATCAATAGAATAGAATAGAATATTTTTTGTTCAATATAGATCACATGTGTAATTGTTATTGAAAGTCATTTTTTACTTTTCCCCTGGTTCGAAAAAGAACCTCCGTCCTAGGAAGAACCAGCAAGAAACCCAGCGGGACTTTTTTTTTAAAGCAAATTTTACAATAATGGTTATACGAACTATATATGTACAAAATTTATTTTAGAAACATCTTGGAAGCGATCACCTTGGGGTTATTATCAACCATGTATTAATTTATTCTATAATAACCCTTTTAATACAGTTTCAACTTAACAAAACATTTAAACTTGCTAATAGAGAGAGCCTGTACACTTTCCGGGACCTTGTTGTAATAGCGTATACATTGCCCCAAGAATGAATTACTGACTCTGTGGAGTCGAGAAACTGGTATCACTAGCTTGAGTTTGTTCCTCGTGTTTATACCGTTTTATGCCGTGTGGTGTGCGGCGGAGTACAATACCACCACCCCATATCTACCTGTGGGTGTCGTAGAAGGCGACTAAGGGAGTGTGGAAAAGGACTGAACCCCTGTACCTTTTTCACTGATATACCTACTGTTCCATCTATCCGAGTCCCTCTCCGGTCGTAACGGTCTCCGTTCCACTGGGTCCAGAGGGGCAAAGACGAGTATGTGCACCTGTGTCTTGGGGGTGTAGTGTACATCGTGGTCGCTTCTGCTCTGCAACGGGATTACAAAGCGGACTCGGCAGCACCCAAGGTTACAAAGCAGCCCTATTCAGAGAGGCACTGCTTTCCTCGCTCAGACGGGGAGGGGGCTAGAAAAGGTGCCCTCAACAATTGCTAACTCCAACCCCTTTAGGATGGTAGCAACCGCGGCTGCCTCCGCATCACAAATTCGCGGTCGACACTACAGGAAAAATAATGGAAAATTTAATTTATCAAAATCAATGACATTTGGCGCGTGGAATGTGCGCACACTTCTTGACCGCGAAGCAAATGCCTGCCCTGAGCGAAAAACTGCCATTTTAGCTCGGGAACTTAGTCGCTATAATATTGATGTGGCTGCACTCAGCGAAACACACCTCCCCGAGGAAGGAGAGCTGGTAGAATACGGCGGCGGGTATACTTTCTTTTGGAAAGGACTCGCTTCCTCGGAGCCGCGAAGGTCTGGTGTAGGCTTTGCTGTCAAGAACTACCTTGCTTCTCAACTACAAGAGTACCCTGTACACATCACGGACCGCATTACCACATTGCGCCTTCACATGGAACGTGAAAGCTATCTTAATATCATCAGTGTCTATGCCCCTACGCTAGACAAGTCTGATGATATTAGGGATAAATTCTACGAAGAATTGACGCGGTGCGTAAATCGTATCCGTCCAAGAGAGCAAATCCTTCTCACGGGCGACTTTAACGCCCGAGTAGGACGAGACTATGACGCCTGGCCTAAAGTTCTCGGCACACATGGTGTTGGTAAAATGAACAGCAGCGGCCAATTGTTGCTTAGTCTTTGTGCACAATTAGATCTTGCAATTACAAATAATATGTTCAGACTGCCTGCCAAGTACAAGGCAACGTGGATGCACCCCAGATCGAAGCATTGGCACCTTATCGATTACGCCATCGTGCGTCAAAAAGACATATCTCAAGTCCAAGTCACCCGTGTCATGCGTGGTGCTCATTGTTGGACTGATCACCGGCTTGTTATTATTAAATTAAATCTTCGTCTTCCACCTCCTTGTAGAGTGGAAAGATGTAAACAGATACGTCTGAACCTCGAACGACTCCAAGATACTAACACGAGGGCTAAATATGCCGAAACCTTGAACACTGCTCTGCAGCCCCTCGATCTAAAATTAGGTGAGATCAATGTTGTCTGGGAGTCTCTATCTTCTTGTGTTCTCGACACTGCTAAATCTACTTTGGGTTTGAGAGTTCGAAAACATGACGACTGGTTTGATGAGAATGATGGGATAGTTACAGACGCTATTGATAAACACCGTAGGCTTCTAAAGCAGCACAGTAGAACTCATCAGAGTGAAGGTGCTATGGAGGTGCGTCAAAGTGATCTGGAGCTGCGTAAACTCGCACGACAAGCGAAAGACAAGTGGTGGCAGGAGAAGGCTCGTCAGATGCAGTGGCTCGCTGATACCAACCAGCTCGTTGAGTTTTGTGCTGAGGTGCGACATCTACTCGGTACGTCCTCTATGGCAAACGTTCCACTGAATTCGACTAGTGGTGGAGCGCTTTTAAAAAACAGGGAGGAAATACTCGGGCAATGGGCGAAGCATTTCAACACCCTACTTAACGTGGATCATTTTGTTGACCTAGACCACGTTCGCTGCCTACCTCAACAACCTTTCGCCCTCAAGCTCGATGAGCCAGTCTCGCCTGACGAGGTTGCTCTTTTCATTAAGCAACAGCAAAATAAACGCGCGGTTGGTGTTGATTTTATACCGGGTGAATTATTGAAGTGTGGCGGTGGGGATTTGTATTCGACGTTATGGGAACTTTTTGTCATTATGTGGGAAAAAGAACAAGTCCCTAATACTTTTAAGGTATCCCTCATACGAGCCCTATAAAAAAACAAGGGTGACCGGTTGAACTGCAATTCTTACCGTGGCATTTCTCTACTTTCAGTGCCTGGAAAAGTCTTCGCCAGGCTTCTATTAAACCGCCTCAGGAAACTTTCTGAAAGGATTTTGCCGGAATCCCAGTTCGGCTTCCGACCTGACCGTGGTACCTGTGAGGCGATTTTGTCATTACGTCAACTACAGGAAAAAAGCAGAGAATAGGGTCGTAATATGTATCTCTGTTTTATAGACCTTGAGAAGGCATTCGATAGTGTACCACGTGAAGCCCTCTGGATAGTGCTGCGGAAAATTGGATGCACGGAGAAGTTTGTGAGACTTCTGAGACTCCTGCATGACGGCATGCAGAGCTGCGTCGCTGTAAACGCTGATCAGTCAGAATTTTTTCCCGTTACCTGTGGAGTAAAACAAGGGTGTGTCCTTGCACCCACACTTTTCGCGTTACAATTTGCAGTTGTAGTCCAGGAAGTCTTAAAAACTACCCATGAAGGAATTCACATTCGTTTCCGCAACGATGGCAATCTTTTCAGCTTAGCTAGACTTAAGGCCCGTACGAAAGTGCCTTACGCACTTATTACAGAGATCGTCTACGCAGACGATTCATGTTTTGTGACCGATTCCCCAGCTGGCCTGCAACAGCTTGTGACCACCTTTCATGAGTCGTGCCGTATTTTTGGTCTGAAGATAAGTGTTAAAAAGACGGAAGTGATGTCTTTAGATATCTACGGTCAAGAGACACTGGCCGTCAAACTAGGTGATGATATACTTAAACAGATCAATACATTTCGTTATCTGGGGAGCACGATAACATCAAAGTGTGACCTTGATGCTGAAATCAACAGTGGAATCGATGCCGCGGCTGCGGTATTCAGTAAACTGGATCGCAAGGTCTTTGGCTCCCTGCCGGGGCTGCGGGCTGTTCGAAAGAGATACCGCGGCTCCGGAACGTAAGGGCACTGAAGGAACACGGATGGTTTTTAGTCAGTAAAAGTCTGACACTCCCTTCCGCTCCACCCAGAGCGAAAGGCGTCATTTGATGATTTTCCATCCGCAAAAAAAAAAAAAAAAAGGTCTTTGGCTCACATGACCTAAAGCTGGCTACCAAAATTGATATTTATTAGGCGGTAGTGCTGCCTAACATAGTGTACTATTCAGAGTCATGGACAGTTTACCGCCGTCATATACGGACGCTGGATCGCTTCCACTTGCAATGTCTGCGCAAAATTCTCAACATCCGTTGGTCTGATCGCATTCGGAATGCATGGGGATTGAAGCCTACCTTATGGGGCGACAACTCCGTTGGTACACTTATCGCGAATGTCAGATCAGTGTACGGCTATGTGCATCTTTTTATCTGAACTTGAGAAGGGCAAGCGTAAGCATGGCGGACAACTTCTCAGATGTGGATGTATATGGGCCACAGCAACCACTTACCATCAGGTGGACTGTGTGCTCGTTTGTCACCCTTATCCTATAAAAAGGATTTTTTTTTTGTGATTTTCAATATATAAATAAAGAGAAACTCTAAAAATTTAATAGTAATGTTCTTTACTCCTAGAAATGTGTCTATTTACCTATTACCGTTACAGCTTATTAAAATCAACTGCTGGGCATAGGCTTCCCCCATAAATGGTCTCATAGTGCGGATATTTGGCTTAGTCGCCACGCTTGGCAAGCGTGTTCGCAACCGCAATTGTTTTTTTCTAGTCGCTGTTAGAAAGACGCTGCTGCACATCTCCTGATTTTATACATGTTTTTGCCTCTTGAGATACCCACGGAATTATAAGGGTAGCAAAATTCTTACTCCGTCACTACTCGGTAAATTTACGATTAGATGATGAAAAGACTAGAGTAAATTATAAAAGGCATACAAACTTTACTTAAACGCAAGTTGTATTTTCAACACAAAATGTTCTTCAAATATGGCGTCAAATGTCCCTTTACGCAATATTACCATCAAATTGACAGTAGAGTGTAGAGCCTTTACGTATATTCTGCGGACTGTCAGTGAATTAAGACAAGTTACTTTGCAATTTTGGGCAACTCCGTAAATCGATACGTCTATTTCAGACTTCATGACTTTTCATAAATGTTCCTCATTGTCTTACGTGTTAAGTTGCTGAGAATTTTGATGGAAAATGTTTATTTCTTAATAATAGTAGATCAAGGTCTAAGCGCTCATTGTAAATTGCGGATTAGATCCCCGCCAGTACTTATGAATAATTGCTATTCTAAGTGCAATAACCACGTGCATGGTGGTGAAGGAAAACGTCGTGAGAAAATCTACTTGTCTGAGAAATCAGGAAAAATATTGCGATGACACGTGAGGATTTTATGTTTAAGTTTTCGCATTGAAGCAGCGCGTTGGATTCTTTCTTACTCTAAAACTAATGAGAGAAGACCTTTGCCAGGAGTGGTACGTATTAAGACTGTTTTAAATAATTATTGATTTACAAATGACAATTCTTATGCTTATCACATTGGAAGGGTATGGGTTAGTTTAAGTTAGTTTAATACCTGATGTGGCATTGGGCTGGTAAAACCTGTCGCAGAAGTGATAACCGTCAGAGTAGACGTATGGAGACTGCGCTTAGGCAAACGCACGATGAGATGCTTCCAGACCAGGCTGAGCAACGATGTGCACAAAGCTATTGGCAACAACTTGTAGCGTGAAGACTAAAATCGAGTAATTTTAGCCTACGTCGCGCATCTTGGGAAAGGCCTATGTCTAGCAGTGGACTGCCGTATTTACCATATTTATTTACTATGATGGTTGAAAAATGCGTATTGAAGACATAAGAAAAGCTACGCCATCCTCTCCATATAGAGGATATTATATTTATATATAAGATTTTGATTTCAACTAAGCTCCGCCAACACGCATTTAGCAATGCGTCGATAACCTACTCTTTCTCTCTCTCTCTCTCTCTCTCTCTCTCTCTCTCTAATATATTATCCCTACTATTACTTTCTTAGATATAAGACAAGACATGCCCTAGTAAGTAGTTTAAAGCCAAAACTTCAGAATTTTGAAAATTAATTTATTTTATTCTCCTTAGATCTTTAAAGTCGGCTTTTACTTTTTAATAAAAGTTTGACTCTTTCAACTCTCTTAAGTAGAACTAAGATATATCTTATCCCTCGTATGAGACACACTATGCGGTAGGCCTATGTTCAGGCGTGAGCTTTTAATAGGCTGTGACTGTAACCGTAAAAAAATACCTATCACAATCTCTATGTCGTCTAATAGTCGCGTTATAGTCAACTTATTTTTATTGTTATTTATATAAAACATTACCCCACACTAGGATTTTCTCCTCTATCATGGAGGCAGTTTACAAACACAAATTGGACAAGAACAAATATCCAGACCCCGAAATATTATTTGTAGGCCATACAAATACTTATTCCGCGCAGGATTCGAACCCGCGGCCCCCAGCGCGGTAACTCATTGCTAAGCCACTACGCCATGGAGCCGTCATCTAGTAGTTACATTTAAAACTTCATAACCTGTTTTGCCGCTCTTAGGTGTGGGTTCTTTTTTTTTTTTTATTCATATAGGACCACCTGTGAAGTATAATATATTTAACGAAATAAGAATCATCAAAATCGTTTCGTAATTGATGAAGATGTCGCGCAACATACAAAGAAAGCACAGTTAAATTGTATGCCTCCTTATTTTTTTGAAGATGCCTAAAAATATGATGCCAATCTTAAAATTGTTGGGTACTGACATTAAAGCTTAAACGTTATTTAACAAAGAATCTTACGTTTTAAAATGTATTTTTTATTTCTTGCACATCTAAGATTTCTTACGGATCTTCAACGCTCCGTCTGCTTCGCAAAATGAAACATGGCACTGTGCTAGGTTCTATCGTTCATATCTACCTTCAAAAGCATTTCACGACGGATTTTCATCTTTATAATATTTATAACACAATCTTTAATGTTCGCAAGTATTGTGCTAATAGATATCATATCGTTTTTAATATTTCTCAAAATTAATTTGACTAAGATTAATAAAACGAAGTAACCTTTAGGAAAGATTTATATATATATATATATATATATATATATATATATATATATATATATATGTGTGTGTGTACATATATTGTTTGTAATGGATAGAATATAAAACTACTAAACCGATTTAATAAACGTTTTTACCTATTTTCTTTATCAGTGATTAATGTAAGCTATATTATGCGGTATTTAAAATAGGCTAGGGATCCCTAAGAAAATTCTTATATTGTAATTTGTAACCCCAGGTGCAAAATTACCTTTAATACTAATTATAATAACAATATTATAAAGAGAAAATCTTTTTTTTTTGTTTACCACGCATGCACAAAGTATGGGCGCAAAGTAGCAGCATACCATACACCACCATTATTAATGCCTGTACTGTTGTGTTCCGTTCTGAAGTATGTTATCTGAAGTAGATTTAGTACAATTACATTCCATCTTAGTCAGAGGTAAGAATGCATCTGTTGCCTTCTTTACTTTAAGTTGCTGATTTCTATTTGCTGCAGTAGACATTTACTATCAGGTGGACTGTAACTTCGCTTGTCACTTCATTTTAATATAAAGAAACCACATTCGTTAAAATCACGTTATAAATTCTATGGTGTTCATCAGTAACCCCGCAATGTAATATACTTTTATACCCTGCAGACAACGCTTTGTGAGGACATAATTTAATAGAAGGACAAAACATTTCAAAGGCAATAAAAGGCAAGGAAATTGTTAAAACGCTGTCAAAATCGTTTCATTACAAAGCTCGAGATTTTGTTAAAAATACGTTTTAGGAAAATTACACATTTTTAACGCATAGCTGAGTTTGGCATGAAAGCTGATTAATACGTACGAAGTAGGAAATTTATTAAATAATTTTCACTTAATTTAAATTGACTTATTGCATGTAAACGATGAATTTTGTAATAAGTTGCAAGTTAATATTTATCGTATAGTTAAACAAGTTGAATTGATTTCTTTCTATGTTTTGATTAAGTTAGTGGGTGTGGCATAAGTTTGTCGGAGCGTCACGTTTGGAGATTATATGTTTAAATATATTTTGATGTCGAAGTGGTCGATACTGAAATAATAGACTTATGTTCTGTCCAAGAATACTTAAAGAAGGAAAACACTTTTTTCAGTGGCGAGATAATAATAAAGTAATTATATATTTTTTGATTGAATGGAATATTCATTGGCTTTAGGGTTTTGTGGATAATTTAAAAACGATGACAAAACCAACCCGTCATCTCAAAAGGTACCTCATAAAGCCCGCGTTTTTGACACTACCGGGGGGAGATGGACTGATTGATAATAAGTTATGTGTTTACTTTCTTTTGTTAATAATATTGAATAAATTTTTGAAGCTTCTGGCACAGAAAATTGTATACAATATAAATTATAAATATATTTTTATTATAAATCAGTTGCAACCACATTTTTTTAATATTTTAAGTTGTCATCTGTATGATTCTGTCCATCTCCTGTTTCTGGATCCCTCTTATTGAAAGTAATATTTATAATTGAATGTCATTTATAATTTACCTATCATATTTTGTTCTCGGAACATTTTTATTTATGGGGGGAAAAATTAAAATTCCATGCAAAAAAAAAAATATTTTTCCCAAAGTAGTTTTATTTATTTCTAAAATACCTATGTACTAGAAAGTTTATGATTATAAATTCTATTGTAAAATTAATGATATAAATCACTATATAAACATCTTGGTTTCTACAAAATATAAGTTTAGCTTTCGGTTACAGCATATAGCTTCACATCTGTATTCTCCGAAGGGGTAAGCAGAAACCCAAGAATAGCGAAATACTCGAATAACCTTTAGTAAAAAAAGTTTACAACTAAGTACAAACCTCGCACGTTAATTTATTTTTAATAATTTAAATTCAATAATCACCATCACATATATAATAAAACTACTATAAAGGGTTAATATTTATAGAGAAATTTCTTAAAAGCCTTATATTCTTTGTCATTTGTCTTCCACGCGCTGTCTACGTTGAAAATAAAATAGACGCTGTTTTCTGCTTCCGCATATTCTTTTGTGACCGAACAAATTCTCCAGACAAATTTTAAACTTTGCCCAACTGTTAACTTGGTAGATCTGCATTGTGTGTTATGTAACAGATACTCTATAAAGTCTAGATTTGTGATATTTTTAATTATTATAACACAACATTATTATAAGGCCAATTTATTTACTTACCATATTTTGCACTGTCATTTCATATAAAAATATGTAAATAAAAATATTTTAATATATATAATATATGCAAATTTATAATATTTATATATATATATATATATATATATATATATATATATATATATATATAATTGGCATGGACAATTTATTTTCTAGCACCGCCACTACATGTCCACAATTGACGACGATTGGTAATGATTGAGTTAGATTATAATTATCACTGAAAATACTAAAAAGCTATCTTAGATCAGGGTATAGATATTGCCCTAAAATGTCATAATACATCACTAATGTGAAATAGATCCGCGCCTAATGCAATTAATAATTGTATTTTAAGAGCTGATTTACTTAAAGATTGACGTTGAGAAGACCTGCATTAATTAGCAATTTAAAATATTTTGAGGATATTTTAATTCTACCAACATGCATTAAGGCAGTGCGTTTGACGCTTCAGACCATAAAACTCTATCATAAAAATGAAAGAAGACCTGACCAGACTAAGTAAGCAAGTGTTCCTCGTTAAAATCAAAGTTATTTAATTTTTTTAGACATTATAATCATAAAAAATAGCAAGAAAAATACATTCCACAATTTTAAATTTATTATAAGCCAGTGCTTGACCACAATCCCATCTGGTGATAAGTAGTGATGCATGCTTAGATGGTAAATCGCACTGTCTACGAGTAAAAGCCTATTTTAACTGTTGTCTTGAAGGCGCCCAGATTGTATACGGACGGAAAGATAGATGCCGGCAAATTATTTCAATACTTTGCTGTACGCATTACAAAAAAAGAAACAAACCTTTTGGTTCTAATGCGTGGAATATTGAGAACAGAGTGGTGAAGACGCGCCAACCGCCTGGTAGTCCGATGGTGAAAAGGAGAAAGAGGAATAAAGAGTGTATTTCTTGCGCACACTCACCGAAATGCATCATATAGAATGCCGAGAGTCTGGCTACTCTTCGCCTGTGCTAGAGGCTAACAAGTTTGGTTTCAACCAAATAAATGTCACTAATGGGCCTCTAAGCATTTCTCTCCACTAAGTCTAATGCTACCAGGTGGCATTTTGCAGCACCAGCGCATATGTAACAGCAGTACTCTATGCACGACCGGACTTGCGCTTTATATAAGGTAAGAACCAGCCCCGGCGTGAAGTACCGCAGCACCCTTGCAAGGACACCAAGTATCCTTGAAGGCTGTTTTGTCTCTTGGCTCAATGAAACGTCCATAGTGGAGGTTCGCAGAAAATTCAACATCTAACAACTGAAGGCGGTCAGTGTACTCCAAGGATACATTCCGGAAAGTGGGACTCAAGGTAAGCGGGCTCCTTTTAGCAATGAAAAGACAGGCTTGTTGCTCCATTCGGAAACTGCCTGTAGTGTGAGATTTATACGTTCAACCATAGCTTCTCTTTCGGACTGGATTTGATCCCGACTGGCCTGGGCACTTGGTTGGTATCTCTCCACAACTGTGCCATCGTCTGCATGCCCATTGAAACCGGGCATAAGCAGATCATTAATATGCAGCAGGAAGAGTGTTGTGGAGAGAATGAACTCCTGAAGAACACCTGTGTTAGTCGCCACAGGATCGAATGAGCAGCCATCGACGATGACCCGGAGAGACCGTTCACTCAGAAAGTCCTTTACCCATTCAATCAGACCAGGGGATAAGTACGCTGGAAGCTTACCCAAAAGGCTTGAAAACTTACCTTAAATTAAAGAGTACACAACTTTTTATTTTGTATGTAATTTGTAAAAACTAAAGCTACTTAGTATTACATTGTGTTTAGTTATTGCAAACCGTTTGGAGAGCGTACGACAATAATGTTTTATGTCTCGTCCACTTTTCACACATTTTTCGCCCACTCGATGTTCACAAATGTAATGATTTGATACAGAAAATTTCTTTTGATTTCAATAAAATACAGCCGATTTCATTAGTGTAGCTTTCTATCAGTCAAACAAGTTTCTGAATTGGAACAGCAATTCCAGCGATTATCTTCTACAAACTTAAATATAAGAAACATTATAAATAATAAAAAAAAAATATTCAGCATTATAACTTTCTATAAAATTCAAATGTAAGTAAAGACAATATCAATCCGTGGGAACTGTATCGGTGGCTGGTTGTCGTTGCAGGAGACAAGAGTAATGATTCTTTTGTCGCCTATGCTATTTGAGAGCGGATATAGGTGTGAAGGTAATACTCGTAGGCAAAAAAGTCCTACTACCTGGTGTGTAGACCACAGCTGTGCAACAGGGTCTTGCACGGGCTGATAAAAAAATGAACGTTTTAAGCTATATAACTCCATCCGCCATCAAATAACCAGATGCTCAAACAGTATTTACCCCTTCTTTGTCAACTTACAGTTCGAACCAAAGGGTGTGCTTCAACTTTCGGCGCGCCTAAAACAAAGGAGTGGAATAAGTTATCAGTATCTGTCTTTCCAATTACAATTTGGATGTCTTCAAAGAAACAGTGAATAGTTTTTTTTAAAGTTAAGTCAGTGTGCTTTATGATCTTCCACTGCATCACCACTTACCATCAGGTGAGATAGTAGTTATTCACTAGCTTAGAATAGTTGAAAATAAATATTTTTGTATATAATTCTTCTGTTCACGTGAATCTCACTGAACTCCTCCTAAACGGCTGGACTGATTTCGTTGAAATGTTTCATGTATTTGAGTGGGTCTTTGGATAGTTTAATTTAATCTAGTCTAGTTAACAAACTGGTCCCGAAAGGTGGCGCTGTTGTGGAGATCCAAAAATCACCCGTGCAAAGCATTGTCGGATACCTAGTGTATGTCTCTGTTACACACTGATGGCTGCGTAAGAAAACCCATCATCCCATTTAGTCCTGTAGGTTTCGTAAAAGGCGACTAAGAGTACGTGGGGCACACTGAAATGATCGGAAATAAGATAAACTACATGCACGGTATAGCTAAATTGTATTTATTGTTTTTCGAAGTATTCTCCATTCTACTTAATGCACTTTTCCATTCATGCAAACAAATCATTAAAACAGCAATTCCAGTCTGAAGTTGATGTTGACATAATGGCTGATTTGTGCGCTTCCACAGTTGCTTTTTGGGTCTTCTGGGGTCTTCAAACCGTTGACCGAGTAATAAATCTTTTATTCTAGAGAATGTAAAGAAATCTTTTCGGCTCAGGTCAGGACTGTACGGAGGATGGCTTATCAGTTCATAGTTTTCCTGCTTCAAAAAATCATTTGTCTTTCAAGCCGTATGGGAGCTCGCATTATGAGTATCGTGTAAGATGATGCGACGTTTCGGGGTATTTTTTTGGAGTGTGGCTATCATTTCTGGTAAACAAACCGTGATATACCAATCAGCGGTAACCGTTTTGCGTTCCTGTGAAGGATTTGTAACAACATGCTCTTTTTTCGAAACAAACGTAGCGACCATTTTCTTTGACACGCTGCGGGAGCGAACCACTTTTGTTGGTTTGACCTCTTCTTCCAAGACTCAAACTGCTAACTGATGTTTTTTTCAGGTTCGTATGAATAAATCCATGATTCGTCACCTGAGGCGATATTATAAACGGCATTTGACTTCCCTCCGTTAAAGTGTTGCAGAGTATTGCGGCACCATTCTACACGAACCGCTTTTTGCTCTGCAGAGAAATTGTGGGTAACCCAGCGGGAAACTAGCTTTCTTACACACAACTCATTATGTAATATCGACTGAATTGCAGTCATTCCGATACTGATAACAGCCCGAATCTGCTCGTATGTCACATGACGGTCATCTAATATAATAGTTCGCACTGCTGCGATGTTTCTATACGTGACCGCTGTTTTTCGTCGACCTGCAGAAGAAACAGTGCTGATCGACACACGACCGCGTCGGAACTCGGCATACCAGCGGTTTATTGTCGTTTGACTCGGTGCTTCAACATCATGAATCGAAACAAGTTTGCTGAGACATTTATATTGAGATAAGCCGCGACGAAAATTATGATAAGTTATGGCACGGAAATTTTCACGCGTGAGCTCCATTTCTGTTAACGACGTGTCAACATTAAACCAACATAGTTTTTTTTTTTAAACATTTTTTTTAATTGCTTGAATATTATTAAGATTCTAAGAGGTCAGTATTCAAATTCTAAAAAAGGTTTTATTGTACCTCAATCCAAAATATTCTATTCCCTATCATTTCAGTGTGCCCCTCCTTATTTTCAGAAACATATTATAGGTATAATTTCGATTTCGCCAGACATATGCATATAACCTTAACCTCTTTAAGTTACATGTTAACAGGCTTCTTCTGGGCAAACTCACTCCATAGTAGACCTCTTCTTTGCCCTCGGGCCAGAAGGAGGTCAAAGGTGAGCGTAGTTTAATAAAAAAAAAACGCCCAAGTGCAAGTCGGACTCGCGGACCGAGAGTTTCGAACAAATCCGTAGGTATATAAGTTTAAAATTAAACTTATATACCTACGGATTATTATATGACGTAACTAAAAATTTATACTTTTTGCAATTTTTCCTTTATATGTGCTATAAAACGTTGCTTCGTACCAAATTTCAAGATCCTGAGTTCACGGGAAGTACCCTGTAGGTTTTGATTCCCTTGCGAATGTCGAAAATTTGCGGCATATACGGCTGTATCTTTTGATTGCGTTGGCTTAGAAGTTTGATTTTTTCACATCTCCAAGCGACAGTAGATTTGAGTATTTAGTATGAAATTAAGCTTGATACCTCTACGTGTTCCTGAGAAAAAGGGTCTTGACAGACAGACAGACGGATAAAAAAGTGATCCTATTAGGGTTCTGTTTTTTCCTTTTAAGGTACGGAACCCTAAAAACATAAAATACATAGACCGCTTACTGGTGGTGCGTACTCGCTGGTGATGCGATCGTCAATCTGCCTGCCAAGTGTGACGACCAAAGCATATACTCCTACCACACAATCCAAACTATCCTTTCATCATCGTCAATGAACGCCACAAAGTACAGTCCTCAACCATCTGCATCCATTGACTTCCGACGTCTTACCAGGTCGTAACTCCATCTATTAGAGAGTTCCTTTTTACACGTACTCACACCCCCACGAGGCAAGGACGGGTTATGTCAGACTCGCACCAACTAAAACCCCATGGATTTCCACCTTCGTCGCATATTCTTAGGGACACGGGAACACTTTCGCACACATCCCCATCCCCACCAGCGCTGGCTGCCCCATGACGCCCCTTCCTCAGGAGAGGACTAAGTTGCGTTAGAATACATGGCACGCCTGCCTCCGCGGCCTCTAACTTAACATGCGTAATGATTCACGAAGGCCATGGGGCCAGGAAAAACAAGCAATCAGAAGCACAAGCCTTTCTGACGTCAGCGGCGGATCTGGTTTATGACTCCACCACCAACCAAGATTTGAATGCGAAGGGTAGGGAGAGCGGCGCCCCGCAATACCGACACGCCTCTGCCTCCAGCCCCACCACCGCATCAATCAACGGTGCGGTCCCGTCAGAATCGTGGAGGATAGGGCGAGTGGCGCATCGCCATACCAACACTCCTTTTCCTCCACGATTCCACCTCGGCTGCAGATGTAGGGGGAGAGGGCAAACCTCTCACCGGAGCTCACCAACACACATCCGAAGTGGGCTCGCCAAGCGCACTCGGAGTGGCCACCGCGGGGCGGCACTACACCTCGGGCCAACCATGTGGGCTCCTCTTAGTTTACCGCGGGTAACTAAGCCACAGTTACTAAGACCTCCACCACGACAAGGCGAGAGCCCATTCGGGGGGGGGGGGGGCTACACTACACTACCGATACGGGGCTGCCAAACGAGAACCTTTAGACCCCATTGGTTGCCGGATATCCTCATTTTTAGGTTTGTCACGCAGAGAACACCAGAGCATAGCCCACTCTATATATTATAGCTAAATATAATTCTTAACTTGCTTTAAAGCAAATCCTCTAAATTTTTCCTACCATGAGAGAGGCTTTGTTTATATGCGTAACAACAATGCTTCTCTCGTGGTAGTAAAATTTAGGGTATATTTCCATATTTCCATTTCTATAGTAGTGATCCACCCCGGTTTCGCGCAAATTGTTTCTGGATCTTGAACTTGAAAATTGAATAGAACCCTCTACTGGGTCAAATATTAATATCAACCGTCAGGAGTCCTACTCAAATAAACACAAAATAAATTATCAATGTCGGTCCAGCCGTTTAGGAGGAATTCAGTGACAAATACAAGTACAAAAATTGATACGAAAGAAGGCGGCTATGTGCATTTTGTCGATTTTGAGCTTTCAGCACTACTAAACTAAGCAAAAAGTTCTCTATCTGCCAATATTGTAATTATATTTTACGTTTGATAGTTGCAGAGATAGATTAAGCATTTTGGCGGTTAAGTTCAAAATTTTCTTTGCTGTCATAAGTTAGAAATCAGTTACTATGCACCGTTACGTTATAAAACCGTTAATTGATTTTAACAACTTATTTCCTTAGTAGAATTATAAAATTTGATTTTGTAAAACTACGAAAAAATGCAGTTAAGCACATTTCCTAGGCTAAGAGGCAGTTAAGCGTTAATAATTGCTTTATTCCTTAGCAGCAGTTTGGCTAGGATAACCTTAATAATATGCTAAAAGGCGGTAAACAATGGTAGTAGAAGCTAAAACACGGCTAAAAACACCTATCTGCTTTTAAGCGTAGAATTATTACAATATATTAAAATCACATACTTCCCAAAAAAGCAGTCACGACTTTATAGTGTATGATGAACCTTTGAGTTATATTTGAAATAATATTTAAAAAGCGGCAAACGAACGTGCTATGCCTAAAAGCATTTAAGTGTAACTTTATGCACGCGTGAAGAATTCGATCGGCCAGTATGATCAGTACGTCCAGTAGAATAAGTTAAAAAAATATAAGAATTTGACATTTTCAAATTGAAAGGAGACAACCGTTTTGGGCCTACTAGACACTTTAACGTAACTTAATTTTATTTCCCATAAAAAATATACCAATTTATTATAGTAAACGGCCTAAAGATTTTATGAAAATCTAACCAGAATCATGAAATCTGAAAAAAAAAGTTTTTTTTGATATTCGTGAATTGGCTAATATAATATAAAAAATGCGTATAAAGAAGAACGAACTACTAAAAAAATCCATCAAGCTTAAAGTATCTATAAATGCTGAATGTACCTACAACTTTTTTATACTATTAATTATTGATCAGTGCACTATTTTAACTTACATTACAACTACTAGACAATCGCTTTAAGTTTGTTTTTAGGTTATTGTGATATTCATATTTTAATTGTTAATTTCTCAGTATTCCCGTTAGATACGGTTAAACTAATATTACTATTGTAATCTATTGGTTATAAGGAATAAGTCGACATGTGTTACATTAAGTTACGCCTGGTTACTGTGATGTGCCCATTCTCAATACAAAAAGAAATAAGCTCCTTTGGATGCTTAAAAATGAATGTGTTATGTATTTTTTGTCAAATTTAGATTCCTATTATTAATTATTAATTATTTTTTGAAAAAAAAAATTACGTGATTTATTTCGGCAGGTGTGAATTTATGCAGGTTCATATTTTTTTAACAACAAACAAATCTGTTTCTTTTAATTAAATATTAGATTTTTAAGCAATTTAAAAAAATTAAATTCGCTTATTTTTCTACTACCTATGATTTTTTAAATTTACGTTCAACCCTTAAACTGAAAACCTCCCTAACTTGGTTAATTTTGACTGGAGGAAAACATACACATGTGCTCTACACATTTTTATTAGAACATTTTTTGTCTAATTTTTACCTTTTTCGAGTAATTGCGAAAAAACACTTTTGAAAAAAGAGCCGTGGTAGCTCAGATGGTTAGCGCTCGCTGTAAGCTTCACAGTACTCGAGCAACCCGGGTTCGATCCCCGCCGGCACCAATGAAATTTACAATTTTAAGTGCTGATTTACCACGTGCTCGGCGGTGAAGGAAAACATCGTGAGGAAACCTGCATGTCTGAGAAAAAAATATTTCAAAGACATGTGAAGTTCGCCAACACGCATTGGGGCAGCGCGGCGGACATTTCCTTGCCCTAAAACCCTCTCAGAAATGAGAGGAGGCCTGTGCCCAGCAGTGGGACGTAAATAGGTTGCAACTTTACTTTTTACTTTACTTTTGAAAAAATTTTTTCAACCCTTGCCGGGGTTGCAGACATAAATGCTTTTACACTTTGTTTTTGTATTATTAAAACTACATTATAATAAAAATGCAAAGTTGAGTGCAAAATTTTGATTTCTAATCTTATTTGACTGGACTACAGCTCTTGTTAGAGTGCGTCACAGGTATATTCCGTGGTTTGAATTTGAATTTAAAAAAACTATTTTACCGTCCGAAAAAATGTGTGTTTTCCAATGAGTATGAACTTCAGACTGAATTTTACTGTAACGTTTTGCCGCTTGCAGATCAAACATGAATAGCGAGTAAGAGATTTAATAGAATTTAAAGGAAATAAAATATTTAATTATACTTATTTTTACAATGACATTTGTCACTCATATAAACTAATGTTCATATTTCTCTAAATTGGCACCTCCATTGCGATGCCACATACCACATACAGCTTAGTACTTGACCCTAATTAATATTAAAAATTGTAGTTACTTTTATATCTTAAAACGCTGATTTAGTTAGTTAGTATATAAAAAGTAAACAATAACGGTACATTTTATTCAGTACGTCTCTAATACGTAAAAATATGAGCGTAATAGTTATAACAAAATAATATTAAAATAGGCTGCGGACAAGGAACTGTCAATTCAATTTGGGGTAGGCATGCTCTGCTACTACTGCTGCTAGGGAAAGAAGTTTGACTAAAGTATTTATTGTGCATAAGTGTGAAGGAAGTCGTTTAGTCGTTAGTATGAAATTACAATACCTGATATACATTTTGTATACTAATATTTTTCCTTATTTGATAATAAATAGATTCCTAACGTAAGGAAGCCGACCTCCTCTCTATTACATTACTTGAGTATTAATATATTTTTTTATTTTACATATTGAATAATGCCTTGGTTTAACAAAGGTAAGAAGTTAAATAATAGTAATAGAAAATATTATCGCCATCGAGGATTTCTTATATTTACACGATCACTACACATTAAAATAAAACTAGTTTTTACAAATTCGGATTCTATCGCCTATATTAACTTATTTTATGTGCCAGACGTTTCGAGTACTTCACAGTACCCATGGTCACAAGGAGGACTGAGGTGTTCGAAGTTCCAATGTCCACAAGAAAAGTCTGCAGTTTGTGGTCATATATATGATGGCCCCAGCCAGAACATCAGACTCGATAGATCCTCCTGAAAGAACGTCTATTCCTGCCGATGATGATAATATGTGAGGCTATTGAAATTAAAATAAGAACATCATAATTTCAATAGAGAAAGAGGCTTGGTACTACCACTACTACCACCTGCTTGACATCCTGTAATTAATAAAAGTAAAATTAAACCCAAGCATACCCCTGCAAGACTTCAAGGCAATAAGTTCATTCTGCATAGATCGAACCAAAAGTAATAGTTAAAAAGATGAAAGTAGGGGTGCTGGAAAGCACACGAAACCTCGGGAATTAAAATTAAGTTGGGTTAACAATAAATTAAACGCGAGGACAATCGAAAAAGTAATTTTGATCAAGCTAACGATTCTGTAAAAGATAAGGATTACGTGCGGTCATTGCAGATGCCGCAAAACATTTCTGATTCCGAAGACGATAATCAGTCTATATCATACTTCTTGCCTCGTATCATTCCAAATAAAAGAAACAGTAAATAAAATACATTCATCAGATCAGATTTGGCAGGAGATGAAGAATTACAATAAATGAAAACGGATTGGTAAAGCAGAAAACCACATCTCAAAATAACAAAAATACAGGTTCTTTAAGAATAAAAATCATTGTCTAGTTTCTCCTAATAGCTCTTAGTGCTAAGCATGAATAAAGTTTTATTATTCTTTAAACCACATCACATTTTAGTTTACACTTAGCAACTTTTCAAATTTATATAATATTAATATACCTATGCTAAAGCTAAGCAAAAAAGCGGTTCCGTGAGATTGAAGTACATTTAGCCACCTTTTACATTAGTTTTACTTGTATTTAATTTGATTATTTGCTGCTAAACTATACTATAAGGCGGTCAAATCACTAAACAGCAATGAAACGTAGTCTAAGTGTGTAATTTAAGCAATGCATCAGAAATGAAAAAAGTTAAAATAGGTTAGCAGCATTTTTGTGTATGATTATTGTCAGTGCTATGCTAAAAAGCAGTTAAGGTATACTTAACTGCCTTTTATATTGTGATTAACATTCAGATATAAAGATTCAATACTTACGTTAACTACATTTTTTTATTTTACAGAACAGTTTGCCAATAATTTCAGTCAAAAATGTGTATGAAAGATTCGTATTTTTTTTTTACATACATTCCAATAGTTGAAATATTTTTCAGTGTTATCTATCAAGAAAACTGATTTCGCGCTTTTTTTAAATTTTTCTCGAAACATATTTTTTGTGGCTTAGCCGCCTTCTTCCGTATCAGGGCAGAAAAGAATTATACATACAAAATTAAATTAAACAATTTTAATATCTCAATGTAGGCCTAATAGTTGCATAACCATTCCTGAAGGTTATTGCTTATGTAACGAAGCGCGTCAGTGTTCAATTGAGCATTTCCCAAAAGGCAAGTCATGAAGATTTTGTTAGGGATATGTCATATTGTAAGAGTAGGGTTAAATTGGCTCTGGGTATTAAGTGCTTATAATAATTGGTGACAAATTTGTTAATTATAACATATTCTGTATCTACTCAATTTAATAGTAATATTAAGACACACACACACACAACTACATACAGACAGGACTATTCTTGCGAATAAGCTTGATGTTGTATTGATGGACTGACTACAGTCAAGAATATTTTTGGTCGATATTACCATTCTTTATGACGAGAACGTCGTAAAATCGATATTCTGCTAGCACCTAAACATTAAGATTCCAAAGTTTTGTCGCATGAAATCATATCTAGCAATCATATTATACATATAAATTATGTAAAAAGCACATTGTGACAAAGATAAATAATTGTTGAAGTTATTAATGTTTTTTGAATCGATTAATTGCTATTTTAACATAAAAAAGAGGTTTATAATTTAAATTAAATATTGCTTATAATGTGGACTTAACAAGTACGCATGGCAGCGTAAACTGAAAAACTTTTGAAAATATCAATTGTTCAACTCAATCTAATTTTAAAACTCTTCTCTATCAAATAGGAAACCATTGAATGTAAATGGTAGTTTAATTTTGTTTTGTTTAATTATAATTATTTTTTTTTGGCTGCGAAATGTCGAAGGTTTCGGTGATTTAGCAGCATTGTATTAATTTATTTTACTAATAAATAGACTGCCTCACTCACTTCCGTGTTGACCGCCGTCGTAAGTAGATGCTGTATAGGTTGTTTGCAGCAGCTCAAAAAGATCGCTGTACAAATGCAAAATATTTGAAAAACCAAATTTCATACATTCGTGATTATATGATATTCAGAGATTTTTATTACAATATTTTAAAAGCATAGAATAAATAATAGTAGAACTTACTAAAAGTAAGTAGGATGTGTATATTTATACCTAAATACGTCTTGGACTTTATGGAGTGACCTGAATGATGATATGATGATTATATGAGCATTATGAGTCGTGCACTTTTGGACTTTCCAAACTTTTCTTAAATTGTAGTTTGACATAAAATCATCGGATAATTGGAAGTATAATAAGGTTATTAGTGGAAACTTGTGTGTTATATACAACTACTTTAAGAAAAGTCCATATATTCATGTTATAAGCAATTTTTTTAATGCGCTCAGGGAACGCACAAATAGATTTGCCAATTGTTTTAATTTGTGTATTATTTATGTTAATATATTTTTATATATTTTAATTTATAATATTTATATATATATATATATATATATATATATATATATATATATATATATATATATATATATATATATAAAAGGCCTCCCGCAAGGAATGTCACAAAGCACGGTCCTGAGCCACTTGCATCCATCGACTTCCTCCATGTCTTACCAGGTTGTCTATCTAGTGTATAATACTACACAGAATACTAGCTTGAAATAGCAGCTTAATGCTCCAGTGTTTAGTATGGTGAATGAAGATACCCTTAGGCAATTTTTTGCTAGTAACAAGGAACTATATTTTAGTCCTGAGGCGTGAGAACACATCTATAGCGTTCTTTTAAGGTAGTTTTTTTATTTATTTTTATTTTTTATAGGATAAGTGTGACAAACGAGCACACAGTCCACCTGATGGTAAGTGGTTGCTGCGGCCCATAGACATCTACATCTATCCTCTATTACAAATCAAAATGTAGATGCATTGTCACCCGTGAAGACAAAGATGGAATGCCTCATTTCCAGTAAAAAGGGCCTCCGGCCACCTGCACTGATGAGGGAAAAAAAGATTCTCAAGTTGCCGTCAGGTGTACGGGTAAGTGAACTTGCATTGAATATTACAGTACCTAATAAAGACAGAGATTTTTTACGTCGAACAAACTTGCATGCTAAAAAGAGTCTAAGTAATAAATTAGAGCCCGCTGTTGTATGAATGTAACGCCAACACTATTATTTTGAATACAAATGCCTGAAGTGCGGTTTTTGTTTATGCGCTAAGCGGATTAGGACATTTTTTACTTTTATAATCCACTTTTGTTTGGGGTTATTAACAAATTAATGTTCCTGAAAAAGCAGGCAAAGCCTTTATATTATATCAATGCAAGGTCGAGCAAAATGAACCTTATATTTGTGTAAAAAAATTCGAAAACAATAATGTATTCCATTTTAGAATCTACTACCGTGTCAAAATAAGGTTCCTCTGATCGGAGAAGAAATGATGAAAGAAACCCTGCAGGTATTCTCTAACTTGTCATGTTGATTATAGTTATTATTATATATATCATAATATTACATAATCGGGAAAATATGTAGATGTATGAATGTGTAATACCTACAGACACCTACATTAATTCCTGATTAATAATTAAGATTAAAACGTTGTCATCCCAAGATTGAATGCCTCGTTACCGGTAAAAAGATTCTCCGGTCTTTACACTCCTCCTACTTAGTGTAAAACTAAAAAGCTGCTCTTTCCACACTGTTATTCAACCAATAGACCTGACCAGATTATGCTACAACCGTAATATAGCTGCAGCATAGCTGTATCACGTAAACTAAAATGGAAATTTCAGGCCTTTTATTATAATGACTCTCTCTCTCTCTCTCTCTCTCTCACACACACACACACACACTCAGACTGGAATAGGCTGGTACCTACCCAGACGACTTTTATGCATAAAAATACCACATTTAATATAAAAAAACTCTAGTAAGGGCAGCGCCACATTACAGAAAAAAATTAATTAATCTCTGAATATTATTAACCAGGGTGGTCGAAACGATTATGATTTTATAATAGGTAAAAATTGGCTTTGTGCCAATACAAGGACTAACCTTCTAAGTCCACCATCATGAAGATAAGTTCATCACAGTGACTTTATGAGCCCTATTAAATGAGTTCAAACACGATCATTCCATCTAGTGCCGTCACTGAGATTCTATACCCACCTTTGGGTTGCACCATCATCATGGTTTGGCCATATGCACAAACGGACCTTTGCACCCTCAATTTTGCCGAGGCATAGCACTTACACCTCTTGACAGGGCGCTTACTGACCTGCGCCGACGTAGAAGTTTTGTTTCTTAACTGTTACGTCAGCGGGCGTTGAGGTTGTCACTTCCCTACACCATTGTTATTATTATAATTAGTGTATTTAACCCTCGGCATGCCTGGTTGGGTCTGTGAGACCCACCGCAGCCGTTAAACCGTTATAATTCATTGTAATTTAAAATTCGCTCGCAACTGCTCTCAGTAGCTGACCGTAGTGAACTAATTGACGCCCTCCGCCCGCTACCTCAGTCCGGGGCGTGCTCCAGTAGTGAAAGGACGTGTCCAAAGTGCGCTCGGGTCTCGCAGACCCCACCAGGCATACGGCGTGACGTTTTCATGTAAGAATTCATTTGTTGCTATTAGTGGTTTTGTGTCGTTAATTTGTTAAAAATAAACATAATATTTTAAATACTAACATATTTTATATATAATACTCGAGATTATTATTGTTTTAATTTGTCTTTTTACGAATTTGATGTATTTTATTCATAAAATTCTTTATTTTGTTTGGAATTCAACTTTATAGTATCATATTCTTTACAGTTCAAAATGGAGAGGTCCTTACAGGACAAGGAAATCGTTAGTTTGCTACTCGAAGAGGTGGATGAAGATCCCGACGATGATATTGTATTCGACTCCAGCGACGAAGAGTCTGATGAGGTTACAGAACAAACTTATGAAACCGACTCGATCGATTCGGAGGAAGACCTCTTCAAAATAGTTGATGATGAGAACTCTTCAGATTCTGAAATAGACGTGCCACTGTCAGAGTTAACTTCGCGGCCCTCAGGAAGAACTTACAAAGGTAAAGACGGAACTTTGTCGTACAAACTTCCAGCTAGATCAAACGTTCGAACACGTAGTGAAAATATAGTATCTGGAATACCGGGTGTCAAAATATTAGCGAGAGATGCAAAAACTCCTTTAGAGTGTTTCAATCTTTTTGTGGGCGAGTCTATGTTGCTGGATATACTAATTCATACAAATGTGAGAATCCGAAGAACGAGACTTGGTCTGAACACTTCAAATGACTACGCTTATGCAGAAGTTGGTATAGATGAGCTGAAGGCTGTCATTGGTCTAATTTACCTTGCGGTATTATATAAATCTGCAAGGCAGAATTTACAAGACTTGTGGTGTAATAATGGAACTGGTATTCCTATTTTTGCTATGACAATGAGCTTGAGAAGATTCGTTTTTATTGTCAATCATTTGCGATTTCATAATGTTGATACACGTCAAGAAAGACTGTCACAGGACAGACTAGCCCTGTTCAGGAAACTGTTCGAAGAATTCGTTAGCAGATGCCAACAACACTACACGCCCTTTAAAAATTTGACTCTAGATGAAGAGCTTGTAGCTTTCCGTGGTCGCTGCAAATTTCGCCAATATTTGCCAAATAAATCAGGTAAATATGGAATAAAGATATTTGCGCTCGTAGGTGCCAAAACATTCTACTCTCTGAATTTGGAGATTTATTTAGGCGAGCAACCAGAGGGACCTTATAAGGTCAGCAATAAGCCTCACGATGTAGTCGATCGCCTCGTCGCGCCAGTTTCTCAGTCAGGGAGAAATATCACGATGGACAACTGGTTTACAAGCTATCCAACATATGAACAATTGCTAAATCATCATAAGCTAACCGCTGTCGGTACAATGAAATCAAATAAAACTTGCATACCTGAAAAATTCAAAACAAATTCAACAATGTATTCATCACAGTTCGGATTTCAAAAAGATATGACTTTAGTATCATACGTCCCAAAACCTAGAAAAAAAAGTGTTCCTGCTGTCATCTCTCCATCATGATGTGGAAATCGACCTGCAATCAGGCGAGAAGCAAAAACCAGCAGTTATTACATTCTATAACAAAACGAAAAGTGGTGTTGACAACGTTGACAAGCTTATTAGATCTTATGATGTATCAAGAAACTCCAGAAGATGGCCGCTCACTCTGTTTTTCTGGTTGCTGAACTCTGCAGGTATAAATGCAAAAGTTATTCAAATGCTGAACTTCCCTGATATCAAAAACAATCACCGAAATTTTATCAAAGATCTGGGTATCGCATTGATAGAATCTCATCTAAAAACAAGACAGAAAAATACTCGCCTTTCCACAGATCTCCGCAAATGAATTGCTGACCGTATTGGTCTCGACGAAGGTCCACCGGTGAAAAAAGCAGCTCCAGGTGTAAGGCGTAGATGTTACGTTTGTACATCAAAGAAAGACCGTAAAATTCAATACATCTGTGAGACGTGCAAAAGCCACGTGTGCCTAGATCATGCAATATTCCAGTGCGGAAATTGCTTCAAAGGCAATGTTCCTGAAAATGATGAAGACTAATTATTTTAGCTTAGAATATAAGATAACCTTATGTGCCTTATGATTCCCAAAGTCTGATTGTGATTTCTTTTGTTTTAGTTGATTTTGCATGTTTATGAAAATAAGATGTTTAATTATACGTTAAAAACGAGGTAAAAGTTTAATTAAAAATTCTATTAAAAATATTATTAATTTGAACACGTATTTTATTTGAAATCCTAAAAAACATGTTTAATTTTATTATAAAATCAAAAAATATACTACATTGATATCAATTTGTAGGAGAAAAAATATTTAAAATTTGGGTCTCACAGACCCACCAGGCACGCCATGTAACTTTTTTCCACCAGGCACGCCGAGGGTTAAATAGTTTTCTCATCTGGTTAGACTGTATAAATAAATAACTGGAAATGACAAATATACATATATTAATATAGTGAAATAAATAAATAAACAATACGTAAATAAATAATAAGCCAACCAGTTGGAAACCCTCGGCAGGGGAGCTCAAATGCCCCCGTTTGCAGAAACGACTACAGGTGTGATTTCGATCCGCAGGCCACGCTTCATGTACATATATACATGTTGTCACCTCGTGAGCCAGGTCCAGATATATTGATCGCTGTCTCTCTCTGTTTTGGCTTTCCCGAGGTTGGTCAACCAAAAATATCTTTGACTGTGCCCGGTCCATCAGCACAATCTCAGGCTTATTCGCAAGAATAGTTCTGTTTTGATGATGGCCTGGTGGTCCCAGTAGAGCCTGGGACAAGTTAGAGAATACCTGCAGAGTTTCTTTCATCATTTCTGCTCCGATCAGAGGAACCTTATTTTGACACGGTAGTAGATTCGTAAATGGAATACATTATTGTTTTCGAATTTTTTTACACAAAAATAAGGTTCATTTTGCCCGACCTTGCATTGATATAACATAAAGGCTTTGCCTGCGTTTTCAGGAACATAAATTTGTTAATAACCCCAAACAAAAGTGGATTATAAAAGTAAAAAATGTCCCTATCCGCTTAGCGCATAAACAAAAAACCGCACTTCAGGCATTTGTATTCAAATGAATAGCGTTGGCGTAACATTCTTACAACAACGGGCTCTAATTTATTACTTAGATTTTTTTTAGCATGGAAGTTTGTTCGACGTAATAAATCTCTGTCTTTATTAGGTACTGTAATGCAAGTTCGCTTATCCGTACACCTGACTGCAACTTGAGAATCTTTTTTTCCCTCATCAATGCAGGTGGCCGGAGGCCCTTTTTACTGGAAATGAGGCATTCCATCTTAGTCCTCACGGGTGACAACGCATATACATTTTGATTTTTAATAGAGAATAGATGTAGATGTCTATAGGCCGCAGCAACCACTTACCATCAGGTGGACTGTGTGCTCGTTTGTCACCCTTATCCTATAAAAAATAAAAATAAATAAAAAAACTAACTTAAAAGGAGGCTATAGATGTGTTCTCACGCCTCAGGACTAAAATATAATTCCTTGTTATCAGCAAAAATTGCCTAAGGGTCTCTACATTGACCGTAATAAACATTGGAGCATTACGCTGCTATTTCAAGCTAGTATTCTGTGAGAGCGTGGTGCTTTCCTGGATGAGTTGCCCCGTTCTTGCTACAGTCAAAATTCTGCTACGGAGTGGCTCTATTGGTGCAATGTTGCGTTCCTCGTGCATGACAAAAACACTAATGTATTACAATGTCAAATATCATCTTCATCATCATTATTACAGCCCTTTACAAATACACTGCTGAGCATTGGCCACGCCCAAGGAATACCACAAAGCACGATTCTGCGCCACCTGCATCCTTCGACTTGCTGCATGTCTTACCAGGTTGTCACTCCATCTAGTGGTTGGCCGCCGTACACTAAGTCTACCGGTACGAGGCTGCCACTCAACAACCTTTCTTCCAAAAAAAATCTATCTGCGAAATACAATGGGATTTAAGGTACGAAATAAAATAAAACCCTTTTCTAAGAAAACATTAATTTATTTAATCGTCGTTCTGCCCGTATTATACATACATTACTGCCATCTCGAGGGAAAATAATTTATACTTTTATGATAGAACTCTAGGAACTTGAACAAATATTATATAATACAAATATATATATACACAAAGTCAACAGACCATTTTTCCCTTCTAGGAAATCGTCCAGATTGTGAAAAAAATGATGACGTATGGTTTCTTACTCTTGGAATATTAAAACGGTTTGTCGAACAGTATATGATATTGGTATATCAAAAAGCAATGATGACGTAGATTAATGTCGCGATTATTTCTAAGCGAGTTTGTTTTTATAGAATATAAGTGACAAAAGATCACACATTCCACCTGATGGTTAGTGGATGCTGTTGCCCTAAGACATTTTTATTTATGTTCAATTAAACATTTAAACGCAGAATTTTGAGACCCATGAGGGTTAAGGGTAACGGTATAATAACGAATTCATATTTCGACAAAAAAATATTTTTATTAAAATCCCATTACATTTCAGCACAAATTGGTTATCGCTTCTTTCTGTTCCAGAATTTTTTTACAAATAATATGGGTGCATAAAATTATGAATCCAATAATATACTCAGAAATAAGCTTAAGGGCTAACTGGAGACCGTTCTGTGGTTCGTGCAACGGGATGTGCTACGTAGCGGCGGTTTCCTAAACAAATTTAAGGATACTCACCCAGAACTTTGCAATATTTTTTTTATAGATGAGGGGGCAAACGTGAATGCGGCTCACCTGATTGTAAGTGACTACGTTCGCCCATGAACAACTGCAACACCAGGGGAATTGCAGATGCGTTGCCGGCCTTTTAGAAAGGTGTAAGATCTTTTCTTGAAGGTTCCTAAGTCGTATCGGTCCGGAAAATTCGCTGGTGGTAATTGATTCCACAAGGAAGTTGTGCGAGGGAGAAAACTTCTTCTAAATCGCACAATGGTGAACCACCATTCATCCAGATGGTATGGATGGTAAAGCGAGTTTTGTCGCGATGTGCGATGGTGAAATTGAGCGGCTGGAATTAGTCCGAACAATTCCTCAGAGCACTTTCCATGATAGATGCGATAAAATACGCAAAGAGATACAACATCTCTACGCAGTGAAAGTGTATCGAGCCGATCAGAAAGAACTCGGTCGTCGACGTTTCGAATCGCTCTGCGCTGGATGCGGTCAAGTGAAAGGAGCTGGCAATGGAGTGTTCCGGCCCAAAGATGAGAACAGTATTCCATGTTGGGCCGAACTTGCGGTTTGTAAAGTTGCAAGCGATGTACCGGCATGAAATACTGTCTCGCTCTGCTGAGCACGCCAAGCTTTTTAGAGGCCAATTTGGTCTTCCCTTCTAAGTGAGCACGAAACTGCACACTATTTGATATGTCGACGACAAGGAATCCGATACTAGCTGAGGCAGCAAGAGGAGTGCCTTAAAACTGAGGAGATACGACAAAGGGGTTCTTTTTAGCGGTAAACGCGCAAACTTGTATCTTCTGGGGATTGAACTGGACTAGATTTAGTCGGCCTCAATCCGAGACTTTGTTAGGCAAAGACTCGACTTCTGACACAAGTTTGTCCCGGTACTCGGCGAAGTTTTCCCGAGAAATATTGGCACGGCCGGTATATAAGGCTTCACCAGTGCTGTCGTCTGCATAGCAATGAATGCTACCAGTTAGCAACATATAATTGATATGCAGGAGAAACAGCGTTGGTGATAGCATGCAGCCTTGTGGAAAACCAGCGTTGATAGGCTTGAAATCAGAGCATGCTTCGTCTACTACGACCTTGTTGCTCCGATCAACAAGGAAACTGGTGATCCATTTGCACAATTTCTCGGGAAGCCCATTGGAAGAAAGCTTCGAAAGAAGCGCTTTGTGCCAGACCCGGTCGAAGGCCTTCGCTCTGTCCAAACTAACGGCTATTGCCTCCCCCTTGGACTCTACTGCCTTCGTCCATCTATGAGTCAGATAGACTAGAAGATCACCAGCTGATCGACCCCGACGAAAACCGTACTGGCGGTCAATAATCAGCTGGTGATCCTCAAGGTACCTCATGAGCTGGCACTTTATAATGGATTCCATTATTTTGGAGAACAAGGAGGTGATGGCGATAGGCCTGTGGTTGGACGAGTCTGAGCGGTCGCCTTTTTTAGGGATCGGGTGGACCAAAGTTGTCTTCCATGAATTCGGGACTACGCCTTGGGAGTAGGAGTACCGGAAAAGACGCGTTAAAACCGGTGCCAACTCCGGAGCACACATCTTCAGCACAATGGGAGGGACTCTATCGGGTTACTCGACTTGCTGACGTCCAGGGAGAAGAGTGCTATGCGAACCGAGCGCTGTGTAAATTGCACTTCCGGCATGGAGCACTCACATAGCGGGATGGTCGGCGGTGTGTTCCCCTCGTCATCTAGAGTCGAGTTGGACGCAAATAGAGAGCTCAACCGATCGGCTTTCTCCTTTGCAGCATGGGCCAGTGAGTCGTTCTCTCTGTGCAGAGATGGAAGAGATGGCTAACAGAAGTTCCCTAGGACAGCCTTGGCGAGAGACTAGAATGCATGGGTTCCCGATAGAAGGCGAACTAGCTTCTCGCTAATTCTGCCGATGGGCTCAGACCTTGCCTTGGCAATGACGCTTTTGAAGGACCTGGAGGCGGAATTATACTTCTTTCTAAGTGCGCTGGTGTTAACATCCCGAGATGTTGATGCGTCAGCCCAGGCCCGGTAGCACTCCTGCTTATAGCGTGATGCTAATTTACAGGAACGACAAAACCATGGCTGGTATCTGCCTCCAATGAGCACCACAGAGGATGGAATAAAAAGTTCCATACCCTGAAGTACTACATCAGCGACAGAATCGGCAACAATGCTGGGATCTTCCGGCGAGAACCAAACCCGCCCTCAAGGTTAGGATGCAAAATAAGACCGCATCCCGTCCCAATCAGCTGACCTATAGTGCCAAACACGGCGGCAAGCTGCAGGTCATCATCAACTGCGATTGTAGCGTGAGTGGCACCGTACTCCGGATCAGATAATGGTCCGAAGATCCCAGAGGGGCATTGACGGAGACCTGATATCCGTCCAGATGAGAAGTCAGCAGAAGATCCAACAGGGAAGTTATATGGTCTACCACATCTGGGATCCGCGTAGGCGAAGTAAACAGTTGTGTTAGACCATATGCCAAAGAAAATTCATAGAAAGATCTACCCGCATGATGGGTTAAAGGAGAACCAAGCCATTTAGCGTGGTAAGCGTTAAAATCACCAAGTACCACGATCTCTACGGACCTGTTGAAGCACGGAGTCTGCAGCCATTTGGACGTGGTCGATGAGTCGGTCTGTGTCAGCATTACTGCTACGGGACCTATAGAGGCACCCGTAGATGCGGAAATGGTCGTCGCTGTCTACGCGCAGCCATATATAGACAAGTCCGTACCTTCAAGACTGCCGAGGCGTCAAAAACCGATGTCCTCTGTGACATATACGCAAACTCCAGGCCGGGGCACAAAGGAGTGTTCCAATTTGTACCCCGGGTAGGAGAGATGTAAAGTATCAGCCGAAGAGGACACCTGAGTCTCTGTTAAAAAGAGCAAGGCCGGCTACGCCGCCTCTAGATGGTAATGGACAACGTTAAGGTTAGAATGAAGGCCCCTGATGTTCACAGACGAAAGTTCACGGATAGCGTGACAGGGGTCGTCATGGTTGTGTTGCTCCGTTCTCCCCGAGCAGTTAGTCTCGAGCATTTTGCCCCCCCCCCCCCCTCCCAGAATACGCGGGGCAGCCTGAGCACCCACGCTTAGGAGTGAAGTAGTTTGGTCATGGATGCTCAGCGAGGGATTCTCCAGGGGTGCTGGTACCCTCCTGGGATTATCTTTTATTTTATTTAATGTCAGTCTTATACGTGGTAGAGCCATGCTGCAGCTATTTTAGTAGTATAGTTGTAGCACGAATGGGTCGGCTCGACCGGGGAAGGACCACGCTCTCACAGAATACCAGCGTCAAATAGCAGCTTAACACTGCTGTGTTTCGTATGTTGAGTGTAGAGAACCGGAGACCCTTAGTCCTCACGGGTGACAACGCATCTGCATTTTGATTCGCAAACGAGGATAAATGTAGATGTATAGGGGCCGCAGCAACCACTTACCATCAGGTGGACTGTGTGCTCGTTTGTCACCCTATCCTATTAAAAAAAATCCACTACCATGTTAATGGGGGGGGGGGGATTGGGCCTCCGGCCACCTGCACTCACCAAGCGCAACGCAGAGGTAAACCTCTTCGTCACGCTGGTATTCGTATGGTTCGAGCTGGCCCTTCCGTGCGACAGCAAAAGCTACCGCTTGGCTCTACCACTGTTAATAAATATAATAGTCTGTGGTTGGAATGATGCCAAGATGAGTCTCCGCGAAATACGTTTAGGCCTGAGTGGTGAGCGTTTAACCACTTCTCATGATTCTGTTATTTAACAATATTTCTTACATGCACGCCACGCCTAAAATCCCGCCTTGCACCACGGTCTTAATTCCGACGTACATATTAGTTTAAAAAAATCTGTTTCAATTACGAAGTCCCGTGCAAAATATGCAAACTAAAACGCTATGTAGTTTGACAGCGAAGTCAAAAAATTTAAGGAACAAACAATTTGATGGTAAGTGTATTGCAGCCAATGGAAACCCGCAACCAACCTATATTATAAAACGCTGCTTTGTGATCTCGAAGGAATAAGATTATAATGGAAAATAGCCTGTAATTATACTGGCGCTCTATATCTTTCAGACCGAAACATACCAGTGCACGCACTGGTGCCTGGTGGCAGAATAGGTAAGATTATGTAATTGGTTGCTGCAATATATTTTAAAATTAGTTTACAAGTCATATTTATATGTAATATTTTGTAGATATTTCTTTCTAGTTTATCATCGATGTATTTCAGATGCATAATTGTTACATCATCAGTTAAAATCTATTTATAAAGGAAGTTATAGTTTTTTTTTTATAGTATAGGGTGACAAACGAGCACACAGTCCACCTGATGGTAAGCGGCTGCTGTGGCCCATAGACATCTACATTTTTATCCTCGTTTGCGAATCAAAATGCAGATGCGTTGCCACCCATTAGGACTAAGATGGAATGCCTCGTTTCCAGTAAAAAGGGTTTCCGGTTCTCTACACTCACCACACGAAACACAGCAGTATTTAGCTGCTATTTGACGCTGGTATTCTGTGAGAGCGTGGTCCTTCCCCGGTCGAGCCGACCCATTCGTGCTACAACTATACTACTAATATAGCTGCAACATGGCTCTACCACGTACATACGTTTATCTGTATAATCCCGAAATAACTCCCTTTAATCGAGCCAAAGGGTTATTTGCATGCCATTAAAACATAGAAAGGTAATCTGCGGAGTTGCTGAACCGATTGTAACAAAACATCACGAATAGATAAAGATAAATATAATAGTAAGGTATTTAAAAACAGGGATATCGGGGTAGGTTGCTAGTATTTAATAAAATGATTTAAAATTGTATTATGGGCACAAAGGGGAAATTTGAATAATTTCGCGAAAGTATCGCCACGCCCGGCCGGAGCGATTAAGCTTTCATTACGGCTTTCGAAATAGGTTTTGTATTGAACTGGGGATTACGAGAAATATAATGACGCCTTTTTTCATTGTTATTTCTTTATTAAAAATTACATTACACAATTTTGTTTGAATTACACAATACGGTTTATTATTCATAAGCCTATTTAGGTTTTTCGTTTTTACTATATTTTTTGTATAGTAACGTAATGGTGAAAGCCGATCCTAACCAGACTACTAATAAATTAGTGGCATGGTTTGACGTGTAGTGGCGGTTAAGAATATCCACTACCCCATATCTTCCCGTGGGTGTCGTAAAAGGCGACAAAGGGACACAGGCAGGAGATGGGCAGCAGCATCTTCCTGGTAACGGCAAAATACAATAAAAAACTGCGGTTGCCAACCCGCTCGCCAAGCGTGGCAACTATGACAATATACCCCCCATAATGAAAGTTACGAAGAGACGGCCCCCAGTCCCCGGCGGCCCCGCTTTTCCTGGCTACGGTGGCGACCATGGTAACGGCGGGGCAGGGGGTGCTAAGAATCTCCGGTGGAGGTTCGGTTGCCACCTACAACGACTTGACCTGGCAACATACAACGCACGGACCCTGAGGACTGACGAGAAGATTGTGGAGCTGGAAGAAGAGATAGACAAGTTACGCTGGCATATTATAGGATTATCCGAAGTCCGAAGAGAGGGGGAGGACACGGTAATCCTCGAATCCGGCAACTTGTTCTATCACCGGGAGGGCGACCATCTGTCCCAAGGAGGTGTCGGATTTATCGTCCACAAGTCTCTCGTTAACAACGTTGTAAAGATTGAGAGTGTGTCGAGGAGGGTTGCGTACCTTATACTCAGAATCACCAAACGGTATTCGCTGAAGGTCATACAGGTTTACGCACCAACCTCGGCACACCCCGATGAGGAGGTGGAGGAAATGTATGAGGATATCTCTAGAGCCATGCATTCCTCCAAAACCCAATATACGGTGTTAATGGGAGAATTCAATGCAAAACTAGGCACAAGAGAGAACGGTGAGCTGAAAGTGGGGAAATTTGGAATAGGGCAACGGAACCCAAGGGGCCAGCAGCTGGCCGACTTCATGGAGAAAGAGGGACTCTTTATGATGAACTCTTTCTTCCAGAAGCGGCCCCACAGGAAGTGGACCTGGTCGAGCCCCGACGGTTCGACAAAAAATGAGATTGACTTCATTATGACGACCAAACGACAACTGTTCAGTGATGTCTCAGTGATCGCGAGGGTGAAAACCGGCAGCGATCACCGAATGGTAAGAGGCACACTGAACCTAAACGTTAAGTTGGAGAGGTCTCGTCTAATGAAGTCAACGCTCCGTCCCCCTCGTGCTCTAATCCAAAGTCCCGAAACCTTTCAGCTCGAGTTACAAAACCGTTTTCAGTGCCTAGAAGACTGCAATGAAGTGGACGATTTGAATGACAAGCTCGTGGAAACTGTCCATGCGGTCGGAGCTAAGTTCTGCAAGACCCGCCGCAGAAGAACACAAAAACTCTCCGATCACACTCTTAATCTCATGGCTGTTAGACGGGAGATGAAGCTACATTCTTCAACAGATTTGACAGCATACAGGCAACTGAACAGACAGATCTCCAAATGCATGCGGCGGGACTTACGCAACTTCAATACAGCTCGTATTGAAGAAGCGATCGAGCGGAACCAAGGCTCCAAAGTCTTTGCCAGAGATCTGTCTGCCAGAAAGAGCCAACTGTCAAAGCTGAAGACCGAATGTGGCAGCATCGTTTCCGGGGCACCTGAGATTTTGAGTGAGATTGAGAGGTTCTATGGGCAGCTGTACACGTCATCGTTGGAGCCACACGCAAGTGTGAGTAACGATCCAAGAGCGAGTCTTATCCGACATTATTCCGATGATATCCCGGACGTCAGTCTGAGCGAGATTAAAATGGCTCTCCAGCACCTTAAAAACGGCAAGGCCCCAGGCGAGGATGGAATTACAGCGGAGCTTCTGAAAGCGGGTGGAAAACCGGTACTTGAAGTCCTTCAGAAGCTCTTTAATTCCGTCCTCCATGGTGGCATTACACCGGAGGCGTGGAGCAGAGGTGCGGTGGTCTTGTTCTTCAAGAAAGGCGACAACGCTCTCTTGAAGAACTACAGACCGATTTCCCTTCTGAGCCGCGTCTACGTGCTGTTTTCGAGAGTCATTACGAATCGTCTCGCGCGCAGACTTGACGACTTCCAGCCTCCCGAACAAGCCGGTTTCCGAAAGGGCTTTAGCACCATAGACCACATACATACCCTACGGCAAATTGTACAGAAGTCCGAGGAGTACAATTTGCCACTATGTCTGGCGTATGTGGACTATGAGAAAGCCTTTGATTCCGTCGAAATTTGGGCGGTGCTGCAGTCCCTTCAGCGGTGCCAAGTTGACTCTCGGTATATCGAAGTGTTGAAGTGCTTGTACAGTAGGGCTACGATGGCTATCCGAGTACAGAACCAGAGTACGAAACCTATCCAATTGCAGAGAGGTGTAAGACAGGGTGACGTCATATCCCCGAAACTCTTTACCGCTGCATTGGAAGACGTTTTCAAGCTTCTGGACTGGAAAGGATACGGTATCAACATCAATGGCGAGTACATCACTCACCTTCGATTTGCCGACGATATAGTCCTTATGGCAGAATCGCTGGAGGACCTAAGCACTATGCTCAATGACCTCAATAGTGTTTCCCAACGGATAGGTCTTAAGATGAACATGGACAAAACAAAGATCATGTTTAATGTCCATGTCACACCTATGCCGGTAGTTGTTGGGAACACTAAGCTCGAAGTTGTTGACGAGTATGTTTACCTGGGACAAATAGTCCGACTAGGTAAGTCCAACTTCGACCGAGAGGTCAATCGACGGATTCAACTCGGCTGGGCAGCGTTCGGGAAGCTACGACACATCTTCTCGTCAGACATACCTCAAAACCTTAAAACGAAATTGTACAACCAGTGCGTGTTGCCAGTGATGACTTACGGAACTGAGACGTGGTCCTTCACTGCTGGCCGTATGAGGAAGCTCAAGGTCGCTCAGCGAGCTATGGAGAGGGCTATGCTCGGAGTTTCTCTGCGTGATAAACTCAGAAATGAGGATATCCGCAGTAGAACCAGAGTGACCGACATAGCCCAACGGATTAGTAAGCTGAAGTGGCAATGGGCCGGCCATATAGCTCGAAGAACCGACAACCGATGGGGAAGAAAGGTTCTAGAGTGGCAGCCTCGTACCGGCAAGCGAAGTGTAGGGCGTCCCCCCACTAGATGGAGTGACGACCTGGTAAGATATGCAGGAAGTCGATGGATGCAGGTGGCTCAGGACCGTGCTTTGTGGCATTCTTTGGGGGGAGGCCTATGTTCAGCAGTGGACTTGTGAAGGGCTGTAATGAATGATAATGGTTTGACGTTAATTTACCCACAATATTTACTACTGTTTCAGTATATTAAAAAGTTCTACTGCTGAAAAAGAGGTAATCTATGGGGGAAACATAATGTGTTCACCCATAGATTACCTCTGAGGGTGAATATTTGCCATAGATGCTACGCTGGGCAGGCAGGTTGAGAACCTCAGTTATTTAGTTTTAGTTGTATTAGTTAAACACTCTCCTGTTTTTTTAAATATATAAAGTGTTGACCGTCGCCCACAAACAACTGCAACGACAGAAGAATTGCAGGAGCGCTGTCCGTCTTTTAAAAGTTAGTATGCTTGTTTCTTGACGTTCCTTAAGTCGTATGGGTCCGGAAAAATCCAAATTCTACAAAGAAGTCCTAAAAAATGATAAAGAAAAAAAAACTCCCAGTAAATCGCACAGTGGTGCACCGGAAGCATCCATAATGGATGGTACCGGAAATTTTGTCGCGATGTACGTTGGTATAATTTGGCGGGGAGTGTTAATCCAAACATTGCCTCATTTAGTTTTCCTCTCGCTTTTTTAGACAACCACGGCAGAATATGGGGAAGTGCATATTATTAAAATGTCACTTATCTACATGGTTAAATAAATAAACGCGGACAATGGCCGCCCAAAATAACTGATTTGCATGGAAGAGCACGAGTTGAAGCGTGCTTTGATTTAATGAATGGGTGTACAAATGCCATTTTGTTACCTGTGGTAAAAAGCGGATTCTCTAGAATACTACAAGTATAGTATAATATAAAAAGGAGACGGTACTCAATTCGACTGTATGTTTCTTTTTTCTTTTTTTATCTGTGTTAACTCACAACCTTTTCCTGGGTGAACCGATTTCGATGATTTTTAATTGAAAACTGATGCTTCACATGTGGTCCCATATAAATTTGAACAAGGTATGACCAAAAGTTTTTGAGTTATTCTTAATAATTTATATTGAAGTCGGTGGTAAAAGAAAAAAAATTATATTATTAATTTGACGGTTACTTAACAGTGTAATTCATAACAATTTTTTGCGATCCGGTGGGAAATTAAATTCTCATTACTAGAAATGAGGCATTCCACCTTAGCCCTCAAGGGTGGACCACGCATCTGAATTTTTTGATTCTTTTTAAAGAACAGTGGTAGAGCCACGCGGCAGCTTTTGCTGTCGCACGGATGGGCCGGCTCGAACCGAAGTGGTACCACGACCTCACAGAATACCAGCGTGAAATAGAGTTTTACCTCTGCGTTTCGCTTGGTGAGTACAGGTGGCCGGAGGCCCTTTTTACTGGCAATGAGGCATTTCATCTTAGTCCTCACGGGTGATAACGCATCTACATTCTGATTTGTAATAGAGGATAGATGGAGATGTATATGGGCCGCAGCTATCACTTACCATCAGGTGGACTGTGTGCTCGTTTGTCACCCTTATCCTATTAAAAAAAAAGATCTAGGTAGATTTCTATGCACCACAGCACGCCCTGCGTGTTTTTTTTGTCATCCATATTCTATAAAAAAAACTCTCTGAGAATCAATCGCGACTTGGCAGTCAATCTCCGCGATTATAACTTCTTGATAACCGAATAACAAACATTCTTTTTTGACTGCCTTGCCTATGAGAGTGTGGGAGTGGACAGTGCACCTGTGCTTGCGCATACACTTGGGCACTTCAATCCTGTCTTGCACAGATGGCTAGACTTCTTTGATACTACCGCCGTGGCCAAAATTCGATTTTGAGTACATAATTATTATTACCACATACTGCTCGACAAACCGCTTAAGCATTACAAGATCTATAGTAAAAAACCATATATCATCCTCGTAATTTTTTGCCCAATTTGGACAACAATTTTTTGAAAGGAAAAATATTCTCAGGAATCACTACAATATGCCTTCATAGACTTTGTAGGGTTCAGATTTCCAGAGTTCTATCACAAATTTATAAATTTTTTTCCCTCGAGATAGGCATAAATGTAAAAATATTAATATTTGCATACAAAAACAATAATTTAAATATCGATTTATTACCATTGATTGAAATAGTAATGGTATTGCAGTTGGCTTATCTGTATTTCCAGCTTCAAGATATTTACGACGATCAAATTAATATATGAATTTGAAAGAAAAAAATGTGTTTGATTTCTGATGCCGCTGATGATTGCTGATAAATAATATAGGCAATTGATGAAGAAATATTAATTAAAAAATATCTCAAACTTTCTGTCATTTTTATCTTTCCAATACAAAATGCGTGGTAATGCATTATTTTAACTGGTTTTACCCCGTACGCACACATTCATAAATCCTACGCTCTGTAAAGTATCTCTTATTCTGCCCATAGAACCTCTCAATCTCACTAAAAATCCCAGGTGTCCCGGACACCATGCTGCCACACGCGGTCTTTAATTTTGAGAGTTGGCTAGCAAACAGTTGGCTTCAACAGTTGACAAATCTCTGGAAAAGACTTTGTAGCCTTGGTTCCGCTCGATCGCTTCTTCAATACAAGCTGCATTGAAGTTGCGTAAGTCCTGCTGCATGCATTTTGAGGTGTATATATTCACCATCGGTACATCGCGACAAAACTCGCCATAACATACATAACATCTAGATGATTCGGGGTCCACCACTGTGCGACTTACAAGAAGTTTTCTTCCTCGTACAACTTCCTTGTGGAATCGACTACCACTAGCGATTTTGCCGAACCATGTGACTTAGGGACATTCAGGAAAGAGCCTACTCTTTTTTAAATAAATAAATAAAAAGGCCGGCATCGCATCTGCTACTCCCGTTGCAGTTGTTCATGGGTGCCGGTAGTCACTTACCATCTGGTGCGCCGCATGTTCGTTTACTCTCTTATAAAAAAAACATAAAACATAAACACTCACGCCTACCACCCAGAGGGGCAGAGACTGCGGACTTCCATTTGGCACGATCTTGACGTACCTCTCTCGCCTCATTTACATCCATATATTTATGCATACTTGCTCGTTGGTTAAGGGTACTGCTAATCTGGCCTGTTTTAAATATATCGCCAATTTGGTTGATGAACCTTCGTCTTGTACGTCCGCAGATTTGCTTTTTCACTCTTTCTTCGTTCATTCTCTGTAAATGACCAAGCCACCGAAGCATTATTTTCGTAATCCTGGTCACAACATCATCTCTCTTATATTAAACTATCTCTTATATTTAAATAAAAACAAAGAAGGAAATTATTTCCGCATAGTAACGACTGATTTGAAGTTAATAAAGCGCAATGTAGTGTCCACGTAAGCATAAGAAACCGTAACGCCTGATGAAAGACAATATTAATAGAAATATTGTTTTTTTATACTTATTATAGCAGCATCAAAGAAGCAAGACGTCTGGTACTGCGACTGTAATCCATGACAATTAAGGCTAATCCTACAAAATGAAAGGAAGCAGTGGACCCTTTTAAGACTGTTGAGGAAAATTATGAAGAATGAGACTTTTGTTTTGACGGCTCCGTGGTGCATTGCTAAGCATTGAGTTGTGGCACTAAGGGCCGCAGGGTCCAATTGCGCACGGGACTTATATACATGGCCTACAAATGATTGTTCCGGGTCTGCATGTTTATCTTTGAACAATTTATGTTTTTAAACTGCCTCTTGATGTCGTTCTGGCCAATACGAAAACGTAAGAATTATTACATTGCTGATAATAACCCTTTGAGACAAATGGGACGGCCTGTGCCCATCCGCGGGACAAATGTAAGCTGTAAATGTACAAAGTTTTTTTTTATATGATAAGGGTGACAAACGAGCACACAGTCCACCTGATGGTAAGTGGTTGCTGCGGCCCATAGACATCTACATCTATCCTCTATTACAAATCAAAATTTAGATGCGTTGTCACCCGTGAGGACTAAGATGGAATGCCTCATTTCCAGTAAAAAGGGCCTCCGGCCACCTGCACTCACCAAGCGAAACGCAGAGGTAAACCTCTACTTCACGCTGGTTTTCTGTGAGGTCGTGGTACCACCCCGGTTCGAGCCGGCCAATCCGTGCGACAGCAAAAGCTGCCGCGTGGCTCTACCACTGTTAAAAAATTTTTGAACATTACATCAAGACATCACTATCCAGTACATTATTAATCTTCAAATAACCTCGAACCGACCTCATAACCAGTATTGACATATGCCAGTGTATGTTTAAGCTATTCAGTTCGTTGTTTATCGTATATCTGAAGATTAGTGCTAATATTTGTGGCTGTGATATCCCTCGTCGTTTAATGTAATGTATTTCCATGTAGCTGTTTTTAATGAATAAAAGTGACATACGAACATAGAGTCTCATCAGTCAAATGATGTGGTATATAGACACTTATATCCTCGATTAAGGACAAAAAAATTATGCGTTGTCACCCCTGAGGAATAAAATGGAATGCCTCGTAATCAGAAAAAAAGGTATCCGGTTCTCTACACTGATATGAAACACGATGGGCATTAAGCTGCTATTTTGCGCTCTTATTCTGTGAACGCACAGTTTTTCCCTATTGAGCCGACACATTCGTGCTGCATCCATAATATAGCTGCAGCGTAGTTCTTAGTGACCTTGTTTAAAATATTGGCTGATGTTAGTATTCACCTTCGTATATTATGTGCTTAATGAATAACGAAAGTGACTCGACAAGCCAACAGTTTTTTTTTTTAGTTTATTTATCAGATCAAAAGAAAAGAATACATGAATAGGTCTAATTAACATCTAAAAACCACGGAGGTTTGACTTGATGCTAAATAATTTAGTTTAAGTCAGCATATTATGTGCAAGACACAGTCTACGTAAGTTGTTAGGTATGTGAGTTGTTAGTATGTATAGTAAGAATATAAAAACTAAGAAGCTAAGTTAACAACTTGGTTAAAGTCAGTAGTACGAGTAGCAAGGTAAAAGTAAGAACTAGCTAGGTAGATATATTATTGTTAAGTAAGTAGCAATTATAATTTAGATATGAAAAAGCTTTTGAGTTTAGTTTTAATGTTTTTTTGTGAAATTTTTTCGCGTAAATCGAAAGGTAAGTTATTTATTAAATGCGGTACCTAAAATACGAAGCAAACCGTTTGGTTATAATGCGTGGAATATCAACAACAAAGGAATGAAGACCCGCCGACCGTTATGTTGTCCGATGGTAGGAAGGAGAGGGAGGAATTAAAGCGTGTAATACCTGCGCACACTCACCGAAATGCATCCTATAGAATACCGAGAGACTGGCTACTCTCCACCTGTGCTCAAGGCTGACAAGATTGGTTTAAACCAAATCTAGGTCACCAATTAGCCTCTTAGCACGTCTCTCCACTGAGTCCAATGCTGCCAAGTGCAAGTGTCAGGTCTTAAAATGAACAAACGAACTCTTCTGTCAAAATGGGCACGAAAGTCATTCGAAATGAATTTGGTCACCGCTACAACTTTACTTATCTATATATTATACATTCAATGACCTTTAAATTTACCACACTCTTCAAGGACTATTTTTTTATAGAATAAGTGTAATACTCCTGTGCGTCTTCACAGACTTCACATTATGGCTTCGAAATATTTTTCCTCAGCAATGCAGATTAGCTTTACTAAAAGGAGAATGCCAGATTCTCTATAGAACTTTGCCCCAACCAAAAGTGTGGTGTAGATGAAAGTGCCGTATGCAAATTTTTTTTCTACTTTATTACTTCATCCAAATTACATAATTTGAAGTCTCTAGAACTTGCAATTTTTTTTAAACTGAACTTTAATAATTACATTTACTTTTTTTAGAACAGCATTCATCGCACGCGCACACACACACACACACACACACACACACACACACACACACACACACACACACGCAAACGCACACGCACACGCACACGCACAAGCAAACGTACACGCACACGCAGACGTACACGCACACGCACATGCACACGCACTCACACACGCACACGCACACGCACACGCATACGTACACACTTACGCACACGCACACGCACACGCTCACGCAAACGCACACGCACACGCAAACACACATACACAAACTAAAAATAGTAAAAAAAAAAAGAAATTTACCTTGTGAAAGTTTGCATGTAGATATAATATTTCTAACCAACCATAAAAATGTACTACGTATGATGAGATTATGTATATAAATATAATGTCTGCCTCACACGGGACAGTGATAATACAATATTATATCTTCCATTATCAGCGCGTGAAAACTTTTAATATCTCTGAATTCCGAGGTATGTCTATATCAAGAGGCTGAATTGAGCCACATTGATATGCATGGGGATCGTTTTGTGATTTCACATTGTTGTCGGAAAAACGTATTTCTACGTATTTCAGGTGGCGGTTTGTAAAATAACATTCCACAAAATTCACTCAACAGAAAATAATTGCAAAGTAGCTTCTGAAAATATAGATAATATAGAAAATACTTAAATTTTCAACGTCAATTTTTTTTTATGTGGTAGATAGAGCCATGTTGCAACTATATTAGTAGTAGGTATAGTTCTAGCACGAATGGGTCGGGCTCGATAGGGGAACGACCACGCTCTCACAGAATACTATTGTAAAATAACAGCTTAACTCTGCTGTGTTTCGTATGGGGAGTGTAGAGAACCGGAGAAACTTTTTACTGGAAACGATGCATTACATCTTAGTCCTCACCCTTATCTAAAAAAACGACGGGTTGCACTACGGGAGTGCCGGCAGAAGTGCAAACTTGAATATTAACGTTGTGCATTTTTGATATTTTAAATTGGCGGAGATTATTTATTATTATCTTATTTCATTTATTTTCATTCGAAATTATTTGTTTAGTAAACCAACACCGCACATGTGCTTATAGGTTAATGCTATAAAGTATAAACATAATACAAATATTACATCCATAATATGTAAGTACATATGTATCTATATCAATAATTTCATCAAGCAGTACAGTAGACTCGATCAAAGCCTAATCTTAATAATAAAATTATATTAATTAATAAATGAAAATTAATTAAACCTAACTAACTTCCTCTCCTACGCCGAGCCGGCTGTCTACTCTCCGTCCGTCTTACGAATTTTCGATCAGGACACGTGACCTGACGCGAGTTTAATATTTTTTACTCATTACAAAAAAAGTGCACAACGCCGCTAAAGAAGTTTTCAAGTTTAAAAGAAGCTGCCCAGTCGAATTGAAACGCATCTGCATTTTGATTCGCAAACGAGGTTAGATGTAGATGTCTATGGGCCGTAGCAACCACTTACCATCAGGTAGACTGTGTGCTCGTTTGTCACCCTTATTCTATTAAAAGAAAACTTTCTGAGATTTCAGTAAAATAACGTTGAGTATTGTAAGTACACGTACAATTATGTTTCACATGTTAATATAGTTATTGGGCTATTTTAATGTTTAATAAAGTGATTTTACTTTATAGGGTAAATAATTTATTTGGCCTTTTATATCAAGAAGCGTTTTTTCTGTCACTCCTACTGAATTTGTACCTGCCAATAATTGTCTTTGGCACCCAGGGTTGACTAGCAGAGAATGAAAAATGGCATTAAGTCCGCCCTATGTACCCTTTACCTTAAGGTGTTACATTTACGTTATAAAAATAAATAAATAAAAACCAAATTGAATTTTGCCTCAATATGAACTTTTTATATACACGACGACTTTTACAGCAGTTACACGCCCCTTCGGTAATTATACTAAATTGAAACCAACTTGCAAACTTTACGGTTGAAGGGCCACATCATTCATACATATTTACACAGATTATTCTATTCTTTCCATTTTGTTCTTTTTTTTTGGAATAAGGATGACAAAACACACAGTCCATGTGATGGCAAGTGAACATGGCCCATAGAAATCTACATCAATCCTCGATTAAAAATCGACATGCAGATGCGTTGTCATATTTTATTATTTTTATAATCATTATCATCATTATCATTACAAACAATCAAAAGTATATGGCTGAATAGAGG
Source organism: Parnassius glacialis (assembly GCA_033319125.1). Lineage (NCBI taxonomy): Eukaryota > Metazoa > Arthropoda > Insecta > Lepidoptera > Papilionidae > Parnassius > Parnassius glacialis. The sequence goes on along the minus strand of JAVANC010000022.1, from coordinate 5,436,576 downwards.
CTTCCTCTTTAGATTGCCTCATAGATGGATAATGATATAATAGTAATAGAGGTCAAAGGTTTGTGGACCAAACTGTGAGTTGTGGCATTCCTTGATTGCCCCATGTTCAGCATTATGTGTGGCCTTGATGAGCCGTGAGGATGGTTCCAACAAATAGGGAGAATATTTGCCATAGTTACCACGCTTGACAGGCGTAACTTAAAATGAATTGCAATTTATTTTAGGTTATAAGAAAGATACTGCTACCCACCTCTCATTTCATTTCCTTCTGTCGCCTCTTACGATACCCACCGGATTATATTATGTGACATGTGAATTTCCTAACGCCGCCACTATTTACGGCAGTATTTTCTGTATTTGCTCATCGCTTATATGTAAAGTTAAATTGATTGAATAAATAATCAAGGGTTCATTCAATCATTATTAAAATCTATCACAAGTCCTGCTGAAGTCAGGCCTACCGCAAGTAATACTACAAAATACGGGCCTGATCCACTTGCATCCGTCTCATAACTTGATTATAACATATACAACTCTTACTATTTTTAAATCCACTATAACATATCGCTTTGTGGGTCTCGTAAGAGGTGACATAGGGTAAAAACTAAAACTGCGACTGCCAATCCGTATGCCAAGCGTGTCAATTACTGCAAAATTATTTCCTGGTAGGCAATCTATGGGGGAGGCCTTTGTGCAACTATGGATTACGATGGGCTATAATAAATATAACTGTTACTATTTTCAAGATGAATAAACTTAATTCAAATCTGTTTTCGGCATATTGTGAAAAAAAAAACCTTATAACAAACAAAAATTGCCGCAGCAGGTCATCAATCAATTAAAAGCTCCCGAACGTAATTAATATTGCTGGTGTTCTCGTGCAACATTGAACAAAGAGAGTGTACTTTTAATTCAGGCTGTTTTTATTACCATGATCGAGGTATTTAAAAAAAAACTGATTTGTATTAATTGACAACATTTTATTGGTTTAGCGGTTGTAGTAGGGCGACTGCTGTACATTAGGTCCCGCGTTGGAATCCCGTGGTACAGGTTAAAACTAAATAGTTTTTTTAGTTTTTCCATCAAGAAATTCTCAATATCTGTCAGGAGTCAGGAAGTTGAAGGTGTCTCATCCCCGTGTCTCGGAAAGCACGTAAAGCCGTTGGCCCTGCGCCTGATCTCTCTCCGGTCGTCTCGGTTTACTGTCCCATCGGACTATGAGAGTGAGGGAATTGAGAGTGCATTTGTGCTTGCGCATACACAACGACGATGGCTAGTCTCCGTTGAGGCTGGCGTTTATTCTCCGATCAGTTGAATCTTATTTTAAAATGGTTTATCCACCTCAATTGGAGCAATATTAAACAGTGGTAGAGCTACGCGGCAGCTTATGCTGTCGCACGGATGGGCCGGCTCGAACCGGGGTGGTATCACGACCTCACAGAAAACCAGCGTGAAGTAGAAGTTCACCTCTGCGTTTCGCTTGGTGAGTGCAGGTGGCCGGAGGCCCTTTTTACTGAAAATAAGGCATTCCATCTTAGTCCTCACGGGTGACAACGCATTTACATTTTGACTTGTTATAGAGGATAGATGTAGATGTCTATGGGCCGCAGCAACCACTTACCATCAGGTGGACTGTGTGCTCGTTTGTCACCGTTATCCTATAAAAAAAAGTTGACGTTTTAAAATCAAAATAATAATTAATTTACAAATTTGTAGTCATAGTACCTAAAAATACTGTACAGCGTGTCAAATTATAAAGTATTTATATTTTCAAATAAGTCTATTAGTGTTATGTTGGGAAAAAAGTTTGTAATTTTTAATTAATGTATGTGATGTTAGTATAAGAAATAGCATTACGATTGTCCTAAGTATAAACATTTTTTTAATGAAATGAGGGTATATACTTTTCCAGGGAGTTGTAATGTGATCAAAATAATTTAAACAAGAAGATGGTCCGACGGGTATGTGAAATTGAACACGGTCCCACAGACGGGTATAATTCAATTTACGCAGCAATCCCCGCATCGCGTGTGAACTGTATGTTTTCCCGTTTCTCTGACAATATACCTTTGACGGTATAACGTAAATTATGTATTTAATATTTTAAACTCGCTAAAACGATAAAATACCTCAGTGCAACTGATGCTATCCTCGCAGCTTTGAGATGGAATGCCTAATAACCAGTTAAATAGGCTTCCGGTTCACACTAATATTTTTGTAAGAACTTTCTAAACCAGTCCAGCTCACCTATCTGAGCTGCAGCCATAATATATCTGCATCATAGCTCTACCACTTAACAACTCTTATACATATTATCATAATCATTACAGCCTTTCAAAAGTCCACTGCTGAACATAGGCCTCCCACAAGGAATGCCAAAAAGTACGGTCCTGAGCCACCTACATCCATCGACTTCCTGCATGTCTTACCAGGTCGTCACTCCATCTCGTGGGGGTCGCCCAACACTTCACCTACCGGTAAGAGGTTGCCACACAAGAACCTTTCTTCCCCATCGGTTGTCGGTTCTTCGAGCTATATGGCCGGCCCACTGCCACTTCAGCTTATTAATCCGTTGACCTATGTCGGTTACTCTGGTTCTACTGCGGATGTACTCATTTCTTAGTTTATCACGCAGACAAACGCCGAGCATAGCCCTCTCCATAGCTGGCTGAGCGACCTTGAGCTTCCTCATATGGCCAGCAGTGAAGGACCACGTTTCAGATTCGTAAGTTATCACTGGCAACATGCGCTGGTTTTATAACTTCGTTGTAAGGTTTTGAGGTATGTCTAACGAGAAGATATGTCGTAGTTTCCCGAACGCTGCCCAGCCGAGTTGAATCCGTCGATGGACATCTCGGTCGAAGTTGAACTTACCTAGTCGGACTATTTGTCGCAGGTAAACGTACTCGTCAACAACTTCGAGCTTAGTGTTCCCAACAACTACCGGCATAGGTGTGACATGGACATTAAACATGATCTTTGTTTTGTCCATGTTCATCCTAAGACCTATTCGTTGGAAGACACTATTGAGGTCATTGAGCATGGTGCTTAGGTCCTCCAGCGATTCTGCCATAAGGACTATATCGTCGCCAAGTCAAAGGTGAGTGATGTTTTCGCCATTGTTGTTAATACTCCATTATTTCCAGTCCAGAAGCTAGAAAACGTCTTCCAATGCAGCGGTGAAGAGTTTCGGGGATATTACGTCACGCTGTCTGACACCTCTCTGCAATTGGATAGGTTTCGTACTCTGGTTCTGTACTCGAAAAGCCATCGTAGCTCTACTGTACAAACACTTCAGCACTTCGACATACCGACAGTCAATTTGACAACGCTGAAGGGACTGCAGCACCGCCCAAATTTCGACGGAATCAAAAGGCTTTCTCATAGTCCACATACGTTAGACATAGTGGCAAATTTTACTCCTCTGACTTCTGTAAAATTTGCCGAAGGGTATGTATGTGGTCTATTGTGCTAAAACCTTTTCGGAAACCAGCTTGTTCGGGAGGCTGGAAGTCGTCAAATCTGCGTGCGAGATGATTCGTAATGACTCTCGAAAACAGCACGTTGATGCGGCTCAGAAGAGAAATTGGTCTGTAGTTCTTCAAGAGAGCGTTGTCACCTTTCTTGAAGAACAAGACTACCGCATTTCTGCTCCACGCCTCCGGTGTAACGCCACCATGAAGGACGGAATTAAAGAGCTTCTGAATGACTGCAAGTACCGGTCTTCCACCCGCTTTCAGAAGCTCCGCTGTAATTCCACCTCGCCTGGGGCCTTGCCGTTTTTAAGGTGCTGGAGAGCCATTCAAATCTCGCTCAGACTGACGTCCGGGATATCTTCGATATAGTGTCGCATAAGACTCGCTCTTAGATCGTAACTCACACTTGCTTGTGGTTCCAACGATGACGTGTACAGCTGGCCATAGAACCTCTCAATCTCACTCAAAATCTCAGGTGCCCCGGGAACGATACCACAGTCGGTCTTCAGCTTTGACAGTTGGCTCTTTCTGGCAGACAGATCTCTAGCAAAAACTTTGGAGCCTTGGTTCCGCTCGATCGCTTCTTCAATACAATCTGTATTAAAGTTGCATAAGTCCCGCCGCATGCATTTGGAAATCTGTCTGTTCAGTTGCCTGTATGCTATCATCAAATCTGTTGAAGAATGTAGCTTCAGCTCCCGTCTAACAGCCATGAGATTGAGAGTGTGATCGGAGAGTTTGTGTGTTCGTCTGCGGCGGGTCTTGCAGAACTTAGCTCCGACAGCATCGACAGTTTCCACGAGCTTGTCATTCATATCGTCCACTTCATTACAAACTGAAACTGAAAACAGTTTTGTAACTCGAGCTGAAAGATTTCGGGACTTTGGAACAGAGCACGAGGGGGACTGAGCGTTGACTTCATTAGACGAGACCTCTCCAACTTAAGGTTTAGTTTCAGTGTGCCTCTAACTATTCGGTGATCGCTACCAGTTTTCACGTCGTCATAATGAAGTCAATCTCATTTTTTGTCGAACCCTCGAGGCTCGACCAGGTCCACTTCCTGTGGGGCCGCTTCTGGAAGAAAGAGTTAATCATAAAGAGTATTTATACATATGTAATTAGTTTATTCCTGAACGACTTTTTATTTTGATTAAATTGAAGTGGCACCCGAACTAACAGCCCACTTTATTGTAAGTGATTACTATAGTCTATAGGCACTTTAAACATTGAAGACAACTTTAAACTGAGAAGACTACAGATGCGTCGTCACTGAAAATTACTCTTAGCCTGAATTTATACTCGTTATTCAGATCGGAACACGGCATTGCTCGTAAACAGCAGCGTTTGGTGGCAGAAATAGAAATAGATTTTCTGGTCAATAAAGATTATAAATGATATTTTATTTAAAGTCATTCATCTGTTTAATTTACCACTTATTCGAAAAATACGTCTGTTCTTATAAGAAGGTGGTACCAGCCCAGATGAATTCTTAGTTAGAAAACAAGTCTAGTAAGACTACTGAGCAAACGCTGCATTGGAAAATTAGCCTTCATTTAAAACATTGGAAAAAATACTCTAAATTAACATTCATAAATAATAAAATATCAACATTTAACAAAAGTAATTTTGTGGTTATAAGAATAACATTAATAAAAATATAAGTAAATCTATGTAAAAAATGTTCGAGCATTGTCAAAGGTTACGGCTTCTTATTTTATCTGCAAAGCTTTGGATTGTAAACATCAATTCAGTGATATTGTAAATCGAAATGTCCTCATGAAATATGTAGCACTGAGTTTGAATTTTAGAGAGATATATTATGTCACAAGTCATAACGGAAACGGAAATTGGAAATCGGATCATTGTAAGTAAGTAAGCTAGGCTGGGTTGTTAAAGTTGAAGACATCAATTATGTAATGTAAGTAATGAATGTGAAGAAAGAATACACATTCATTCGGGTTTTGAGCACACAACACAAACGAAAATAAAAAGTAAAAAAACTTCATCATCATTATTACTGCCCTTTACAAGACTACTGCTGATCATAGGCCTCCCCCAAGGAACACCCACAAGCCACAGAGCACGGCTCTGAGCCAATTGCATGACTTCAGGTCATCACTCTATCTAGTGGGGAACACCCTACTCTATGTCTACCGGTGCTAGCCTGTTACTCGAGAACATTTCTTCCTCATCGGTTGTCGGTTCTTCGAACTACATGGCCGGCCCATTGCACTTCACCTTACTAATTCTTTGGGCTATATCTGTTACCCTGGTTCTACTACGGAATTCCTCATTTTTAAGTCTATCATGCAGAGAAATCCCAAGCATAGCCCTCTCCATACCTCGTTGAGCGACTGTTACGGCCTGCAACTACCTATCCCAGGAGTAGGGTCTTCCGCGGCCCACAGACGAAGAACCTACAAACAGGTACAGGTCGGGCGTCTTAACGACAAGGGTGAAGGTTTTTAATTACAATAAACAATCAGGGGGGGGGGGCGTTCTATTTTATTAAACGGAGCTAACTTACCTCTATCCAAGGCGAATGGTCCCTCAGGGTTCGGTCGGGTCGCATGTGGATGTATAGTGCTAGGAAAGTAATGGTCAGTGATGTGTATTTGGGTGTGGCTGGTAGTGTTATTGGCCTTATTAGACCGTTACCCTCTGCAGCAGTTCGGCCCTCAGCACCTCTCCAAACTACGGTATCCTTCCGCAGTCACTTTCTTCGTTTTCTACGATGACAGTTCTTTAACTCAGTCGTACGATTAACTACCTTACAGAAGCCACTAACTCTCGTTTGTTATAAAGCTTAACACGCGCGACCGGATCAAAGGTCACTACCGTTCCGCGTGGCAACAGTTATTTCTAGAACATCAAATGCCGCACTAGCTATTATTGTCGAATGCACTAATACAGATTCTAGACACAATAAGTCCCGGGTGAAGCTAACAAGAAAGGAATGCGCGTTACGTATCCTAAACCGTATATTTCCTAGATGCGCGTGTCGTATTCCGCCTCCGAGTTCCCGACAAAAAAATACAGCTTGCCGCCGATCGCAGCGCTGAATTTGGACTGTCAATTTTTCCAGCGCGTTCTCGACACCCACCGTTCAAAACGCTCAGCCGAACTTCATTCTGTATCGCGCCGAGCCGAATGCCATCTAGCGTCGATGCTTGATACTAGCGCTTTGCGCGAACAGCGATCTTGAACTTCTTTGTTCGGCCATCAGTGAAGGACCACCTAAAATACATATACCTATAAAATTAGAACCCAAAAAATTTTAATTTTATAAAAATTACGTGTAACAAGACTTACAGTTCAATATGTTTTTTATTCGTCTCTAAGACATCAAGCCATTCGGTTAACGAGAATATATTACCCTAAATCTGTTCTAGGAGGAAGTTACATAACTTACTTGAGTTAGTTTAAGTTTGCGTAAAATTAACAATCAGATTTAAAAGTGCCGCTGAATTTCTTGCCGGTTTTATCTATGGCCGAGATTTTTCTAAACTACAAGTCATCATCATTATAGCCCTTCATAAGTCCACTGCTGAACATAGGCCACCCTCAAGGAATGCCACAAAACACGGTCCTAAGTTACCTGCGTCCATTGACTTCCTGCATTTCTTACCAGGTCGTCACTCCATCTAGTGAGCGGATGCCCTACACTTCGCCTGCCGGTATGAGTCTGCCACTCGAGGGCCTTTCTTCCCCATCGGTTGTCGGCTCTTCGAGCTATATGACCCATTGCCTCTTCAGCATACTAAACTTTGGGCTATATCGGTTACTCTGGTTCTACTGCAGATATCCTCGTTTTTAAGTCTATCTCGCATAGAAACGCCGAGTATTGCCCTTTCCATAGCTCGCTGAGCGACCGTGTGCTTCCTCATAGGGCCAGAAGTGAAAGAGCACGTCTCAGATCCGTAGGTCATCACTGGCAACACGCACTGGTTGTACAATCGAGTTTTGAGGTTCTGAGGTATGTCTAACGAGAAGATATGTCGTAATCTCCCGAACGCTGCCCAGCCGACTTAAATCCGTCGATTGACCTCTCGGTCAAAGTTGGACTTACCTAGTCAGACTTTTTGTAGTGGCGGAGTAAGAGAAACCATCTGTGGACCCTGCCCAGGTGTGGACTTTTATGGAGTGATGCAGAAATAACGTTGTCATTAAATAAATATGTATACAGTACAATTCCAACACGACAGTGCTCCGTCACACAGTTCAACACATACACAACACACAACACAATTCAAGTACAGTGCTCGATATTTGTAAAGATCTACCAGAGCTGTTATTAAACATTAATTTGTGCGGCGAAATAAAGAGACGTGTTTACGTCGATAGTTATCGAAAAAACGAAGTTATCAAGACCTAGGCAGCAAAATAATTGCTGCATTCATGTAAATGGAAAGTCTCAGACACAGTCAATTGAAGTAGAAAGCAATTTAAGTAAACGTAACGTACTGCTGAATATCCGCTACGCCATATCATCCCGTGAGTGTCGTTAGAGGCAACAGAGTGAAACTGAAACTAGATGGGCAGCAGCAAATTCCCGATAAAAACTCAAATAATAATAAAACTGCGGTTGCGGTTGCCAGTCACCAATAGATTCCGTATGAGGTAATAATAATAAAAAAACTGTGGTTGCCAGTCTAGTCTTTTGTTCGGCAGCGCACTTTTAGACTGTAATGAATATTGAAGGATTGAATCAAACTAGTTGAATAAAATGTGGAGAGAAAAATATTAAAATATCAATAAATATTTACATTCGAAAATTGATTTATTGGTACTGATTTTGCAGTTAAGCTATAAATGTTTCGTAGTTGTGAACGTAAATTAAAACATTGCATAAAACTACTTTTACGTATTCTATCGCGTTTAGTTAACTTATTTTTATTAATTCTCGACGTTTCGGGTGCTTTATGGCACCCATGGTCACGGGAGACTGAGGTGATAAACATCTCGATATCAGAGTTAAGCCGGAGTATCTTCATATTTTTTAATTATTAACTTTGGTCCAATCTACGTAATTCCCGACACGTCGGGAATTAATAAAAATAAATTAATTTAACGCGATAGAATCTATAAAGTAATTTTATTCAACGTGAAGTGTTCGGTAAATAAAAGAAATAATTAGTTAGAACGTTGAAATCATAGTTCTCTTAGCTATCAGTATTAACAAATCGTGTAAAGTTTTTCTGATACAATAGTAGTCAGCATATCAATTTGTAGGTAAGTAGCAGGCAAAGACTCCGTGCGTTAATTTGCGCGCGTACGCTGAAGGTGTAGCCGAGACATTATATTAAAGACAGAACACAGTTCAGTTCCGCGGTGTATCGTTAAAACGTGTGTTGCACCGTTTACTAATACCTTTTCAACGCTGCAGTTGTTCTCGTATTTGCCCGGCACTGACTTTTGAAGTTCTTTGCAATACGAGTTTTCTTCCATTTACGTTTGCATATTACGAATGATATATCTTTAATTTAAATATATTTTAATTTTCAATTCACTGCCAATTTTAGTTTACATTCCGTCTATTATTTTACTGTCCTACATTATAATACCCTTATAGTACATGCAAGTTCATCACAACAGCAATCAGTAGTACTCAAGATTCGAAACAACCAAAGAACGTTTTAAAAAAAAAAACACAATACCTTAGTATTGCTGTTGGTTTTCGAACAAACGTACTTTAGACATTATCAAAACAATGAATTACTTGAAGATACTTTATTTTGAGAATTTATTAGGTTTTATTTTATTGTTCTCTAAAAAGATTAATCTTGAGGTTAAAGAACGCTTTAATCAAGTTTCGTTAGGAGAGAAACCAAAGTGGAAATTCCGTTAAACAAAATTGTAACAAAAACAGAAATCATTCAACAACTGTGTAACTCAATGTCGTTAGCTGATGCAATTAATAGCTCTCTGGAGGGAAATTTCCTTTTCCATTCCATAAAACAGATCTGTGGCGGCATTCTCTATTGGATTAGTCAAAGTGCAGTTTCTAAGCAAATAAACTAATTTGTTTTAATAATTTATGTACATTATTATGAACCCAACATGTCACTATAACGCATGCTGCGGTGAATGGACTGGACGCTCTGCTCTCACACTCTTACAATCATCATTGAGTTTCTAAATAAGTCGTTGTTAATTTGCCATATATTTTTTTTATGGAAGCGGAGGCAAAAAAAAAATATGTCTCACCTGATTGTAAATGATCACCATCACCCATGAACTGAAAAACTAAAAAAATAATGGATAAAAAATAAAATAAACAGTTTCAGCTTTAAAACAGTTTTAAAGCTTCTGCTAATCTATATTGCAGCATGTGGAATAGTACTTAGTCAAGCACTAGTTTGTAAAAGTTAAAAAAAGCCTGTAAAGTCCCCGCGAAACGTGGTAGACCTTTTGTTTTAATAATATAAGGGTGACAAACGAGCACACAGTCCACCTGCTGGTAAGTGGTTGCTGCGGCCCATAGACATCTACATCTATCCTCTATTACAAATCAAAATGCAGATGCGTTTTCACCCGTGAGGACTAAGATGGAATGCCTCATTTCCAGTAAAAGGGCCTCCGGCCACCTGCACTCACCAATCGAAACGCAGAGGTAAACCTCTACTTCACGCTGGTTTTCTGTGAGGTCGTGGTACCAACCCCGGTTCGAGCTGGCCCATCCGTGCGACAGCAAGAGCTGCTGCGTGGCTCTACCACTGTTGAAAATCTCATGTAAGGAAATATTATGTGCGTTCTTTGAGTCTAAATTACTTAATCTAGATTTCAGTTTAGGAAGCCACAAGCGTCCTCTCAATATTGAGAGTGTTATAAAGCAGTTAGTGTGCCGCACTACTCTATTGCGTGTAGGCGGACTTCACAAGGCCTCGAAATATTATTTTTTTATAGGAGAGGGTGCAAACTAGCATGCAGCTCACCTGATGGTAAGTGACTACCGTCGCTCATGAACAACTGCAACACCAGGGGAATTGCAAATGGGTTGCCAGCCTTTTAAAAAGGAGTAGGCTCTTTTCTTGAAGGTCCTTAAATCGTATCGGTCCGGAAAAATCGCTGGTGGTAATTAATTCTATTTTAACACGGTAGAGCCAAGCTGCAGCTATATTATGGTTGTAGCACGATTGGGTTGGCTGTGTTTCGACTGGTCAGTGTAGTGAACCGGAGACTCATTTTCATGGAAACGAGGCATTCCATCTCAGTCCTTAGGGGTGACAACGCGTTTGTATTTTGATTCTTAATAGAGGATAAATGAAGATGTCTATGGGTCACAGTATCCACTTACTATCAGGTAGCTAAGCTGTGTGCTAGTTTTAGAATGCTATTTTATATAATAAGATTGACAATATCCTTATTCCATTATATTCATTCCAAAGATAACATAAAATTACTCAATTCGCGATATTTACGGCGAGAATTTAGCCCCAGAGCTACCACGGTTCTAATTACTTATATAATTGATAAAAAATAAATGAAGATTAAAAAGATATTTTTTAAATCAGCTTAATTAATTTACGAACCCCAATTAGCTTAAAATATTGAGTGGTAAATCTGTTATGTAGTCAGAAAAAAAGTTTTAGTTCGTGTGGTTTTATTTTTTCCGTAAAGTTTCTCTAATAGGTAGAAAATTGAAACAATTATCTACTGGTTTTAAATAGTCAACTTGTTCTGTGCGATTAAATAGTTCCTGTTGATTATCTAATAAATCATATTGTCTTAGCTTATATTAAAAACTGTCTTGCGCTTTCCTTGAAGACGCCCAGATTGTATTCGGAAGGAAAGATAGATGTAGTTAGGTATATTAAACTATGCAATTTCTCAGGCTGGTCGTGTCTGCTAGTGATAACAGGGCTGGTTCTTTTCTTGCTCAAAGGCTAAGTATAGCCATTCAGCGGGGAAACGCTGCCAGCGTTCTTGGCACGATACCGCGGGGAGCAGGACTATATGATAATTAAGTTTATTGGTTTAGTTTTTTTTTATTATTATATTTTCTTAGGCCGCCTTCTACTCTTATCCATCAACTTTCTTAGGCATAATTTTTTGTTTCGTGATTTACTCCCTTTGCATAATATACCCATACCATTTTATTGAAAACAATGAAAGTGATTTTTTATGAGGTAGCTGCGGAAATAAGCGCTCTGTATACGATACGTTTAATACACGAGTAAACCAGTTTTGATTATCGGCCGTAGTCCATAAAACGCAATGCAATTGCACGTGTTCGGTGGTATAGGAAACATCGTAAAGAACCCTGCACCTTCCTTGCCCTAAAAACCTCTTAGGAATGATCGTCTGTGCTTAGTAGGAATATGTGGCCCGTGCTCAGTATATCTAGTATATGCATGTAGTAAAGTGTAGTGTATATGTTTGGCTGTCTCGTTGTTTTAGTGGGTATGAAGGCGCGACTGCTGATCTTGCGATTTCGGGTTCAAGCATGGCATTTGAATCCGTCGGGTCAAAATTATTTATCGAGTTTTCTATCAAGAAATTCTCAGTAGCAGCTCGGTGTTAGGAATTTGGCTGTGTTTCAACCCCGTGTTTCGGAAAGCAACGGATCTCTCTCCGCTCATGCCCGATTTCCGTCGCAGCCATCGTGTGAATAAAGTGCACCTGTTTGCTCACACACTTGATTCTATTATGTCGTATATAATATATTATACATATATTTAATATGGGCCAAAGCAGTCTACAATGTTTCAGGTTTCACCAGCAAAACTGGTTTTAATAAGTTTCTGTACTAATATAAGGAATACGTGTCCTTTTGCTACAAATAATTGGAATTTAATAATTAGAATTCACATATTATAATTATCGTATTTTTATTATTTTGATTATAAATTGCATTTGAAATCATTAAATTGCGTTGCAATAATTATTCACGGAAAATATGTTGAAGTCTTAGACAATAATATAATATGTATAAAGAGAGGCCAAGTAGGTTATCTGCGGCCTAATCCGCGATATAATTGCCTACTGTCTCAGGGTTGTCACTGTCACCAAATCATTAGTTTAAAACCCGGCCCTTGCCAAAGATAATACATCTCTGTATAACTAATTCAGTGATCATTAGTCGATAAAGTTCAATAATGGTTTTCCTAACAAATACAGAAATGTATTAAGATTCAGAGCAGTATAATAAATATTTATAATAATAAAAAAAATTAATAAAGCGACTAAAATGTTGTAAAGAAAAAACATCGTACAATAACATAAAATTACTAACGCCTGCCTCTTAGACTGTAATCAATTTTTTGTTCTGTTGTTAATATTCGAACTTTGCTCTATTTATCTGATTCACAATAAGTCAATTACTTATTTTTAATTACGATTTTATAACCGTAAGTAGGTACTTAGTTACTATTCTTCGTCTGTCTGATAGACAACTAATACACCAAAAATAAGTAAGTAGGTATCTCATCGTCAAGTAAAAATTATATGCTATAATAAGTGACTCGCTTACGTGACGCGCGAACCTCGTGCGGTGTTAGCCTCGACTGGCGCATTGAGAAATACTTCGAGATTGTGTTTAAGTGTGCGTGCGGCGCCTCATAGATACTATGGCGCACACATACAAGCCGCGCGCAGTGCGTTTGTATGAAGATAACTTACTTCCCCTCTCTTTATACTATGTATTAGATATCTAGGCACAATGTCCTGTACCAGTATTTCTCGAACCTTTTACATTAATCCTTCTAATATTCGGCTTGGAATCATTGATAACTGAAATAACCGGTCATCTGAGTCACCAGTTCTCATCTTCATTAGAAGAGCCCCTAAATACAAAATACCTCTATTTGTTTCTATAATACATGGAATTTCATATAGTAAAAGTTCAAATTGCTGTTTATTCATTCCGAGTCAATAATGAAACAAATGTTTAACAATTTATTTCAACACTTTCCATACTCGAGAAATCGAGAAATGTGATATAAGCATTTATAAAAGAAAGTGCATGTTCCACTTGTTCAGCCATACATGTTCAAAATTATTTTAAGAATTGAACAACATATCCCATTCAGTAAATGTATGTCCTACACAAATACGAGCATTTATAGACAAGTAATATTTATGTTTCCTAATAGTTTGATCTCACAGGGTCAGAAATCGTATGCAAATCTCTGTTCTGGCAACCAGAAAAAACACAATGTGCTGCAGTGTTAGTGCTTTTGTTCATGTAGAACACGCAGGCTCAGGGTCGGTAGTCGGCGCGATGGTTCGTGCGAGCTCGTTTTCACGTTGGCTGCCAGGCGCGAGTGTGACGTGTTGTCAGAGGTTGTGAATATGGACGTCGAACTTTTATTTTTAATCAATGTTTACGCCAAGCGCTAATAATAAGAATCGACGCCAGAGGGCGCTCGGCTCGGCGCCATACCGGTTTGACGTTCGGTCGAGCGGAGTGGTAATGGCAAGAAATAGGAGTCATTTGCAGGCAGTGCTAAGGATAGCACGCTGTCAGTTTTTGTGCGCGAACGTAAGCGGGTCTAGTAAATATACTGTATAGGATTTGTAACGCGCATTCCTAGCCAGAGAGCTTCTCCCGGACCTTATTTGTGTTTAACTGTGAATCCGTATATAACTGTAATCGACAATATTAACTACTATTCTAGAAATAATTGTTGCCACGCGAAACGGTAGTGAACTTTGATCCGGACATTCTTATTCGTGCCGGTCGTTACGTTTTTGCTTATAGTAACGGGATTTCGTATAGACCGACATTCTGTATTCGTTTTGTGGGTTAAGCTTTATTTAGCAAATTAGAGTTAGTGGCTTCTGTAAGTTAGTTAATCGTACGATAGAGTTAATGGACTGTCCTCGTGACGAACGAAGAAAGTGACTGTGGGCGGCTCCGCGGAAGATTACCAGAATTTGGAGCGGTGCTGAAGTCCGAGCTGCTGCCGACGGCAACGGTCTAACCTGGTCTACCACAATCAGTCACACATCGATACACATCACTGACCCTTACTTCCTTTGCACCATAAAACCACATGCGACCTGACCGAAATCTGAGGGACCAGTCGTTTTGGATATAGGTAAGTAAGCTCAGTTTAATATTCTCCCTGTTGAATTGCAGTAGGATAGAACACTTCCCCTAATTGTTTATTGTGAGAAGCTTTTCCACTTTGGCCTTAGGAGGCCCGACATGCATCTGCTTGGGAGGAGCATACAGGAGGATGCAGCTGCAGGGAGCGTTGGTTTCATTGGTTTAATTTTGTGTCTACAATCACGCCCGTCCGTAATACGAAAAAATAAAGATCTTTCCTTTGTTACCTTTTGGCTTGCTTTTTTTGATTTTGGCGGGTACCTGCTAATGCCACGCCCATAGATTGCGCAAGCGGGAGTTTTTATAGAGGTATGTGTCGTGTAGGTAGATGGTTATTATCACTTAATCGGTTAATTATCGTTGTCGGATAGTTGTAGTGGATTACTTATCGAATGGTCGATTTTCGAGCGAGGCAATTTTCGTTGATCGACCGTGATGTGTATCTTTATTCGTATTGTAATTTGTATTAGAACTAAAGAGTAGTAATTTGTATTTGCGCAATTATTAATTATTGATTTGTCAAATGATTATTGATTGATCGCACTAGTATTTGTTATTCGTTAATTTGATTTGGGTCTTTTCTTTTGTGCTAACTTGTATTTAATTTGATAAGTAGTAATTCGTATTTGTGTAATTTCTATTCAACTCGATTTGATAGGAACTGCATTTGTTAACTTTAAATTTTTTTGTATTTGTTATTTGTTATTTTTGTAATTTGTGCTCGAGCCGCGTCGTAATTTGTATTTAGTAGTGATGTCATCGCCCAAGCTACTAATCCATTGCCTGCGGACTGAGTTACGCTGGGCCACCAGCGCCAATGCTTTGATAGGACGACCGGATAGGGTTTTGTTACTTGATGAAGCGGCTCGAGCAGGTCGATGCTCGAAGGGCCGCAGTGGAGGAGGCTTACGCTGAGCTCGAGGATTCGGATGTGGAAAAGGGAGTCCTGGACTCCTGCTTCGCGGACTACGAGCAGTTCTTTTCGCTTACGGACGAGTTGATCGAGGCTGAAGGCAGGTATGCCGAGGAGGCGCGTGAAGCTCGGATGAGTGGCCTGCCCGTGTCCCCTCGAAAGCAGCCTCAGCCGGAGCTGTTGGGGCGACTCCCAACTCTGGACCTGCCAAGGTTCTCCGGGGTCTTTCCGAATGGCTGAACTTCGTTGGTCTTTTCGACAGCATAGTGGACGCCCGGAGTGACTTGACCTCGAGCCAGAAGATGGCGTACCTCCTGGCCTCATTTGAGGGGGAGGCTCTGGGCGTCGTCGGCCACTTGAGATCGTCGGACGACGCCTACCAGACTGCTCGGGGCCTCCTAGCCGGAAGATACGCCAACGTCCGGCGAATTGCGGACGAACATGTTAAGCAGCTTTTAAGCCTCCCGCTGCTTAGTGACCGGGCCCGACTACGTCATGACCTGGTGAATCCAGTCTTGGTGGCCTGTAATACGTTGAGGCGGCTGGGTTTACCAGTGGGCGAATGGGATTTTTTGTTGCTCCGCATCGTGCTGTCCCGTCTACCTCTCGACCTTCGAATACATTTTGAGGAGAGGTACGGCGGGGAAGGCGCCTCCTACATTCCGCCCTTTATTGATCTGTTTCGGTTTTTGGAGGAGCTGTGCCGGCAGATTGAGAACGCGGCGGGCACCGTTGACGACTTACGAGCCGTGCCCAGTGAGAGGCGGAATCCGCCGGACAAGTCGTCGTCGACCCCCCCCCCCCCAGGCCTATCGGAGCTCCCGCGGGAGGGCGTCGCTCCATACCATCTAACAGTGGCCTAGCGGCCAGAGAGGCGCACCCTGCTCCTATTGTCGAGCATCTGATCACCGGGTAACGTCGTGCCCGAAATTATTAAGTAAGCCGGTTCCGGCGAGGCGAACTATCGCCAAGGAGCGCCACTGGTGCTACTCATGTTTGGAAGGGCACCTTAGGCGAGACTGTCCGCACCGGCGGCCCTGTCTGCATTGCCAGGGCAAGCACCATGCAGTTTTGTACCTGGGTGCGAACGGCGTCTCCTCTCGGGGCTCTGCCAGGCCCTCGACCCCCATGGGCTGGGGCGACTCTCGGCGCCCGCCAGCCAGGCACCACGCCCCTAAGTTTGAAAGGGGTCCCTCCCCCGACCAGTCGTGGGGTAATTCCCCCAGGGGCGGGGGTGTCATCACCCCCCTCAGCGTGTGGAGAGGAACTTCACGGCCCCTCATCAGTCCGCTAGACCCTTCTCACTCCCGTTAGCTGAGTGGCCGCGACTGGTGTACCACCGTTCCCCATTTGATGGAGACGGCCCTAGCTAGCTGCCGCCTTAGCTCCCACCACGGCCGCCTCCACTAAGCTTTGAGCCGTCAACAGTCCACTTGTTAAACTGTTCTGTTGCCGACGGCCTCAGGGAAGGCGTACAACCCGAGTGGCGACTGTTAGCGGTTCGCGCTCTATTAGTTCGGGTTCACGCCGTGTGGCCTCCACTTGGTGGTGGAAAGATTAAGGCTCCCCTGGAGCGTTGAATCACGCTCTCAAGGGGTATTAGATTAGTTAAGTATAGTACTTAATTAACGACGCTTTAAATTGAAAATAAAGATGCTTTTGAGTTTTCCGCGAAAATTTTTATGTTTGTGGCGGTTGTGAATAAAAAGGGTGAATTTAATATACTCCTTTAAACGCCACTGCATATGTTTTGTAAATATATTTAATCACTGCGTTTGTTTATTGCACGGAAAATTTAAATTGAATTGTGTGCCCTTTTGAATGCTTATGCATATGTTTTGTAATTGTATTTGATTGTTGCGTCTGTTTTGCTGAAAGGAAAATTTGAATTCATTTGAAATTGAATGACGCGCTATTTGGAAAATTGTATATATGTTTTTGTGGATGTGTTTATCATTGTGTGTTGTTGAAGAGAAAGCTGAAATTGGATAACCCTATTTAAGCCGAAGGGAATAAGAGTCACTCCTCTTTTGGTTTACATTTTGTTGGCACTGTTTAAGATATTTATTTGAAATGAGAAATAGGGCTGTCTCTTACGTTTATTGTTTTGTTTAATTTGTCAAGTTGACCTATGTGCATTAGTGATTAATTTGGTTGAATTGATTCTGTAGTTGAACATTGATGCTTTTGAAAAATTAGTTGAAATATGAGTATAGAACTACTTGCCTAAAGGGCTAGCTAGTTTGTAGATTATCAGATGGAAATCAGCTGTCGCACGATTTAGTAAATGATTATATGGTGGATGGCTTGGTTATGCCTACTTGTTTGTAAATTCATACTAGGGACTATCTGTGCGTTCATTTGGCTCTCCACAGGCGACGTTCATGTGGAATTTGTGGGTGCTCTCTGCACTGAAGCTTAGGAGGCCACTCTGGGCCGCTTCGTGTCGCGTCGCTGTTTGCAGACCTGATTCGGTCGGATTGCGGAGCAAATTATGGGAGCACAGATAGGTGTATGAGAGAGGTCGTCGGACTTCTGTCCAGTACAGGACTTGTTGAGATGCTGCGATGTCCAGTGGAGGCTCGACCCTCCAGCTGGCCCGTTTGCTTCCGGACATAAGTCCTTATGTACGGGGCGGAGGTTTTTTCGCGCCAAGTGCTAATGTCAAGAATCGACACCAGAGGGCGCTCGGCTCGGCGCGATACCGGTTTGACGTTCGGTCAAGCGGAGTGGTAGCGGCAAGAGCGCGCGGGTCGCAAGCGAAATAGGAGTCGTTTGCAGGCAGTGCTAAGGACAGCACGCTGTCATTTTTTGTGCGGGAACGCGGAATAGGAATAATAGTGACTGTGGGCGGCTCCGCAGAAGATTACCACAATTTGGAGCGGTGCTGAAGTCCGAGCTGCTGCCGACGGCAACGGTCTAACCTGGTCTCCCACAATCAGTCACACAGCTACACATCACTAACCCTTTCTTCCCTTGCACCATACAACTACATGCGACCTGACCGAAACCTGAGGGACCAGTCGCCTTGGAAATAGGTAAGTAAGCTCGGTTTAATATTCTCCCTGTTGCATTGCAGTAGGATAGAACGCTCCCCCTTATTGTTTACTGTAATTAGAAGCTTTTCCACTTTGGCCTTAGGAGGCCCGACCTGCATCTGCTTGTAGGGTCTTCCGTTAATAGGCCCCGGAGGATCCTACTCCTGGATAGGCAGCTGCACGCCGTAACAATCAAAAATTCTTACCTAAAGTGGGAGATGACAAAAAGTAGAATTGGTGTGCATGAAATTAATAAAAGAAGAGAACTGGCATAGAGGAATATTCATGCGAGGCGAGTCAGTTCTGTTGAATGGGAGCTCGTTTGTAGCGATAAGTTCAAAATTGTTGATCTTACCTGAAGTTGTGAGTCAATCGCGTGCTTTGCCGCTAGTTCGACTTGAACACACACAAACAACATTATACGTTTGATATTGCCGCGAGCACTCTAGTCGCGCGATAGTCGCCAGCTTGCTCGCTACTTCCACCGCACCCGCGTTTTGACTGTGAATAGGTACTTGCATATAATGCTTTGTGTTTGATTTTTCGTAACAGCGCTCGCCACTGCACCCGCGAGTTAACGTGAACAAGCACTTAGATGCTCGTCTCTACTGCGGTAAACTAATCACCCTAGGTACTTCGCCAGAGTGCTGTTCGGTATTTGGAGAGCTTTGAGGTTCTTGGTGTTGAGGCTCCTCTTCCGGATCCTGCTCGGGCTCTGGCCCTAACTCTGCCTTCTGCTCAATATTTTGCTGCATATTGTGTTGCAACTCTCTTGAATCTCCTCCAACAGGGATGACAAACATGGTCTGTTGATGTTGCCTGAAACAACCATACAGACTTGTCTTAATATAAATGTTTCTGCTCATTATTATAAAAACCAAGGAAATAAAAATATTTTTGCAAAAGAATATTAAATTAAAGTGACAAATTTACTATAACATTGATATTAATGCAAACCAAAAAAAAAACA
Source organism: Parnassius glacialis (assembly GCA_033319125.1). Classification (NCBI taxonomy): domain Eukaryota; kingdom Metazoa; phylum Arthropoda; class Insecta; order Lepidoptera; family Papilionidae; genus Parnassius; species Parnassius glacialis. The sequence goes on along the minus strand of JAVANC010000022.1, from coordinate 5,417,126 downwards.
TAATAAGCAAATCATAATTACCTGTCGGTGGCCAATCCTATTTTAAAGTTCAATATGTATTACTTTTTGCAACTCAGATGGATTCTCTCTCACAATAAGATCACGTTTACGGTTCCGCAGAGAACTTCCACAAAGTTTGCAAACATGCATGTGGACACAGAAAGATGAGGCAACAGTTTCATTAGCTAATCAAGAGTTGACAGACAATATTTTATAGGTATCACATACGTAATTTTCTTCAGTGATCTAAAATAAGAATGTATGAATGTGTGTGATGGTTTATGTTAGTGTAATAAAATAAGAACGTATGTAAATACGTACTATTATTGAAGAATTTTACTCGCAGATCTTAGAAATTACTCTCTTATCAAGCTCAAAAACGAGACTTTTTTTATGGGATAAGGGTGACAAACGAGCACACAGTCCACCTGATGGTAAGTGATTGCTGCGGCCCATAGACATCCACATTTATCCTCTATTACAAATCAAAATGTAGATGCGTTGTCACCCGTGAGGACTAAGATGGAATGCCTCATTTCCAGTAAAAAGGGCCTCCGGCCACCTGCACTCACCAAGCGAAACGCAGAGGTAAATCTCTACTTCACGCTGGTTTTCTGTGAGGTCGTGGTACCACCCCGGTTCGAGCCGGCCCATCCGTGCGACAGCAAAAGCTGCCGCGTGGCTCTACCACTGTTAAAATATGATGGTGGTGAAGTGTATTACTGCGTATGTTACAATTAACCCAAGAGATTTAAATTTACAATTAACACATAGCAATCGCAGGGCTAGTTGTCGTTGTTGTGTAGTTTGTTCTACAGAGTTACTATGATGTCTCTCACAAATATGTAAAAGGTAAAATCGGTGACATAACCGAGGTCAAAACAATACAAGGAAATTCAAAATACGTTAAACATACGTATGTACACACAATAATTACCGGGTGTCAATCAATGGCGCAGTTCGATGATCACAGTTGGCTGCAGGTATCCATGGAGTGCAGTAGCCACTTTCCATCATGTGCATCAAGCTCTTTGGTCATTTAAATTTTAAAAAAAAAATGTAGGTACTGGAAATCTTTCTGAACCTACTCTTTAATGAAAAGGAGAAGCGCTTTCCCCTCCCTCAGTCGCGCTGCTCGAATGGAGGTTCCCTAACGATATATTATTTTCCAGCGAGCGTTTTATAAATCTGTTCTGAAACTAATATCAGATTCACGTATTTTCTACGTAAAATTTCAGATGAGTGCTCTGTACGGAATCTATCACATTTCTTCTTTATTATATATTATATAATCCAAATAATACAATAGGTACTGACTCTTTCTTTAAAAGATTTGCTTTAAAATCATTTTTCTAGAAACGATATTTGCAGGATATGGCATTTTATTGTATATAATGTGATAATAGCGACCCGCCCCAGCTTCGCACGGATGATTTCTGGATCTCGACAATAGTGCCACCCACCGGGTCAAATTATGCATGTAAACTATCCAGAGACCCAAATTTCAAAAAAAAAAAGATTTCAATGAAATTTTGAACACTCTGTGCAGTTTGGTCCAACTTGAGAAATAGGATAATTTTTATCCTAATAAGTGACCTTCAATATTTTTTGAAATGCGAATTTAAGGATTTTTTATTAGAAGGGTCGTCGGAAAGGGCAGAACAACGTCTGCCTGGTATATGTATACTAGCTGGCCTTTAGTTAAATATAAAATAAATAGCGTCGTTTAATGTTATTTTTCAATTTTAGAATTTAGACATCGGAATCTAAACGATAATTAATATCAAGTTCATTTTGACTGATAATCAATGGAGATGAATAGCTAACCATAGGCATACACGCGATTGCGATTTTTACTGTCGACTTATTTCATACGGTAACTAATTTGAAAACTTTAAAATTCTGTACTGTCAATATTCTATTACCTGTTCCTTATTTACATCTATGTTTAAGTTTCAGTCCATTTACTAGTATACGGACTAAAAGCTAATATCAAATAGAACTTTGTATTTTCTTTCTACGTTAATCTAGAACGCTAACTTATTTTCTATTAATGTAACTGCTTTTGGTTTGCTCTCTATTCTAAAGAGCATGAGTGAGTAAGTATACATTCAAACATGTACGCATTGTAACACAGTTAGATAGTTTTCGAAATGTTGACTACTATGAAATAATTAGCAGAGCGGTTTTGTCGAAGTTGATTAAGTAAATTACACAACAACAGACTGGACGTCTTCCAAATTTGAAATATTTATTTGTAATTTTGATTTTAAAACCTAAACTTCCGCGTTGTGATATTTTTATTGTATATTTATTTTATTGTTTCCTCTTTAAATAACCGTGAATTTTTTGTACACCCTACTAGCAGGTTCCTACTTAGGCATTTACTTCTGTTTTTATTCATAATATCAATAATCATCTTTATCTCTAGCGATACGAAATATTAGGTAGCTCTTGCCTTACCAGTCCAATTACTTATTTTTTTTTATTCCAGGAGTTCTTTCTATAAACAAAACGCCATTTAGCGTCCTACAAACAAAGACGTATTAAAAAAAATTATATTATAAATAATTATATTATATTAATTATAAATATCAAGAAAAATAGACAGGTTACACACTAACATTATTGTATTTTAAAGTGGCGCAGGTAGTACTATATCTACGTACAGTTATTTATTATGACACGTTACGCTAACAAAAAGAGACAAATGATACGGCACACCTATCTTTAGAAAAAGATGAATATACTTCATTATTTGCGTATTAATTGCTGCTCAGCGCTCATTGGCGCGAGCGCGTGTAAGAATACCGACATGGAAACGAACACAATAGCTAGCGTCAAAGTTTACACAAGCGGTTAGTGTTGAAATAATAAAACCAATTATGAACAAAACATCTATATTCAAAATATTAATGAGACGTTTTTCTTGTCTCTAACAGTTGCCGTGTAATTTGTGCACCACCTAAAAACAGGAAGGCATTTTTACCAAGAATAACTAGAAGATTTACGCGCTGGAGCGAAGGTATAGTCGCGACGCGAGAGCGTGCCCGACTCGTATTCAGTCAGTCAATTACCTGACTTTTGTATTGCCATTTTAGAGCGAGTATGACGTATCTATACTTTAATAACATCTTATGCATCCCAGAGACGGTCAAACGGTTTGATTCAAACCTCACGTGTTTGACCAAACCGTTTGATGTCGCTTTGAATTCGCATCAAACAGAAGCACGCAGTGTAGCTTCAAAGTTCAAACAAGAAAGTACTATTGCGGTTTCAAAAAATGCCATCGACTATGGATAAAGATTTTCTCGCGTTTATTGTATTAATGTCTTGCTTGAATAATAAGAAAAAAAGAGAAATAATTTGATGCAAAGAATGGTACAAATTAAGATATCGTTTCACACACGAACATCTACAAAGAGTGCTAGAAACTAGCGTACCAGATGATTATAAGAACTTTCTGAGGATGGACAATAATTCTTATAAAAATTTATTGAATAAAGTTCGACCATTAATTCAAAAACAGGATATCTACGTACATGAGGCAAGCTATTCCAGTAAATCCAAAATTGTCTACATTGAGGTTTTTAGCATTTTGGCAACCACACAGAACGTATCGATTCGAAATTCAGCACAAGGCTGGTGAGGTTTGATCAAAAACGTCGCGAAGACGATCAAACGGTGCTTCAAGCAAAACCAAAATATAAATTCTGTTCGCGCAAAAGCGTTAGTGTCAGGCATCGACGTTAGATGGCACTCGACTCGGCCGATACGGGATGAAGTCGTCGCCAATTATTAAGTAAGCCGGATCCGGCGAGGCGAACTATCGCCAAGGAGCGCCGCTGGTGCTACTCATGTGTGGAAGGGCACCTCCAGCGAGACTGTCCGCACCGGCGTCCCTGTTTGCATTGCCAGGGCAATCACCATGCCGTACTGTGCCTGGGTGCGAACGGCGTCTCCTCTCGGGGCGCTGCCAGGCCCTCGACCCCCACGGGCGGGGGCGCTCCACCACGCCCTCTGACGGGCGACGCTCGGCGTCCGCCGGCTAGCCAACAGACCCCTAGGTTTGGAAGGGGTCCCTCCCCCGACCAGTCGGGGGGTAATTCCCCCAGGGGCGGGGGTGTCATCACCCCCCCTCAGCGTGCGAAGAGGAACTTCACGGCCACTCATCGGTCCGCTGGACCCTTCTCACTCCCGTTAGCTGAGTGGGCGCGACTGGTGTACCACTGTACCCCATTTGATGGAGGCGGCCCTAGCTAGCTGCCGCCTTAGCTCCCACCATGGCTGTCTCTACTGAGCCTTAAGCCGTCAACAGTCCACTTTTTTGTCAAGCTGTTCTGTTGCCGACGGCCTCAGTGAGGGCGTACAACCCGAGTGGCGACTGTTAGCGGTTGCGCTCTGTTAGTCTCGGGTTCACGCGGTGTGGCCTCCACTTGGTGGTGGGAGAATTGAGGCCCCCTGGAGCGTTGAATCACGCTCTCGAGGGGTATTGGATTTGGTTTGGTCGAGCACTTAGTTAAGAATTCTTTGAATTAAAATAAAATTCTTTGAGTTTTCCGCGAAATTCATATTGTAGCGGTTGTGATTAAAAGAATTGAATTTAAAATACTCCTTTAAATGCTGCTGCATATGTTTTGTAAATACATTTGATCACTGCGTTTGTTGTTTCACGGAAAATTGAGATTAAATTGTGTGCCCTTTTTTAATGCTTGTGCGTATGCTTTGTAATTGTATTTGATTGTCGCGTCTGGGCTTAAAGGAGGGTTTGAATTCATTTGAAATTTGAATGGCGCGCTATTTTGAAAATTATGTATATGTTTGTGATAGTGTTTAATCATTTTGCTTTGTGATAAGGAAGGTTGAAATTAGATAACCCTGTTGTTGCCGAAGGAAATAGGGGTCAATTCTCTTTTGGTTTAGATTTTGTTGGCACTGTCTAAGATATTTATTTGAAATAAGAAAAAGGGCTGTCTCTTACGTTTATTGTTTTGTTTACTTTGCCAAGTTGACCTATGTGCATCGGTGATTACTTGTTTTAATTAATTCTGTAATTGAACATTGATGCTTTTGAAAAATTAGTTATACCAGGGCTATCTGGTTTGTAGATCATCAGATGGAAATCAGCTGTCGCACCATTTGGTAAATGATTATAGGTGGATGGCTTGGTTATGGCTACTTGTTTGAAAATTCATACTAGGGACTATCTGTGCATTTCGTTCAGCTCTCCACAGACGACGTTCATGGGGATATAGGGGGTGCTCTCTGCACTGAAGCTTGAAGGTCCCTCTGGGCCGCTTCGTGTCGCGTCGCTGTTTGCAGACCTGATCCGGTCGGATTGCGGAACTAATCATAGGATCGCAGATAGGTGTTTGAAGGAGGTCGTCGGACTTCTGTCTAGGAATAGGACTTATTTATGTGCTGCGATGATAAGCAGCTGTTGGCCGTATCAAATTCCATCAAACGAGCTTCAAATACGTAACGTTTGATCAAACCTGTCAAACCAACGGCGTAAACGACCAAATTGGTTTGACTCAAACCAAAATCTACGTGTTTGAATCAAACCGTTAGACCGTCTCGGGGGCCCATTAGCCTACAAATAAACACACGCACACACGTACGATCACGCATACGCACACGCTCACGCAAACGGTTACGCACTCGCTCATGTACTCGCTCACGCACTCACTCATGTACACTCACACGGACGCACAAACACAATATGAGTTTAATAGACAACCTATGGGGAAAATAATTATGTGTGGTAGTTAATTGTATAGTTGCAGCACGAATGGGTCGACTCGACCGGAGAAGGACCACGCCTACAGAATTAAATAGCAGCTTGATGCTGCTGTTTTTCGTATGGTAAGTGTAGATAATCAAAGACCCTTTTTACTGGGAAAGAAGCATTTTAGAATCATAGGATGTAAAGGTGTCTATGGGCCACATCATGCACCTACTATCAGGTGGAATGTGTGCTTGTTTGTCACCCTCATTCTATAAAATAAAATGTTATCTACACTTTACCGGTTTTCTTTATTTTATAACAATTAAAAACTCTGATGTTGTGATTTCTCATAATTGACCAGTAAGTTGAGATTGCAATTGGCTGGGCAAATTGCTCGTAGAGTATACAGAAGAGTTTGGAAGGAGAAAGGAGCCTATAGAAGGAATCTTCTCGAGTGGAAGCCTCGTCTCTGTAAGGGGGCTGTAGAGTATTCGCCCAACTTTGTTAGCAGTAAACTTGTGAAGAACTGTAATGGCGATAATAATACCTCATTTCATCTCGTGGGTATCTTAACGGAAGCTGAAGCAGGAGATAAGTGGCAGCAGTGATAACAGTCCAGAGTAATAAAAAGCTGCGGTTATCCGGCCTATTTGACAAACAATGGGAGAAGCCAATGATCAGCAGTGGAATAGACCTATTAAAAACAAAAAATAAGTTGCTACCTAAATACATCCCACTACTGGGGACAGGCCGCAGTGAGTTTTAGGACAAAAAAGCTTTGACTAAGTTGACCGACTTCACATAATTATACCTAAAAATGATTTCCGAAATATTTTTTAACATCTGAAATATGTAGGTTTTCTCGCAACATTTTCCTTTGCCACCGAGAACGTGGTAAATCGAAACTTCAAATTGCAATTAAATACGAGTGGTGTTGGGTGAATTTGGGTTACTTACGTACTGTGAAATTTACGTTTCGATCGTTTCGATTACCGGATAACTTTCAAGATTCTATCAATGCAGCAATGCAATAGTTAAAATAAAAATAACCATGCGTTTAAAATTTGCTGTTTTTGATATTTATAGTACTTTTTTGCAAAAGCCTGTTCATTTACTCATGTCCGCTATGAAACCGGGACTATCACAAAAATCGCATTAGGTAGAGTTATCTGAAAATATAAAAGCTATCTTAATATATTATGACAAACTTTTATAAGTCTCAGTAAAAGTAAAAAAGTAAAGAAGCAGCTTACATACATTTTACGACTTTATTTTATTTAAACCTACTTAGATATCAAAGTTTCACCGCCAAGTTATTCTTCTTTTTTATAGAATAAGGGTGACAAACGAGGACACAGTCCACCTGATGGTAAGTGGTTGCTGTGACGTTTATACATCTACATCTATCCTCGATTACGAATCAAAAATGCAGATGCGTTATCACCCGTGAGGACCAAATTGGAATGCCTCGTTTCCAGTAAAAAATAGTCTCCGATTCTCTATACACCCCATGCGCAACACTGCAGCGTTATGCTGCTATTTTACGCTGGTATCCTGTGAGAGCGTGGTCCTTCCCCGGTCAAGCCGACACAGTCGTGCTCTGCTACAACTATACTACTAATATAGCTGCAATATGGCTCAACCATGTAAAAATACACTCACTGTCACACACCACTCTTTATTACTTCACTGAGCACGTGGAAAATAAGCAAATCATTAGTAATTTATAATTAGCTCATTTACCAGTAAGTAGATGGCGCTATTATGAGCTTAAACTATGAAAATAAAAACTGTACAATAAGTTGAACGTCTGGGGTGGCTTAATCACACAACAAAGTCGCCGATATTTATAAAATACATAAATTACGCATAAAGTGATGTAGATTCTATTAAAAACTCTGCTTTCGTCAATAATACGCTATCAGCACTGCTAGCGGTGTGTAATGTCATTATTTTATAATATAACAATATGAAGAAATAGCGATTTTGTGTTTAGTTGTTAATATCGCCAAACGATCTCTATTCATTGATTGAAACTATATCATGATATAGTCAAAAAACAATGTTAAATTTAATTAAATCTCACCATTTCGCGCCATAATCGACTACTTTATGATATTATTAATTTTAAGATCTGGCCAGAATGACAGTTTTGCAATAATATAATTTTCGTTTTCAGTTTATTTTTAGATTAACAAAACTTGTTATAGATTAGTAATTAAATTTAGAAAAATCTCCCATTTAATGATTTGCGATAGATTTTACTATTATCTACTATTATTTACTATATAATATTTAATTACTTTCCTAATTCCTACTAAAATGAAATAACGCACGAACTGAAAAATAAACGACATAAATTTTAAATAATTATGAATTAAATTATTTAAACATATAAATGTAATATATTTATTTTTATTTATTAGTAACTGGAGGTCTTTTATTACTTTTTGAATTTCAGGTAGGATAGCACTGTTTTGATAAAGCGAAACGTGGATTGTCGGAGGTGTTCAAATTATTACGCAACGGTTAAAACTAATTTTAGGCTTCTTTTATAAACATGTTATTGATTTAAAAAAAAAACATCAGTAATCAATAATATAAAATATATTGGTAAATCCAATTGGGCATACCTTAAGCGCATTAAAAAAATTACGTATAACATGATTATACGGAATTATTAAAGTAGTTTAAATACATTTCGACAGCACTATCGGCTTCAACACCCTCGAAAACCATGAAAATGACACCCATGATGAAAAAATTGATACCTATTGCAGCCGCCATCTTAGATTTACATTTCGACAGCACTATCGGCTTCAACACTCTTGAAAACCATGAAAATGACACCCGAGATGAAAAAATTGGTACCAACTTCAGCCGCCATCTTGGATTTACATTTCGACAGCACTATCGGATTCAACACCCTCGAAAACCATGAAAATGACACCCAAGATGAAAAACTTGATATCTATTGCAGCCGCGACCTTGGATTTACATTTCGACAGCACTATCGGCATCAGCACCCCCGAAAACCATGAAAATGACACCAATGATGAAAAAATTTATATCTATTGCAGCCGCCATCTTAAATTTACATTTCGATAGCACTATCGGCTTCAACACCCTCGAAAACCATGAAAATGACACCCATGATGAAAAAATTGGTACCTACTTCAGCCGCCATCTTGAATTTAAATTTCGACAGCACTATCGGCTTCAACAACCTCGAAACCCATGAAAATGCACCCATGATGAAAAAATTGATACCCATTGCAGCCGCCACCTTGGATTTACATTTCGACAACCCTATCGGCTTCAACTCTCTCGAAAACCATGAAAATGACACCCATGATGAAAAAATTGATACCTATTGCAGCCGCCATCTTGGATTTACATTTCGACAGCACTATCCGTTTCAACACCCTCGAAAACCATGAAAATGACACCCAAGATGAAAAAATTGATATATTTTGCAGCCGCCATCTTGGATTTACATTTTGGCAGCACTATCGGCTTCAACACCCTCGAAAACCATGAAAATGACACCCATGATGAATAAATTGGTACCTAATTCAGCCGCCATCTTGGATTTACATTTCGACAGCACTATCAGCTTCAACACCCTCGAAAACCATGAAAATGACACCTATGATGAAAAATTTTATACCTATTGCAGCCTCCACCTTGGATTTACATTTCGACAGCACTATCGGCTTCAGCACCCTCGAAAATCATGAAAATGACACCCATGATGAAAAAATTGATACCTATTGCGGCCGCCATCTTGGATTTACATTTCAACCACCCTATCGGTTTCGACACCCTCGAAAAGCATGAAAATGTCACCCATGACAAAAAAAATTATACTACTTACTTTTAGTACGTACTACGAGGGTGGATTGAAAAGTACTCGGCCTAACCAAGAAAATAAACACATACTAAATCAGTTATATTTTTATTTTTCTACATAATCACCATCAAGTTCAATACACTTTTGCCACCTCCCCTTCCAAGCATTTAGACCGTTGAAAAAAAATGATTCTTCCTTAGAGTCAAAATATGCGTCTACAGCTGCTTTGACCTCGTCGTTTGTCGAAAATCTTTGACCTCCCAAGTTATTTTTTAGGTTAGGGAACAGAAAGAAGTCTGATGGTGCCAGATCAGGTGAATACGGCGGATGCGGTAACAGTTCAAAGCCACAGTTGTGAATTTCAGCCATTGACTGTACTGACGTGTGAACACGGGCGTTATCTTGATGAAACAGGACTTTTCTTCTGAGCATTCCTCGACGTTTTTCTTTTATTTCCTCTCGTAAACGACGTTGTAAGGTGCAGTAGTAATCAGAGTTTATAGTCTGACCCCTTTCAAGATAATCAATCATAATCACACCTTTCGAGTCCCAGAATACTGAAGCCATCACCTTATTTGCCGACAAAATCGACTTAGCCTTTTTAGGGGGTGGTGAACCAGGTCTTCTACACTGTTTTGATTGTTGTTTTGTTTTCGGTGTACAGTAAGGAACCCATATTTCGTCTATAGTAACAAAACGATTCAAAAAATCATCTGCATCGGCTTCAAATAACTCCAAACAGTCGCGTGAAATAGTCAATCGCGTCCTTTTTTGTTCAACTGAAAGCAGTCGCGGAACCCACCTCGCAGACACCTTGTGGAAACCCAACTCGTTGACAATGATGTTTTGAGTTCATTCATAAGAGATGCCTATAATCTCGGCTATCTCTCTAATTTTTAATCTGCGGTCTCCCATTATTAAATCAAGTACTTTTTTAATATTTTCGTCAGTAGTTGACGTCGAAGGCCTTCCAGAGCGGGGTTCATCTTTCACACTCTCTCTACCACGCTTAAATTCTGCTATCCATTTTTTGACGGATGAATATGACAGAGCACAATCGCCTAATGTACTGACCATGTCATCATGGATGGCTTTTGATGATAGCCCCTTCTTATGGAGGTACTTAATGACGGCACGCTGCTCGATTTGCTCCATTCGCGGAAATTATGTCCGATTACTTTGTTAATAAATTTATAAAATCACAACTAATTATCGCACACGTTTCGAACTTCACACAATGAACTAGTCTGAACTGAACTAAATAATGTGAGTAGATTTGATTTTTAGAATTGAATGGATCTGTGTTAGGCCGAGTACTTTTCAATCCACCTAGGTACTATTATTTTTTCTGTGCTTTTAAATATTGTAATAAAAAAATCTCTTATTATTATTATAATCAAGTATTTAAGAAATTTGGTTATTCGAATAATGTGTATTTGTACAGCGATCTTTTTGAGCCGCTGAAAACAACCGAAACAATGCCCACTCACGACGGCGACTGAAGCCGAACTAAACTTAATACAAAGGTACTCTGTGAACTAAACTACTCTGTGGCTGTAGATCCCCATTTATAGAAACAATTTATATACGAGGTAACCAAATCAACGAAAATTTCGCCATTTTGGAGCCGAAAAAAATTAATTACAGCTAAACAAAACAAAATTACACTGCCATTTACATTCAGTGGCTTCCCACATGTTAGATGAAGAGATTAAAAAATAGATTGAGTTAAACAATTGATATTTTCAAAAGTTATAGTGTTTACAAGCCACAGGGACATGATAAATCCACACCATAAGCCACTAAAACCCTTTTTTTTATTTAAAAATAGCAATTAATCGATTTAAAAAAATTATTAATAAGTTCAACAATCATTTATCTTTCTAACAATGTGCTTTTTATATCATTTATATGTATAATATGATTGCTAGATACGATTTTATTCGATAAAATGTTGGAATTTTAATTTTTAGGCGATAGTAGAACATTACCTTACGCTTTCGCTTAAGGTATGCAATAGAAATTAACATCTTGAGAAGGGAAAATATTTAACCCTCCTTTTTTGAAGTTCCGCAATCGAATAAAAAGTAGCCTGTAATTACCTCGGGTCTCTAGTTAGAGGTTAGGTAGTTACCTACACACAACATTTCATGAAAATATGTCTAGTAGTTTTATGGGAATCAGGAATAACAGGCAAAAAGACAGACAGACAGACAGACAGAAAAAGTTTTTTTGATTGGTTTTTGTTGAAGAATATATATATATATATATATATATATATATATATATATATATATATATATATATATATTAGTTAAGAAGTTGCACATTGTTATAAAAATATTAAAAGTCTAATTTTTTTATAGCATAGGGTGACAAACGAGCACACAATCCACCTGATGGTAAGTGGTTGCTGTGGCTCATAGACATCTACACCTATCCTCGTTTACGAATCAAAATGCAGATGCGTTTTCAACCGTAACGACTAAGATGGAATACATATTTTCAAGTAAAAAGGGTCTCCGGTTCTTTACACTCACCATACAAAACACAGCAATGTTATGCTGCTATTTCACGCTGGTATTCTGTGAGAGCGTGGGCCTTCCCCTGTCTAGCCGACCCATTCGTGCTACATCTATACTACTAATACAGCTGCAGCATGGCTCTACCACGTATAGAGTCTAAAATCTAAAACTCTTATTTATTTAATATGAATTCTTAATAATATTGAGATTTAAAATGAATAAAACTAGATCAAACAATTCTTCTTGTCGAATTATTTTCTTTACTTGTTTATTATTTTCTTGACTTGTTATTTTATTGCCTTCCATTTTTCCAAAGTTTAAGTAAAAATTAAAATGGTCTCGGAGGAATAAAAGAAAAATTGAATTGATCTCTGTTGTTTCGTTGTAGGTTGTAACAGAGTTAATTTTAACGATAGTGTTTGTTATTCACAGTTTATTTTTATTTTGTTATCTGACATCGTAATGTACTATCAAAGGCTTACTTATAACATATAAGTTAAAGAACCTGGCTTTTGACTTACACTCTTAACTCACCATACGAAAGAGAGTAACATTATTCTGCTATTTAATGCTTTATTCTGTTTGTCTTTGTGTTTTTCCTATTAGAGTCAACCTATTCATGCTGCATCTAGTATATGACAGCTGTTTCTGGAACATTAAAGTTTGAAGTTTGTATTACCTAACTTAAATTTATTCTTATTATAAATTGAAATTGTACTCGTTATTTTAGTATCTCGTTGTTTTCAATTATTCCTACAACTTCTTCTTCATTATCAGCCGGTAAAAGTCCACTGTTGGACATGGGCCTCTCTCGTTGTAAGGAGGATTGGTCTTAATCACCACGCTTGGAAGGTGGAGTGTTCTAACATCAGTTTATCATAAATCTATGGTTTATATAATAAAGTCCTAAAATACATTATCACCCTTAAGGACTGGAATGTCTTACAGACTATATTTACGTTAGTTCCGAATAAAAAAGACTAGACGCTTTATTGTTTGACGGTGCGAACAGGTAAGAGTGTGTTATTTATCTAGAATTACTTCTAGATAAAAACGTAGCCCCATAACCGAAGCGATGGATTATAAATGTTTACATAATTTACGCGTTGAATATATTTGTTGATGTCTTCATTACGGGTAAAACGCTCTTCGACAGTTGTGTAATGGATTCGACGGATGTCACTTGGCTTCCACAAAGTTAATTAGCCTCTCACAACATGTAATTTTACTGACATTTGTACAGAGAATCTGAGTGCTGATTGAATATTCTGATTCGAAATCTATCTTAAAGAATCATCAGCGAGCAATCCGAGCTTGCTTCCTACTGACATCAAAAGATACAGCCTTTATACGACCCAACTCTCGGCACATGCCTCTTCTCATAATGATAGGATTTTAGGGCTATTCTACGCAATGCACATTGACGCATTTCACATTTCCTAGAAACGTTTTTTTATTTCCAAGACATGTAGATTTTCTCAAGATGTATGGCTTCACCGCCAAGGACGTCGAATAACTTAATTGATGCCGGCGGGGTTCAAACTCGGGTTGATGAGATGGTTAGAAGGATCATTCTGAATACAGCTTATAAAATGGAACTGCGGTTGCTGAGCCCTAAGCTACACTTGGCAAGCATTCTCCTATGAGTAACGAATCAAAAATGTCAGAGAATATCCTAGAGCAAGAAGAAGAGATAAATATCTGAGGAAAGATATTATAGGATTATCTGAGGTTCAAAGAGAGGTGGAAGATCACCACGAGGATTTTTTATTTTTTATTTTATATGATAAGGGTGACAAACTAGCACACAGTCCACCTGGTGGTAAGTGGTTGCTGCGGCCCATAGACATCTACATCTATCCTCTGTTACAAATCAAAATGTAGATGCGTTGTCACCCGTGAGGACTAAGATGGAATGCCTCATTTCCAGTAAGGATGGCCATTTGTCGTCCAAAGGCTCTCATCCTGATCAAGGTTGGGACTGTGTCGACTCGATCAAGTAAAAAAGTTAAAATTACAGTATTTATACGTCCCAATGCTGGGCACAGGCCTTCCCTTATTTCTGAGGGGTTTTTTAGGGCAAGAAAATGTCCGCCGTGCTGCCCTATTGCGTGTTGGCGAATTACATATTTCTGCGATTTTTTTTTATTTCTCAGACATGCAGGTTTCCTCACGATGATTTCCTTCGCCACCGAGCACGTGGTAAATCAGCACTTAAAACTGCAACTAACAATATCATTGGTGCCGGCGCGGATCCAACCCTGGTTGCTTGCGTATTGTGGAATTTACAGCGAGCGCTCACCATTTGAGCTACCACAGCTCTTTCAGTACTTACGCGATGAAGTGAGTACTTAATTTTTAATCCAAACTGTCCAAGAGAAATTTATCAATATTCATAAATCGGATAAGGATTTAGCAAATTGTAAAGTTTTCGTTTTTATAAAGCGACATCACAAAGTTAATATGGAAGGAATGTTGTCTCTAAAATAAGAATAAGTACATCAAACAAAACTTTGCTTTTAGAATCTTAACTCGGGGAGGTTTACAGAAGATAAGTGAATGTTTCTTAATCGGTGGTCTGAAAGCTTCACTTTGGTTTAATTATTTCCTTTTCGTTTATTTCGATGAAAGCAAACATTATGAGTTCCCGTTAATTTCTTATGTTTATATCATTGTTATTTTAAGAATAAGGGAAAGACCTCTTTGGAGAGCATTGACGGGGCGGAGCATTCGGCGTGCATGACGTACACACGTCCTTATACTGCATTGTCATAGGTGATTACCGCTCAAATTGTATTATTTTTTCCCCGCTTAGACCACTTTGACAACTTTTGTATGTCATATGTGATGATCATAAGGTTTAGTTATTAAAAAAAAAATTGTGTGAATGGACCCTCCATCTAATATTATTGTGGGTTTGTAAATACATGTATTTTCTGTAATCTCGAAAACACATAAACGTGTGCGTCGCCGTCATAATTTGGTGCGCATTGATGATCTAGGAAGTTTACAGAAGGTGGCAGTAGATCTTTAGCTATTTACGATAAAATCAAAAACGTGATTCCACTTGGATCCCTACGGACCACAGTAGTATTTAAGGGTTAATCATAATTGCATCCCTTCAATTCATTGTTTAATGCTAAACACGCTACTGAGTTAACTGCATACATCGACTGCCTGAGTTTCTTACCTGGTCGTTACTCCTTCTAGAGGAATTGCAGCCCAAAACTTTGCTCACTGATACGAGGCTGCCACTCGAGAACCTTTCTTTTCTGAGAACCATATGTTGTCGAAAGCGAAAATATGGTCTGCATCATTATCACTTTCTCAATTCAAAATGATGATTACTCTTGACTGAAATCAAATATGAGTGACGGAGTCCTTAAACTTATTTAATATCTAAAAGGATATCCGTAGTAGAACCAGAGTGACCAACATAGCCCAACGGATTAAGTAGGCTGTAATTATGTAAGCTGAAGTGGCAGTGGGCCGGCCATGTTACTCGAAGAACTTACAACCGATGGGTAAAAAAGTTCTCTAGTGGCAGCCTCGTATCGGTAGGCGAAGTGTAGGGTAATCTCCCCCCCCCCCACTAGATGGAATGATGACATGGTAAGACAAGCAGGAAGTACATCCATCCAAATGGCTCAGGATCGTGCTTTGTAGCATCCTTGGGGGAGGCCTATGTTCAGCAGGGGACTTGTGAAGGGCTGTAATGATGATGATCAGGATGATGATGATGAAGATGATAAATACTTCTATTCTGTAGCAAATTATTTTATTATTGGTTTCGTTTAGGTATAGCGTCGGAAATAAGAATAAAGGCCACTTTATTAATTGTTAACGAAATTCTGAGGTATCCATTCGATCATAATAATTTTTTTTTATATAGAATAAGGGTGACAAACGAGCACACAGTCCACCTGATGGTAAGTGGTTGCTGCGGCCCATAGACATCTACATCTATCCTCCATTACAAATCAAAATGTAGATGCGTTGTCACCCGTGAGGACTAAGATGGAATGCCTCATTTCCAGTAAAAAGGACCTCCGGCCACCTGCACTCACCAAACGAAACGCAGAGGTAAACCTCTACTTCACGCTGATTTTCTGTAAGGTCGTGGTACCACCCCGGTTCGAGCCGGCCCATCCGTGCGACAGCAAACGCTGCCGCGTGGCTCTACCACTGTTAAAAAATTGACACGTAAACCACAAAAAGCGGTCAAAATTATTTATATTTCATAAATCTTGATCGGTAGGCCATTTTAAGCAATGATCTCTCAATTTGTACGAATGCAATTTACTTTTTCTAAGGTACATCACCACTAATTATTAACTGAATTGTAGTTCAACACTGGTTCATTACGAAGAAAAAAACATTTTATCCTTTTATGGGCATTGTTAAATAAATTGCTTGCTATTTAAACGAGTTAAGCTAAGTAGATAAATTTATTTGAGTTTTCCTGTACAAAGCAACTCTCACAGACTGGCATATTCGACTGATTTGTAGGTTCGTTTGTTGTACTAAACAAACCTCTGTGTAATTTGCGCGTTATTTACCCAACTGACCGGAGCGGTGGTTCTGGCTTTGAAAAAAAACTGGGTGCCTCAATTGTAAATACTAAAAGACCGAATTGTGCAAAAATATAAAAAAATAAGAATAAACTATTGGTAATTCCAATTGTGCATGCCTTCAGCGCATGAAAAAATTACCTTTATCATGATTATACCAACATTTTTAAAGTAGTTTAAATACACGCAAGTTTTCACTAATAACACTATAAGTATACTACCAATTTTCCGTGTGAAAAGTGAAAAGTGCACGAGTCATAATGCTCATATGATAGTGAATAATTTAAAATTAAAAATTTTGTACAGCCGACTTCAATATAAGTTATTCAGTATAACTCACAAACTATTGGTATGACCTTGATGAAATTCATATGGGACCACATGAGAAGTACCAGTTTTCAAGTAAAAAATAATCATCGAAATCGGTTCACCAAGTAAAAAGTTAACAGGTAACACAAAAAAAACATACAGTCGAATTGAGTACCGTCTCCTTTTTGGAAGTCGGCAGAAAATTAAAAAGAAATGTAAATTATAGTTCTCTTCGTCAAAGAGGTCCAGTAGCAACCACCGAAGTTCACCTTCAAGTCACTTCGTTAAGTCCGGAGGTAAGGTTTATTCATAACTAACAAAACGAGCCCAAAGTCTGCACATCTTTTTCTCCTCGTCAAGGAGTTCCAGAAGCAGTCATCGGTGGTCGGAAGCTTAGTGATCAGCAGTGGACTTTTATAGGTTGACGAAGAAGAAGAAGATAAAGTCAATTGAAGACGATCAGTGCTCAGGCCAACCAATTGGAGCAACTTCCCCAGACGTTGTCCAAAAATTTGGAAAACTTCGTCTAGAAGATGCTCGTCTGAAAGAGCAGATCGTAAAAATTACTGGTACATATAAATACTCATTAACCCATACATCAATGTGAAAATATAATAGTCATATAACTATATGATGATATGATGACTAAGATCATCAAAGGTGCTATAATATTTTCAAGGATATGATGTGAAGTCCAGTAATACGCACTGGCAACGCGCAGTAAACACTAATTGCTCTATATTCCTATTAATAAGAGGAGGCCTATGCCCAGCGGTGGGACGTATATATGCTGCATTAACAACAATAAAACAACCTGTAATTATGCTCGCTCTCTTTACATTTGTTGCTAAAGCAGTAGACTGGTCGGCAAGAATAGTTCAGAGGATTGTATCAGTTAACTCCCCGTATGTATTACAACCCAATAAAGCTAAAGCAATCACGTTTATCTCTTATTCAGTTTACACATATTATTATGTATTCATATTATTCCATTTTTTATTTAAGCAATTAATACGTCTTCTTTTCAAGGAACCTAATTCTTATTAAATTTTTGAAAATGTTTAAAACGCTTCGTGTGTTTATATTTGGCAGCCTCTTACCTCAGAAGGCTCTTGGTTAGAGCCGAAACGGCTGCAGAGGCGGATAAACTGAGTAAAGGGCATAAATATGAGAGATACATTTTGCTGCTGAGACTCTTGGTCTATGGTTCATGTGTGATGAAGTTTCCAATGGAAATTTTTCTGCAACTGATCGTTGCTGATGGTGACATGAGGGCTCGTTCTTTTCTCATTCAAAGGCTAAGTATAGCTACTCTAGTAACAAACGAAATGTAACCAGTGTTATTTGCACAATATCGTGAGGAGTAGGGTTTGTGTGATAATTTTGGTTTTGTTTATTATTGTAAAACAAATATGGTGGGATATTTTTATGTTATGAAAATACAATATTATCACATTTAATAATATTTCCTTTCTATGCCAATCTATTCTAGCAAGTATTAATTTAAGTATCAAAATAAGAAATAATATGTACATGACAATTCTAATTAACAGTTTCGTGCAAAGTTGTAAAGTTGTTAATTTTGTTGTACATCAGGTACTGAGTTTCTGGCTCTCTATAACGTAAATTGATTAATTGCCTTGTAGATGACATCTACATTATGAGGGCCAGTTTGTAACGAAGTTTATTATTGATAATATGGTCAGTTTAATGAAGATGCAAATACAAAACCAAAGTCAAAATATTAAACAAACTTTTAAAAAATTTCATTATTTTTGTAGCATTATTTTATGTAGCAGTTTAATTTACCACTTTTAAGCCGATTTAAAATGAAAGCAGGTTAACCATTTCAAAACAATTCGACTGTCATGTGTTTATGTATATACAATGTAACGCGATAATACTAACGCGATAGTAAATTTGTCAGTGGTAGAGCCACGCGGCAGCGTTTGCTGTCGCACGGATGGGCCGGCTCGAACCGGGGTGGTACCACGACCTCACAGAATACCAGCGTGAAGTAGAGGTTTACCTCTGCGTTTCGCTTGGTGAGTGCAGGTGGCCGGAGGCCCTTTTTACTGGAAATGAGGCATTCCATCTTAGTCCTCACGGGTGACAACGCATCTACATTTTGAATTGTAATAGAGGATAGATGTAGATGTCTATGGGCCGCAGCAACCACTTACCATCAGGTGGACTGTGTGCTCGTTTGTCACCCTTATCCTATAAAAAAAAAAAAAATAAATTGTGAACCGATTTGACGATTCTTTTTTCATTAATTATTCATTAATATACTCTTGGGGTTGAAAAGGGAGAATGTGGAAAAATTTCACCTTTAAGGGTGGCAAAATAGGGATAAAGTTTTAATGGAATTATTTAAACGTCATTGAGATTGTTTTATTTCAAAATCCACTCAAAAGGTAATTTTTAATATAAAGACTACAAATAATTTCACATTTTAACGTCTGGCATTTAATTTTTTTATATAATACGTTTTAGCACTAACTTCAGAATGTAAAATGTGTGTTTTTAATTGTTGAAGTCAATATATCTATTCGGGGAGGTGTACATGGATGATTTGGCTTAAACAATTTTAATTTATACTTTATGTCGTTTCTTAGAGGATGCTTGGCTGGCTGGCATGCAACTGTTTTTGTTTTTATGTCATTAATAGAAAGATGTTGTTGCCCATCTCCTGGTTTATTTCCCCCTGTCCCTTCTTACGGAACGCACGAGACGATATGGGGTAGTGAATATTCTTAACCCACTACTAACGGATCCTTAAGCTGAAGTGGTAATGGGTCGGCCACATAGCTAGAAAAACCGACAAGGGAAGAAAAGTTTTCAAGTGGTAGCCTCGTACTGGCAATGAGAAGTCTCAATACAGCAGTGGGCTATAATGAATTAGTGATATATGTACCAGGGATTAGAAAGGAGTTTTTCGCGTATAAGAACAATGGTTTTGAATGAGATTTTGGCACTAAATGTTAAACATTAGGCTGGATTTAGTGCTCAACCGACGGTGAGCGTTGACATCGGTTGAGCGTAGCTATATCAATGAAAATCTACTAACGGCTACAGTGCAGCGCTGATGAAGTACTACGTGTGTACGGCTACGTCGCGCGTAAGAGGACCGTCGATCGAGCTCGTCGGTCCGACATACGTCGGTTGACTGACGCGCTATGCCGGCACATGCGTACGTTCAGTGCGACGCTGATAGAGCGACCGACTATACGCGCGTATGCATTATCGCGAATAAAAATGAACATTGATACATCAACATTGTTCTCACAACTTCGAACACAATGAACAAAATTCTCCTTCGATTAAACGGTCTACAATTATTGGGTGCACATGATATCTTCCCCTTCTTTTATGCTGTAATCGTTTGCGTAAATAGTACGCACATAATAGAGTTAACAAATGGATTTATTTTTCTTCGTAATTGTACACGTCTAACAAAGCTTGTCATCAGTTAAGCACTAAACGCTTGACCTCGACCGATGATCAGGACGTAGGTACCGTCAGCGCGTACGGTAAGTGCTAACCGTCGGCCGAGCACTAAATTCAACCTTAATGTGTATAAGATGCATAAGCCCATGGTATTCCACTACATAACCACGTGTTCAAGTAATAATTATTATCATCTTCTTATTATTATAGCCATTTCAACGGGACAGGAATATTATTTCAGAATTATATTATAGTGCAAAAACATAGACACTCTATTCCTCCACTTTCATAGTCCGATGAGAAGGCAATCTTGCACTGCCGAAGATACCGGACCAGAGACACTTGTTCACATAAGCATCTCCTAAGGCAAGTAATTGAGTCCGATCTTTTGATCTATTTATTTGAGCTTATTTGTACACAATAACAATGCTTACAAAATTATGATTTAATACCTCAGGGCATTCTATTCCAGTCTATCTCCAGCAGTGCGATTGTGTTACTCTGTTTCGTATGGTGAGTGTAGAGAACCGGAGACCCTTTTTATTTTAAACGACGCATTCCATCTTAGTCCTCAGGGATGACAATGCATCATTTAATTTCATGTTGCAAAGTGTTTAGTTGAGACACAGCTAGGAATCGGGTTTGAATCCCCAAGGAAGTAGGTTCGAATCCCACACGAAACAAGCGTGCGTATTGTTTTATATTGTTACGTAACTTGAGCAATTTGTGTAAGTAAACCATCTTCATAATACTAAAGAAAATTCTACTGTGGATGGATTCTACATTATACTGGTATAAAGTGCTGCAGCATGGCCTTGCCACGTACAAAATATATCCCAGATTTAAATCCTCCCTACTACTAAAATATCTAAATTGGTAATGATTAAGGTGTTTTTTGAAACCACCAGTTATATTAATAATTTCATAGGGAAATTAAACAAATTAAATAGTGTTTATTTTATACGGCGATGCGCTTTAAATTATTAGAATACTGAGTGTATAGACTTTGAACTTTGCTCTGCGGGCGGAGAACTTTTGAAAGTACTAACAAATTGTAGCGCATGTCGAATTGACTCAGTTCACACTTTCGATGCATTTAAACTTAGGCGGCAAACATGAAAAGTTTTATTATATTTAAGTCATAAAACTATCTGCAATCAATTTTAAATTAAAAAAGACATAATCCGTTTTGTTTTTAATTTTAATTTATTATAATTAAAAATTTTAAAAAATAATTTCCGTTGGCTTTAACTGTGAATATACCCCTCTCTCAATCATTTCTTCCTTCCTCACGAAACAAACTAATTAACCTGCATTATTATTATGCGAGCACACAGTCCACCTTCAGCAACCAATTACCATCAGGTGTGGTAAGTGGTTGCCGAAGCCCATAGACATCTACATCTATCTTCTTTTGTGAATTAAAATACTGATGCGTTGTCACCATTGAGGACTAAGATAGAATGCCTCTTATCCAGTATAAAGGGTCTCCGGTTCTCTACACTCACCATACGAAACACAGCAGCATTAAGCTGCTATTTTACGCTGGTATTTTGTGAGAGCGTGGTCCTTTCTCGGTCGAGTCGACCTATTCGTGCTACAACTATACCACTAATATAGCTGCAGAATGGCTCTACCACGTATAAACGCTGAACATAGATGTGTCCAATAGATTGCCGAATAGTGTAAATATTTACGATAGGATTTATATTAGGAATTTAAAATAATATAGAATAAAATAGATTTTTTTTATTCAGTATAGATTGTTACATAATACATATTGAAAGTATTTTTTTTATTTACCACTGGTTCGGAAAATACCTCAGTCCTGAAAAGAATCCGCAAGAAACCCAGCGGGACTTTGATAAGTTGCCAAGCATGACAAAAAAATCCAAATGACGACAAATCCTCCCTACATCGAGAGAGGCTCATGACCATTAATTGACTTTAACTGATTCATGAAGAAGGTGAAGTAAAATTATTTAGTTTATCTAAATTTCGTAAATTGTAGTAATTTAAGGTATATATATATATATATATATATATATATATATATATATATATATATATCAGTAATTAGATTGATCAGATTAACTATTGAATTACATAGAAAAAGGAAATAGAGAACTTTATTGTTGGGCAAAAGGAATGGAGCTAAAAATTAAATGCCATACACAGGGGCGGTTCCTTTGCATATTCTTTCCAAACGGTGTCAATAAAACTGCCTAAAATTATTCATACGCTTTTGATTTTTTGTTAGAAATTGAGCTTTAGGAACACTCGCTGCTCCTATGAAGAAAATTGTACAAAACAATGAATGTTATAAATATGTCCACTACATATTATTAAATATAAATATTTATATTATTTTTTATAATAATACATATTATTAATTTACTGTCTATAAAGGTTGAGTTACAACTCATTTATTATTTATTAAAGGTAACAGTATGTAGCCAATTTCCTCATTTATAGTATTACTAAAACATCTAACGTCGCTAAAACTGAATTCTAAATATTAAATGTATTAATTACGTAATAAGGAATAGTATAAATATACGTCTATGGCTTTATTAGGAGAAATAGTTATAAATATAAATAGCCTATATACGCCATAGCCTGTAAGGTGGCCCCACACTAGAAGAAGTGAAGACTTGGTAAGAGATGCCGAAAGTTGATGGATGCAGGTAGCTCAGCATCATGCTGTATGGCCTAAGGGAGGCCTATGTTTCCCAGTAGACTATAATAATGTTGATGATAATATGTCCTCCTATTGAGGACTAATATAGGCTTGTTCATGTGGACTGCTGCGTTAGTTTAGTGACCGTGAACACAACTGCTAAAAATGTGCTCTCGGGATCGAATCCCAAAATTAGTTATTGGTATTTCTGTCGAGAAATGATCACTAGCAGCCCAGAGTTAGGAAATTGACGGTGATTCAGCGGAAAGCACATAAAGCCGTTGGTTTTGCGCCTGATCTCTTCACGATTATGTCTGATTACCGTCCCATTAGACCATAAGGGTGAATGTATGGAAGTAGACCAGTGCATAAACTTGTGCACTACATTTCCGTCTATATCTAACATTACTATCACTACAGCCCATCACAACACCATTATTGAACCTAGCACCCTATAGATTGTCACATAGTACGGTTCCAAATCAACTGCATTCAACAAATACCTGTGTGTTTCATCACTCACATTACGTTTGCAAGTACGAGGCAGTCACTCAGAAGCTTTCTTCCCTCAGTTATCGGTTTTCGAGCTATATGACCAGTCACTTTAGCTAATTGATCCACTGGGTTATATTAGATACTGTTGTTCTGCGGATATCCTCAGAATTTATTCCACAAAAAAATAACGAGCATAGCTTAACTAACTTTAACTAACTTTTAAGTAAATAACATTCCCTAATTGTATATTAGTGTCTTAAGATTCAAAGGTACATTATTCATCATCATCGTCATCATCATTACAGCCCGTCAAGAGTCCCCTGTTGAAAATAGACCTCCCCCAAATAATGCCACAAAGCAAGGTCCCGAGCACCAGGTCGTCACACCAGCTACTGGGTGTACGTTCTACACTTCACCTGCTGGTACGAGGCTGCTATTTCAGAATAGTTCTTTCCCATCGGTTGTCGGTTCTTCAAGCTATATGGCCGGACAATAGCCACTTCAGCTTACTAATCTGCTATGTCAGTTACTTTGGTTCTACTGAGGATATCCTTGTTTTAGGTCTTCACGCATAGAAACCCCAAGCATAGCGCTCTTCATAGCTCGCTGAGCGAAATTGAGCTTCCTCATACGGCCAACAGTGAAGGACCATGTATCAAATTCATAGAGCATTACTGGCAACATGCACTGGTTGAACAATCTTGTTTTGAGGTTTTGTGGTATGTCTGACGACAAAAGATGTGTCGTAATCTTCCGAACGCTGCCCAGCCAAGTTGAATCCGCCGATTGACCTCTCGGTCGAAGTTGGACTTACCTAGTTGGACTAGTTGTCCCAAGTAAACATACTCGTCAACAACTTAAAACTTAGCAGTCCGAACAACTACCATCATAGGTGTGACATGGACGTTATACATAACTTTTGTTTTGTTTATGTTCATCTAAATACCTATCCGTTAAGAGATACTATTGAGGTCATTGAGCACAGTGCTAAGAGCCTCCAGTAAATCTGCCATAAGAACTATATCACCGGCCAATCGCAGGTGAGTGATGTACTCACCATTGACGATAATACCGAATAATTTCCTTTTCAGTAGTTTCAAAACGGCTTCCGATGCAGCGGTGAAGAGTTCAGGGATATAACATTACCCTGTCTAACACATATCTGCAGTTCAGTTACACACTTCAGCACTTTAATATACCGATATTTAACTTGGCACTAACTAAGGGACTACAGGACCACCCAAATTTCGAGTGAATCAAAGGTTTCTCATAGTCCACATACGCAAGATATATCTTATATATGATATAGTAAATTGTACTCCTGGTTCTTCTGTAAAATTTTCCGAAGTATTTGGTATGGTATATGGCGCTAAAACCCTTTCGGAAATCTGCTTGTTCGATGGCTGGAAGTCGTCGAGTCTGCGTGCAAAACGATTCATAATGACTCTCGAAAACAGCACGTAGTAGACGAGGCTCAGAATGGAAATTGGTCTGTAGTTCCTCAAGAGAGCATTGTCGCCTTTCTTTAAAAACAAGACCACTGCACATATGCTCCACGGCTCCACTGCGGAGTAACGCCAGCATGTAGGACGGAAATAAAGAGAGTCTGAAGGAATTTAAGCACCGGTTTCACGCCCGCTTTCAAAAGTTCCGCTTTAGTTCCATCATCGCTCGAGGACTTGCCGTTTTTAAGGTTCTGGATAGCCATTCCTTTTGCTCAGACTGATGTCCGGGATATCATCGAAATAGTCTCGGATAGGACTTACTATTAGATCGTTACTCACACTTGCGTGTGGTTAAAACGATGACGTAAACAGCAGCCCATAGAACCTCTCAATATCACTCAAGATCGCAGGTGTCCCGGAAAGGATGATTCCACATTCGTTCTTTAATTTCGACAGCCAAAGACATTGGAGCCCTGGTTACGATTGATCGGTTCTTCAATACGAGCTGTATTAAAGTTGCTTAAGTCCCGCCGCATGCATTTGGAGATCTGTCTGCTCAGTTGCCTGTATGCTTTCAAATCTGCTGAAGACTTCATTTCCCATGAGATTAAGCGCGTGATCGGAGACTTTTTGTATTCTGTAAGGCATGGTAACTTTCAACTAGCTTGTCGTTTATATCGTTTACTGCATTTCATTCTCCTAGGCACTGAAAACGGTTTTGTAACTCGAACTGAAACGTTTCGGGACTTTGGATTAGAGCACGAGAGGGACGGAGAGTTGACAACATCAGACGAGACCTCTCCAACTTAACGTTTAGGTTCAGTTTGCCTCTAACCACTAGGTAGTAGCTAGCATTTTTCACCCTCGTGATAACAGATACATTACTGAACAGTAACCGTCTAGTCATCATAATGAAGTCAATCTCATTTTTTGTCGAACCGTGGGTATTCGACTAGGTCCAAGTGATGCTGTGGTACCACTTCTTGAAGAAAGATTTCATCATAAAGCGTTCGTCCTTCTTCATGAATTCAGTCAGCTGCTGGCTCCTTGGGATCCATAGACCTATTCCAAATTTCCCTATCTTCAGCTCACCATTCTCTCTTGTGGCTAGTTTTGCGTTGAAGTCTCCCATTAATACCGTAAAGTGGATTTTTGAGGAATGCATTGCTCTAGATATATATCATACATATCCCCTACCTCCTAATCGGGATGTGCGGAGGTTGGTGCATAAACCTGTATGACCTTCAGCAAATACTGTTTGGTGATTCTGAGTATAAAGTACGCAACCCTCGTTTACACACTCCCAATCTTAACAACGTTCTTAACGAGAGACTTATGGACAATAAATACGACAACTCCTTGGGACAGATAATAGCCCTCCCGGTGATAGAACAAGTTGGCGGATTCGAAGATTACCGTGTCCTTCCCCTCTCTTCTGACCTCAGATAATCCTATAATATTCCAGCGCAACTTGTCTATCTCTTCTTACAGCTCCAGGATCTTCTCAACAGTCCTTAGGTTGTGTGCGTTGTATGTTGCCAGGTCGAGTCGTCTTAGATGACAACCGAACCTCCATCGGAGATTCTTAGCACCCTTTGCCCTGTAATTACAATGGTCACCACCGTAGCCAAGTACTGGCGGCCGTCTTTTTGTAACTTTTGTCATGAGGGGTATATTACCATAGTTGCCCCGCTTGGTGAGCGGGTTGGCAACCGCAGTTTTTTCATTGTAATTTGCTATTATCAGAAAGATGTTGCTGCCCATCTTCTGTCTCAGTTTCCCTCTGTCGCATTTTACTACACCCACGGGAAGATATGGTTAATGTATATTCTTACCTGCCTCTACACGGGGCGTTTGTATATAATAATACTATGGAATTAATATTTATTATTATTTTGTGCAATTTATGTTCCCAGATAGCATAGATTTGTGTGTTACATTAGTCAGCTCAATATAAGGCAGTTATTTCGATATTTCATACATACACTTCAATTTTATTTATATGTATGTAATAAACATGTAATAATTTAAACTATACAAAACAAATGGCATTTTGGTAATGAGTTTCGCGGTTGAGTAACACTTGTTGGTCTTAATACATGCCATGGTTGAATGAGTTAAAATGGTATACTCTACAAATTGCACAATTTAAATGAAATTAATAAAATCGCTTCACACACGAGTGAATTGTATATGCCATTACCGTTTATTGAATTTATTAAGAAGCATAAATACATTTTAATTTTTGGTATTGGCAGCATGCTTTTTGCTTAGTTGAGCATATAATATAACTATATATCAGCCCATAATGTGACAGAAATATCAGTTTTCTAAATAGATCTTGTGTAACCTTTAAATTTATCGCCCGTCATCATCATTATCATAGGATATACAGTTATATCAGGCTATTGAAGGGGCCTATATATATTTTTATTTTTAAATTAAGATGTAATTGATGAAATACGTTCAGGTTGCCCAGGCTAATCTCAGCGAAGCCCTACTAGATAAATTTCAGGAAGTTAATGGATGCATGTGGCTTAGGACCGTGTTTTGTGGAATTCCTTGGACGAGGATTAAATTCAGCAGTATTTTTTTCTTTTTTTTTTGTAAAACGTAACCACCACAATATATGTATCGTGGAGGCTTTTATCACGTTGCAGAGCCACGCTGCAGCTATATTATGGTTGTAGCAAGAATTGGGCAGCTCGACTGGGGTAGGACAACGCTCTCACAGAATACCAACGTAAAATTGCAACTTGATGCTGCTGTGTTTCGTATGGTGAGTGAAGATAACCGGAGTTTCTTTTTACTGGAAACGAGGCATTCAATCATAGTCCTCAGGGATAACTATATTATGAATCTGAATTTAATATAAAAAATATGGATATCTATGGGCCTCAGCCTCCACTTACCATCAGGTGGACTGTGTCCTCGCTTGTATTCCATATTCTTTATAAAATAAAAAACAGTTTACAATAGCACAAAGACAAACATCTGAATGTTTGGGTTTGGTCTGGTCTGTAGTTCGGGTCTGGACTCGGAACAAATATTTGCACCGTGCCGTCAGGTGTTGACGGGATGAGGATGAAGCATTATTATCTTATCAATAAATAAAAATGTTACTGAACTAGGACTTTCTCTTGTATCGTGGAGGTGTTTTAAAAATATGTTTGCCAACCTGCTTGCCAACCTTGGCAACTATGGCAAATGTCTACCCTATGGGGCAATCTATGGGGGTGGCCTATTTACAGTAATGGACTTTAATCTGCTGTAACGGTAACAACAAAGTAGTAAAAAGACTTATGGTATTAAAATGCGCATTCATAAACCACTAATTTTCTCAAACTATGCACTCCAATTTTCCTTTTTAAGATGTCACTATGAATTCCCGAAGTAAGTAAAAAGCAAGCACGCTTTAAAACTTGTGAATGCACTTCGGGATTTTTGTCGCTCTTGCTTGCTTGCTTTAAATTTGGAATCAATCTGGAATTGTTGAAAAAACTATATTAGGCAGAAAATAGTGTAAAACGAAATTTGCTTGCTCATTGTCTTGAAGAATTGTTTGTTTTGAATAAATAAGAATTGAAGATCAGCGCCACTGACGCACGTGCTTAATATCTACATATAATGACCAGCTTGGTTTTTTGATGTTGCTGACCTCTACAATAAAATTGAAAAATAAAAAATACACTAAATTGAATTTTAATAAAATTTTGTGCAAGTTATTATAAGCGCAGAAATAAATAAAATTACAAAAATACTAAATTGCGCTTAAAATTATTCAATTTGCTTTTTAAGTGTGACAAACGAGTGCACAGACGACGAGTGGTATGTAGTAGGTAGAGCCATGCTGCAACTATATTATAGTTTTAGCACGAATAAATAGGATTTTCCGGTGAAGGATAACTCTCTAATAGAATACCAGCGTAAAATAGCAGCTCAATATTGCTGAGTTTCATATCGTGAGTGTAGACAACCGGAGACCCTTTTAACTGGAAATGATGCGATCCATCTGAGTCCTCAGGGATAATAACGCATCTACATTTTCATTATAAATCAAAGATAGACGTAGATGACTATGAGCCAAAGCATCCACTTACCATAAGGTGAACTGTGTGCTCGCTTTTCATCCTTATTAAGTGGCGAAGCTTGCGAAGACACTTATTGATTTCACGGTGTCTGTCCGTCTGTCCGTCTGTCCGTCTGTCCATCTGTCACACGATTATCTCGAGAACGGTTTCGAATTTTCAAATTCTCTTTTCAGCAATCGATTACTGATCATACAGGCATCTGAACCTCTTATTTTGAAACTGATTGCTAAACGGCAACCGTTAGAAACCGCTACAAAGCTGATTGCTTCGCCACTTTGCTATGCTGTTAGCTTGCTAGGTTTATTATATTTAAAAAGAACTATAAGTTTTTTTGAGAGGAAATATTAAATATATAATTTAATATGTTTAATAATATACTTAAAATATGTAATAATATTTTGGTGAACTTTCAAACATTATGTGGCTTTTACGAAAACGAAACTAACACACAATTTTTAAATCGACACGTTAAAAATTTATAATACGTAATGTCTTTCATAATAATTATAATATTAATAAATACAACATACGTGTTAAATGGAATGCCAATTTCTTTAATGTTAAATTTAAGGGCCATACATAACGTTTTAATCATGGATATGTCATACAAGAGTAGGGTAAAATCTGACAACAGTTAGGAAAGTGGGAACCTACGTGTTACGAGTGTGTAATATTTTTATATTTATGTGTGAAAAACCCGCACGAATTTTTCATGTGTATTTGAGTGGGTCTCTGGATGATTTAGATTTACAATTTGACCTTAAAAGAGAATGCCCAATTCTGGCCATGAAACGCCCAACAATTTGCATTTGTTAAAAAAATACATCTTTTTTTATGACAATTAATCGCGGTATTTATGTATACAAAAAAGATTGCAATATTTTTGGACAAAAAAGTACCGAATAGATAAAAATTAAATTGGTTAAATCCGCAAGTCATTCGTTTGTGGATAAAATAAAGTGAATTTTAATAAATAAAATAAAACATATTTTAAAAGGCGTGCAGAACTTAAAGCGAATCAAAGATTATTCTATTTTATGAAATTATACATCGAATAAAAAACCGCTATCTATTTATCGGTTTTACGTCTGTTAAATGACAACATCGAATCTGACATAATTATTAAATAAATATACTAATATAATTAATAAAACCATATAATATAACTATAATTATTAAAACTGAAAAATAACACAAATGAATTCGACTTGTGACTATTTAAGTCACAAGTCGAATTCATTTGTGTTATTTTGTTTGTTTTCTCGCGGATTTGTTATTTAAGCAACGAATAAGCTTTCTAAATGAACTCCGATAATTCTTCTCACCCTATAGACCACGGCCAGAAAACGGATCCCGCTACCACTTCCTACGATAACCTCTGCACGAACTTGGACTCGACATCCACTGTTAACGATGACCCCAAATTTCACACCGGCCAGAGTTCTTCCCAACTCTCAATAACTCATTCAAAAGGACATTTACGCTGTGTCAAGGGGTTATCATACATATAAATTTGGAGAAATATGTTTCTTTTATAGGAGACAGGGTAAACGAGCATGCAGCTCACCTGATGGAAAGTGACTACCGCCGCCCATGAATAACTGCAACACCAGGGGAACCAGGGGAATTGCAGATGCGTTGCCGGCCTATTAAAAAGGAGTAGGTTCTTTTCTTGAAGGTCTCTAAGTCGTATCGGTCCGGAAAAATCGCTGACGGTAATCGATTCCAAAAGGAGGTCGTGCAAGGAAGAAAACATCTTCTAAATCACACAGTAGTGTACCGCCAATCATCCAGATGGTGGGTATGGTATCGAGAGTTCTGCCGCGATGTGCGTTCGTAAAATTTGGCGGCTGGGATTAATCCGAACAATTCCTCAGAGCACTCCCCATGGTAGATGCGAAAGAAAATGCAAAGAGATGCAACATTTCTTCGCAGTGCCAAAGAACCAAGCCGATCGGAAAGGATTCGGTCGTCGACGATTCGAGCCGCTCTGCGCTGGATGCAGTCAAGTGAAAGGAGCTGGCACTGGGGAGCCCCTGCCCAGAGATGGGAACAGTATTCCATGTGAGGCTGAACCTGCGCCTTGTAAAGTTGCAGGCGGTGTGCCGGCATGAAATACTGTCCGGCTCTGCAGAGCACGCCAAGCTTTTTAGAGGCCAATTTGGCCTTCTCTTCCAAGTGACCACGAAAGTGCACGTCACTAGATATGTCGACTTGGAGGATTCTGAAACTGGCTGAAGCAAGAAGGAGAGTGCCTTGATACTAAGAAGATACGACAAAGTGGTTCTTTTTATCGGTTAACGCGCAAACTTGTGTCATCTAAGGATTAAAATGGACTAGATTTAGTCGCCCCCAATCCGAGACTTTGTTCAGCAAAGACTCGACTTCAGACACAAGTTTGTTAAAGTACTCGGCGAAAATTTCACGAGAAATATTGACACGGCCGTTGTATAGAGCATTACCAGTGCTGTCATCCGAATAGCAATGAATGTTACCAGTTAGCAAAATATCATTGATATGCAGAAGAAACAGCGTTGGTGATAGCACACAGCCTTGTGGAACAACAGCATTAATAGGCTTGTAGTCAAGGCATGCACCTTCTACAACGACTTTGATGCTATGATCTGCAAGGAAGCTGGTGATCCAATTGTATAATTACTCGGAAAGCGCATAGAAAGGGTGCTTCGAAAGAAACACTTTGTAACATAACCGATTGAAGGCCTTCGCAATGTCCAAACTAACAGCCAACGCCTCCCACTTGGACTCTACTGCCTCCGCCCATCTATGAGTCAGGGAGACCAGAAGATCACCAGCTGATCGACCCCGACGAAAACCGTATTGGCGATTACTAATCAGCTGGTGATCCTTAAGGTACCGCATGAGCTGGCAGTAAATATTAGATTCCATTATTTTGGAGCACAAGGAGGTGATGGCGATAAGCCTATAGTTGGACAGGTCTGATCGGTCGCCTTTTTAGGGATCGAGTGGACAAAAGCTGTCTTCCATGAATTCGGGACTACGCCTTGGGAGTACAAGTACCGGAAAAGACGCGTTAGGACCAGTGCCAACTCCAGGGCACACGCCTTCAGTACAATTGGGGGGATTTCGTCACGCCCATTCGATTTTTAGATTTCCAGGGAGCACTCACACCGCGGGATGGTCGGCGGTGCTTTCCCCCCGACATCAAGAGTCGAGTTGGACCCAAAAATGGAGCCTAAAAGGTCAACTTTGTCTTTTGCGGCTTAGGCCAGTGAGTCGTCCTCTCTGTGCAGAGATAGTAGTGATTGGCTTACAGAAATTACCTTGAACAGCCTTGGCGAGAGACCAGAATGCACGGGTACCCGAAGGAAGGCGAAATAGATTCTCGCCAATTCTGCTTATGTGCTCTGACTTTGCCTTGGCCATAACTCTTTTGGAGAACCTGGAGGCAAAGTTATACTTCTTTTTAAGTGTGCTGGTGTTCACATCCCGAGCCGCCGAAGCCGCAGCCCAGGTCCGATAACACTCCTGTTTACTACGTAATGTAGTCTTACAGGAGCGGCCATACCAAGGCTTGGATCTGCCTCCGATGGGTACCACAAATGATGGAATAAATAGTTCCATTCCCTGTAGCACCACATCAGTGACAGAGTCAGCAACAGTGCTGGGATCATCCGGCGAGAAGCAAACCCATGAGTAGGATGCAAAGAAAGACCGCATTTCGTCCCAATCCGCTGACCTGTAATACGAAATACGGCGGCAAGCTGCAGAACGCAACCACGAGAGGAGCGTGATTGGCACCACACTCAGGATAATACAATGGTCCGAAGAGCCGAGAAGGGCATTGACAGAAACCTGATATTCATCCGGATGAGAGGTCAGCAGAAGGTCCAACAGGGAAGGTGTATGATCCTCCACTTCTGGAATCCGCGTAGGCGATGTAGCCAGTTGTGTCAGACCATATGCCAAGGAAAACAGATCTCCCCGCATGATCGGTTAAACGTGAACCGAGCCATTCGGCGTCGTGGGCGAAAAATCGCCAAGGATCATGATCTCTGCGGATGTGACCATTTGTGTGTAGCCATTTGGACGTGGTCGATGAGTCGGTCTGTTTCGGCATTACCGTTGTGGGACCTATAGAGGCACCTGTAGACGCGCGGATGGTCGTGGCTGTCTCCGCGTAGCCAAAGGATGTACAGGTCCGAACCTTCAAGACTGCCGAGGCGTAGAGAACAGATGTGCTCTCTGACATACACGCAAACTCCAGCCCGAGGCACAAAGGAGTGCTCCAATTTGTACCCCGAGTAGGAGAGATACGAAGTATCAGCCGAAGAGGACACCTGCGTCTCGGTTAGAAAGAGCAAGGCCGGCTTCGCCACCTTGAGATGGTAGTGGACGGCGTTTAGGTTCCAGTGAAGACCCCTGATGTTGCAGAAATTCACGGATAGCGTGGCAGGTGTCGCCTTGGTATTGTTGCTCAGTTTTCCCCGAGTAGTTATGTTTTTGAGCTGAATTTTGCCCATTCCCGCCCCCCCCCCCCTGAATACGCGGGCAGCCTGAGCACCCACGCTCAGGAGTGGAATAACATAGTCGTGGTTGCTCAGCGAGGGATTCTCCAGGGGTGCTGGTACCCTCCTGGGGTAGTCTTTCGTGTAATTCCGCTATCATTATGATGGAGGGCAGTGGGATTGGGCTTCCAGCCACCTGCACTCACCAGAGGAAACACAGAAGCAGAGCTTCTACTTCACGCCGGTATTCTGTGAGGTCGTGGTACCAACCCGGCTCGAGCCGGCCCATAATTGCAACAGCAAAAATTGCCGCGTGGCTCTACCACCGTTAGATGATTGTTTACCCCTTAGGTTGACAAAATAGGGATGAAAGTTTTAATGACTTTCATTTAGATGACATAAAGATTGTAGTATACCTAAATACCCTAAAAAGAGTAATATAGGATTTCGCAGAAAGTAAAACCCGAATTAAAGAACTAAAAATAATAAAATAACTTCATAATTTACTTTATTTTTTTATAGAATAAGGGTGATAAACGAGCACACAGTCTACCTGATGGTAAGTGGTTGCTATGGCCCATAGATATCTTTTTTTTTATAGCATAAGGGTGACAAACGAGCACACAGTCCACCTGATGGTAAGTGGTTGCTGCGGCCCATAGACATCTACATCTATCCTCAATTACAAGTCAAAATGTAGATGCGTTGTCACCTGCGAGGACTAAGATGGAATGCCTCATTTCCAGTAAAAAGGGCCTCCAGCCACCTGCACTCACCAAGCGAAACGCAGAGGTAAACCTCTACTTCACGCTGGTTTTCTGTGAGGTCGTGGTACCACCCCGGTTCGAGCCGGCCCATCCGTGTGACAGCAAAAGATGCCGCGTGGCTCTACCACTGTTAAAAATCTACATCTATCCTTGAATATGAATCAAAATGCAGATGCGTTGTCACCCGTGAGGACTTAGATGGAATGCTTCGTTTCCAGTAAAAAAGGTCTCCGGTTCCTATACTCACCATACGAAACACAGCAGCGTTAAGTTGCTATTTTACGCTGGTATTCTGTGAAAGCGTGGTCCTTCCCCGGTCGAGCCAATCCATTCGTGCTACAACTATATCAGTAATATATCTGGAGCATGGCTCTACCACGTAAAAAATTCTGAAATCAGGGCTTTAATTCTTTAATTCTCTTTAGTTATTTGACACTGGCTTTTACATTTTATTAATAGGTATTTTTTGCTTTTTTGACATCCAGTAGAAGTACACCACTTGACATCTGGAGAATTTGTCTTAATCACCAAGCTTGGTAGGCGGATCAGCGATTGCAGGACCAGGCGATCTGTATATTTGACGCTGCTTACCTTCGACGATCTGTGTATTTTGCCTCTTTCGTTAACGGGAATGGTTATGCCAGCCACACTATCATCTACCTGAAGCCATAAAATCTTCTTGCCATTTCCCGTAGTTGCCCTCTTTCGACACCCATTGGCCGAAATAGAATGTTGGATTTTCTTACGTTGCCACTACACTGTACATTAACGTCTGTTAGTTCATTCCTAGTACTTGGACGTTGGAGCTTCGCTTAGCGTTAAAAAATCGTAATTCTTTCAGGGAGAAACACCCGTGTTGTAGCTACCACGGGAGCTGTAATTCCATCCCAAAGTTTCAAGGTCGTCCATCGTTTTTTTCATGTCAGACATCATGTTGTCAACCCGTTTGTTCACTTTGTCCATTCAGGTTTTAGCTTCCGACAGGTGGTTGTCATGTTGAGCAACCCTTCACCTCCATTACCTTTTTCACGAAGGTAGCGTTAACGTCCTTTATGTGGAGCATCTGCTCTTCCTTATTACGTTTGAGCTGCTCTTCCAAACGACCGACCTGTTCTTCCTGTCGGCACACATGTTCCTCCTGTGGGCGGGCCTGTTGTTCCTGTCAGCGAGCATGCCCCTGCTGCATCATCATCATAGCCCCTACGTTAGGTACTGCAGATGCTGGAGCTGCTGACGGGCCAGCCTCCGTGGTCAGCAGCTGGTCCTCCGACGTCTGCGGCACGTCCTCTTTGATCCGTCTCCTGCTGGCATTGACTTCAGTTACGAATACTCTCCTTGTCGTAATTTGGTTAAAATAGGCATGATTTGATCTCACTTCTGAAATCAATTGTTACAAGCTTGGGGTTCGAGACAATTTAAAACTGCCGAGTGAATTACTAAAATTGACATTTGAATTACAGAACACTAATTACAACTTAAAACCACACTAATAGCAAAACAAAATTGTACTACTGATAACTTTAGTTTGCAGTTGTATCGCTTCAAAAAATTCGCTTGTATCACTAAACATTGACCCCGGTCGTTTATTTTTTTTGCGTCCCAAAGCAAACGTAAAGGGCGAACCCCGATAACGCGGGGAGGTGGTGAATGCTTTATGCATACCACGACAGCCGGCTGTCGTGGTTATTTGGGACGCACTGTGACTAACTACCTAACACCCTAAATGTATCCACTAAATACCACCCGTGGGACTGGCATTGGCTTATTAGGCCTTTCTGCCGAATCGGAAGCGACCTTTTTTGGGAAAAGAGGGGCGCAGGCGGCTACGAGCCGCTGAGGGAGAGCCAACTAAGGAAAATTTAAGAAGAGGCGGCCTGAGAAGGCAGTTCAGGTTGGGTGAAAGTTTATTAGGCGGGTCCAAGAGAGAAATTCTCGGCCTGTGGACTCAATAGCGAGAGGAGAGTGGGGCTGCATAAGTAGCTGCCTCACGAATGAATTGATTGGAGTGATACTCTGAGGCTTTGAAGAAGTTCTCAGAGAGTATTTTAAAAAAATTTGAATTGTAGGGAGCTCTAAGTCCCGATGGAGGTCGGCGTTACGGACGTACCAGGGGGCATTCGAAGCTCGACGACAGAAGAGGTTTTGAACTATTTGGAGTTCATTAATCCTAAACACCTAGCCTTCGTCGATTTGACGAGTACGCGAAAAAAAATTCATAAGCTTGATAACACTCCTGCTTACTGCGTAATGCAGTCTTACAGGAGCGACCAAACCAAGGCTGAGATCTGCCTCCGATGCGTACCACAGATGATGGAATAAATAGTTCCATTCCCTGTAGCACCACATCAGTTACAGAGTCAGCAACAGCGCTGGGATCATCCGGCGAGAAGCAAACCCGCCCCCATGGGTAGGATGCAAAGAAAGACCGCATTTCGTCCCAATCCGCTGACCTGTAATGCCAAACACGGTGGAAACCTACAGAACACAACCGCGGGGGGTAGCGTGAGTTTTCTTTTTTTATGGGATAAGGGTGACAAACGTGTCCACCTGATGGTAAGTGGTTGCTGCGGCCCATAGACATCTACATCTATCCTCTATTACTAATCAAAGTGTAGATGCGTTATCACCCGTGAGGACTAAGATGAAATGCCTCATTTCCAGTAAATTGGGCGTCCGGCCACCTACACTCACAAACCTCTACTTCACGCTGGTTTTCTTTGAGATCGTGGTACCACCCCGGTTCGAGCAAGCCCATCCGTGCGACAGCGAAAGCTGCCGCGTGACTCTACCACTGTTGAGGCACCACACTCCGGATCAGACAATGGTCCGAAGAGCCTAGAGGGGCATTGACGGAGACCTGATATCCGTCCGATGAGAGGTCAGCAGAAGGTCCAACAGGGAAGGTGTATGATCCTCCACATCTGCAATCCGCGTAGGCGAAGTAACCAGTTGTGTCAGACCATATGCCAAAGCAAAGTCATAAACAGACCTTCCCGCATGATCGGTTAAACGTGAACCGAGCCTTTCGGCGTGGTGGGCGTTAAAATCGCCAAGGGTCACGATCTCTGCGGATGGGACCTGTTGTAGCAAGGAATCTGTAGCCATTTGGACGTGTTCGATGAGTCGGTCTATTTCGGTATTACGCTATGGGACCTATAGAGGCACCCGTAGACGCGCGGATGGTCGTCGCTGTCTACGCGTTGCCAAAGGATGTACAGGTCCAAACCTTCAAGACTACCGAGGCGTAGAGAACAGATGTCCTCTCTGACATACACGCAAACTCCAGCCCGAGGCACAAAGGAGTGTACCCCGGGTAGGAGAGATACGAAGTATCAGCCGGAGAGGACACCTGTGTCTCGGTTAGAAAGAGCAAGGCCGGCTTCGCCACCTTGAGATGGTAGGGGACGGCGTTTAATTTCGAGTGAAGACCCCTGATGTTGCAGAAATTCACGGATAGCGTGGCAGGTGTCGCCTTGGTATTGTTGCTCAGTTTGCCCCGAGTAGTTATGTTTTTGAGCAGAAATTTGCTTCCCCCCCCCCCCCTGAATACGCGGGGCAGCCTGAGCACCCACGCTCAGGAGTGGAATAACATGGTCGTGGATGCTCAGCGAGATCTTCTACTTCACTCTGGTATTCTGTGAGGTCGTGGTACCAACCCGACTCGAGCCGACCCATACGCGCAACAGCAAAAACCTATGCGTGGCTCTACCAACGTTACAAGGTAATGATTCAAGTATAATGTCCTTCTCAACAAGCACGGTCCGCAGGTGGTCTCGCCAAGTTTGGGCAATAAGCAAAGGGCGTTTTTTCAACAGAACTGCAGCAATAAATATTGTACGTAATGCCAGGGGACCAACGCGCGCACTTAAGGATATTGTCGATCCAGTCTCGTTATTTAATCGGTTCATGACTGATCAGATAATATATGAGGTTGTTAAATAGACATACACTGAAATTGCGATAATAAATAGACCTATGCGCAAATAATTTCTACGCAAAATGATTCTGGCAAGGAGGCGATCAGAGCTCTATTTGGTATCCTGGTGTTAACTGAAGCTTTTAAAGACAATCATCTGAACCTTGATGAACTGTTTAATACAGAATATTCTGGTACAAGATATGTATCGTGTATGAGTAAAGAGAGGTGCGATTTCTTTCTGCGATGTCTACGTTTCGACGATCAAAGATTTCGCTTACAACGGCAAAAAGACGATCCCTTTACGCCCATAACGGATAGATGGGTATTGTTTATAGTTCAGTTCCGTCAAAATTATGTTCGTAGAACAAACGTTACCATAAATGAGCAGCTGCTGGCATTCCAAGGGAGGTGCAAATTCTGGATGTATATTCTAAGTCGTCGCTAAGTATGGAGTCAAGTTAGAAATGATGTGTGACAGTGGTACAAGGTATATGCTGGACTATGTGCCGTATCTTGGAAAAGGAACCAATACAGGAGGCTTACCTTTAGGACAGTACTTCGTAAAGGATCTTACACGCAGTATTCACGGCACGAACAGAAACGTTACAATGGACAACTGGTTCACCTTAGTACAACTTGCAAAACAGTTACTTCGACAACCTTACAAATTAACAATTGTAGGGATATTACGATTTAATAAAAGAGAAATCCCGGATGAATTGAAGAACCACAGAACGAGTAATCGAACCAGAAGTTTCAACACGTCTTTTCAATCACGTTCGTGTATGATGGACCCATTACACTTCTTGCGTACAAAACCTAAAACCAAGACAAAAGGTGGCGTAGACACATTTGACCAAATTTGCTCAGTAATGTCATGCAGCAGAAAAACTTATCGTTGGCCAATATGCTTCTTCTATGGAATGATGAATATAGCATGTATTGTATGTATGTAGTTAACGACCAAAAGTTTTACAGACCGAAATACATTTGAATCTAGTGCATATGTCGCGACCAAGCAACTGCTTTCAATTTCTAAAAATACACTTTTTCGAAGAAGATGCTTTTATTTGTACAAACGAGAGCTATTTTCTACCTTAAATTCTGACCAATATAGAAATTGTCATTACATCTGTGTAAATCTATCAAGATTCTCTTTTTGAAAACCTGTGTTACATTAACCATGCATTTAATATTTAAAATTTATCTTCATCATTATAACTTATTAATCTAGACCTTTACCATAGATTGCCTCTTTGGGAGAGGAGACCGCAGTTTTTGATTATTTTAAGTTGTTATCAGGAAGTTACCATATAGTGGCAGTGTATGAATATCCACTACCCCATAATCATCTTGTGGTTACAGTAAGAGGTGACAGAGGTAAACAAATCAGGAGGTAGGAAGCAGCATCTTCCTTATAACGACTAAAAATTAATGACTGCGGTCAAAGAGAATATAATCACTACGTTTAACTGCGGTTTTCAAGCCAACTATGGCCAATATCCTCATTATGAGGCAATCTATGGGCAGGACTATATGCAACAGTAGACTTTAATAGGCTGTAGCAGTAACGGTTGTCAGGAACAACAACTTCTCGGTATTCAAAAGGATACATTTCGGATAGTGCGCACAGACAACGCATTGCTTAATTCGTCCCTCTCCCTTCCATTTGGTTGTCTAGCACGGTCATTTGTCTGTAGCGCTACAGCAATAGATTGTTCAAAGCCTGTTCCTCATGTTTCTTGAAGACTGAATATTTTAATACTAACCCACTAGGAATTTATTGTTGGTTTTAGTGCTCGTAAATGTGAACTGCTATCATGTGATCCATGGGGCGGGCCAAAAACACTTCTTGGGATTTTTTCTTTGACATTCATTAAATTCTCAGTAGTAGCCCGGATTCAGGCAGTTGGCAGTGTTTCAACCCTGTGTCTCGGAAAGTGCGTAAAGCCGTTGATCTCGTGACTGGTTTCTCTCCGGTCGAGTTGGATAGCCATCCCAACGGACTATGAGAGTGAGGAAAGTGGAAGCGTACCTACGATTGCGTGCAATTTGACAAGACTGGCTGGACTGTCATAAATTCTGTCTGGAGGATATTATTATTATAAAAACATGTACTAGTGATTCACAATAAAAAGAATTCATGATTCGTGAAACATCAATGTCTGAACAAGATAGTCACTTCGTAATGTCATTGATATATAAAAATAAGCAAGACAAGGTCCAAATACGCTTTAATAAAATGGTTTCTCCCTGTAGTCCAAGACAAAATATTTTATCATTAACCGAACGGTTTTTGAACCATTAAATATATCAAGATAAAAATCACGTCTCTATCACGATTGAATAAAGCTTTATTGCTCAATTAAGGCGAGAAATTATTGGAATATCTAAGCCACAGCGACCAAATAAAGGGAGCGTGCTTAAAATAATAACGGAATTTTCAGTTTACTGAAGATGTAAGATAAGGTTTATGGTTATTATCTACTACCCCATGTCATCCCATGGGTGTCGTTAGAGGCGGTAGACAGAAACAGGAGGAAATCATAAGATGGGCAGCAGCGCCTTCCTAATAACGACTAAAAATAAAAAACTGCGGTTGACAACCCGCTTGACAAGTGTGGCAACTTTGGCAAATATCCCTTCCATGAGACAATCTATGACGGGAAGCCTATGTACATCAGTGGACCTTAATAGTCTGTTATGATAACGGTAAGAATTAATAAACTAACTTTTCCACATGATAATAACTGCATACGGTGCACCTGGATCCTTACGCACCCGGTCTTTTGGTTGTAACCCGTTATGGCAAATCAATGGCAAAATTCATTGAGGACAAAAGGAATGAAAATGTGGCAACGTATTCTATTCTATTCATAGAATAGAATACGAACCAGCAAGAAACCCTGCGGGACTTTTTTTTAAAACATAATTTCACTTAATAATTTTGTTTATACAATTTTAAATTAATTTTCATAGAAACAGCATGGTGGCGATCACCT
Source organism: Parnassius glacialis (assembly GCA_033319125.1). NCBI lineage: Eukaryota > Metazoa > Arthropoda > Insecta > Lepidoptera > Papilionidae > Parnassius > Parnassius glacialis. The sequence goes on along the minus strand of JAVANC010000022.1, from coordinate 5,375,804 downwards.
TATTCCCAGGGGTTATTTTCATTCATGTATTCATTGATATTATAATAACCCTTTTTGTACAGTTTTTCTTTAATAAAACTTTTACACTTGTTTGTTGACAAACTTTGAACAAATTCTGGCATTTTGTTGTAAAAGCGTATACATTGCCCCATAAATGAATTACTAATTCTGTGGAGTCTAGTAACTGGCATTACAAGCTAATGTTTGTTCCTAGTGTTTAAGGTATGAACATCCTTATTCTTATTAAAGCTATTAATGTTTTTATGAACATACATTACATTTTCATAAATATATTGCGATGCCAAAGTTAATAAGTTTATTTCTTTAAATTTTCACTCACTGAGGGACCCTTTACAATTTAGATTATAATTCGCCCGTACGGCTCTCTTTGCAAAACAAATATAGCTTCAATATCAGTCGCATTACCCCATAGCAAAATTCCATAAGACATTACGCTATGAAAGTAACTAAAATACACTAACCTAGCTGTCTCAACATCTGTGAGACTTCTAATCTTTCTTACAGCATACGTTGCAGAACAAAGTCTGCTTGCTAATTTAGATATAAGGGGGCCCCATTGACGTTTCGCGTCAATAGTAATACCAAGAAAAACAGTGGTATCCACAAGACTCAACTCCTCCCCATTTAATAGCACATTGGTATTCAAATGTTTTACATTCATCATCATCATCATCATTACAGCCCTTCACAAGTCCACTGCTGAACAAAGGCCTCCCCCAAAGAATGCCACAAAGCACGGTCCTGAGCCACCTGCATCCATCGACTTCCTGCATGTCTTACCAGGTCGTCACTCCATCTCGTGGGGGGACGCCCTACACTTCGCCTACGCGTACGAGGCTGCCACTCGAGAAACTTTCTTCCCCATCGGTTGTCGGTTCTTCGAGCTATATGGCCGCCCATTGCCACTTCAGCTTACTAATCCGTTGGGCTACGTCGGTTACTCTGGTTCTACTGCGGATATCCTCATTCCTAAGTTTATCACGCAGAGAAACTCCGAGCATAGCCCTCTCCATAGCTCGCTGAGCGACCTTGAGCTTCCTCATACGGCCAGCAGTGAAGGACTACGTCTCAGTTCAGTAAGTCATCACTGGCAACACGCACTGGTTGTACAATTTCGTTTTAAGGTTTTGAGGTATGTCTGACGAGAAGATGTGTCGTAGCTTCCCGAACGCTGCCTAGCCGAGTTGAATCCGTCGATTGACCTCTCGGTTGAAGTTGGACTTACCTAGTTGGACTATTTGTCCCAGGTAAACATACTCGTCAACAACTTCGAGCTTAGTGCTCCCAACAACTACCGGCATAGGTGTGACATGGACATTAAACATAATCTTGGTTTTGTCCATGTTCATCTTAAGACCTATCCGTTGGGAGACACTATTGAGGTCATTGAGCATAGTGCTTAGGTCCTCCAGCGATTCTGCCATAAGGACTATATCGTTGGCAAATCGAAGGTGAGTGATGTACTCGCCATTGATGTTAATTCCGTATCCTTTCCAGTCCAGAAGCTTGAAAACGTCTTCCAATGCAGCGATGAAGAGTTTCGGGGATATAACATCACCCTGTTTTACACCTCTCTGCAATTGGATAGGTTTCGTACTCTGGTTCTGTACTCGGATAGCCATCATTGCTTTACTGTACAAACACTTCAGCACTTCAATATACCGACAGTCAACTTGGCACCGCTGAAGGGACTGCAGCACCGCCCAAATTTCGACGGAATCAAAGGCTTTCTCATAGTCCACATACGCCAGACATAGTGGCAAATTGTACTCTTCGGACTTCTGTACAATTTTCCGAAGGGTATGTATGTTGTCTATGGTGCTAAAGCCCTTTCGGAAACCGGCTTGTTCGGGAGGCTGGAAGTCGTCAAGTCTGCGCGCAAGACGATTCGTAATGACTCTCGAAAACAGCACGTAGACGCGGCTCAGAAGGGAAATCGGTCTGTAGTTCTTCAGGAGAGCGTTGTCACCTTTCTTGAAGAACAAGACCACCGCACTTCTGCTCCACGCCTCCGGTGTAGTGCCACCATGTAGGACGGAATTAAAGAGCTTCTGAAGGACTTCAAGTACCGGTCTTCCACCCGCTTTCAGAAGCTCCGCTATAATTCCATCCTCGCCTGGGGCCTTGCCGTTTTTAAGATGCTGGAGAACCATTCTAATCTCGCTCAGACTGACGTCCGGGATATCTTCGGAATAGTGTCGGACAAGACTCGCTCTTGGATCGTTACTCACACTTGAGTGTGGCTCCAACGATGACGTGTACAGCTGCCCATAGAATCTCTCAATCTCACTCAAAATCTCAGGTGCCCCGGAAACGATGCTGCCACATTCGGTCGTCAGCTTCTTTCTGTTTACAATAGGTATTGTTAATTTAATAAACTTTGTCTTATTGCCCTTAAAGAGCATATTGTTGGCGTTAAACCAATGTACCAATTTCGATAGAGCATTATTTACATCGTCATAATTATTTGACTGCCGTTTCAGTTTGAAAATTAAAGAGGTATCGTCAGCAAATCATACTATATCGTGATTGTTCCCTACAAGATAAGTTAAGTCATTAATATAGATTAAAAACAGGAATGGGCCAAGAATCGAGCCCTGAGGAACGCACATTGATACTACCGATCCGGAGGAACATTTACCATTGATGACGACTTTTTGAGTTCTGTTACTTAATTATGAATTAATAAGTCAAATTTTTTACACCGTAATGTTGTATTTTCCTGATTAATGTCTCATGATGAACACAATCGAAAGCCTTGGAAAGGTCACAGAAAATACTTAAGGCTACTTGTGAATTCTCCCAGGCATTAAAAATATATTTCATAAGCTCAACACCGGCGTCAGACGTCGAGCGAACCCTTGTAAAACCAAATTGATTTTTATGAAGTAATTTATTTGTATTAAAAAAATAACAATTGATCCAAAATTATTTTTTCAAAAATTTTACTGAGTTGATAGTACAAAAATAGGTCTATATTTAGTGGGGTCCAATGTACTACCAGATTTAAATAAAGGTATTACTTTCCTATACTTCATTAAATCAGCAAACACACCAGAATCGATACAAGTATTAAAAATAATAGCAAGATGAGGTGCAATTAAATCTATTATGGACGCAATCACTGTAACGGAAATCCCCCACAAATCTGCGGTTTTCTTTACATCAATGGTTTTGAAGTATTTTACAATATTATGCGGTAATACTTTTTCAAATCTAAATTCTTTTAAACAGGTATTAACATTCTGTTTAAGTAATTACTCGGCGACAGTTGGAGAAGTATTCAATGACTCTGTTGTCAAGATTGGACCATCAGTGAAATATTTCACAAACACCGCTGCAACTTCTTGATTTGATTTAGTCAATTCATTATTAATTTTTAATTAATAGTTTGAGTTACGAGGTTTCTCTTTACCGGTTTCGCTGTTAATTATACTCCACGTCATTTTAATTTTATTCTTAGCCGTCTTAATTTTGTTTAATATGCAAATGATTTGGCTGTGGAGCAAACTCTTTTAAACATTTTAGAATAATTTTTTAACATACATATTCTTTAAAAGCATCGAAAAGATTATACGATCTTTCATTTGAGGAATCCCTCAGATTCATTACTGCATTGAAATTACAATAAACTGAAGCTAATGAGCAAATTTCGCAATTTACACAATACATTGATAACTTGCAAGCACTTGAAACTCAGAGTCTGTTCGAGGAGCTCGTAGAATGTAAATCTCCTAAAACGTTGCAACCGTCCACAACAACAGATTTGACTGATGATTCTACCACATCAAGAACAGCAGAAAGGATTACAAGCAGCAGAAGGAAATTAAGAAAATATATAAAAATTAATACATATATCAGGAAAGTGCAAATATTAGTTAAAACTAAAATTAATATTAAAAATTATACAAATGTATGTAAGGAAAAGCAAGAGTTAATTAGTTAAATTGATTAATATTCAATTGAGGTGGAAAATAAGAAAAAATGTTATGAGACTGAAATAGAGTGTCTTAATTCAGAAATTTTATCACTTCAAACCTCATTACAAATTATGTAAAATAAATATAAATTTGCAGGGAATGAGATAAAAGAACACATACTGGCCATGGATAATCTGGTAAAGTCATGCAAATATAACGAGGAACGTTTTGACCCCTTATTAAAATATCAAAATGAATATCAGCGCTCACTGCCAGGTTCTTTAGGGACAGTGTGTGTTAATAATATTACAAACAGTAATACTTCATTTTTTTACCTACACTCTATGATAGTACCATAACAAAGCAGATAAATTTAAAAAGTAATTCATATAATGAAAAAAATAATGTAATTGTATGTAGTGATGACAAAGGCAAAAACTTGGGTATATCATTGAATAACTGTTTTAAAAGGCAACAGATAAGTAATTACTGCATGCCTGGAGCATCATTCAGTGATATTATGAATAAAATTTTAACTAGTAAATTTAACCCTAATAGTATATTAATAATTTTTGTTGGGAGAAAAGGCAATATAAACAAGAATCAATTATTAAAATATATTGAGTATCCTAATAACATAAATGTGGTTAAAGTCACAGCCACAGGAAAATAAACTAAGACATAATTTAAATTTAATGATGCATAACTTGACTTGTAACAATAACTTAAATTTGACATTTAATTGTAAGAATAATAATGATAAATTTCATTTGATTGACATTAATAATTTAACTAAAAAGTTTTTGTCAAGAGATAGGTATTACCTTTCAAAGTATAGTTTAAGACTGGTAGCAAATACGCTATCTTATTATTTATATTTCAACTCAGCCAATGATTTGGCTACCTTGACACCTGCTTCTTTTGAGCAACAAAATAATTTTACATTTGATTTGGAACCAGTTCCAAGTAATTTAAATTAGATAATAAGACAATAGAGGTAATCTCTAGCAAAGATAATTTAAATAGCTTAGAATGCAACTTACCAATACATAATTATGTAATTTCACAAAATAACAATAATAAAAACTGTATCAACTTGGTGCATCTAAATATACAAGGTATGTTAGGCAAAGAATTAAAAATTGAATTATTTTTAAATAGTAACTGTATACATATTTTATGTATTACAGAACATTGGTTGAAAGATTACAACTCCATATTTAATTTCAGTAATCACCAGGTGGTCAGTTCGTTCAATAGGGATACTAAATTACGTGGTGGCTCCTTAATATTAGCTAATAAGTCCTTATCATGTAAAGAACGTTAAGACATTGTGAGCCTCTCTATTGAGCGTACTGTAGAAATGGCATGTGTTGAGCTTGAGCACCTTATTGTTGTCAGTGTTTACAGACCCCCATGTTCAAGTTATGATACCTTTGAAAAACTTATGGAAGAAGGTTTAGTTAAGCTTAATAAACAGAATAAATCTCTTATAGTGTGTGGAGACTAATAACAATCTCCTGGAAACTTCTTCCATCAGTATTAAATTTTGGTCTTTGTTCCAATCCTATAATCTTAATAATTTATTCTTTGAAGCTACACGTTTTGCAGGGTGTAGTGCAACTTGTATTGATAATATTTTTACAGGTGTTGTACCAATCAACAAATCAATAATTCAAAAACTTAGTTCAGATCACTGTGGACAACTGGTATCATATACCTTATATGCATAAAAAACAGGTAATTGAGAAAATTGTGTTTGTTTCTGTTAATGCAAAACGCCTGAAGAGATTTAGAAGTAATATGGTAAAAAACCTTCCATCCCTTTCTTATAAGAACAATGCAGACTATTTATATAGAGAATTATTTACCCTTATAAACAATGAATTTAATAAAACATTCACTTCCAAAACATTATCCAGAAACAATCGCAAGGCATTTAATGAGTGGGCGACAGTAGGAATTCATAAAAGCAGACGAAAGTTATATGACCTTTACCATGAAAGATCGTATAATATTTCCGATGCTTTTAAAGAATATGTAAATAATTATTCTAAAGTGTTTAAAAGAGTTTGCTCCACAGCCAAATCATTACATATTAGTAACAAAATTAAGACGGCTAAGAATAAAATTAAAATGACGTAGAGTATAATTAACAGCGAAACCGGTAAAGAGAAACGTCGTTACTCAAACTATCAATTAAAAATTAATATTAAATTGAATAAATCAAATCAAGAAGTTGCAGCGGTGTTTGAGAAATATTTCACTGATGTTCCTATCTTGACAACAGAGTCATTGAATACTTCTCCAACTGTCGCTGAGTCATTACTTAAACAGAATGTTAATACGTGTTTAAAAGAATTTAGATTTTAAAAAGTATTACCGCATAATATTTTAAAATACTTCAAAACCATTGATGTAAAGAAAACCGCAGATTTGTGGGGGATTTCCGTTACAGTGATTGCGTCCATAATAGATTTAATTGCACCTCATCTTGCTATTATTTTTAATACTTGTATCGATTCTGGTGTATTTCCTGATTTAATGAAGTATAGTAAATTAATACCTTTATTTAAGTCTGGTAGTACATTGGACCCCGCTAATTATAGACCTATTTATGTACTACCAACTCTCAGAAAAATTTTTGAAAAATAATTTTTTAATACAAATAAATTACTTCATAAAAATCAATTTGGTTTTACAAGGGGTCGCTCGACATCTGACGCTGGTGTTGAGCTTACGAAATATATTTTTAATGCCTGGGAGAATTAACAAGATGTCTTAGGTATTTTATGTGACCTTTCCAAGGCTTTCGATTGTGTTCATCATGATACATTAATCAGGAAACTACAAAATTACGGTGTAAAAAATTTGACTTATTAATTCATATTTAAGTAACAGAACTAAAAAAGTCATCATCAATGGTAAATGTTCCTCCGGATCGGTAGTATCAATGGGCGTTCCTCAAGGCTCGATTCTTGGCCCATTTATGTTCTTAATCTATATTAATGATCTTATCTTTTAGGAGACAATCACGATATAGTATTATTTCCTGACGATACCTCTATAATTTTCAAACTGAAAAGGCAGTCAATAAAATATGACGATGTAAATAATGCTCTATCGAAACTAGTACATTGGTTTAACGCCAACAATTTGCTATGAAACGGCAATAAGACAAAATGTATTAAATTTACAATACCTAATGTAAAACATTCGAAAACCAATAAGCTCTTAAATGGGGAGGAGTTGAGTCTTGTGGATACCACTGTTTTTTTGGCATTACTATTGACGCGAAACTTCAATGGGGACCCCATATATCAAAATTAGCAAGCAGATTTAGTTCTGCAACGTATGCTGTAAGAAAGATTAGAAGTCTCACAGATGTTGAGACAGCTAAGTTAGTGTATTTTAGTTACTTTCATAGCGTAATGTCTTATGGAATTTTGCTATGGGGTAATGCGACTGATATTGAAGCTATATTTGCTTTGCAAAAGAAAGCCGTACGGGCGATTTATAATCTAAATTGTAAAGAGTCCCTGAGAGAAAAATTTAAAGAAATAAACATATTAACTTTGGCATCGCAATATATTTATGAAAATGTAATGTATGTACATAAAAACATTAATAGCTTTAATAAGAATAAGGATGTTCATACTTTAAACACTAGGAACAAACATAAGCTTGTAATGCCAGTTACAAGACTCCACAGACTTAGTAATTCATTTATGCGGCAATGTATACGCTTTTACAACAAAATCCAAGAACATGTTCAAAGTTTATCAATAAACAAGTTTATAAGTTTTATTAAAGAAAAACTGTACAAAAAGGGTTATTATAATATCAAGGAATACATGAATGAAAATAACCCTTGGGAATAAGGTGATCGCTACCATGCTGGTTCTATGAAAATTCATTTAAAATTGTATAAACAAGATTATCGTTAAGTGAAATTATGTTTTAAAATAAAAGTCCCGCTGGGTTTCTTGCTGGTTCTTCCCAGGACAGAGGTATTTTCCGAACCAGTGGTAAATAAAATAATGACTTTCAATAAGTATTATGTAATAATCCATATTGAATAAAAATCATTCTATTCTATTCTATTCCATTCATAGTAAAGTTCATATAACCTTCGTCTGCTTTTATGAATTCCTACAATCGTTTTTATATTACCAATTACATAAATTGAAGCACACAAATGTTTTGATTGGTGAATTAAAAAAAACAATTACTTTAATGAATCTTAGTTTAATTACCTAGTTAAATCAATTTGTAATAATTTTAAAAACACGTCATATGTACCGTTTAACTTTTTTTATAATGATAATAGTTATAGGCAAGTAGAAAATCTGACCAAAATGTCTAGGCTTCTGTTAAGAGAAGTATTAAGAATTTCTTATAAACATGATTATATTAAATTCGTGACTAAATTACCCAGCATAACTAAGTCGAAAGCATGTAAGGTTTATTCTGCTACTAATCATAACGAGACTGGCATAGATGCCCAGCAGAAGCACCAAAAATGCTCTGTCAGTACCAAACGGATGATGATCAGTGTGAGATAACTGCTGGTGATCCCTTTTTTCGTGAATAATAGTATTTATATAGAATTAATAAACAATAACGTAAAAAAACTGTACTTAATATATTTTATCAAAATTTGTGTGGTATAAATAACAAGAAATTAGAGTTAGAAATTTATATTAATTCCCTTACATAAAGGTATCACTATCTATGTATAAGTGAGCATTTTCTGAATGAAAAATTAGTAGCTTTATTAGCGTTAACTGATTACAAAGTAGTATCACATAATACAAGAGTCAACAAAAAAAGGGGTGGAACACTCATACTATGTAGCAAAGATAGAGATATAATAGATCTGCCTATAGCGAAATCTGTATATACAATTGACAGCTTTGAAGTATGTTGTGTAAAAGATTTGGAAACTGATATTTGTATTTGCTGTTGTTATCGCACACCTAATGATAAAAACTTTGATACCTTTATTGATAGATTAGAAATATTATGCGAATACCTTTTCAATAAAAAATGTATTATATGTGGTGACTTTAACATAGATATTTTAACAGAAAATAAGAAGAAGAGTGAATTTGTGAATCTTTTGACCAGTTTTAATTTTAGACCACTAATTTCTGATGCTACTTTTATTAGGAATAATTCAAGCTCGTGCATCGACAATATATGACAGTTACCAACATACCTTACGAAAATATATTTAGTTGTAACATAGATCATAATGGATTATCAGATGGACACGCGGTAATATTATGCAATATTGTGATCCCCCACATTAAAAGTAGAAGTAAAAATAATGTAGTTTATATAAGGAAAGGGTTTTTACCAAAAATAATAAATCAGTCTTTAGACAGAATCTAACTTATTGTGATTGGAACTCAGTGGGTATAAATAGCTTCTCTAAGTAAATTTAAGGCCTTATTTGATGACTGTTTTAAGAATAAAAATAAAATTATAAGCACTTACAAAAAATCAAATTTACGATGGATTACCAAAAGTATAAAAGTATCAAGCCAAATGAAACGGTTTCTTTGCACAAGTAAAGATCTCATAATGACGAATCAATTGTCAGGTACCGTAACAAATACATTACAATTTATAGGAAAATCATTAGACTAACAAAAAAAGACGCAGTTAATAATGAGATCGCTCGTTCCAAAAATGTATCCAAAAGTATATGGAAACTCATTAACAGGCATGGGAACCTATAAGGAAAAATTCAAACCCAATTAATGCTAAAGGTGGACAAAAATATTGTTCATGAACCAGCTAAAATTGCAGATATCTTTGTCCAACAGTTTGATCATAGTATCAATAATGAGCCAACAGATATTGAGATGGCACTAACATACCTTAAGCGTAATACAAATCGAGTCGAAAACGATATAACACTAAGACCAACATCTGTAGGAGAGGTGCGAAATTTCACACAAAATATGGAGGCCAAGAAATCCTGCGGTTTTGACGATATTCCTATTACTATAATAAAAGGAAATATAGATCTTCTCGCCGAACCATTGTGTTGTTTCTTTAATAAGTGCATAAAGGAGGGTATTTTCCCTGATCAACTGAAAATTGCCAAAGTCGTACCTGTTCACAAGAAAGGCTCGATATCGGATGCCAAGATGTATAGGCCTATATCTTTACTACCCACAATATCAAAAATATTCGAACGCATAATTAAGTCTAGGTTGGTGGCTCATCTTGTCTTAAACAAGGTTATTGATAGAGGGCAATTTGGTTATCAAAGCAACATCGGTACACAGGACGCAATAGATGCACTGCTCAATGATGTCGTTGACAAATTGAATAATAAATTTAAGGTAGCTGCACTCTTTCTCGATTTAAGCTCTGCGTTCGATACCATCAATCATGATCTTCTTTTGGAAAAATTGCAATATTACAGGGTTCGAGGACAAGCTCTGAAACTTTTTCAATCTTACTTGCAAAACAGAAAAATGTTCGTAGAAATAAAAACAGTGAACTATAGCATGTCCAAAATGGTGACGAAGTCCAAAATAATTAACGTAAAAGTAGGTGTACCTCAAGGCTCCATTTTAGGTCCCGTATTACTTATTACTTTTATTAACGATTTAAACAATTATGTACGTAAAATGACAGACTCAACAAAGCTAGTTCTCTTTGCAGATGACACTAATGCTGTTATCTCAGCCTCAGAAATAGTGACTCTAGAAATTAAAATAAACCAAATATTGGAAATTATTAGAATATGGTTTATTGTCAACGGCCTGTCGATCAACACTAACAAAACAAATGTTATGTTATTCCGCAATAACGTGAGAAAAAACACAACCCTGAATGTTACACTAGGTGATAAAACAGTACAGTCTGTAGAAGTGGCCAAATTTTTAGGAGTGAGGATAGACAGCGATCTGAAGTGAAAACATGAATTAGACGAGATTGAGGGTAAAATAAGCTCAGCTTGTTACGTACTAAGGAGCTTACGGGATAAAGCTGATCTTGAACATTTAAAATTGGTTTATTAGGCATTGGTGGAGTCAAAATTACGTTACAGTATTTTATTTTGGGGAGGGAGCTTTAAATATAATGTACACAAAGCCTTTGTTCTGCAAAAAAGAACAATCAGAACCATGGTCCATATAAAAGAACAAGAATCGTGTCACGAACATTTCAACAGATTTGGGATCTTGACTGTTCCATGTCTGTATATACTGGTCTTACTCACGCAATTTGCAAAAGTTATTGGCGAATATGAGACGATAGACCAAAAAACCATAAATAAAATACTAGAAGAAAAGACTTTCATAATAAAATCGTCCCTCGTATGGTAATGACTAGACACTGTTCTCAATATCGATCAGTACTTCTATTTAATAGATTACCTACTGACTTAAAAAATATGTTATACAAGGATAGTTTCAAAAATACCTTAAAAAGTTCCTACTGGAAAAATTTTATTATAGTGTTGACGAATTTCTACATGCTGATACTACAATATAATCTTTAATGTTTTAAAATTTTTGATGACATTTAAAAATAATCGTAATTTTTTTTATGACATATTGTTATTATTATTTTGTGATATTTTATACTTTATCTTATTGACTGATGAGATTTGACTTCTAATTTTTATTGTAAGTTCTATATACTTAATTGTAATTTTTCATAATCTAATTTTTATATTAATTGTTAAAATAATTTTAAGTTAAAATTGATTGTAAATTATATTTTTATTGTAATTTTATATAATTGTAAATTTGGTTGTTAAACATTTTAATTGTATTTTTGCATAAACGATTTAACACAATTTGTATTGTTCAGAATTAAATAAATAAAAAATAATATCTTATGGATGCCATACACGATCCATTTCACAGTACCGCGAGCAACCTGGGTTTGATCCCCGCCGGCACCAATGAAATTGTTAATTGCCATTTTAAGTGCTGATTTACCACGTGCTCGGCGGTGAAGAAAACATCGTGAGGACACCTGCAGAAAAAAGAAAAAAAAGTATTTCGAAGACATTCGCATTCAGTTCGCCAACACGCTTTGGGGCAGCGCGACGGACACTTCCTTGCCCTAAAACCCTCTCAGAATTGAGAGGAGGCCTGTGCCCAGTAGTGGGACGTATATAGGATGTAACTTCAACTTTTATCCACATTTTTATTTTATAAAGTAAAAATATTCCAAATTTTATTATGTTTTTATACAAAACGGGAGTACAGATCAGTATTATCGTTGAAAGAAGTGTTTATTGGAACCGGTGTAATGAAACCGGTAACTTACCAAAACTGCAACGAAAAATGCAAGTCGCAAATTAGTACTAGAAATTGCGACCAATAACTATTTACGTGTTGCCGACAGGAGCTGAACGTATTTGCGTACTGAGAAGTTTGTGAGAATGGGGTTTACCCTCTGCGGACTGCGCTACTAAGACTCATCTGGGTTATATATAATATATGTTATTTTTTCACTTTTTATGTATCATCATCATCATTACAGGCTTTCACAAGTATACTGCTGAACATAGGCCTCCCCCAAGGAATGCCACAAAGCACGGTCATGAGTCCCCTGCATCCATGACTTCCTGAATGACTTACCAGGTCGTCACTCCATCTAGTGGGGGTTTGCCCTACACTTCGCCTACTACTATATGGTCAGCCCATTGCCACTTCACTTTGGATATGTCGCGAAGCCACAAGATTCTTTATTCGACACGTATGTTTTTATGTATATTCACCGATATCGGAAGGAGCTGAACTGATTTAACTTATTATTTTTTATGAAATAGATAATTCGATCCCTAAATTATAAAGTATGATACCTATTTTAACGACGTTTTTTACTTGAACTTGGGATATTCTTTAGACAAATCTAAAGGGAAAAATGAAATAAAAATAACTTTTAATTAAAAGTAAAAACCGGCTTCAAAAAATTAAACAGACAATAATCTTCTGAAGTTGGGGCCTTAAGCTTCGTTTAGATCTACCAACACGAAGCGTGCCCAACACGTAACGTGGCAGACAACGCACAGACTACAGTTTTCACATCTCAAGCACCTGGCATGAACAGACGTCATCAGGTAAACTATAAAGTGCACGTGCTTACAAGATTTTTCATAAATAAAATCCTTCTTTACATGAAACTTGAAGTTTTTCTGCCACTTCTTGTGCTCACACATATCATATTAAAATGTATATTAGACACCTGCAGTGTACCTTGCGTGCGCTAGAGGTAAATATATATATTCACCTCATGTTACGACCAGCAGCTGCTTATCCAACAGTAGAGTCCCCCGGGCCCATAGAGGGAGAACCTACAAGCAGGTGTTGGTCGGGCCTGCTACAGGCCAAAGGGGGAAAGTTTCTAATTACAATAAACAATCAGGGGGAAGCGTTCTATTCTAATAAAGGGAGCTTACTTACCTCTATCCAAGGCGACTGGTCCCTTAGGATTCGGTCAGGTCGCATGTGGATGTATAGTGCTAGGAAAGTAAGGGTCAGTGATGTGTATCTGGGTGTGGCTGGTAGTGTTATTGACCTTATTAGACCGTTACCATCCGCAGCAGTTCGGACCTCCGCACCGCTCCCACTGCTCTCCGTCCACAGTCACTTTCTTCGTTTTTACGATGACAGTCCCTTCACTCTGTCGTACGATTAACTACCTTACAGAAGCCACTAACTCTCGTTTGTTATAAAGCTTAACACGCGAGACCGGATCAACGGTCACTACCGTTTTGTGTGGCCACAGTTATTTCTAGAATATCAAATACCACACTTGTAGCTAATACAGTCGAATCCACTTATACGGACGCGCGCCCTCTGACGTCAATTATTGTCAATTATGCTTGGCGCGAACAAACCCCTGTCCCGGACATAAGGATTTAGGTCCGCGAGCAAACCGGTCAGCGGGACAGGGTGCGACGGCAAGTTGCAAGACCGAATCCACAACCAAACTAGGCCACCTTAGGCACCCCATCAGATCTTGCAACCCTAACCAACGCCGCAAAATTACAGCCCTAACGTGGGCTAGCCGGAGGGTTGAACTGGATGCCCTTCCTGGACATCGCAGCACATAAATAAGTCCTATTTCTAGACAGAAGTCCGACGACCTCCTTCAAACACCCATCTGCGCTCCTATGATTAGTTCCGCAATCCGACCGGATCAGGTCTGCAAACAGCGACGCGACACAAAGCGGCTCAGAAGGACCTCCTAAGCTTCAGTGCAGAGAGCACCCCCAAATTCTCAATGAACGTCGTCTGTGGAGAGCCGAACGAAACGCACAGATAGTCCCTAGTATGAATTTTCAAAGAAGTCGGCATAACCAAGCCATCCACCTATAATCATTTACCAAATGGTGCGACAGCTGATTTCCATCTGATAATCTACAAACCAGATAGCCCTTTAGGCAGGTAGTCCTTTGTTCATATTTCAACTAATTTTTCAAAAGCATCAATGCTCAATTACAGAATTAATTAAAACAAAGCAATCACCGACGCACATAGGTCAAATCGACAAAGTAAACAAAACAATAAACGTAAGAGACAGCCCTATTTCTTATTTCAAATAAATATCTTAGACAGTGCCAACAAAATGTAAATCCTAAAGAGAATTGACTCTTATTCCCTTCGGCACAAATAGGGTTATCCTTTTCACAAAGCAAAATGATTAAACACTATGAAACAAAACATATACCTAATTTTCCAAATCGCGTCATTCAATCTCAAATGAATTCAAACTTTCTTTTCAGCAAACAGACGCAACAATCAAATACAATTACAAAGTATACGCACAAGAATTCAAAAAGGCACGCAATCCAATTTCAATTTTCCGTGCAACAACAAACACAGTGATCTATAGATAGATTTACAAAACATATGCAGCAGCATTTAAAGGAGTATCTTAAATTCAATTCTTTTAATCACAACCAATACAAATATGAAAATTTCGCGAAAAACGCAAAGCCTTTTTTAATTTTCAATTTAAAGCGTCGTTAATTAAGTACTCGACCAAACCCAAATATAATAACCCCTGACAGCGTGATGCAACGCTCCAGGGGGGGCCCTAATCTTCCCACCATCAAGTGGAGGCCACACCGCGTGGACCCGAGACCAATAGAGCGCAACCGCTAACAGTCGCCACTCGGGTTGTACGCCTTCACTGAGGCCGTCGGCATCAGAATATTTTGACAAGTGGACTGTTGACGGCTTAAGGCTCAGTGGAGGCGGCCGTGGTGGGAGCTAAGGCGGCAGCTAGCTAGGGCCGCCTCCATCAAATGGGGAACATTGGTACACCAGTCATGGCCACTCAGCTAACGGGAGTGAGAAGGGTCCAGCGGACTAAGGAGTGGCCGTGAAGTTCCTCTCCGCACGCTGAGGGGGGTGATGACACCCCCGCCCCTGGGGGAATTACCCCCCGACTGGTCGTGGGAGGGACCCCTTTCAAACCTAGGGGCCTGGTGGCTAGCCGGCGGGCGCCGAGTGTCGCCCATCAAAGAGCGTGGCGGAGCGCCCCCGCCCGTGGGGGTCGAGGGCTTTGCAGCGCCCCGAGAGAAGACGCCGTTCGCATCCAGGCACAGTACAGCATGGTAATTGCCCTGGCAATGCAGACAGGGCCGCCGGTGTGGACAGACTCGCTGGAGGTGCCCTTCCAAACAGGAGTAGCACCAGCGGCACTCCTTGGCGATAGTTAGCCTTGCTAGGACCGGCTTACCTAATAATTTTGGGCAAGACGTTACCCGGTGATCAAATGCTCGACAATAGGAGCAGGGGGGGTTGATGACGACTTGCCCGGCGGATCCCGCCTCTCACTGGGCACGGCTCGTAAGTCGTCGACGGTGCCCGCCGCGTGCTTGATCTGTCGGCACTGCTCCTCCAAAAACCGCAGCAGGTCATAGAAGGGCGGAATATAGGAGGCCTCGTCCCCACCGTACCTCTCCTCAAAATGTATTCTAAGGTCGAAAGGTAGGCGGGACAGCACGATGCGTAGCAACAAAAGGGCCCATTCGCCCACTGGTAAATCCAGCCGCCTCAACGTATTACAGGCCACCAAGACTGGATCCAACAGGTCCGTACGTAGTCTAGCTCGGTCACTAAGCAGCGGGAGGATCAGAAGCTGCTTAACATGTTCATCCGCAATTTGCCGGACGTTGGCGTATCTTCTGGCTAGGAGGTCCCGAGCAGTCTGGTAGGCGTCGTCCGACAATCTCAAATGGCCGACGACGCTCAGGGCCTCCCCTTCCAGTAAGACCAGGTGGTACGCCATCTTCTGGCTCGGGGTCACGTCACTCCGGGCGTCCACAAGGCTGTCGAAAATACCAACGAAGGTCAGCTTTTCGGAAAGGCCCCGGAGAACCTTGGCAAGTCCAGAGTTGGGAGTCGTCCCAACAGCTCCGGCTGAGACTGCTTCCGAAAGGAGGCGGGCATCCGAGCTTCACGCGCCTCCTCGGCATATCTGCCTTCAGCCTCGATTAACTCGTCCGTGAGCGAAAAGAACTACTCGTAGTCTGCGAAGCAGGAGTCCAGGACTCCCTTTTCCACATCCGAATCCTCGAGCTCATTGTAAGCCTCCTCCACTGCAGACCTTCGAGCATCGACCTGCTCGAACCGCTTCATCAAGATATGGACCCTATCCGGTCGACCTATCAAAGCATGGGCGCTGTTGGCCCAGCGTAACTCAGTCCGCAGGCAACGGATTAGCATCTTGGGCGAGGACATCACTACTGAATACAAATTACGACGCGGCTGGAGCACAATTACAAAAATAACAAATAACAAATACAACAAAAAATTAACAGTTTACAAATGCAGTTCCTACCAAATCGAGTTGAATAGAAATTATACAAATACGAATTACTACTTATCAAACCAAATACAATTTAGCAGAAAAGAAAAGACACAACCCAAATTAACAAATAACAAATACTAGTGCGATCAAATCAAGTTAAATTCAAATTGCGTAAATACAAATTACTACTCTGTAGTTAGAATACAAATTACAATACGAAAATACATAAACGAAGATACACATCACGGTCAATCAACAAAAAATACCTAGCTTGGAAATCGACCCTTCGATAAGTAATCCACTACAACTATCCGACAACGATAATTAACCGATTACGTAAAAATAACCATCTACCTACATGACGCAAACTCCCGCTTGAGCCCTAAACGGGCGCGGCTTTTCAAATTACCCTCTAACAACAAAAAAGCAAGCCACAAAAGAAAAGAATTTTATTATTACGTATATAAAAAAAATATTTTTACGTATTACGGACGGGCGTGATTGTAGACACAAAATTAAACCAATCAACCCAACGCTCCCTGCCACCAAAATTGTTTAATTTTTATCAAACACCATGGTCGGGATCGACCGGGAATCGATCCCGGAATCGCGCTCTGCTACCAAATGTTACGGTCAGCAGCTGCTTATCCAACAGTAGAGTCCCCCGGGCCCATAGAGGGAGAACCTACAAGCAGGTGTTGGTCGGGCCTGCTACACGCCGAAAGTGGAAAGTTTCTAATTACAATAAACAATCAGGGGGAAGCGTTCTATTCTAATAAAGGGAGCTTACTTACCTCTATCCAAGGCGACTGGTCCCTTAGGATTCGGTCAGGTCGCATGTGGATGTATAGTGCTAGGAAAGTAAGGGTCAGTGATGTGTATCTGGGTGTGGCTGGTAGTGTTATTGACCTTATTAGACCGTTACCATCCGCAGCAGTTCGGACCTCCGCACCGCTCCCACTGCTCACCGTCCACAATCACTTTCTTCGTTTCTACGATGACAGTCCCTTCACTCTGTCGTACGATTAACTACCTTACAGAAGCCACTAACTCTCGTTTGTTATAAAGCTTAACACGCGAGACCGGATCAATGGTCACTACAGTTTTGTGTGGCCACAGTTATTTCTAGAATATCAAATACCGCACTAGTAGCTAATACAGTCGAATCCACTTATACGGACTCAGCGTTAAACCCAAAAGTCCCGGGTGAAGCTCTCAGCAAGGAATACGCGCTACAATTCCCAGTCAGTATATTTACTATACGCGCCTACCATTACGAGTTCACGACAAAATGGATATATCTATCGCAGCGATGAATTTGTACTGTGTTGTCCTTGCGTGTCCTCGACACGACGGGACGTCAAAACCGGTATCGTAGAGGCGCGCGCGCCCTCTGACGTCAATTATTGACATTAGCGCTTGGCGCGAACTTGAACTTGAACTTGGTATATATATATATATATATATATATATATATATAGTGTATAAAATAATATTATTTTGTCTGCCACTCCACGTGTCTGGCACGCTCAATGTCTGTAGATCTGAACGAAGCTTTACCCTTAATTCGTAGTAGTACTGTCGTAGTGCGACCGTAGCATAGGGCAGATTGTATTCTGCCTGGACATTTCTTGACAAGCCGCCATAACATGACTTGGACTATAATTTATAACTTTTATCTTCTGTATTTATATTTATTCTATAATAGAATTTATAAATATCAAAAATACGACAACACCTATATAGTAATATCACCGACAATAGGTTAAGATGCGGCTGGCGAAAACCGAATAATTTATCTATTCTGCACATATATACAATACCAGGGGACTATTTTGATACACAACTGCATTCGTTTTTACACCTTTTTCTCAAAAATGTACCTCTGTTAAGCCCCTATAAGAAACTCCCAACCATACCATGAGCGAGGATGGAAAATGACCTCGTTGGACACGCGGAAAACGGTTGCTCGCTTCTTCACTACTGTGTGCGTACACCTTATCATTTTGTTTGTTGTAGCTCTCTTCTACGGTAAAAATTTTTTCATCCGAAAAAAGAATTTCCCGATATTTTTTTCCCGCGTACCGCTTCAACAAAGCGCAGCATCTCTTCAGTCTCAGGTCCATTAGACGTGTCAAACGATGTCCTGTTTGTCTTCGATATGCCCGAAGCCCTAAGTCTTCATTTAACACCCTTTTCACCGTGGTTCTGCTTAACCCCATCTGAAGGGCCAACAGTTTCCGCTTACGTTTGGGATTTCTTTGAATTCGCGCCTTCACAGCTTTTATCATTGCTGGAGTCCTAACAGACCGAGGGCGATCACTTCTTGACCTG
This sequence comes from Parnassius glacialis, assembly GCA_033319125.1. Taxonomy (NCBI): domain Eukaryota; kingdom Metazoa; phylum Arthropoda; class Insecta; order Lepidoptera; family Papilionidae; genus Parnassius; species Parnassius glacialis. The sequence goes on along the minus strand of JAVANC010000022.1, from coordinate 5,356,725 downwards.
TCATCTACACTAGAGTCTTCATTGTATCGTTTGATGGTACGATAAACGAATCTATTGTTAAATTCAAATTTTTCAGTATGTCAAAAATTTGAATTGGCGCGTAACCGCAACGATGCAACGCAATAACTGCAACACGGTCTTCTTTAAGCTCTCCATATTTAAAAATGAGTAAAATTATAAAAAGTATACAGTTTTATTTTTATGAATAATTCGAAATTCGAATTCAATAAACTTTTTTGTGGCCAGCATTCTAAAAGAAAACTTTTTACTGTGTGACAATACTTATGACCTGACAGCGTATTTAGTATAAAAGCGTAGTGTTTGAGGTAATCGAGGCAGTGCAGCTCCAACCCATATTTAGTTCATATCGCACACGCCGTTCGCGGCTTTTGTACATTATTTGTATTAATTTAATATTGGGGAAATAAACCAAAAGAACTTCCGGAATTAGGTGTAAAGTTTTTTTTTTTTTAAAAAAACACCTTCAGAGCGGCCCTCCTAACAGTACGATCGACCCTTAAGTATGGAACAAATGCAATACAGGCACTATTGCTTGTCGGCAAAAATAGTTAAAAAGGCGGTAACCACCTTTGCTACGCTCTCACAGAATACCAGAGTAAAATAGCAGCTTGACGTTGCTGTGTTTCGTATGGTGAGTGTAGAGAACCGGAGACTCGTTTTACTGGAAATGAGGTATTCCATCTTAGTCCTCACGGGTGACAACGTATCTGCATTTAGATTTGTAACAGAGGATAGATGTAGATGTCTATGGGCTGCAGCAACCACTTACCATCAGGTGGACTGTGTGCTCGTTTGTCACCCTTTAATATAAAAAAAATTATCATAACAGCTCATTGAATTCCACTTCTGAACATGTAGGAGCCTCATAGGTTGGTTCTTAAGAGGATATTTATCATAGTTGCCTCGCTTGTCAAACGGGTTGTTAACCACAGTTTCTTATTTTCTAGTTGTTATTAGAAAGACGCTGCTTCCCATATCGTGGTACCCCCCCCCCCCCCCCCCCCAATTCACATCTACGCCGAGACGATATGGGGTAGTGCATATTCTTTTACCGCCTACATGGTCAGCCAGCGTAACAAAAGACCATGCTTAATATACGAAAAAAATAAATAAATTCAAAAACAAATTATATCTCATGTGACTTCAAATTACTGAAGGTTTTTTTATTTTATTTTATTTAATAAGGCTTACTAACTAAATACATATAGAAAAAATTATTATGAGGTGCACTTAAAAAAAATTGTATATATGCATTTAAATTAAAGGTAAACACAACATATAATAAAAGACTTCCTTTAAGGAGAACGGTAACCTATAAAACTATCACTACAAAAAATAACAAAATTAGAACAAACAATAAAAAAAACTTAACTTATACGAGTATAATGTAGGTAAAAGGTTTAGTTCTGAAGGCTAGAACAAAGGGTTTAAAATAATTACTATTTCTTTGGCTTCCGTTCCAGTAATTTACTCCAATTAAATCAATTTACAAGCGCAAAAAGGTTTATTAACATCAACAATGTTTTATAGCGTGAAGAGATATTTTATAAAAACAAAAGATTTATTGTCCTCAATGTTAATCTTCTTATTTATTTGTTAATTGCCATGAATTTTGAAAACGCTTATATTTATTTTAAATGAGAAATTAAGAATATTATTATGACAATAAATTTACTTTATTATAAGAAAATTTCCAAAGTTTAAAAAATAAACTACGCCCGCAGCCCCAGAAGGTGCGTTATGCTATTCACATGATAATATGTTAGTATACATGCACATAACGTATGTGTGTTTATGAATGCTTGTGTTTTTCTAGACGATCTCCAGTAGCCTAGAGGGCAAACTTTGAAGTGGGGAAGGTTATGTAGGCATGCATTATAATAAGTTAATTATATGTTTATTTTAATGATAAGGGAGACAAGCGAGCACACAGTGCACCTGATGGTAAGTGGTTGCTGTGGCTCATAGACATCTACATATATCCTCGTTTACGAATAAAAATGCAGATGCGTTGTCACGCGTGAGGACTAAGATGGAATGCATCTTTTCCAGTAAAAAGGGTCTCCGGTTCTCCACACTCACCATACGAAACACAGCAGTGTTAAGCTGCTATGTTGCACTGGTATTCTGTAAATTTGAAGACATTTTTGTTTGAACCATAGTTGCTCAAGCGCTCGCTGTAAATTTCACTTGACGCGAGCAACCCGTGTTAGATATCCGTTGGTGTTATGCACGGTGGTGAAGGAAAACAGTGTGAGAAATTCTGTATAACTTAAGATTTATAAAACTATTTCGAAGACATTTAGTGGTTGTAAAATTACCTTACTTCATTTTTACTTTTTCTTTTTTACTCTATTAATGCTTTGTTTTTAAAGCGGTTAAGTCACGCTGCAGCTGTATTGTGGTTGCAGCGCTAAGCGGTCGGCTCGATCGGGAAGGATCACGCTCTCACAAAATACCAGCTTAAAATAACATCTGTTTCGTATGATGAGTGTAGAGAACCGGGCGCCTTTTTATTGGTTACTAAGCATTAGCTTAGTCCTTTGATATGACAACACATGTACATTTTATTAAATGGAAATTTCTAAGGGCCACAAAATCCACTTACCATCAGGTGGACTACGTGCTCGTTTGTAGCCCTTATTCTATAAAATACTGTTTTAAATATAGTTATTTTTATGAATATTTAGAAAAAAAAAGTTTAGCTTATAACCAATCCAATGATTGCAATTTCTTTATTTTCGGAGATATTACATTTAGAAGTAGTGTTGGCTAGAATTTGAGACGGCAAATTTCTAATTAAATAAACATTTAAAACCATTAGTAAACTAAACTTAACAAAATTTAAATTGTAAGTAAAAAGTGTAAGTCAATTTAATTTGTGGCGTGTAAAACTTGATCTATATTTAATGAGTTCCTGTTCAAAAGATAGAAAATTAACGAATAATTCACTGGCCTCAAGGCTAATTGCTCTTTGAAATTGATTTCTAAATTTAAATCTCTTTGATTCTAGTTAACTCCAAAGTATTAACAATTTCCCTAACAGTATTTCACGATGAAAGATATTTGAACGCTAAATTATTTATTTTATATTTCGTCCCCGTAGAGCAAAAGTCATTAAGTTAAAAAACATCAAACTAATTAATTGTTTTCTATAATATATCTGACTTAGTTGTGAATTAGTGACTTTTCTCTCAGTTCTATATTATTTTGAAGATAACTAACTAGACTTAAGTAAAGTGGAACTAACTTATAGATGTACGAAATGTGTATTGTAAATACTACTTAATGGAATGTTCGAAGCTTGTATGGTAAGATTTGTTTTGAATAATGGCATGATTAAGTAATGAAACTATTGTAATAAATTCAAGCAAGTTTTATTGCATGAATTATTCAAAAAAATCAACAAAATACTATAAGTTTTAAATAAAAACAAAAAAGCGGAAATTGGATCAAATTGAGCGTATATCGAAACCACCCCCCCCCCCCCCCCCCCTACACACACACACACACGTTCCGTCCAGTATAAAGTAAAGTGTAGGTGCAGAGCGTGAGAGATTCCACTTAAGTCATTGTACGAGTGAGGTCATTCTACGCTTGCTAAGATAGAGTCGTGGTTTTTTTTTTAATAGGATGAGGGTGATAAACGAGCACACAGTCCACCTGATGGTAAGTGGTTGCAGCGGCCCATAGACATCTACATCTATCCTCGTTTGCGAATCAAAATGCAGATGCGTTGTCACCCGTGAGGACTAGATGGAATGCCTCATTTCCAGTAAAAAGGGCCTCCGGCCACCTGCACTCACCAAGCCAAACGCAGAGGTAAACCTCTACTTCACACTGGTATTCTGTGAGGTCGTGGTACCACCCCGGTTCGAGCCGGCCCATCCGTGCGACAGGAAAAGCTGCCGCGTGGCTCTACCACTGTTAATACTCTCAATCTCTACCACGGTTCTGTCCGTTGTAGTGATTCTTCTGGTACAGGTGGGAGGGAGGGACTGTCATGTGTTACATTGACACAGTACCCAGTGTTACTATTGGTTTGCAAACTTTGGTATTATCACGTAATTGTGTCTTCATGTTACATCAGTGTGTGGTTGTGACGGGAATATAATAATGTATGGTCGAACTGTAATGGCGTATACTGAACGTAAAGTGCACTTACGCTGTTTTATTGCCGTCCATGGTTAATGGAGAACTTATATAGTGACAAATGGCGCCTGTGTTCAAGACTGGTGAGATTAGTTTTAATTAGATTCAGGTCACCAATAATCCTCTTAGCACGCCTTTCTGTTGAGTCCAAATCTGCTAGCTGGCATTTTATATACACAGGCCCATTTATTATGGCAGTAATACTCCATGCACGATCCGACTTGCGCTTTAGTATTTTAGTACTTTTAACTTTAGGATAACCAGCTGTCATGGCGTGAAGTACCGCTGCATCTTTATTAGGCTTTGAACAACTAAGTCCCCCCGTGACCATGCATGCTACAAAAAATACGAAATGTCAAAAAAATAATGCAAGATATTCGTAATAACTAGTTAATTTTAAAATTTTATTTAAAGTCTTTTTTACTAATTCATTCAAATAAGCAATTTATTATCGATAAAAAACAGAAATTGAATAAACTACTTTTTGAGATACGCCACCAATTTTGTTACAAAATAAGACATTCGGGTGCTAAGTGTATAGTATTATTTTAACGTATTTATGACCTTACATTTTCTTGCAACGATTTTCCCGTCTATATTTTTGATTATATATTATTATAGCTAAATAGGATATTTGGTAAAGCGTATCTAAAAGGATTCTCTCTCTCCCAATGGTTTGCAACTGATTTTGACAAAATCCATGTGAAAGTGAAAGTGAAAGTGAGATGCTAGCTTAACGATCCTTGGTTCATATCCCAATTAAATAAATATTTTTGACAAATATTAAAAGTTATTTACTTCGTTGAGAGGAATTCATCTAGTTCTAGTTTTTTCTCTGTGTGTATGGTTTTTAAACCCCGACGAAAACAGAGGGGTGTTTTAAGTTTGTAGTGTGTACCTGTGCCATTATATCTCCTGAACGGATGAACCGACTTTGATTAAGTTTTTTTTCTTTGTTTGAAAGGTATCTTAATCAAAGGTGTTCTTAGCCATATTCTAAGAAAATCTGTGCAGTGGTTGATGGTCATCAGCCCTTTTTGTTACAATTGTATTAAATTCTTTAAGTTATATATAATTTGCTTAATATATAACACTTTACTTATTAACGTATTTCCATGAATCTCATATTAATACTTTAGTAACAACTATTATTTTGTAGCGTTATGTTAAGTTAAAGCAAATTTGTCCCCTGGGCGGTGTAAGAGGTGAATATAATGGCGAATGCAAGAAAGATCAGGTAGAAACGCATTACATGTAATGTATTTTCCTGAGTATGCATTATGAAGCTTTCGTAAGAGACGTGCATGTCGTACCATTTGTAACATAGAACATTATATATCGTAATTTGGATATTATAATATAATGAACATTTTGTAAAAGGAAAAAATTAAAGAGAACTTTTAAGTGATAATTTGTGGGAAAAAAATTGTGCAGTTCATACGCGGTAGAAGGTATAGCTTCTGAAAACTAAACTTAGCAAGTACCTATTAGTTATTAGTAAAATTGCTTTGTAATATTGCTATGTAATAGTACTATGTACTTCATTCTTTAGGTAAAGTCATTTTATCAAACAAAGATTTATTTACGCATAATTAGACGCTAGATGGCCAAAATACGGCTAATTTAATATAAATTGGCTTTATGAAATCGTGGATTCTTATGAATACATTAGATTTGGTAATATTGTTCAATGTGGTTAATTTTATTTATTTAATAAATTTGTTAACTTTTATCCCTGTTTATTTTCACATATTTAAATTAACCATCGTTTTAGCTCCACACAAAAAAAAACGAGATAACAGGAAATACTGTATACTGTATTTTATCTCATTCTCTCGCAAGCTAAATCTTATAATATATGCATTTGTTTGTCTAAAAAATTTAAATTTAAATACAAAGTAACAGCCAAATTCAAATATCTAAATGAATAATAATTTCAACATAACAACTTCTGAAGTCGGGGTGTTAAATATTCTAGGCATAACGTAGCCTTAGCACCGTCTTCTGATGCTGTTACGTGGAAATTTTTTGAGTTGGGGTTTTAATTTTATTTTTCGAATTAAAATCCAGCTACAACAAATGTTTTATCCTAAAGGGACGTAAACCGTATTTCGTCACTGGTCATAAAGTTCGGTGTTCATTTAGATCTGCATCTAGAAAACAAACGTTTCGACGATTAAATCGAACCTTCTACCTAATGAACTTTGTAGTTTTTCTTTTAATAAAATTCTTCTAGTAATTTTAAATTTATAAAATTTGCTTAAAATTAATTTTTCTAACGCCTTTGCACTTATTATGTTTTTTTTTTATAGAAGAGGGGGCAAACGAGCATGCAGCTCATCAGATGGTAAGTACCCATGAAGAACCGCAACACCAGGGGAATTGCAGGTGCGTTGCCGATCTTTTAGAAAGGAGTAGGTGCTTATCTTGAAGATCCCTAAGTCGTATCGGTCCGGAAAAATCGCTGGTGGTAAACAATTCCACACAGAAGTTGTACGAGAAAAAAACATCCTATTAAAACGCACAGTAGTGGAGATGGTGAGGATGGTATCGTGAATTTTGACGCGATGTGCGTTCGTGAAATTTGAAGGCTGGAATTAATCCAAACAATTGCTCAGAGCACTCCCCGTGGTAGATGCAATAGAAAATGCAAAGGGATGCAACATCCCTACGCAGCGCCAGTGAATCGGGCCGATCAGAAAGAACTCGGTCGTCAACGATTCGAACCGCTCTGCGCTGGATGCGAACAGGTGGAAGGAGCTGACACTGAGGTGCCCCGGCCCAGAGATAAGAACAGTATTCCATGTGAGGCCGAACTTGCGCTTTGTAAAGTTGCAAGCGATGTACGGGCATGAAATACTGTCCCGCTCTGCTGAGCACGCCATGCTTTTCTGAGGCCATTTTGGCCTTCCCTTCCGAGTGACCACGGAACTTCACACTATTCGACATGTCGACACCAAGGATTCTGATGCTAGCCGTGGTAGCAAGGGGAGTGGATGGTCCAAAAAATTATTAATTATATTAAGATGTTAAAATTAGAAGGTAAATCAACGGTGTTCATATAAACGCACATAGCATTCCGGCCCACTTCCCCGATATGCTGACAACTTTTACTTGTGAAAATATACTTGCCGTTCTATTCTTATTTTTGAATCGTGGCTGAATCCCTTTCTTCCCTCTTCCTGTTACAATCTTCCTGGCTTCTAATTAATACGTAACGATCGCTCGGTAGGTGGCGGTGGAGGTGTTGCCATTTATCTACGTTCACACATTCCTTTCACTATTGTCGATTTATCTGCACAACCACCGTCACCACTGTGGCGATAGATGGAAAAGGGGAGATCTCCTGCCGGGCAATGTGTTCTGCCCGGGGAGCGGCCGACGCTCCGAGGGGTAGTTCGGAGCTATTCGATATATGCTGCTTTAACTTTGGAACTTTGTTAGCGCGATTTAGGCTTCGATGTGTTTCGCTTGTGGCGCGACGATAGCGCCGCCACATCACCCCCCTGCTCACTATACTATACCCGGGCAGAACACCTTACCCGGCGAGAAATCTCCCTTTTCCCTTCTACCAGGCACAGTGGTGACCCCGACGTGATATGAATACGCAACCAACAACTTTCGGAAACTACATGTATTATATATATTGCTTGAATTGTTGTATCATATAGGTCATCATCGGGGAAAAATTTATCAAGAAGAGCTTGAACAGTTTCCAGACTGGTGGTAGTGTATGAACCATCGCTTTTGTTTAGTGTTGCTTGATTTAATAATTCTGTTTGTAACGGACCATACATCCTCCTTCCCTTGCCTTTCACAAAAGTCTCTGAAGTTTCGCGTGGAAGTTTCTCTGAAGGTTTTTGAGTAAGCATATTTTAAACGTTCTTTTCCCAATAGGGCTTCTTTAAGTAGTTTTTTTTTCGGCGGAGTTTTTGTATGTTGTGATAGTTACGTATAAATTGTTTCTTGAGACATTCAAGTTCATCTGTCCACCAATGGCAACGGTATTGTCGACCAGTTATATGTATTAGGGTTTGGGTCCCGGGATGTCTCGTGTTCCGAATTTCCGGGACTTTTCGTAATTTTAGTTGTCTCGAGTCCCGGTACTTTCGGGTCGAGACTCGAGATGAGACAAGAGTGACTGAATTTTTATGTAACCATTTTTATTTTCAAGTAATTGAAGTAGCCTAGCACCATGTGTTAGTTTAATGAATAATTACTTGGTCTACTACGTCACTACTGAGTACGCAACACAATAAATGAAACAAATATGTGATTATGAGAATTGACAATGAGATTATAAACTATGATTAGATACTAGAATTACAAGATAATAGTAAATTAATTAAGAATCAGTATGGTTATTAACTAAGTTCGTTCCATAACTACGGAGGGGCATACTGAACTGATCGGGAATAGAATATTTCGGATTGAGTTAAAATAAAACCTTTTCTAGAATTTTAACACTGGCCTCTTAGAAACTTATTGACATTGAAATAATTAAAAATAATGTTTTAAAACAAAAACTATGTTGGTTTAAATTTGACACGTCGTTAACAGAAATGGAGCCACGCGTGAACATTTCCGTGGCATAATTTATCACAATTTTCGTCACGGCTTATCTCAAGATAAATGTCTCAACGAACTTGTTTCGATTTATGATGTTAAAGCACCGAGTCAAACGACAATATACCGCTGGTATGCCGAGTTCCGATGGGGTCGTGTGTCGCTCAGCACTGTTTCTTCTGCAGGTCGACCAAGAATAGCGGTCACGCCTGAATACATTGCAGCTGTGCGAACTATTATATTAGATGACCTTCTTGTGACATACGAGCAGATTTGAGCTGTGATCAGTATCGGAATGACTGCAATTCAGTCGATATTACATAATGAGCTGTGTGTAAGAAAGCTAGTTTCCCGCTGGGTTCCCCACAATTTGTCCGAAGAGCAAAAAGCGGCTCGTGTAGATTGGTGCCGGAATACTCTGCAATGCTTCAACGGAGGGAAGTCAAATGCCGTTTATAATATCGTCCCAGGTGACGAATTACGGATTTATTCATACAAACCTGAAAAAAAACATCAGTCAGCATTTTGGGTCAAACCAACGAAAGTGGAAAAAAAGAAGAGGAGGTCAAACCAACGAAAGTGGTTCGCTCCCGCAGCGTGTCAAAGAAAGTGGTCGTTACGTTTAGCTCGAAAAAGGGGCATGTTGCTACAATTCCTTTAGAAGAACGTAGAACGGTTACCGCTGAGTGGTAGGTATATCACGGTTTGTTTGCCAGAAATGATAACCGAACTCCGAAAAAATAACCCGAAACGTCACATCATCTTGCATCACGATAATGCGAGCTCCCATACGGCTCGGAAGACAAATTATTTTTTTAAGCAGGAAAACGTTGAGCTAATGAGCCATCCTCCGTACAGTCCTTACCTGAGTCCGAACGATATTTAAATTTGTAACAACTCTCTATAGAGTGCTCTTTGTTACATATAACACAGTTACGTGTTACCCTACTTGCAGGTATATCCTGAGTTGTGATAGCCGCTTGTCGGTCGTTCCTTTTATTATCTCGGCATTCATAACGCTTACTATTAACGCGATCGCGTATAGACCTCTTTGCGGTTTGCCCGGTTCGCATCCTGATTTCAGGACGTTTCCGTTTTTCAGGTACGTTTTCATTGTTGAATGATGCACCAAATTGTTCACTCAACGATTCAAAAATTTCGCTATCTTCTGCAGTTCTAGCTCCATGAGATACTCAGCTCGACACTCAAACCATCTAAATTTAATTACAGTTCCGAACTTCTCCCCTATAAGACTCACCAACTCGGGCAAGTATAAATACTGCGGTTGATTCAATGCTTGTATCAAAGCAATCATATTCGTTACGTGACCTGTCGAAAGAGCCGACGTTTATGCTATCTTCTGCCAGTCTTGTCATACGCTTGACATTCTCGATTTCGGATTGAATAAGCATCTCAATCCTACCGAAACTTCTTTAGAGAGTGTTCATTATTTCGTCTGGTTCACATAAAGTAAACAACAATAATTTAACCGCTTCTTTAACGGTGCCTTTTAATGCCCTCCTACATTTTGCTCTCCTGAAAAATATCTACGTGTGTATTAATACATCGTTTTGAAAATTATCCATTCACCCGAGTCTCCACCGTAAACCGGTAAATTTGGAGGAAATGAGGCGGGGAGGTCTTATCTTTACCCGCTGTCCTTATTGCACTCACAATGCCTGCTGTGCGTCCCCGAGATTGCGCTTTAGCTCCGCTTCCTTGTGGCGTGATCTCTTGGACGCTTTCTTATCAGCAGTTTTGGGTTGTGTTAAACTAATCGGCACGCTCATTATGGTCTGTCGAACCCAACTCCTCACGAAAATTTCACCTGATTATTCCGCTCTTCATCATCCTTGCTCGAGTCGATTTCCTCTTCCCGGTTGAGGCGTGCTAACTCAAATTCTGACTTAGCTAAAGCAGCAGCTGCTTCCGCTCGTTCAAGCTCCAATTCAGCTCTAAGCCTCGCTGATCGCAACGACCTACTTCCTTTGCGTGACCCATTTTCATTTGTCTGCCCGATCACAGTTTTCGTCGATGCTGCTTCTTCGGTTCCAACTTGACTCACTTTTTTGGCTATCGCTTCACTCCTGGACACGACGGATTTCTGCGCGATGCTGGCTTACGTATCACTGCTGTCCGTCTTGTTGCTTGTTGTTGCCACACACGTTTCCTAGTCCCATGTGTTCGTGGATGTCTCGGTGGTAGCCCCACTCGAAGTAGTAGCTGTAATTGCTCCAGATAATTCCGCTTCTTTCGCCTTCCTTGAAACCCCTGTCCTTGTCCTTGTCCCTTCGAACCTCATACTTTGGTCTTGTGCCCTCTTCATCTTGCAGGAGGGAAATTGTTGGCCTACGGTCCCTAAGGTTCCTACAGCCCTACAACTCTACAACCCTACAACCCCACAACCCTCCAACCTGACAACCCTATCAATCTTCAACGCGGCTTACCGCGGTGAACCGTCCAAGGCTGAATCTGTGCAGGAATGGAAAAGGGAAAAGGAATGCTTTCCACAAGCGCCCTCGCCTGGCAGCAGTAAGTTCCCTCCTCCAACACTCTCACCTGGCAATAATAAATACCGAGCACTTTTGCCTGGCGCGTATGAATGCCAAGTCCTATGATCGACCACAGAAATGTTGAGCAAACTTGCGCAGTGGACGGAATGCCGAGCACACTTGCCTGACAACAGGAATGCCGAGCACACTTGCCCGACAGGAAAAATGCCAAGCCCCTTGCTTGGCCACAGTGAGTGCTTTAAACAAGCACTCGCACCCGGTTGCAGTGAATACTCCACACAAGCACTTGCGCCTGGCCAATCCCGGTTTCATTCTCCCAGCAGCTGTACAGTTTCCACAGGGCTCCCAGGATGGCCTGGTCTTCTTTATTAATTTGTCCTACATCATAACCGTCAGGACTCCTACGCTGGCCTGGTTTTCAACTAATTCTTGGTCTGGTCTCAATTCGGCTCCGATTGACCAACTGAAAGGTTTCACTTTCCCTACTAAGATAGAGAGACCTCTTTCTCTCTCTTGATGTAAACTGTTAAACTGTTAGCTGGTCCCGAACGAATTTACAATGGGTGTTCTTCTCCTTGTTGTCCCCCTTTTGGGACAGTTGTCTCGTGTTGGTCCCCCTTTTGGGATCAGGAGGTTCTACAGGTCTCGAGGTGTCCCTCTCTACCTGGGTATCATCGCGGGGGGCAACGGCTCCCCCGTTCTTGGGTGCTGCGATTGTGCGCAGCTTGTACGTTGGCGTGTTGCGCACTACACGTCATCAGATCGGGCGTCGGGACTCTCACTCGTCGCCGGCGTCCCCGTCGCCGGGCGGGGAGCGTAGAAGTTCACGTGGAAGCGGTCGCCTGTCAGGTGGGCGGGCATGGAGTGGAGCTAAATTTCGAGTCGAACAACCGTCTCGCAGTGCGGGCCACGAATTCATGGATGGATTCAATCTTCAGATCTCTTGAAATAACATCATTCCTGACGTAACAGCCAGCTCCCACGATCACTGTAAGTGCAAGATTCTGCTGGGCTTGCATCCTATTAGGCTGTGTGGGTGAGGTCAACGCGTACCAGGCTGGCACTGCGTATGTCAACCGTGAACGGACGTAGATCTTGTAAATGGTGATTTTGGTTTTTATAGGGAGTTTGGATGCCAGTACAGGATAAAACTTCGCTCACGCAACTCTGGCCTAATGCACAACGTGGTCGACCATCGTGGTCATGCGCAGCGAGCGATCTATCTGGCATCCTACGAGTAGGTAAGTGACGGTAGTTGCCAACCCACGTCCTGACCTCGGAGTTGTAGGGTTGGTGGTGAATGCGTCAGCCTGGTCTTGAAGGCGACGGTTTTCCCGACGTTGACCGTCATCATCAACAGTGGTAGAGCTACGCAGTAGCTTTTGCTGTCGCACGGATGGGCCGGCTCGAACCGGGGTGGTACCACGACCTCACAGAAAGCCAGCGTGAAGTAGAGATTTACCTCTGCGTTTCGCTTGGTGAGTGCAGGTGGCCGGAGGCCTTTTTTACTGGAAATGAGGCATTCCATCTTAGTCCTCACGGGTGACAACGCATCTGCATTTTGATTCGTAAACGAGGATAGATGTAGATGTCTATGGGCCGCAGCAACCACTTACCATCATGTGGACTGTGTGCACGTTTGTCACCTTGATCCTATAAAAAAAATTAAAAAAAATCATTGCTCCCTTGCAATTTACCCCATATCTTTATTTCTTTAAAACATGATTACACAATTTTATTTATAAGAAACACATACAAAGTCTTATCATTATGTTATACATTACATCGTTATCACATAAAAACATATTAAGATATTCAACAAAATACACCTCTTTACAGAACATTTTCAAAGTTATTATTAAATCTTAAATATTTAGCACACATGGTCAAAACAACAAACTTTATTAATAAATATGAATATCTTAACTAATACGAGTACAATAGTTTCATTCACAAATTAAAGGCGCTTTAATATACGCTTTAATTCGACTTTAATTTTCTTATATAAATCTATTATTATTTCACTATTTTAAGCACAAACTTAGGCACTTTGAATACATCGCTGTTCTTATTAATACACACAATAATCCTTAAATATTTATTATTTATTTCTACACATATTACTTATTTGTACTCATTATAGTACATCATTTACACACGGTTTGAGTCCCATACTAAAATGAAAACCAATCTCTGAACGACCCTCATCAACTCAGTAGGAGGCTAGTGTTTTCCTTGTCTAAATTGCAACCATCTCTGTTCTTTATAAAACATTATTTGTTTACATATGTTATTCTTATTACCATTATGTGTCTTATCTCTTATCGTAAGATTAAAATATATTTTTATCTAAAATTAGTATCTAATTTAATACAACTACACTTGCACTACACTATACAACTTTTCTGCCGACTTCCTAAAAGGAGACGGTACTCAATTCGACTGTATTTTTTTATGTGTGTTACCTCATAACTTTGTACTGGATGAACCGATTTCGATGACTCTTTTCTTATATGAAAGCTGATGTTTCTCGTGTAGTCCTATATGAATTTGATCAAGGTCAGACCAATGGTTATTGAGTTATTCTTAAATGACTTATATTGAAGTTGCTTATATTGAAGTCGGCTGTACAAAATTTTTAATTTTAAATTATGTTCGTATTGCATAGCCGATTACTGTGTAACACATGACTAAATTAATCTATAAACAAACTTTTGTGGAATTAACTCTCGACCGGGGAATCGAACCCTAAACTTTCGTGTGATAATTATATTGAAACTATTTACTTTTAATAGCAGCATAATACTTTAATAGCAATAATTTTAAATACGAATTTATTTATATATTTTTTTTAAATGAAAAATGATTATCTATTTCTAAGCGCGTCGCCAAGAAATCTCTACTCCCTCGTTTCGTCATAATCTATCAAAAATTCGTGCGGCTGATGAATATATAACCTAAAATAAAAACAATAATTTAAAATTAAAAATTTTGTACAGCCGACTTCAATATAAGAGACTTCAATATATGTTATTTAAGAATAACTCAATAACCATTGGTCTGACCTTGATCAAATTCATATGGGACCATACGAGAACTATCAGCATTAATATAAAAAAAGAATCATCGAAATCGGTTCGCCCAGTACAAAGTTATGAGGTAACACACATAAAAAAAAACATACACTCGAATTGAGTACCGTCTCCTTTTTGGAAGTCGGCAGAAAATTAAACAACGTCTTTATTTTATTTTTAAGCGTATTCCATAGATAATGGTCAAGTGAAAATGACTTCATCATTATTGTAACTTTTTTTTTGTTTATTAATTGTTAACTTTTATGATAAAAGAGAAAATAAGTAAGGTCATGATACTTTAATAATTTTCGTCCGAGTTAATGTCCGCATTGAATACCTCTTTGTTCTAGGTTGATAATGGATATTAATTTGATACACAAAGGAGAACGACGACACCAAAATCAATTAGCTTGAACCATTGAATAATGGGATATTTATTTAACTAAATGCTCAGGTTTTTATAGGTTTTTAAGCTATTTTCTTTATACATCTGTAACTTACAGCCATTAGAGATTTAAATTTTTTTCTGTGAAAAACATAAATTTATTAATTTGTCATATACAGGTTCTAGCACAGCCGAGATACAACATTTGGATACTAAATCCGAACATTCGATGTGCCCATTACAAAGGCACGTCATGTCATTTATTATAGAATGCTTTTAAAGCACTAAGAAGGGGATAATGCTAACAAGACGATTTACCTCATGTTTAATATTTAGTTTTTAATTGTAAGTGCTTTACAACTTTATAATGTCCTTAATAACATATAAAAGTACAAATCTCAATAATAGCCCTTTCGCTTGAATAATACATTTATACAGATTTATACGTGGTAGGACAACACATAATATAAAAATCAATGTCTGTACTAATACTAAGCCCATGTAGGTTCATTTTATCAACTAAAGACCTAAGTTAATGGATAAGTATTGTAATTTTGCTTGCAATAAAAAAACCTTAAAAGTAACAGGTTAATTCCATTCAATCACAAGTACTCGTAATAAAAATAAATTATGATTTATAATAAAACTGTAGTAAATCATCTATACAATTTATTTATAATGTTTTCTCGTTCAATAACACTTGTTCTTATTATTGCGTACCCATACCATATTATTACTAAATGGTTCTTTTTTTTAACGAAATAGATTTTACGAGCCATGCCACCGTTTGTTACCAAATGTGACATTCGGAAGGGTGAGGTTTACTTTCGAAAAAATTAAAGTAAAGTTGCAGCCTATTTACGTCTTACTGCGGGGCACAGGCCTCCTCTCATTTCTGAGAGGGTTTTAGGGCAAGGAAATGTCCGCCGCGCTGCCCCAATGCGTGTTGGCGAACTTCACATGTCTTCGAAATATTTTTTTCTTATTTCTCAGACATGCAGGTTTCCTCACGATTTTTTCCTTCACCGCCGAGCACGTGGTAAATCAGCACTTAAAATTGCAATTAAAAATTTCATTGCTGTCGGCGGAGATCGAACCAGGGTTGCTCGAGTACTGTGAAGCTTACAGCGAGCGCTAACCATCTGAGCTACCACAACTTTTTTTCGAAATGTTTTCTCTAAATGACTGAGCGGAATTTGAAACTATATCATTGTAACCTTACATATTATTTATGTTCTTATTCATAAGTATTGTAATATTTCCAATATATTATTTCATATAATATTTATTCCAAATTTAATTTATTTTATGCTTTGAAGTTCATAGGGTCCGACTATACGTAGACGTTAGCGTGTTAAATTTATTTTGACTCGCATATATAAAAAAATATTTGTGGGTGCGCTGCACACACACACACGTGTATACTTAGTAACGTTGAACCTATCTACCAAATATATGTATACTTAGTTATGTTATGCCTCTTTACTTAGTACTATGAATTTCAAAGTAGCTAGTTTCCCACTAAATATTCGTAAATTAACTTATATATTTTACTTTATATATTAAATATAATGACTTATATTTGACCTTTAACGGCATAATTAATACTTCATTATTTTTTTGTAAAATCGACTGAGCGTTTCCTTTTTAAACCAATCTAATTGATCTTTTTACCCGACTGCCAAAGAGGGCTTATGATTTTCGCGTGTATCTTGTATGTATGTTTGTAAGTTTCTGTGTTACCTCATATCTTCCAAACGGCTGGATGGATTTCGACAATTCAGGAATCGTAATTTTTTTCCTTCTAAATCTAAGTGTTTTTAGATAGCTGTTTGAAAAAACTAAACAAAATAGCGAATTTTTGGCGCAAAATAGTAATAAGTTAATAGAAAACAAAATACCAAACCTATCGAATAGGGTATCAAAATAAAGAAATTTACACGTGGTAGAGCCATGCTGCAGCTATATTAGTAGTATAGTTGTAGCACGAACGGGTCGGCTCGACCAAAGCAGGACCACGCTCTCAAAGGTACAAGCGTAAAATAGCAGATTAACACTGCTGTGATTCATATAGTGAGTGTAGAGGCCGGAGACCCTTTTTACTGGACAAGAGGCATCCCATCTTAGTACTTACGGGTGACAACACATCTGAATTTTTATTCTTTCTTTAGTATGGATGTAGATGTCTATAGGTCATAACAACTACTTACCATCAGGTTGACTGTGTGCTCGTTTGTGACCATATCCTATAAAAAAACAGTATTTGCGAAGTGACTGCAAACTCGTAAGAAAAAACCTAAGTTTCTTTAGGCCTTACTTTTACTTTCCTCCAATTTTTTGTTTTCTATTACAACTTTTTTGTCGTTTACAAATTTTACTACCACAACGTAAAAACATGTTAGTAATATGTTTTGAAAATTTTGAGAAAACCTGTGGCTTAAGTTAAATAAATGTAAACATCGAGCGCAATGACGTTGCCCGTGGGTAAGCATCTTACGCTATCACAGTAAAATGGAGGGAATATCACTAAAGTCAGTGTCATAATGGTTCTGTTGTTTGCGATTGAATTTCCTCATTCGACTATACTGTCGTAAGTCACTCCGAATACAAGCAATTTTAGCTTTTCTTTTCTTAGTTCTTAAAATTATCTAAACATAATTGACAAGTGAAGCTGGCTGCCTGGATCGTTCGCTAAGACGAGACTAGGCCGAAACGCATATAATATCTTATTTACTTTTAGTATTTGTACTGATTTTAAAGCTAACATGTGTGGAGTGGGCTAAGCCCACGCTGGCCTTTTTATACTTGTTTTACATAACCAGAGGCTTTGCTGTCGCACCTTTTATGAGATTTATGCTGTTATATAAAAACTTTATTTTTTACTTTTTAATTAGTGTCTATTATCGGTCTTTCGAGCCGGATCACTATATTATCGGTAGGAATATAGGACTGTAAAACTAAAGGCGTTTTAATGGTTTCCAAAAAACAATGTAATATCAATCATAGAAAATAATAAAAAAGTATAAAAATATGCAATACTGCACAGGTTGAATAACTGAAATCTTTTATTTATTAATTATTATACTATGTAAAAAATCTGCCAGTCGTATGAAGTAGGTCAAAATCACTTAGCGCGAGAAGGAAAGGGTTATGCTAGAAATTTCTCTGCGGAAATTAAATCCTTAACAGTAAATCAGTAAACTTAAGTTTCTTAAGCATGCGGAACCGATAACCAATGGAGGAAAAAGGTTCTTGATTAGCAGACTCGTACTAGCAAATTATTTGGCAATTTGGCCAAATTATGGAAAATCGTTGGGGTTGGCCTATGTAGGACTTTAGTGATCGTGATACTATGATGTGCAAAGAACCCGATTGCATTTTTTTCGTTAGAATAAGATTCATGCAAATTCCGTATTCTTTCACGTTTTCTGTAAAAGTATTATTATAAGTATAAATGTCGTCCTGGATACTCTGAGTAAGACGACGCATCTCACCTTCGAAATTTGACAATAAATTTGGGGCTAAATGACAAATTTCTCCTTCTAGAGAAATTATCGTGTGTACGGAATGTAATGACTAAGGTGCAAGGAATTGAGGTCACTCACCACTGCGTTTGCTAGTTCGAGGTTGCCACTTAAGAACCTTTCTTCCCTACCGGTTGTCGGTTCTTCAAGTAATATAGCCGGCCCAGTCATAATGGGTCTGGCCACCCAATTTTGATAAAGGTATTAAAAAATTGTATAAAAAATTACTAATTCAACGGTATTCTTATTTTTTTTTCTACCTTTAAAAATGACTGAAATATTGATGAGTAAAATGGTGTTTTACGGTAAGAGCGACCGCTTTGCTCCACATCGCGATGTGACGTCACAAAACGACACGTCGATGCCGCCAGTAGTCTTTATTGTTATATTTTTCTTATTCTCTCCATATTTATTACTCCATATTTTTCTTGTCATGTTATTTATTTATCAGTAACCTTTATTTTCTGTTTTTCTTTTAACTTGTGTTATATCACGCCCCTTGGGAATAAAATTATGACCTAAGATACAGATTTTACCTAGTTTGGCACCAGTTTTTCACCTAACAACAGTATTGTCTCAGATGTAAGCACATATTTTTTGTTTTCTGAATGAATATTGTTGGTGAAAATAAATATGTAAATAAAAAAAAATAATTTTACTTGAAAAAAAATCATATAAAAGCTAAATGTTCAATACTTTAGTTTATACATCAAATCAAATAGTTTATTTGTGATTCACAGATTACACAAAGGTCTTATTTAAACACAAATAAAGTTCAGTCTGTGTTCAGCCTCATGGGCATCATCATCATCATCATCGCCATTACAGCCCTTCACTGTGGACTTACCACTGCTGAACATAGGCCTCACCCAAGGAATGCCACAAAGTACGGTCCTGAGCCACCTGCATCCATCGACTTCCTGCATGTCTTACCAGGTCGTCACTCCATCTAGTGGGGGGTCGCCCTACACTTCGAGTACCGGTACTGGACTGCCATTCGAGAACCTTTCTTCCCCATCGGTTGTCGGTTCTTCGAGCTATATGGCCGGCCCACTGCCACTTCAGATTACTAATCCGTTTGGCTATGTCGGTTACTCTGGTTCTACTGCGCATATCCTTATTTCTAAGTTTATTACGCAGAGAAACCCCGAGCATAGCTCTCTCCATAACTCGCTGAGCGACCTTGAGCTTCCTCATACGGCCAGCAGTGAAGGGTCTCAGATCCGTAAGTCATCACTGGCAACACGCACTGGTTGTACAATTTCGTTTTCAGGTTTTGAGGTATGTCTAACGAGAAGATGTGTCGTAGTTTCCCGAACGCTGCCAAGCCGAGTTAAATCCTCATGGGCATACATATGTCAAATATTATTAATAGTTCATTGATTAAATTATTCATAATAATAGATTAGATTATTAGATTAAATTATTCATCATAAATAATATTGATTACATTGGATTAGATTAGATTATTCATAAATTATTAGTTCAAAATTATTATATAGTCGTTGGGTTTATTATAAGTATTACGTCATCTAATACAGTCAAACGGACATTAACTCTGACATTCGATATAATATGTAGGTAAACGACCGTATATTTCCGAGCGCGCGGTTAGTACTTCCTGGTATATAGTGTATTATCTATGGTTAGTACTGAACTTAGCAAGTTCCTACTGCAGGTTCCCTCTCTCGGATTGTGACGTCACGTCACAGAGAACGAGCGGGTAAAAATTAAAAAATATTACGAAATTTCAGAACATTATAACTTTCGTATTTCTGCACCAATTTAGATGAAACAAAAACTATTGTTATTTTCATAAACATAGCTTTAAAGCTTATTACTAAGGTTTTATTCTCAATTAAGAACATGTAGGTGTGACCCATTCAGCTTACTGATTCGTTAAAATATGTTGGTTACTGTGGTCTGATGCTTGTGAAAATATCCTAATTTTCAAGACTATCAAGCAAAAGACTCTTCTCCATAACCCTTTGAGCGATATTGAGTCCTTAGTAATTTGTGATGAATAAAAATGCTCATAAACCGGTTAGTAAATTTTGCATCAATATTTTATTTAAAAAAGATGTTTTCATGCTCCCTCTACGAGGTAGCATTAATACCTCTATTCCTTTAATACAATCCCTCCTATTAAATGACATGAAATTTCATTTATTATTTAAATTCCATAATCCAAATGACTAGAAACATTTGTATAAAAAATTCAAAACAAGACAAAGGGACTAATAGAAATACATAAACAATTTTCACGAGTTATTAATAAGTCAAGTTCTTTAACTTTTAATAACTAACGCCAATAAGTAGAATAGCAATGTTAATATGAATGAAATCTCCGTTAATCTTATATGCCGATAATTCCATCAATCAAATAAAAAATGAAAGATCGATGTAGTCATGGAAATGTGATTAGAGCTGATTTTCGCTGGCGGATAACATTATTTTGTCTAGACTGTCTAGTGTAGTGTAGTCTAGTGGATGTAAGCACGACTGCTGTCCGGGTTTGAATCCTGGATCAAGCCTTAATCCGTTATTGTGTTTTTTTTGTCAAGAAATGTTCGGAAAGCACGGAAAATTGGACCTGTGCCTGAACACTCTCCGTTCGTATCGCCTGTGTTTGCGCGTGCACTTGTTAACTATAACCATGTCCTGTCCAGATGACTTGTCTCCGACGAGACTGACCGCCGTGACCAAAATTTGGCTTGGAGGACATGATTAATACGGCCTAGATTCTATTATTTTACCTTTAAAACTGTAAGTTTGCTGACTTCATCATCATCATCATCATTACAGCCCTTCACAAGTCCACTGCTGAACATAGGCCTCCCCCAAAGAATGCCTCAAAGCACGGTCCTGAGCCACCTGCATCCATCGACTACCTGCATATCTTACCAGGTCGTCACTCCATCTAGTGGGGGGACGCCCTACACTTCGCCTGCCGGTACGAGGCTGCCACTCAAGAACCTTTCTTCCCCATCGGTTGTCGGTTCTTCGAGCTATATGGCCGGCCCATTGCCACTTCAGCTTACTAATCCGACTTCAGTAATTTTAATTTTGACGTGGTTATGTCTCCTATAAGACTCGCCGCAGAAGAACACAAAAACTTTTCGATCACACTCTTAATCCCATGGCTGTTAGACGAGAGATGAAGCTACAGTATTCAACAGATTCGATAGCATTCAGGCAACTGAACAGACAGATCTCCAAATACATGCGGCGGGACTTAAGCAACTTCAATACCGCTTGTATTGAAGAAGCGATCGAGCGGAACCAAGGCTCCAAAGTCTTTGACAGAGATCTGTCTGCCAGAAAGAGCCAACTGTCAAAGCTGAAGACCGAATGTGGCAGCGTCGTTTCCGGGGCACCTGAGATTTTGAGTGAGATTGAGAGGTTCTATGGGCAGCTGTACACATCATCGTCAAGACCACACGCAAGTGTGCATAACGATCCAAGAGCGAGTCTTATCCGACACTATTCCGATGATATCCCGGACGTCAGTCTGAGCGAGATTAGAATGACTCTCCAGCACCTTAAAAACGACAGGGCCCCAAGCGAGGATGGAATTACAGCGGAGCTTCTGAAAGCAGGTGGAAAACCGGTACTTCAAGTCCTTCAGAAGCTGTTCAATTCCGTCCTCCATGGTGGGACTACTCCGGAGGCGTGGAGCAGAAATTCGGTGGTCTTGTCCTTCAAGAAAGCTGACAACGCTCTCTTGAAGAACTACAGACCGACTTACCTTCTGCGCCGCGTCTACGTGATGTTATCGAGAGTCATTACGAATCGTCTCGCACGCAGACTTGACGATTTCCACCCTCCCAAACCATCCGATTTCCGAAAAGGCATTAGTACCATTGACCACATACACACCCTTCGGCAGATTGTACAGAAGACAAAGAAGTATAATCTGCACCTTTGCCTTGTGTATGTAGACTATGAGAAAGCCTTTGATTCCGTCGAAATTTGGGTGATGCTGCAGTCCCTTCAGCGGTGCCAAGTTGACTGTCAGTATATCGAAGTGCTGAAGTGTTTGTACGGTAGGGTTACGATGGCTATCCAAGTTCAGAACCAGAGTACGAAACCTATCCAAATGCAGAAAGGTGTAAGACAGGGTAACCTTATATCCCCGAAACTCTTCACCACGGCATTGGAAGACGTTTTCAAGCTACTGGGCTGGAAAGAATGCGGTATTAACATTAATGGCGAGTACATCACCTTCAATTTACTGACGATATAGTCCTTATGGCAGAATCGCTGAATGACCTAAGCACTATGCTCAATGACCTCAATAGTGTTTCCCAACGGATAGGTCTTCAGATGAACATGGACAAAACAAAAATCATGTTTAACGTCCATGTCAGACCTATGCCGGTAGTTGTTTGGACCACTAAGCTTAAAATTGTTGATGAGTATGTTTACCTGGGATAAATAGTCCGACTAGGTAAGTTCAACATCGACCGAGAGGTCAATCGACGGATTCAACTCGGCTGGGCAGCGTTCGGGAAACTACGACACATCTTCTCGTTAGACATACCTCAAAACCTGAAAACGAAATTGTACAACCAGTGCGTGTTGCCAGTGATGACTTTCGGATCTGAGACGTGGTCCTTCACTGCTGCCCATATGAGGGAGCTCAAGGTCGCTCAGCGAGCTATGGAGAGGGCTATGCATGGGGTTTCTCTGCGTGATAAACTTAGAAATGAGGATATCCGAAGTAGAACCAGAGTAACCGACATAGCCCAACGGATAAATAAGCTGAAGTGGCAATGAGTCGGCCATATAGCTCGAAGAACCGACAACCGATGGAGAAGAAAGTTTTCTCGAGTGGCAGCCTCGTATTGATAGGCGAAGTGTAGGGCGACCCCCCACTAGATGGAGTGACGACCTGGTAAGAGAGGCCTATGTTCAGCAGTGGACTTATGAAAGGCTGTAATGATGACGATGATGTCTCCTATATTAATTTGATATTTTAAAGCATTATTCACATAAATTTTTTTTTAGTTTTTCTATATTTTCATTATATTTATATAAAACGTAACCTCCAAGGTAAGATTTTCTCCTGTATCGCGGGGGCAGTTTACAAAAGTAAATTGCACAATGACAAACATCCAGACCCGGAACAATTATCTGCAGGCCATACAAATATTTGTTCCTTGCGGGATTCAAACCCGCGGCCCTTAGCGCTGCAACTCGATTACTAAGCCACTGTGCCACGGAGTCGTCATGTATTAATCAAATCCTAAATTACATACATGTTACTTATCATATATATTTTTAAATCAAATAGAATTTTTATACTTTATTGACCGTGTAGTGGCAATGTACGAACATCCACACGTGGATCCACAAGAGGCGACAGAGGTAAACAAACTGGGAGATGAGTAACACCACCTTTCTTATAATAACTAGGAAAAGAATGCTGTTTCCAACCCGCCTGAAAACATATAAGCAATGAGAAATATCCCAAGTATGAGGCAATCTATATAGAGGCCTATGTTCAGCAGTGGACTTTCATAGTCTGCTGTAATGAACGACGCATCAATGAATAAAACTTCATAAATTAAATCTAAACAACTCATCTTATTAAAATTTAAAAAATCTATATGGGAGGCCAGAGGGTGGATGTAATTTTTTTCCAAAAATAAATCATAAAACAAGAGGCAAACGCTTACATTCGCAACACATGCGGCATGGGTTGCTGTCAGGTAACAGTGGGTTTTAACTAGCGGCAGCTTTTGCTGTCGCATGGATGGGCCGGCTCGAACCGGGGTGGTACCACGACCTCATAGAATACAAGCGTGAAGTAGAGGTTAACCTTTGCTTTGCGCTTGGTGAGTGCAGGTGGCCGGAGGCCCAATTCCCTCCCCCTCCCATCAACATGGTAGTGGAATTAAATAAAAAACTACCCTAAGAGGGTACCAGCACCACAGGAGAATCCCTCGCTGAGCATCCACGACCAACATCAGGGGACTTTATTCCAACCTTAACGCTGTCCATTACCATCTAGAGACGGCGAAGCCGGCCTTTTAACCGAGACTCAGGTGTCCTCTCCGGCTGATACTTCATATCTCTCCTACCCAGGTTACATATTAGAACACTCCTTTGTGCCCCGGGCTGAAATTTGTGTGTACGTTAGAGAGAACATCTGTTTTCTACGCCTCAACATTCTTGAAGGTACGGACCTGTCCATCCTATGGCTGCGCGTAGACAGCAACGACCATCCCCGCGTCTACGGGTGCCTCTATAGGTCCCATAGCGATAATGCTGACACAGACCGACTTATCGACCACGTCCATATGGCTGCAGACTGAGGCTGTGCTAGAACAGGTCCCATCCGCAGAGATCGTGATACTCGGTGACTTTAACGCCCACCACGCTGAATTGCTTGGTTCTCGTTTAACCGATCATGCGGGTAGATCTGTCTATGACTTTTCCTTGGCATATGGTCTAACACAACTGGTTACTTCTACGCGGATCCCAGATGTGGAAAACCATGTACCTTCCCTATTGGACCTTCTGCTGACCTCTCATCCGGACGAATATCAGGTCTTCGTCGATGCCCCTCTGGGTCTTCGGACCATTGTCTGATCCGGAGTATGGTGATGAGTGGTCATGCTCCAATCGCAGTTGCGATATGCAGCTTGCCGCCGTGTTTGGCACTATAGGTCAGCCGATTGGAACGATATGCGATCTTTTTTTGCATGCTACCCTTGGGGGTGGGTTTGCTTCTCTTGCTTTGTTTGATTCCAGTGCTGATGTGGTACTTCAGGGTATGGAACTTTTTATTCCATCCTCTGTGGTGCCCATCGGAGGCAGATCCCAGCCATGGTTTGGTTGCTCCTGTAAAAGAGCATCACGCTATAAGCAGGAGTGCTACCGGGCCTGGGCTGACGCATCAACGTCTCGGGATGTAAACACCAGCGCACTTAAAAAGAAGTATAATTCAGCCTCCAGGTCCTTCAAAAGCGTCATTGCCAAGGCAAGGTCTGAGCACATTAGCAGAATTGTCGAGAAACTGGTTCGCTTTCCTTCGGAAACCCGTGCATACTGGTCTCTCGCCAATTGTGTCCAAGAGAACATCTGTCAGTCATCTCTTCCATCTCTGCACAGAAAGGACGACTCACTGGCCTATGCCGCAAAGGAGAAAGCCGATCTGTTGAGCTCTCTCTTTGCATCCAACTCGACTCTCGATGAGGGGGGAACACACCGCCGACCATTCCGCGATGGGAGTGCTCCATTCCGGATTTGCAGTTTACACAACGTTTGGTTCGCAAAGCTCTCTTCTCTCTGGACATCAGGAAGCCGAGTGGGTCCGATGGAGTTCCTCCCATTGTGCTGAAGACGTGTGCTCCGGAGTTGGCACCGGTTTTAACGCGTCTTTTTCGGTACTCCTACTCCCAAGGCGTAGTCCCGAATTCATAGAAGACAGCTTTGGTCACCCGATCCCTAAAAACGACGACCGCTCAGGTCCCTGGAACTAAAGGCCTATCGCCATCACCTCCTTGTTCTCCAAAATAATGGAATTCATTATAAACTGCCAGCTCATGACGTACCTTGAGAATCACCAACTGATTAGTGACCGCTATTACGGTTTTTGTCGGGGTCAATCAGCTGGTGATCTTCTAGTCTATCTCACTCATAGATGGGTGGAGGCCGTAGAGACCAAGGGGAAGGCATTGGCCGTTAGTTTGGACATAGCTAAGGCCTACGATCGGGTCTGGCACAAAGCGCTTCTTTCGAAGCTTCCTTCCTATGGGCTTCCCGAGAAATTGTACAAATGGATCACCAGTTTCCTTGCTGATCGGAGCATCAAGATCGTAGTAGACAACACATGCTCTGATTTCAAGCCTATCAACGCTGGTGTTCCACAAGGCTGCGTGCTATCACCAACACTGTTTCTCCTGCATAACAATGGTATGTTGCAAACTGGTAGCATTCATTGCTATGCGGACGACAGCACTAGTGATGCCTTATATACTGGCCGTGCCAATATTTCTCGGGAAAACGTCTTCGGGTACCGGGACAAACTTGTGTCTGAAGTCGAGTCTTTGCTAAACATAGTCTTGGATTGGGGGCGACTAAATCTAGTCCAGTTCAATCCCCAAAAGACACATGTTTGCGCGTTTACCGCTAAAAAGAACCCCTTTGTCGTATCTTCTCAGTTTTAAGGCACCCCCCTTGCAGCCTTTGCTAGCATAGGAATCCTTGGCGTCGAAATATCGAGTAGTGTGCAGTTTCGTGGTCACTTGGAAGGAAAGGCCAATTTGGCCTCTAAAAAGCTTGGCGTGCTCAGCAGAGCGAGACAGTATTTCATGCCGGCACATCGCTTGCAACTTTACAAAGCGCAAGTTCGGCCCCACATGGAATACTGTTCTCATCTCTGGGCCGGGGCACTCCAGTGCCAGCTCCTTCCACTTGACCGCATCCAGCGCAGAGCTGTTCGAATCGTCGACGACTGAGTTCTTTCTGATCGGCTCGATACACTGGCACTGCGAAGAGATGTTGCATCTCTTTGCGTATTTTATCGCATCTATCACGGGGAGTGCACTGAGGAATTGTTCGGATTAATTTCAGCCGCTAAATTTCACCTTCGCACATCGCTACAAAATTCGCGTTACCATCCATACCATCTGGATGATTGGCGGTCCACCACTGTGCGATTTAGAAGAAGTTTTCTCCCTCGCACAACTTCCTTGTGTAATCGATTACCACCACAGATTTTTTCGGACCGATACGACTTAGGAGCCTTCAAGAAAAGACTTACACCTTTCTAAAAGGCCGGCAACGCATCTGCAATTTCCCTGGTGTTGCGTTTGTTCATGGGCGGCGGTAGTCACTTACCATCAGGTGAGCCGCATGCTTGTT
The DNA here is from genome assembly GCA_033319125.1 of Parnassius glacialis. NCBI lineage: Eukaryota > Metazoa > Arthropoda > Insecta > Lepidoptera > Papilionidae > Parnassius > Parnassius glacialis. The sequence continues at coordinate 5,329,616 of JAVANC010000022.1, read as the reverse complement.
TGCCCCCTCTTCTATAAAAAAAAAGGTAACATACCTTCACACGATCAGAGATACCGTAAAAACGTAGTTCATACGTAGTGATTATATAATCTTTGGTGGTGATACGTTTTACATGGTAGAGCCATGATGCAGCTGTATTATGGTAGTAGCAGAATGGGTTGGCTCGACCGGGGTAGGACCACGCTATCAAAGAATACCAGCGTAAAATAGCAGCTCTGCGTAAAACGCTTCTTTGTTTTGTATGGAGAGTTTGAGAACCGGAGGCCCTTATTACTGGAAACGAGGCATTCCATCTTAGCCCTCAGAAGTGACAACGCATCTGCATTTTGATTCCTCATTGAGTATAAATGTAATGTCTTTGGTCCGCAGCATCTTCTACAATCAGGTGGACTGTGTGCTCGTTTGTCATCCTTATTCAAAAAAAGAATTGTTGAATTCTGAGCAAATTGTGGTAAAAACACATATTTTTCAACACGTTTTTAACAGTGGTAGAGCCACGCGGCAGCTTTTGCTGTCGCACGGATGGGCTGGCTCGAACCGGGGTGGTACCACGACCTCACAGAAAACCAGCGTGAAGTAGAGGTTTACCTCTGCGTTTCGCTTGGCGAGTGTAGGTGGCCAGAGGTCCTTTTTACTGGAAATGAGGCATTCCATCTTAGTCCTCACTGGTGACAACGCATCTACATTTTGATTTATAATAGAGGATAGATGTAGATGTCTATGGGCCGCAGCAACCACTTACCATCAGGTGGACTGTGTGCTCGTTTGTCACCCTTATCCTATAAAAAAAGTTATTCGGGTCAGGCGAGGTTTCCTTTACATATTGTATAGAATTTGTGTACAGATTTTTATTTATTGATCTACACACAAGAAGACACAGGAACAGTCTTTTAGTGAGTTAGTACAAAGGTTCTACTTATTCCATAATTCTAATCTTTGTTACAATTTACTTGTTAACTTCAATATTATAAAATACTTTACTTATTCAATTTAATTTTTCAAATAAATACGACATTAAATATTAATTTCGATGATATATAACGTAGTCTACGAAATTAAACTGAAGTTTTCAAAAACTTACGATATTCCATGATAAAAGAAATATAGTTATTATGGTTTACCGAGAAAATCTACTACGAAAGTATCAATCTTTGAAATATCATAGTTAGCTATTCCCGGATTTCATTAGATATAATAATAAAATAATTTAAAGCATGATTTAGAAAACGTTTGAAGTATAGTAATTAAGGTTGGTAATATCAAAGAACTAAAGTTGAAAACCATTGCCATTTCAGACTTCAAAAGACCCTCTTTCGTATTCTCGACCCCTTTCACAGACTAATTTAGTAAGTTCGTTCAGATGACGATGTCCTTAGCATTATGTGTACGGAATTTAACAATCTTATTTCGGACAAAGGATAATTTGCTTTCAAATTATAGGTTAAGTATACCTGATTGTCCCAATAATGTTTTTATGTTTATGTTATGTTTTAAAATATCATGTGTGAATTGAAAATTGTAAAGCAATTATAAATTGCTACATATACATATAATATTGTAGAATGGAAGGTTAACCTTCCTACGCGTCCTAAAACGCAATAGAGGTGACTAGTGCGTCTAGTATTGTCTGTGGATTGTTTTATTTTAATATTATTGGTGGATTATATTTTACTGTAAGGTTTCTTGTAGTTAAGTACTTAAATTATTTGTGTTAAATATTGAATTACTTAAATTATGTTTTAAAATTAGTCATCGCGATATTCAATTATTATTAATTACAAACTTAAAGTAAAAAGTGCACTGCTGATCATGCGCCTTACCCACAAATTACCTCATAAGGGATTTTTGACATAGTTACGCTGATGGACGAGATATAACTACTTTTACTACTAATACTTATATTCATTTAGAGAATGTGTATAAAATATTGCAAAATGTAGATTTTATTTAAATAATATCATTGTTACATTTTGATCTGTACGATTTTTATTTAATAGTGAATAAATTGATACTTACCTAGGTAGTAAAATTAGATTAGCATTAATTTGGACATTAGAAATTAATCATAAAATTAATAATAATGCTTCTTATAAAACATTGACTATAATTTCCGAGTCGCTTCATAAATCTTTATCGCTGTTTTGATACGATGCACAAGCAATAGCACAACGTTTTGCGTGCTTAAATTAGATATTGTGTGTCCTGGACTTTGCTTTTGTACGCCATTACAATGAAATATACAAGAATTATAGTTCTCGAAAATTTAAATTTATTACAAAATATTCAGTATTATAGAAATGTTCCACTGTCTGTGAATAATATTTTGAGTGATTTACATTTAGTTTGTAAATAAAATATTCATATTAATAAAAAATATTCATGTCTAGTCCTCGTACGATTTATGCTTTGCCTTAGTAAAGTAATTGAAATTTGTATGTATTTTGAATAAAAAATCTCGACCAAAACTTGACTCAGCAAATAATCGTTGACAACACAAGGATACAAGCAACAATAAAACCTGAGAATGTAGTTTTCTGGGCGGAGTGAACTCGCATAGAAGCGTAAAAGTTATACCTTTTATTATGATTTCTTATATTTATGCGAACACTACACATTAAATAAAACTACTTTGAAAGAATTTATTGCGTTTAATTATACTTGATTTTATTTTCCACGCGATCACGGGGGACTGAGGTAATTGACGTCTCGATGTCAGAGTTAACCCGGAGTACTATCAGCTTTTAATTTTTAACTTTGGTCCGATCTACGCAGAATGAAATTACCGTGTCTTGAAGTCTTGCAGTAGTACTCTTGGGCTTCGCTTAATAATTTTATTAATTACAGCATCCCAAGCTGGTTGTCAACAAACATCATGTTTAACGTCCATGTCATACCTACGCCGGTAGTTGTTGGGAGCACTAAGCTTGAAGTTGTTGACGATTATGTTTACCTGGGACAAATAGTCCGACTAGGTAAGTCCAACTTCGACCGAGAGGTCAATCGACGGATTCAACTCGGCTGGGCAGCGTTCGAGAAACTACGACACATCTTCTCGTTAGATATACCTCAAAACCTGAAAACGAAATTGTATAACCAGTGCGTGTTGCCAGTGATGAATTACGGATCTGAGACGTCGTCCTTCACTGCTGGCCATATGAGGAAGCTCAAGGTCGCTCAGCGAGCTATGGAGAGGGCTATGCACGGGGTTTCTCTGCGTGATAAACTTAAAAATGAGGATATCCGCAGTAGAACCAGAGTGACCGACATAGCCCAAAGGATTAGTAAGCTGAAGTGGCAATGGGCCGGCCATATAGCTCGAAGAACCGACAACCGATGGGGAAGAAAGATTCTCGAGTGGCGGCCTCTTACCGGTAGGCGAAGTGTAGGGCGACTCCCCACTAGATGGAGTGACGACCTGGTAAGAAATGCAGGAGGTCAATGGATGCAGGTGGTTCAGGACCGTGCTTTGTGCCATTCTTTGGGGAGGCCTATGTTCACTAGTGGACTTATGAAGGGCTGTAATGATGATGATGAAGCTGATCGTAGTACCCAGCCTCCTTCTCTTTTTAAATTTGGATGTTTTCTAATTTTAATAGCCCCACGCATCATCCTTGGCAGGAATCGATGTTCTTTCACGAGGATTTGTGGTCTATCAAATAAGCTAAGTGTTGAACCAATCTGTATGTTGCCGAGTCGATCTGACTCACTATTAGACGTAATGGAGCATTCGGTTTGTGTATTTTTAGTAACTTCCGTGGTTTGGCACATGCAAGTGTCGGCGCACGTCATCGCGCCTCGGCCAAAATGGAGGACGCGTGGAGGCGCGAACCGGTCGCTGGCCCTGCGAGAGCGCGGGCGCTTCTGTTCCTCACTCAGCTGCGGGACGCGGTAGCAGACGGGCACTTCATTTTTCAATTTATAATAATATTATATTCGAGGTTTTACGGCAATAAACCTATTGTTAATATAGTCCACTCATTTTATTTCTAAAGTCCCGATAAGGCCTAAACATATGGTCCTTCGATCGCGCAAAACATTTACCAGTTTTTGCCGTAATTAACGTCGACAAAGTCAACGGTCACCGTGCGAACTTTGAACCCACGGCCACATATATTGAAGAAGGAAGTCGTTCCCGTAGCAGCCTGCGTCATCATTGAAGACGCTGATGTCATCCTGGGAGTATAAAAACTGTATTTGAGTGAGTTCGTTCCAATTAGTTATTTTCCCGCTTTCTTTTCATTCAAAAAGTCATTCCTACATATGTCATTGGCTAAGTTATATAAGTAATATTTCATTTCTTTTAATAAGTAGGTACCTAATTAACTTCAGTGCTTTAAAAATTGCTTTGTCATTGAAACGCTCGCTTGTTAAAATTTAAATGCTTATTCCGTTACAAATATCCAGCGCTCAAGTGTCCATTCGTTGACCTTGCGCTGACTCATACTTATACCTGCGCGCAATAGTCCCTTTTGTTCTCGCACAGCTGTAGTCTTTTTATCCTAAAGTAATCAACGTTTTCTTTTCTTTTGCTGTGTTCATATAAAGATAAAATGGCAGATAGTTTAAAAACTTTATTGTAAAAGCGTAGTTCGATAAAATCAAAGCTTACAATTTACCACAATTATTTAAATTTAATTAAAAGTAGTTCTGATATTTCTGAGCTGCAACGTCTAGACTTAGCGGAGCGTTTTAATAAATTCGAAACCTTATATTCAGAATTTGATGAATTACAGACAAACATAGAAGTGCTTGCCGATAATGCGGGGTCTACATTAGTTGAGCGTGAGGACTTTGACCGTCAGTTCTTCAATCTGGTGGCCATCACGCGCAGCTTGCTCGGTGCTTCGTCCAACGGTGCTGGGTCGGAGGCGGGCTTCAGAGATGCGGACTCAGGTGCACACTGTTCTAATAAGAATAGTTTTGTTCGTTTGCCCAAAATTGATTTACCTCATTTCGATGGGAACTACCAGTGCTGGCTCGAATTTCGAGATACATTTACGTCATTAATTCACGATAACTCTAGTATCAATGAAATAAACAAGTTCCACTATTTGCGCGCTTCCTTGCAGGGAAACGCAGCCTTATTTATTAAAAATATTGATTTTAAAGGCGATCATTATAAAATTGCTTGGGACATGTTGTGTGAGCGGTATAACAACAACCGCCTTCTTATGAATAATCATGTGCAGGCTCTATTTGATATCGATTCTATAGTCAAAGAGTCAAGTGTCTCAATCAGAAACCTGGTAGATACAATTAATAAAAATGTAAGGGCACTAACAAAATTAAATCAGCCCACTCAATATTGGGACACATTATTAATATATATCATGACTAAAAAACTAGATTTGACAACAAATCGTGACTGGGAAGAGCATAGGAACAATATTTTAAAAGATGATCCTACTTTAATGCAATTTTGTTCTTTTTTAAGTAGGAAAGCGGATTGGTTAGAGTCTGTCGAGTCAAATATCAATTTTTCTCAGACTAATACTATAGTAGCTTTAAATAATAGTCATACACATAAACATTCTAATTCTAAAGTCACTCAAGTTAATAAAAAATCACATAATAATTTGAATAAGATAAATAAATGTCCACTTTGCTCCCAGGCTCATACATTATATAAATGTGAATCCTTTAGAAACTTAACTATAGAGGATCGCATAAAAAAGGCAAATGATTACAATGTTTGTCTTAACTGCCTGCGCGTCGGACATTCTGCTAAGCAGTGTAAACTCACACATTGCAAATATTGCAAAACAAAGCACAATACGCTTTTGCATCTAGAGTCTAGCGAATCCAAACCATTTTCTAACCCATTGCCTACTGCTATGTCTTCTGCTTTGCCTTCTGTGTCAAATATCGCACTATCAGCCAATTCCTTGCAGCTTGCTACTTCTGCGCATGTTTTACTGTCCACAGCTATGGTGAACGTGACCAGCGGGTCGGGTAAGAAGTACACTGCGCGGCTACTGCTGGACAACGGTAGTACCGCCAACTTTGTTACACAGAGACTATCAGAGAAACTGGGTTTGTTACATCGCGGTACGAGCACCAAGGTAACGGGTATCAATAATCACATATCCACCAGTACTCAGTCTTGTCACCTCACAATTGAGTCTTTATGCTGTGCCTTTACTGTTGATATCGAGTGTCATATTTTACCTGAAATTACAAAGGTTCTACCGTCTTCATTCGTGCATATAAATCACGTCCCTATTCCTTCAGGTCTTACACTAGCAGACCCGAACTTTAATGTTCCGTCGGTCATAGACATCCTAGTAGGGGCTGAGGTGTTTTGGAATGTCTTAGGCAGAAGAACTATAGATTTAGGGAAACATCTACCTAAATTGTGTGAAACTAAATTTGGTTGGCTTGTGTCCGGTAGTATTTCGCATCAACCTAGTTCTGTTACATTACTCTATTGCCATCATCCCAACGTCACTCCAGACCTAACTCAATTTTGGGAGCTCGACAACGTGTCGTCAAAATATTCACTTTCTCTTGAAGAAAGAGTCTGTGAACAACTATTTGCCCAAACCACCGTTCGTAAAAATGATGGTAGGTTTGTCGTGACGATGCCCTTAAAAGAGGACCCTAGCACTTTAGGGCATTCGTATGAAAACGCAAAAAATCGTTTTCTATCCCTGGAGCGGCGATTTAAGCGCGATCCTTCATTAAAACTAAATATTGTGAATTTATGAGAGAATGTGAGCATTTAGGTCATATGACTTTAGACTCTGACTGTAATTCTACGCCTGAAAACTCCGTGATCACATATTTCATTCCACATCATGCAGTTATTCGTAGCTCTAGTACCACTACTCAACTACGCGTAGTATTCGACGCATCAGCCTCTACCAGTTCGGGCGTGTCTCTGAATGACATTCAGATGGTCGGTCCCGTAGTGCAAGACGATCTATTTTCAATTTTAATACGTTTTCGTCAACATAGATACGTGGTCTCAGGTGATGTAGAGAAAATGTATAGAGCCATTGAGCTAAGTCCAGTCCAACGTCCTCTACAAAAAATAATTTTTCGGTTTGATCCTTCAGAACCTCTTAGAACCTATAGATTAAATACGGTCACCTATGGTATCGCTTCTGCTCCTTATTTAGCCACGAAATGCCTGGTAGGTCTGGCTGATAACACTGAGGATAGTCAGGTCCAGCGGGCCAGATGACGTGACTTCTACGTGGATGACTATTTGAGCGGGGGAAACACCATAGCTGAGACTGTAGCAATTGCAAAACGGGTACAATCGGTTCTATCTTCTGCTAAATTTAACTTACGCAAATGGCGATCAAACCATCCTCAAATTCTAAATCAAATTATAAACAGTAACGAATCGTATAATGCTCATACGTTGCATTTTAATGAGCAGAGTTTAAATTCATCTCAATCTAAAACTTTAGGTCTTAATTGGGCCTGCGATTCTGATTCGCTTACTTATACGAGTACTATTAACATAAAGTCAACCACTAAAGTCACTAAACGTCACGTCCTCTCAGTTATCAGTCAGATCTTTGACCCATTAGGCCTCGTAGGTCCGTGCGTGTTCGAAGCGAAAACAGTCATGCAGCGTTTATGGCTACACAACTATGATTGGGACGACGAAGTATCGCTTAACCAATTAAAACCTTTCGTGAGAAATAGAGTCAATGAGATACAGGAGAGCACTTGTGGTCATACCTGGAGCTATGTACCGTCGAAGGACAACCCGGCGGATCTTTCCGTGGTCTTAACGCTGACGTTATCAAGGACACACCTCTGTGGTGGTCCGGACCCTCTTTTCTGTTGCGTAATGAAAATGAGTGGCCTAAAATGCCAAACACAGAGAAACATGATTTGCCGGATGTAGTGACTCATTTCACATGTAGTGATAGCGACCATCATGTAGTTAGTAATCATTCACATTCAACCATATTTTCATCTATCATTCATCGCTTATTAGAAAAATATTCTAGTTTTCCAAAAATTCAAAGGGTCTTTGAATATGTACAAAGATTTATATATAATCTAAAAATAAAGATAAATTGTGTAGCGATCTTTCCGTAAAAGAACTCCAAGATTCGTATAATGTAATAATACATTATTCACAATTAGAAATATTTTCTGAAGAAGTTCATCTTTTAAAATCTAGACAAAAATTGTCACGCAATAGTAGATTGCTTTCTTTAACTCCGTTCATTGACGAACATAACCTCATCCGCGTGGGCGGGAGGCTCGATAACTTCCCCTACGATTTCAGTGTAAAACATCCCATAATAATATATAGTAAACACATACTTACTAAGCTTATATTTCAAATGAAACATTTTGAGCTACTACATGCCGGTCCTCAATTACTATTGTCACATATAAGGCAGACTTTTTGGCCTATAGGTGGTAGAAACTTTTCCAGAAGTATCGTGAATAAATGCCTTAAGTGTTTCAGACATAAGGCTCAAAGCGTTCAGCTTATAATGGGTCAACTACCTCAGTCAAGAACTCATCTTGAATTTCCATTTTTAAATTGTTATGTTGACTACGCTGGGCCGGTATTGGTGGCCGATCGCAGAGGTCGCGGCTGCAAACTTACAAAATCTTATATGTGCATTTTTGTTTGCTCTGCAGTGAAAGCCGTACATTTGGAGCTCGTCACTGACCTCACCTCTGAGGCTTACATGGCCGCTCTAAATCGTTTCGCGGCGCGTCGAGACAAGCGTCAAAGCATTACGTCCGATAACGGACAAATTTCGTAGGTACATCAAATGAAATGCATAGTTTCTTGCACTCATCGAGTGTTGCACCTGAAATAGCACAACAGGGTATCGAATTTATTTTCACGCCTGCTTACAGCCCACATTTTAATTCACTAGCTGAGGCTGCTGTTAAATCTTGCAAGCATCATTAAAAAAGACTCTTAAAGCTTACCCATTTTACCTTTGAGGAGATGGCTACTTGTCTTACGCACATAAAGGCGGTCTTGAATTCGCGCCCTTTTACTCCTCTCTCTTCAGATCCTAACGATTTTTCGGCACTTACTCCCGCTCATTTCCTGATTAGACGACCACTCTTATCTGTACCACATTCCCAGGTGACTGATGACAACATCACACGACTGGATCGCTGGAGGAGAATACAGTACATCAGACAGCATTTCTGGAGCCGCTTTCATAATGAATACATTTCTCTGCTGCAGGCCAAATCCAAGTGGTTTTATTCCAGAGGTGAAGTGAAGCCGGGGTCTTTAGTTCTTATCAAGGACAAGACAACACCACCGCTGCTCTGGTCCCTGGGCCGGATCATGACGACCTATCCCGGTGTAGACGGAGTCACGCGAGTGGCTGAGTTGAAGACGAAGCGAGGCATCATTCGTCGTGCTGTCAACTGCATCTGCCTTCTGCCAATTGAAGATTGAAGACGTCTCTTCAACCCGGGGAATATGTCGGCGCACGTCATCGCGCCTCGGCCAAAATGGAGGACGCGTGGAGGCGCGAACCGGTCGCTGGCCCTGCGAGAGCGCGGGCGCTTCTGTTCCTCACTCAGCTGCGAGACGCGGTAGCAGACGGGCACTTCATTTTTCAATTTATAATAATATTATATTCGATTAGAGGTTTTACGGCATTAAACCTATTGTTAATACAGTCCACTCATTTTATTTCTAAAGTCCCGATAAGGCCTAAACACAAGTATTATTGAATCAACGTCTAGTCAACGTTTAATAGTGGTAGAGCCACGCGGCAGCTCTTGCTGTCACACGGATGGGCCGGCTCGAACCGGGGTGGTACCACGACCTCACAGAAAACCAGCGTGAAGTAGAGGTTTACCTCTGCGTTTCGCTTGGTGAGTGCAGGTGGCCGGAGGCCCTTTTTACTGGAAATGGGGCATTCCATCTTAGTCCTCACGGGTGACAACGCATCTACATTTTGACTTGTAATTGAGGATAGATGTAGATGTCTATGGGCCGCAGCAACCACTTACCATCTGGTGGACTGTGTGCTCGTTTGTCACCCTTATCCTATAAAAAAAAAAAGATTCAATTTGTCGGAGCATTTCTTAATTCCATCGCTAGTTGTTTTAAGCGTATTAGTTGTAGGGTCTGGTTTGTTCTTTCTCTACGTACTTTGTTACTACTAAAAATGTTGTATTTGAAAATTGTAATCCGACGTATCTATTAGAACCGTAGCATTACTTCTCTCTGTGCAGGGAATTGTAAGCTCTTGTCTGATGCGTAAGTTTTCAATGCAATTATTACTTTTTTAATAACAAATTCATCTTTGGAAAAATTTTATTTCGGTGTTGAGCTTAGACGTAACATAGTCGAAATGCCTCTAAATCTTCATAACCAATATTATTTTTATACATAGAGTCATCAACACTACAGATAATGTTTCATACGGGAATCTTCGCGCTGTTATGGCGAAATTCATACCTTTCGATAGTACTTTTATTCTCGCGTTATAGACCACGCGTCGTTTATTACTCGTGACAGTGGTCAACATGTCGGTCGGTCTGCTGTATAGTGTTGGTTAAGAATATCCACTATCTCATATCTTCCGTGTGTGTCTTAAGAGGTGACAGTAGAAAACAAGCAGGAGAGCGGCAGCAGCATCTTCCTTATATCAGAAATAGTACAATAAAAAGTCTGCAGTTGCCACCCCGCTCATCAGGCGTGGAAACTATGGCAAAAATCCGCCATTATGAAAGTTACGAAGAGACGGCCTCGTGCCCACGGTGGCTCCGCTACTCCTTGCTACGGTAGTGACCATGGTAACGGCTGGGCAGGGGTGCTAATTATCTCCGGTAGAGGTTCGGTTGCTACCTAAGAAGACTCAACCTAATAACATATAACGCTCTCACTCTCAAGACTAACAAGAAGATCCTGGAGCTGGAAGAAGAGATATATATATATAGTATAGTAGATAGACTAGTTGCGCCGGAATACATTAGGATTATTTGAGGTCCGAATAGAGAGGGAGAACACGGTAATCCTCGAATCTGTCAACTTGTTCTATCATTGAGAGGGCGACTATCTGTCCTAAGGAGGTTGCGGATTTATTATTCACAAGTATCTCGTTAACAACGTAGTAAAGATTGCGAGTGTATCAACGAGTGTGGCATACTTTATACTCAGGATCACTAAATGGTATTCGTTGACGATCATACAGGTTTACGCACCAACCTCTGCGCATCCTGATGACAAGGTGGGGGAAATGTATGAGAATATTTCTGAAAATATGTATTCCTTCAAAACCCACTATACGGTGATAATGGGAGACTTCGACGCAAAACTAGGCAACAGGGAGAATGGTTAGCTGAAGATAGGGAAATAAGAAAACTGAAGCCAAGGGGTCGGCAGCTTGGCAATATAATGGAAAAAGAAGAACGCTTTATGATGAACGCTTTCTAGCAGTAGCAGCCTCAGTGAAAGTAAACCTGTTCGAGCCCCAACGGTTCCACAAAAAATAATATAGACTTCATTATGACGACTAGACGGAAAAGGAGTCATGTCTCAGTAATCGCAAGGTTGAAAACTGGTAGCGATCACCGAATGATAAGAGGCACACTGAACCTAAATGTTAAGTTGGACAAGTCTCGTCTAATGAAGTCAACGCATGGAGCGTTGGCTTCATTACCCTTTCGTGCTCCAATCCAAAATTTTGGAACATTTCAGCTCGAATTACAAAATCGTTTACAGCTCGTGAAAATTGTCTATGCGGTCGGAGCTAAGGTCTGTAAGACCCGCACAGAAGAACACAAAAACTCTCCGATCACACTCTTAATCTTATGGCTGTTAATGACAGATAATGAAGCTGCGGTTTTCAACAGATTTGATAGCATACAGGCAACTGAAGAGACAGGTCTGCAAATGCATGAAGCGGGACTTACGCAACTTCAATACAGCTCGTATTGAAGAAGCGATCGAATGGATCCAAAGTCTTTGCCAGAAATCTGTCTGCCAGGAAGAGCCATCTATCAAAGCTGAAGACCGAGTGTGGCAGTTTCGTTTATGGGACACCTGAGATTTTGAGTGAGATTGAGAGGTTCTATGGGCAGCTGCACACGTCATCTGTGGAGCCACACGCAAGTGTGAGTAACGATCCAAGAGCAAGCCTTATCTGACACTATTCCGATGATTTTCTGGACGTCAAGTTTCTCGAGTGGTAGCATAGTACCGGTAGGCGAAGAGTAGGGTGGCCCCCCACTAGATGGAGTGACGACCTGGTAAGACATCCAGGAAGTCGATGGATGCTGGTGGCACAGGATCGTACTTTGCGGCATTCCTTGTGGGTGACCTATGTTCAGCAGTTAATTTGTGAAGGGTTGTAATGATGATGATGATGATGACGATGAGCCCACCGTTGAAATTCATAACTTTATTATTAATATCTCTAATGACTCAAATTTGTCACTTTTTTCGGAACAGTTTTACAATTAACATCCTAATGTATTAATGGTTAAAAGAATTCCCAGAGATGCGAGATGCGATGCGATTGCTAAAGCATTGTCATGCACTATTCAAAGTTGTTTTACTGTATTTCTGAAAGGAGTTGACAAAAATTATTTACGTATTTTTTTAAGACGACATCATGGCATCAATGAGTTCCAGTAGCAGTCAACGAAGTACGCCTTCAAGTCACTCCGTCAATTTACGGAGGTAAGGTCTAATCATAACCAACAAATCGAACCCAAACTCGGCACATTTAGTTTAGGAGTTCCAGGAGCATTCTTCAAAGTACACTTTCAAACCACTCTATTAATTCTGAAGGTAAGGTCCCATCATAACTAAAAAATCGAGCTCAAACTCTGCACATCTACTTCTCTTTGTCGATGAGTTCCAGTAGCAGTCTATAAAGTACACTTTCAAATTACTCTATCAATTCCGGAGGTAAGGTCCATCATAACTAACAAAATGAGCCCAATCTCGGCACATCTAGTTCTCCTCGTCGAGGAGTTTCAGTATCAGTCATCAAAGTACACTTTCAAGTCACCGTATCAAGTCCGGAAGTAAGGTCTCATCATAGCTAACAAAACGAGCCTAAACTCGACACATATAGTTCTCCTCGTCGAGGAGATCCAGTAGCAGATATCGACACACCTTCAGGTCTATAAAGTCCAAGACGTATAAGTATATTTATATATAAATCCTGCGTGATTTTAGCTAAACAAAATATTGTAATAAAAATCTGTGATTATAAAAATAATAACAATATCTTACCTATTTGGTTTTTGGAACATGTTGTATTTCTACGGCGATCGATATTTTTTCTGCACGAACCGCTGTAACCGTGCAATAAACGACCACTCACGACGGCATTCGAGCCCAGAGTAAATAAAGTGCTGTGTGGCTGTGGCTCGGCCTATTAAGTAAAATAAATTAATACAAGGCTCCTCAAACCAGCGAAAATTTCTGCAATTCTTAGCCGAAAAAAAAATTATAACTAAAGAAAACAAAATTAAACTGCCATTTACATTTCATGGCTTCACTCATGATAGATGAAAAGTTTTAAAATCGATTGAGTTGAAAAATTGATATATTCAAAAGTTATCGTATTTACGTCGACATGCTGACTTGATAAATCCACACTATAAACCACTAAAACCCCTTTTTTATGTAAAAATAGTAATTAGTCGATTTAAAAATTATTAATAAGTTCAACAATCATTTATCTTTCTGACAATGTGCTTTTTATACGATTTATATGTATAATATGATTGCCAGATACGATTTCATGCGACGAAACGTTGGAATCTTAATATTTAGGCCCTAACAGAACATACATGCGCGTTAAGGCATGCAATATTATCTTCTTGTACCTAAAGGACAATGCCCAAAATCGCCCTGTGTAATAAAAGCATCGGACATACACGATAATTAATTTTCTATTTTATTATGTTAGTTGCAAATACTTTTATAACACGGACTAGCTGCATGCAAAAATTAACATTAAAAAGTATTCTACTCGACTAATAACATTAATCGCCGCCATCTTCGCCAAACATCATGTGGTGTCGAAAAATGATCAGGGATGCCCAATCGATTGTAATCGATTTTTGAATTTAATGAAATACATTTTGAATTTATTTCGAATAAAGTTTCAAAAAGAAGCTACAATAAAAATATAAAATCACCATTATTTTATATTCTTTTATATTATTCCCTAAAAGTATAATTTAAAAAACCTAGTATACCTAATGAATGAGGTCATACTCGATTTTGAATAGGTAGTTAGAATAATGCTGAAGAAAAATATTCGTAAAGATAATTATTCAGGATTTTCTAACGATCATTTAGAAAGGATTGTATTCTACGTCTTACTAAACGATAACTTACGAGTTTACAATAATTAATATTAAAAAAAAAAACACTTATCGTTACTGCATTAGTTATAAATGTGTTCTTTAAAAAGAGCAATATTGTAGACTAGATACAGACGTTATTATTAATATTGTTACAAGTATGGAAGAAGTATAGACGTACGAGTATTATAAGTAAAGTAGGATATTGTCATACTTGTTATGGTATTAATATTATCGTATGAAAAAGATGATGTATGATGTGATGTGTGTTTGTAACGTATGGCTATAATAAATCTTAGGAAATATTCATAAATCCTATCGTATTTGGCGCTCCTATTTTTGATGTCACTAAATGGTCACTTGTCAGTCTCTCATGAAAAAAATACGATCTCCAAATCGATCCAAATCGAACATACTAGAAACGAATCTCGATTAAATTAAGCATTAACAGATCTATTTTTGATCAATCGCGACATTTTCAAACATGCCTAATATGAACAGAGAACAGTATTAACGATAGTTTACCGTAAATACAAATAATTGTATAGAAACATAATTAAATTAATAAACATAACATCACGCTTGTATTTCTCAGAAGGAGTAGGTGGATGTGTTGTGTTGTTGTGTTGGTAGTACTGTTATGTTATACGTCCCATGTAATAGGGGGTGCGCGTATTGCCAAACACCGGACACAAATCCAGACTCCGTGCTACTACTAGGAACTTCAAGTTATAAGAACCCAATAATAAATTGTCGGACCCTGGGATTGAACCCAGAACAGAACAGTTTTTCTGTCTGTCACAAGGAACAGATGTTCCAACTATGCAAAAGTATTTCTTGAATCGTTTGAAATATTCTTGAATAAGTCCAACTCGAGAGGTTTTTGGATTGATTCATTGAATCGATGGAGTGTTCTAAGTCGACATCAGGTCATCGGATAAGGATTCTTCATATGTATATCGATCTGGAAAATCGATTATTTTATTATAAACAATCGATTAAAAGATTTCAAATCGACATGTCTACTTTATACTGTCATCCTTCACTCTGTCAAAATTACATTGGTTGGCGTCTTTTGCTCTTTCTAATTGTATCGGTGTTTTGGTGAATTTCGGGACTATATATTGAACATTACGACTTGGCTTTTTTAACGGACTCTGATTGCTTTCAAGAACGACTTACCTTGCTGTGATTTTCGGAACTGTGTACCACTCAACGATAACCTAGCATTCATAAACGGACTTACGCATACGCAATGGAAAGTGTATTTTGTGTAAATTGCGGCTCTGCTGGTGGCTCAATGTTGTTAAAAGATGAACAGAGAAGCAATCGTGCAATATTGCTGTAATTGCATCGTTGTACGTAGAACCATCGGTTGCTGTGCCCATGTTATGACCATCATTTGGTACTTGAGCTTTACGAAACATCAAAATAATATTGACATCCTTGCACAGTTTTTAGACAATATTCTAATTTCCAATTTAGAAGATGAACAATATACATGAAATTAATCTGTGTTTTATTTCTAATTCAAACATAATAAATTAATGTATTTGTAAAAACAATGTGTTGATACGCTCGCTGTTCGACGGCATGTCTAGCGGCGTGACTGGAACCAGCCTAAATCCTATATATTTAGGTACTAGGTATCTTACCGTACCGTATATGCTAATGACAACATCTAAATGCTAACAGCCATTATACACATACATTTTTATTTTTACATTAATACACAAACATTATCTCTCATTTCGAAACTAATGCTAAGAAAGCAGGTTTGTTAACTAGATTCTATGCATTTATACGTTGCACTTACATACACTTAGGCTTTAGAACAAAAACTGAATACCTAATTATCTAGATAGGTACTAAAAATAGCTAAATGTTTTAGGACATCGTTTTTCAGTTTGTTAAAAATCACTCGGAGCTATGAAAAACCGTAATATTCGTGGTTCGATTATAACCTCAAAATCTGATACTTTTTTTGAAATATATCTTTTATGCAGCTAGTCCGCTATAAAAATAAGGTCATATAGCAATTTACTAATGATCGACAATAAAACACATAATTTTCCGATGCTCTTGGTTCCAGGGCGAACAATGTATGGGAGCAGAGCAATGTCCTTTACATACTTACTATGCCATTCCAGTCTGAAAATATTCGAATATTAAAATATATTGATAATAATCTTAAAATAGCTTTAGAAAAAACTTCTAAATTTAACAATAAATACAACATCCTAGATTCAAGATGCTTTACTTATAAAATTTGGCTGTTCGACTAAGAAATTTAGTCACTGGTTACACACAAATTACTTGAAAACTAGCGTAAACAATAAATGCGTGTGTCAGTGATTAAAAATAGATTTAAGACGTGGTCCTTCACTGCTAGCCGTATTAAGCAGCTGGAAAAATTAACTCAGCTAGTTATGAAGAGTTCTATGCTCGAATTTTTTCTGCATCATGGAATTCGAAATGAAGATATTCTCAATAGAACCGGAGTAAAAGACATAGCCCATTGGGCTTACAGCAGCACTGACAATCGCGGCGTTTGATGACTCCACTCGATGGAGTGATGATCTGACGAAACACGCAGTCGATGGATGCCGATGGCTTAGGGCCGTACTTTCTGTCAATCAACGGGAGAGTCCCATGTTTCAGTGGATTTTTATTGACCATAATTTATAGATAGATACAGAACTGTTCTTCCTTAAACATAGTTTTTTTCGTCCTAGCATTTGCCTAGCTAAAATTATAGTTAACTGTTCTGTTCACTCTCCTCAATTTTGCCCGCACTTGAGCATTCTATTCCAAAAATATCTGTAAGTATATCCAGGCATTCTTATAAGGCTTTTCGTAACGTAACCACCATAATCAATACGCATGTTACTTGTCGGATATTGCACGAACTACAACAAAACTGTCGCGTATGTAACTCGTTTAGAATATCTTCCCTTGCTATTTCTTATAGTTTTTCTACATGCTGAGCTGCGCTTACACAAGGTATACTAAGATAATTAACTACCCCTTTCAAGCCATTTGACCAAAGCTGCTCCAGTTATAGCCAGATTTCTCCTAATCGTATATGGCTAGAGGTTGGTTCGTATAGGGAGTGAAACTGTGATCATATATAGATTTCTTTTCCGTATCATATAACAGTAGTCTTGAAGAGTTGTGGCCTGTATTGTGTGAGGAGAATCTGTACCGTAGTGAATATAGCAAAAGAATAATGTATTCTCCAATTTAGTTTCCAAGCATTAGTTGGTCATCAACAAATACCGAATAGACGTCGTCACAGTGATCACGTGGCAAGTAAAAGTAAATAAAAGCAAGTACCTTTTTGTTAATTATTTACATTAAGTATTCTGCAGATACATTAAAATGTACCCAATCTGTATTTTAGTGTGTATCTGTGATTCAGAATTCTTTCCTTCTTGCAGAAATTATTTTAAACATAAAAATATAGCATTTTTATTTCTTCATTCCTTTTGCAGATAAATTGTTTCAAAAGAGTTTCGGTATAAAAATTCATATTAATCTCAACAAACTCCCATACATGTAGCGATTTTAAGGTAATTTCATAACAAAAGCAATTTCAAAGTTTATTTCTCGCCCTGTAAGAGCTTTTGCATTAAGAGATAATACGTTTTTATTTGATGAAAATAAGTTTTTCAGTGTTATACTTGTAATAATATATTGTCTTTTGTATTTCAGTGACAATTAGCAAAACTGAAGGCTTTTGAAATCTGTCTGTCTGTTACAGGCAATTTCGCTCTAAAACTATTTGACGTATCCATTTGCAATTTAGCACAGAAGTAGAGTGTGATACATATATTATTTAGGTCAGTATTGTGAGCGTAGAGTACATAGCTTATATTTAATGTAAATTTTGACTTTTTACTGAATTAATGCATTTAATATGTCCATCACATGCATCACTTAAAGGCTGAGTAAAACATATCTTAGTCAGTTAAAATATGTAAAATAATGGAAAAGAATAGAACAACATTTTTTATTTAACATCAACAACACAAGAACACTTATGGAATGTCATTTGTGTTTTTTTTATTACTAAAAAAAATCTGTCCTGGGAAGACCCAGCGAGAAACCCAACGAGATTATTTTTTAAGCAATAATCTATACAAATAAATAAAATTGAAGTGTCTGTTTGTAATTTAAAAATACCAGCTTTTTACTAAATGCATATGAATGTATATACGGTACTTATAACAAAAACACAATTTTTAAAATTTATATTTGTCTGTCGGTCTGTCTCTCTGACTGTTAGTTTGTTCCGGCTAACCTCCGAAAAGGCTGGACTGATTTCGATGTGACTTTCACTGGCAGATAACTGATGTTCTAAGGAGTAACTTAGGCTACTTATGTTTTAGAATAAGAATTAGGATGCCGCGCAACATAATTAAAACCCTAAATTACACGCGGGCGAAGTCGCGGAAAACAGCTAGTTTACAATGTGTACAATGTTGCACAATGAAATATGAAATTATTAAGAAACAGCATGGTAGCGATAACCTTTCTTATTTTCTACCAACTTCAAAAAGAGACGGTACTCAATTCGACTGTATGTTTTTTTTTATATGTAACACATCAAAAATTCAACCTCATAATTTTTTTAGGGTGAATCGATTTCGATCGTTGTAATTAACAACTATAATACTAATCGTATGCGTTAGTTGTACGGCGCTTTCTTGTGTTACTTGAACATGTTTAAGTTCGTCCCGCCATTACATTAGATTTGATAGCCCACAAGTCCTCGCAAAAGAACACTTGGTGGGTCCAAGGATGATTTGCGAGAAAATTGAAATTAAAAGAAACATACCAACTTCAATAGAGAAGATGGCTGGGTTTAAGTTAGAATTAAATCCAAGCCCATGCATACTACTGCAGGACTTCAAGATACTGTAAGCTCGTCCAGCGTAGATCGGACCAAAAATTAATAATTAAAAATTTAAGGTAGCCTTTACTAACTGACGTACGCCAAACACCCTAGCCCCTTTTCCCCCTCCCCCAAACCACCCGAAACGTTGATAATTAAAAATCTAAAGTATAAGCGCAACAAAATCCATAAAATTAGTGTCATTTAATGTGTAGTGTTCGCGTAAATACGAGTATAAGAAATCAATATGTCTATGTTGTTAGATCATCTATGATTTGTAGCAGATGTGTTAAGTGCCATAAAGTGGATTTTGCGACCGAATATTAGAAGAAAAAACTAGTTAGTACTAGTTGTATTTGTATTTGTACAAATAAAAGAATGTTTCTACGAAAAGCGTAGTTTCGTAAAATTGGTGAGGGAATTGAATGCTTCCGTCTGGGGAAGTCACATATGCACTAAATTGAAATGCATTTTAGTCTATAAAATAGTTTGTTGTTACATATAAATGTATGAACTCAAGCAATATGGTAAGTGTAATCATTTTTAACCTAGCATGCGTTTCTTTTCTTGATTTCTATTTCTCGTGAAACTTTGTAAGAAGAAATAAAATTATGAAATATATTTTTGCTTTTTCATACTGTGCATTACAATTACACGTGCCCGCAGCTTCGTTCTTCTCAATACAGAAGTACTGTGTTTATTTTCCATGGTCCATCTGTACACCATTTTTATAAGGGTATGCCTTTAGAAATTTATTTTTATTTTTTATAGAATAGGGTGATAAACCAGCACACATTCCACCATCTGGTAAATGGATGCTGTGGCCCAAGGATACATCTACATATATCCTCAATCAAGAATGAAAATGCAGATGCGATGTCACCTCTGAGGACTATGATGGAATGCCTTGTTTCCAGTAAAAAGGGTCTTGCGCAACGTAATGCACGTGATGAATGTTCTCATGCATCTCTAAAACAGTTTGAGTGATTTAAATTCAATTTTCTGTAAAGAGTTTATGTGATCCATAGGCGATGGTTCTTAGATATGTGTTATTTTGTTAACTCGCCAGGGGGCGCTGATATAAAAATATTTGTGTTAACTACATTTTATATCCGTCGTGGGTTTTTCAAAAATTTTAATTTCGCTTTTAATACTATCTTGATTCACAGATCAACACAATAACATTACACCTCTTATTATCCTGATTAACAAATATTATCTTTAAAAGAATCTTATCAATTTTCTTACATTGTATAGGCTTTGAATAAAAGTATGTATTTTCTTTTTAACATATAATATGGGTACGGCCTCAACAACATATTAAATGAACCTAATTTGTACTTTTATTTTATTTGTACTCTATCACGTTTAATTTAACACGCGGGGGGGGGGGGGAGGGACTCCCCTCGACCATGTGTACTGTAAAGCATCCGAAACGTCAGGAATTATAAAGTTAAGTTAAACGCGATCCGTAAAAATTATTCATTCATTCATATTATTTATTGCATCCATAATGTTACAGTTAAGAACATTTTAAGTTTTAACTTAAAACTATGAGATCATTATGAGCCCTGCAGGACACAGAAATTAGAGATAGGAGGGCCAATATAAAGAAACAATAATGATAAAGACACTTTGAAATAAAAATAGAATTTCAATACTAGGTAGATATTTAAAATGTATCATTTGTGTTTCTTTTTCTATATTTTTTATCGGTCACTGTAGAAGCGTGCTCGTCGCGACCCCTGCCAGCCCTTTTCAGGGCTGCAATTCTACTTAGCTGCGCACCCATGTCAACGAGGGTTAGGGCGTCCCCCCAAGGCGACGCACACCAGCTAGTCCCCGTTGGTGTGGAATGCAGCGCGCAAAGCGGCGATGGGGACCGCCACCCGTCACGCACAGCCCGACACGGCGGAAGGTGGAGGACAGAGTGCAGAGTTGGCACGTGGAATGTTAGAGGAGGCATGAGAGATAAGACGAATGAGTTGATCGAAATAATGAAAGAAAGAGAATTAGATGTCGTGTGTATGTCGGAGACCAAACGGAAGGGCAGTGGTACTGAAGAGCTCCCTGGCGGGGCGTTAGCTCTATGGTCCGGAGTCCCGGAGAGCGAGAGCGCCCGCCAGGGAGTGGGGGTGCTGCTGTCGTCTCGGTTGGTCGATGTTATGACTGAATATAAGGTTGTGAACTCAAGACTTCTCTGGGTTCGCTTTAAATTGGGACTGACGAAGTTATTCCTTTTGGCTGTTTATGCGCCGGTAGCTTCGTCGTCCAGGGCTGAGCTGGAGGAGTTTTGGGAGAATGTAAGAGAAGTTCTAGATTTGGCTAGGGGAAACGAAAGAATTGTTGTATGTGGTGATTTGAATGGATGGGTTGGTACCGCTCGACCAGGGTACGAGTCGGTGCTTGGAAAGTTTGGCGATAAAAGGGTTAATGATGCTGGCAAGCTTATACTGGCGGTATGCAAGGAAAAGGGTCTTCTTGTGACAAACACTATGTTTAATCACAAGAAGATCCATATGTATACTAGAGAAAGTAAGAACGAGAGAAGTATGATCGATTTGTTCCTGGTGGATGACCGACTGCGAAAACAGGTGATGGATACGCGAGTGTTCAGGGGTGCTGACCTGGGAACGGATCACTATCTAGTGATTACTAGATTTAGGGGTCTGTTCGCGGGTTGGCGCTACCGGACGGCAGTAACAGAACCACAGTCGGTCTGTCGCATCCGAAGCTGGAAGCTTCAGGAAGCGGATACTAGGGACAAATATCATGCGAGGGTAGCCGAAAAGCTTGACAACGTCGATGGCAGAAAAGAATGTGTTGAAAGAACATGGCAGAACCTTAGGGATGGAATGGTAAGTGCAGCGGAAGAAGTGTGTGGAACGATTAAAAGAGGCAGTAGTAAAAGAAGAGATGCATGGTGGAATGATGAAGTGAAAGAAGCTGTAAAGAAGAAGAAGAAAGCATGGTTAGACTACTTGGCCTCTAGTAATGATAAGGATATGAGAGAGAAGATGAAAGAAAGATATAAGCTGCAGAAAGTTCACACGAAAGCATTGATTGAGGAAGTGCGTGAAAGGTGTAGAATGGAAGCGGACGAAAGGTTGTCGCACAACTTTAAGGAGAACTCCAAACTCTTCTGGAAAGAGGTTGGAAGGACCCGAAGTGGTGCGACGGCCTTAAGAATGAACAAAGTGCTTTCGAGAACTAATGACGTCCTCTCAGAAAAATCGGACGTCATGCAGCGATGGAGCGAATTTTATAGAGAAATGTATGCGTGTGATGATCTTAGTGAGGGATCCGGGGATGACGTCGAGACTGGTACGCCAGACCCGGACCTCGATGACACTGAGGTCATCAGTATGAAAGAGATTGAACGTGCGATTCGAAGTTTGAAATGTGGTAAGGCTGCGGGACTAGACAGAGTTACTGCTGAAATGGTCAAGTATGGTGGGCCTCGCGTCTGGGACAGCTTTCATCTGCTGTGCAATTTGTGCTGGCGGACGGGGGATGTCCCGGATGATTGGCGATCCGCAGTCATTGTGCCTTTATATAAAGGTAAAGGTTCACATTTTGACTGCGGGTGCTATCGGGCGATCAGCTTGACCAGTTTAGCAAGTAAAGTTTACTCGAAGGTTTTGACACGTAGGATGCAAGAGAAATCGGAAAGATTACTATGGGAGGCACAATGCGGATTTAGACCTGAAAGAGGATGCACGGATCAAATGTTTTCTCTCCGCATGATCACGGAAAAGCTTCTGGCTGATAACCAGAAGATTTTCTGTGCTTTTGTGGATCTTGAGAAAGCATTTGATAAGGTTGTAAGGAAGAAAATGTGGGAACTGTTGCCGGGGTATGGTGTGGATAGTCGATTGCTAAGGGCTGTGCAGTCACTTTACTGTGACTGTAAAGCCTGTGTGCGGGTAGGGCATGACCTGTCACCCATGTTTAGCGTCCAAACGGGCGTAAAACAGGGTTGTGTCATGTCTTCCTGGCTGTTCATACTGTATCTCGACAGCTGTTTACAGAAGCTGAAAGATAGCTGTTTGGGTGTGAAATTGGGTGATATTAAAGTAAATTGTCTGCTGTATGCTGATGATGCAGTGCTTATTGCACCATCAGAGGCAGAACTGCAGGCATTAGTCACGTGTATGAAAGAGGAATGTGAAAATAAAGGTCTCCGCTTGAATGCTAATAAAACTAAGGTTCTGGTATTTGAAAGGGACGAAGAGAAAACGAAGTGTGAAATATGGGTAAATCAGGAATGTCTAGAACAGGTAAATGAAATTGTATACTTGGGGAGTGCTTTTAGCCGGGATGGAAGATGTGATTTAGATGTGGACAGGCGTGTCGCTGCCGGGAACAAAGTCAATGGTGCCCTGACTGCGTTAGTCAAAAGGCAAGGCGTAGTGAAGAGTGCACGCCTTGCAATACATAACGCAGTGTTGGTACCGACTTTGTTATATGGCAGCGAAACCTGGGTATGCCAGAAGAAGCATAAAAGCAAGTTGAATGCAGTGGAGATGCGATCTCTTCGTAAAATGTGCGGCGTCACCATGGCTGACCGAAAGCGAAACGAAGAGATTCGCAATGTGGCAGGTTTGAAAGATGACCTTATCACAAAAATTGATAAGGGCGTGCTTCGATGGTTTGGGCACGTTGAGCGAATGAGTGAAGACCGAATGGTGAAGAAAATATATAGCGCGAAAGTTAATATTAAAAGGTGTCGAGGTAGACCGAGACTAACTTTCGAAGACCATGTGAGCAAATTGCTCGAAGAGGGGAGGGTCAAGAGTACTCGGATACCTAGACGTGCATGTATGAAGAAGATGATGAATCTGAAAGAAGCGAAAGAGGTATGTAAGGATCGTGACACTTGGCGATCTGTTCTCTCTGGCTACCCCGTCAGGGATTGTGCGTGACGATAAGTAAAGTAAAGTTTTATCGAGTCTGGGAGTTTGTTTATAATTTTGATAGACATGACGAAGGGACCTGATGAATGTAGCTTAAGGCGAGATATGGGTAGAGTTAGTATTTCTTTATAGCGTAATTGGTATCTGGTATTGCTTTCTTCTCGTTTATTTTCTTATTTTTTTTTTATTTAAAAAACTTAAATGTAACACCTTAAGGTAAAGGGTACATAGAGCGGACTTAATGCCATATGGCATTCTCTGCCAGTCAACCCTGGGTGCCAAAGACAATTGTAGGCAGGTGCGAAAAATAATACTTAAATAAAGTGTATTTATATTTAAATATTATATATATATATATATATATATATATATATATATAGTACATACATACACAACATGTACATACATACATACATACATAAACACTCACGCCTGTCACCCAGAGGGGTAGGCAGAGACTATGGACTTCCATTTGGCACGATCCTGACAGACCTCCCTCGCTTCCTCCACATCCATATACCTACGCATACACGCTCGTCGGTTAAAGGTACTCTTGATTTGGCCCATTTTCAATATATCGCCAATTTGGTCGATAAATTTTCGCCTAGGGCGACCCTTCCCGACTCTGCCATTCACCTCTGCAACATAAATTTGCTTTGTCACTCTTTCCTCATTCATTCTTTCTACATGACCAAACCACCGAAGCATTCCTTTCTTAATCTTGGTCACAACATCATCTTGCAACAACACAACATGTATTTAAATATATATATATAAATATATATATATAACATATATTTACATACAATAATACATATATACATATATGTAATGTGTATACATGCTTATAAACTTCATAAATATCCGTATTATTATATAAATAAATAAATATTTGAAAAAAAAATGTCAGTTAGTAAGTGCCTTCAGGTAATGTTGTCGTAGAAGTAATTTAAATGAATTTCTATTTGTAGCATTCTTAATATCATCGGGGAGGGTGTTCCAAAGATGTATAGCTTGTATCGTAAACGAGGACCTGAAAAAATTAGACCTATGCTGTGGAAACCTTATCCTCAGACGGTTTG
The DNA here is from genome assembly GCA_033319125.1 of Parnassius glacialis. NCBI lineage: Eukaryota > Metazoa > Arthropoda > Insecta > Lepidoptera > Papilionidae > Parnassius > Parnassius glacialis. The sequence continues at coordinate 5,304,432 of JAVANC010000022.1, read as the reverse complement.
ATTGTCGTGGTATTCGACCGTCAATCGAATGAAGGAAATGAAAGTTATCCTTAAGATAGGAAGGCGACCTTGTGTCGTTTACAATTGAATAAAGTACAAGTAATATTCTAGAGCATCGCCTTTGACGTATAGGTAGCCATTTAAGCTTTGAACGATAGGAAGATATGTGGTCATACTTACGTAAACCGAAAATAAACCTTATGGAATTTTTAAGAAGGCGCTCCAACTTGTTTAGAAGATTTTGTGACAAATCTGAGTAACATACATCTGCATAATCTATAATAGGTAGAATGAGGGAATGAACAAGTGTAAGCTTGGTTTTGAAAGGTAGGAAATTTTTAAGACGATAAAGAGAACGCAAGGTGGCAACAACTTTACGACTTACTTCAGAGATCTGCAATTTCCAGGTCATAGTTTTGTCCATGTACAAGCCAAGATTTTTTGTGGAATCACAATATGGAATCAGAGTTCCATTATACATTACAGGAGAGAGATTTCCATAATCAATCTTAGCCAATAATTGTGAACTTCCAAAGATTATAGCTTTGCATTTGGCTGGATTAACTGAAACGCCATATTTATACGACCATTCTCTAATGGCTTCCAGGTTATTATTTAGTTTATGCACTACATAGTTAAGGTTATTCAAGTCTGATTGCACATAGAGCTAAAGATCATCCGCATACAGATGGTACTAACAATTTAAAACTGAAGAGATAGAGTTTATAAATAAGGAAAACATAATAGGAGAAAGTATTCAGCAGCCTTGCGGCACACCAGATTCAATTTCAGTCCATGCAGAAAAACGCTGACCTGAACCAACCGATTGCTGGTGGCCGCGAATGTAAGAAAAGAACCACTCCAAGAATGGGGATGTAAATTTAAGGTGTTTAAGGATAGATAGGAGGATACCATGATCTACCGTGTTGAAAGCGTTTGAAAAGTCAATAAACGCTACCATTGTTAATTTATGCTCATCCAAGCCTTTTCTTATATCGTCTGTGACTTTGATAAGCGAAGTGGTAGTGCTGTGACCAGAACGAAATACCGATTGAAATTCATTCAGCAGGTTATGTTTTGCAATGAACAGAGATATTTGCTTAAAAACACAGGCTTCCAAAACTTTAGAGAGGTATGGTAGAATTGAGGTAGGACGAAAATGATTAGGGAGTACAGGATTAGGTATTTTAGAAAGGGGTCGTACAAAAGCCTTTTTCCATGCAGAAGGGTATTGACCTGAGTCCAGAGGATAATTTTAAATGTGTGTTATAGCTGGAAGTAGGTACTCAAGTATCATAAATATGATTTGCTTACTAATTGCATCATAACCCACAGCCTTAGATTTAATGGCTAACAGAGCTATTTGTATTTCATCCTGAGTAACAGGGGAGAAATAAAAGTCAGGAATCCGGAGAGGCTGCATTGATTCTATAGAAGCAATAGTTTGAGAACAAACTTGAGGGTCCAGAGAAGTAATAGAAACAAAATGACGATTAATGTCATCCAAATTAAGAGAGGAGCCATATTCCGGGGAATAACATTTATTAATTCCGAAAGATCTAAGGAATTTCCACACATCAGTGGGCGAAGAATTAGTTATTTTGTCATAAATGTAGCGGCGTTTAGCATTTCGTACCACCTGATTGCATCTGTTTCTTAGCAATTTAAAGTTACACCAATTTTGTTCACAGCGATCCTTTTTAAACTTCTGAAAAGCCCGATCTCGCCGCGCCATTGCCACCTGGACCCCTTTAGTCATCCAAGGAGCAGGAGGACGTTTAACTTTTACACAATGTACTGGAGCATGAATATTATACAAATTCAGGATGGTATTATTAAGAAAGAATAATTTATCATCGATGTTAGAAGCTGTCACCAAAGGGCCAAAATCAATTGTAGATGCATCTCTCCTGAGACTCTCAATATTTATTCTAGAAAATTGCGTAACTGCAGAAAAATAGGCTTTTGTTTTGGAGGTTTGAGTTTATATGAAAAGTAAATCAAGTCATGTCGTGAGAAACAAGGAGCAGAGATCTGTCCAAACTGAATCACATGATCAGAAGAAGAAGTAATGATGAGATCAATCAACGAATCATTAGTGTCAGTATTTCTATGAGTTGCCGCCAGTGGAATGCAGAGTTCGACTAATTCTATGATTGCTCGAAGTTTTTGGGAACGAGAAGTATTTTTAACAGATCCGTGTTGAAATCACCCATTATCATGCAGTGTATGTAGTCAGATCCAATGGTATCAAGAGCCGTCTCAAGTGAGGTAAAGTAATCCACAGAAGAAGGTCAATATACAACACCTAAAATTGCCCTAGCACCCATAATATTGATTTCTATAAATAAAAACTCAGCAGTGGCAGAATAGGGAGATGGGAAAGATAGAACAACTTTATAAGGAATATTTGATCGAAGGTATATAGCGACCCTACCTCCCCCCTTCTCAGTCCGATCAACACGTATAAGAATGAAATTGGGTAATGGGTATAAACTCGACATAATAGATGCTTTTAGCATGTTGGTGGGTTGTGGTGAGAGGGATGAGTGCTCCCTCTACCGCTGCAGCCGAGGTGGAGTCGCGGAGGAAGAGGAGTGCTGGTATGGCGATGCGCCACTCGCCCTATCCTCCGCGACTCAGACGGGGCCGCACCGTTAAATGATTCGGTGGTCGTGGGGCTGCGGGGGGAGAGGAGTGTCGGTATTGCGAGGCGCCGCTGTTCCTACCCTCCGCAGCCGAATCTTGGTTTGCGGCGGAGCCATAGAACAGATCCGCCGCTTGGGTCAGGAAAGCGGACGCTGCAGAGCGCTCGATTTTCCTGGCCCCATGGCCTCCGCGTATCGGACTCGGGGGGGTCCGATACGCAGGTGGAGTTGGAGGCTGTGGAGGGGGTAGCTGAACACCTTGCTACCCCGTGCAGTAGACGAGGTCCGGACAGATCGGGCCAGCACTAGTGCGGGGCTGCGGAAGAATTTGGATTCCCGCGGCCCCGCGCGCACGTGCAAGGAGGCAACGTGGGGTTTTAGCCGGTAGGAGTCCGGCATAACCTTCTGGTTGCCCCCGCAGCCGGAGGTATCCATGAGGATTTCCCCACAAAAAAAAAAGGTTGGAACGTATTAGAATATAATAGTGATGTGTTAGAATATAATAGAATAATAATTATTATATAACATTTATGATAAGTAATTTTTTATTTACCACTGGTTCGGAAAATATCTCTGCTCTGGGAGGAACCAGTAAGAAATCCAGAGGGATTTTATATGCATATTTCACTTTATAATTATTTTGTTTGTACAATATTTAAATGTATTTTAATGGATTCAGCATGGTGGCTACACCTTATTCCATGGGGTTAATTTCATTTATGTATTATTTGATATTATCATGACATTTTTTGTACCATTGTTCGATAATAAAATATTTATTCTTGTTTATTGACAAATTTTCTGGGATTTTCTTAACATTTTCTTGGGTTTTGTTGTAATAGCGTATACATTGCCGCATAAATGAATTACTAATTTAGTGGAGTACTCATAGTACTCATAGTTACTTTTTCTAATACTTAACAGTGTACTGAGTATGATTCGGCTATGAAACCAGAGTATACTTATTTCCTGCATTCCGTTATAGTGTTTACAGGTAACGGTTGTTCCAGACCAGGGGCTTCAACACACATATACAACTTTTACTATGGATTATTCTAACTATGTACTATTATGTGAACGGTTCTGTCGTTTGTCACCCTTGAACGTAATTAAATGGTAATGCGAGATCTGTTAAACGTCTTTAACTTTCCCCGATATTTCTCTCAGTCGTCTTTAACGACATTCACGGGACGAGAAGGTGGGACTGATTCGGTTATTTTGGTGCTTCATGCGCTCATGGTACGTTTGCCGACCGTTACTTGTTTAGGGAAATAAAGTGTTACTAGGAACAGACCCAATTATCAGCACTTCAAGATGATGTCAAATTTATATAATTTTTTTTTTGTATTAAAAACTAATTTCCTAAGTTTTTCTTTTGATAAGATGTATTGTTTACAAATATATGACTGTATATCTAAAAAGGATAATAATAGGATTTTGTAAACAATTAATTAGAATTTGATATGTATTTCAAACTCAACCCCACCTCCATATTATGTTGGTAGCAAGTTACCCAGTTATCAGCACTAAGATTATATATAACTAGGCAAAGATCAAATATATAATACTTGTATAATAATATTTATCCTTTATTATAACGTCAAACAAGCAAATTTTAACAAAAAAGAAACCCATAAAAAACAAATATATATATAAATATTTATAGATACAAATAAATAATAATATATATCTAATATTTATAGAAATCATTAATAAAGAAATGTTAAAACAAATTATACTTTAATTCTTTCTTTCAGAAAGGTTACCACTGGACATTGACCCGATGCAGCCCTGGCGGTTGGACAAGAAATGACATTGATTGCATTATGACGTCTAGGCTACAATTACTTAGTGATCGCGAAAGTAAATACTGGCAACAAACACTGATTCATCTTGAATCTTAACGTTAAGTTGAAAAGGTCACGCAAACCACCTTGAAAAGAACTCGAAAACTTTCAACTCGAATAACGGAATCATATTCATTATCTAGAAGTTTACAATACACTAGACGATGTAAATAACGTAATTTCATCCCCCTCCATTTCAGTAACATCCCTGACGTTAGCTTGAATGCACTTTCAAAAGGGTAAGGCCTCAGACGGCATTACAGCGAAACTTCTGAAAGAGGTTCGAAAACCATTTTTTTAAATCCTCCAGAAATTTTCAATTCCATCGTCCATAATCGACGGGTCCGTGGCGTAGTGGCTTAGCAATGAGCCGCAACGGTTAGGGCTGCCGGTTCGCATCCTGCACGTAACAAGTATTTGTATGGCCTACAAATAATTTTTCCGGGTCTAGATGTTTGTCCTTGTGCAATATATGTTTATAAACTGCCGCCACTATACAGGAGAAAATCCTGGTGTGAGAGTAACTTTTTTTTAAAGAAAAAGAAATAATGTTATTATGGAGAATGGAATCAACCAATACTCTGGAGGTGCGATTGTTCTGTTTTTCAAGAAAGGCGACAATGCTCTATTAAAGAACTACTGAACGATTTCCTCTATTGAGCTGCGTCCACACGCTGTTTTTGAGGGTCGTTATGATTCGTTTCGCACGAAAACTTGATGAATTCTATCATCCAACACTTCGTTTGCCGGTTTTGAACCATGGTATTTGCTTTCTATTAGTTCATCATGGCTGTGTAAGCCTTTCACTTTTTTTATAGAACAGGGGGCAAACCAGCATACGGCTCACCTGATGGTATGTGAATACCGCACGTGAACAACTCCAACACCGTTTTAAAAAGAGTAAGCTCTATTCTTGAAGGTCCCAAAGTCGTATCGGTGCAGGAAAAAACTCCGGTGGTAAGTTATTTCACAAAGAGGTCGTACGCGGAAAGAAGAAAACTCCTAGTTAAACGTACAGTGGTGGACCACCAAGCATCCAAATGAAGTGGATGGTATCGGGAGTTTTGGCGGCTGGGATTAATCCAAACATTTCTTCACAGCACTCCCCGTGGTAAATGCGAAAGATAATGCAAAGGGATGCAACATCTCTTCGCAGCACCAGTGAATCGAGCCGATCGGACTCGGTCGTTGACGATTCGAGCCGCTATGGGCTGGATGCCTTCAAGTGGAAGGAGCTGGCACTGGGGAGTCCCAGCCCAGAAATGTGAACAGTATTCCATGTGAGGTCGAACCTGCGCTTTTTCAGTTGCAGGCGGTGTCTCGGCATGAAATACTGTCGCACTATGCTGAGCACGCCAAGTTTTTAGAGGCCAATTTGGCCTTCTCTTCCAAGTAACCACGAAACTGCACGTCACTCGATATGTCGACGCCGAGGATTCCGTTACTGGCTGAAGCAACAAGGGGAGTGCGTTGAAACTGAGAAGATACAATAATAGGGTATATTTAGCGGTAAACGCGCAAAACTTGTGTCTTCTGAGGATTAAACGGAACTAGATTTAGTCGCCCCTAATCCGTGAATTTGTTCAGCAAAGACTCGACTTCAGACTTAAGTTTGTTCCGGCACTCAGCGATGTTTTCCCAAAAAATATTGGTACGGCCGGTGTATAGAGCACCACCAGTGCTGTCATTTGCATAGCAATGAATGTTACCACTTCGCAAAATATCATTGATATGTAAAAGTAACAGGGTTGATGATAGCACTTAGCCTTGTGAAACACCGGCATTATTAGGATTGTAGTCGGAGCATGCACTGTCTATAACAACGTTGATGCTCCGATATCAGAACTCGTTCACATTTGTTGCACTCTCAATTAAAAAATCAAAAACCGCAATCAGTATTGGCATCCTTATTTTACAAATCTTAATATTACATACGCACCGTATTTTCTCACGGTCATTAGTTGAATAATTAATGACCGAATTTGAGTAAATACGTTTCGATTTAAAATATCGCTGACAAATTTAATTACAATTCGTCGAAAAGATCGCTACAGAACATAGGGCTCTTCCAGAGAATGCCACAAAGTATGATCTAAGCTGAAATCAATGCTTATGTTTCTATTCTATACCACAATATAAAACATTGTAATTTAAATAAGAACAAAGGCGCTAATTTGAAACACGTAATTAGGGAGTATTTTTTATGCATATTAGCAACAAATCGAAATTTATATATTTGAACAACTGTTGATGAACTGCTTATTCCATCATCGGTGGTATCCATCAGAGACAGATTTCAGCCTTGGTTTGATCGCTCCTGTAAGACTGAAATATGCAGAAAGCAGGACTATATTTAGGCTGGGCTGACAGGGAATGTAAACACCAGCATCTTTAAATAGAAGCGTAACTTCGCCTGGAGATCCTTCAAAAGAGTAATTGCTAAGGCAAAGTATGAGCACAGTGGCAGAATTGGTTAGAAATTATTTCACCTTCCTTTGAGAACCCGTTCTTGGTTAAAGACCAGATTGGTCTCTAACCAAGGCTGTTCAAGGGAATTTCTGTAAACCACCACTTCCAACGCCGTGTAGTGGCGGTTAAGAATATCCACTATCCCTTTATTCCCGTGGGTGTCGTAAAAGGTGACAAAGGGAAACAGGCACGAGATGGGCAGCAGCATCTTCCTGATAATAGCAAACTTACATTAAAAAAACTGCGGTTGCCAACCCGTTCGTCAAGCGTGCAACTATGAAAAATACCCGCCAATGATGAGAGCAACAAAGAGACGGCCCTCAGTCCCCGGCGGCCCCACTATTGCGGCGGCCACACACGGCTACGGTGGCGACCATGGTAATGGCGGGGCAGGGGTTGCAAAGAATCTCCGGTAGAGTTCGGTTGCCACCTAAGACGACTCGACCTAGCAACATACAACTCATGCATCCTGAGCACTGACGAGAAGATCGTGGAACTGGAAGAAGAGATAGACAAGTTACGCTTGCATATTATAGGATTATTCGAGATCCGAAGAGAGGGAGAGGACACGGTAATCCTTGAGTCTGGCAACTTGCTCTATCACCGGGATTTATCGTCCACAAGTCTCTCGTTAACAACGTTGTAAAGATTGAGAGTGTGTCGACGAGGGTTGCATACCTTATACTCAGAATCACCAAACGGTATTCGCTGAAGGTCATACAGGTTTACGCACAAACCTCGGCACATTCTGATAAGGAAGTAGAGGAAATGTATAAGGATATCTTTAGAGCCATGAATTCCTCCAAAACCCACTATACGGTGTTAATGTGAGATTTCAATGCAAAACTAGGCTCAAGAGAAAACAGTGATATGAAAGTAGGCAAATTTGAAATAGAGAATCGGAACCCAAGGGACCAGCAGCTGGCCGACTTCATGGAGAAAGAGGGACTATTTATGATGAACTCTTTCTTCCAGAAGCGGTCCCACAGATTGTAGACCTGGTCGAGTCCCGACGGTTCAACAAAAAATGAGATAACTTCATTATGACGACCAGACGACAACTGTTCAGTGATGTCTCCGTGATCGCGAGGGTGAAAACTAGTAGCGATCACCAAATGGTTAGAGGCACACTGAAACTAAACGTTAAGTTGGAGAGGTCTCATCTAATGAAGTCAACGCTCTGTCTCCCTCGTGCTCTGTTGCAAAGTCCCGAAACATTTCAGCTCGAGTTACAAAACCGTTTTCAGTTTCTAGAAGACTGCAATGAAGTGGACGATATGAATGACAAGCTCGTGGAAACTTTCCATGCGGTCGGAGCTAAGTTCTGCAAGACCCGCCGCAGAATAATACAAAAACTCTCCGATCACATTCTTAATCTCATGGCTGTTAGACGGGAGATGAAACTACATTCGTCAATAGATTTGACAGAATACAGGCAACTAAACACACAGATCTCCAAATGCATGCGGCGGGACTTAAGCCACTTCAATACAGCTTGTATCGAAGAAGCGATCGAGCGGAACCAAGGCTCCAAAGTCTTTTCCAGAGTTCTGTCTGCCAGAAAGAGCCAACTGTCAAAGCTGAAGACCGCGTGTGGCAGCATCGTCTTTGGGACACCAGAGATTTTGAGTGAAATTGAGAGGTTCTATGGGCAGCTGTACACATCATAGTTGGAGCCAAACGCAAGTGTGAGTAACTATCCAAGAGCGAGTCTTATCCGACACCATTCCGAAGATATCCCGGACGTCAGTCTGAGCGAGATTATAATGGCTCTCTAGCACCTTAAAATCAGCAAATTTCCGGGCGAGGATGGAATTACAGCGGAGCTTCTGATAGCGGGTGGAAAACCGGTACTTAAGGTCCTTCAGAAGATCTTTAATTCCGTCCTCCATGGTGGCATTACATCTGAGGCGTGGAGCAAAAGTGCGGTGGTCTTGTTCTTCAAGAAACGCGACAACGCTCTCTTAAAGAACTACAGACCAATTTTCCTTCTGAGCCGCGTCTACGTGCTGTTTTTGAGCATCATTACGAATCGTCTCGCACGCAGACTTGACGACTTCCAGCTTTGCGAACAAGCCGGTTCCGCATTGCAGCAGAGTGTACAAAAGACAGAGGAGTATAATCTGCCACTTTTCCTTAGTTATATGGACTATAAGAAAGCCTTTGATTCCGTCGAAATTTGCGCGGTGCTGTAGTCCCTTCAGCGGTGTCAAGTTAACTATCGGTATATCGAAGTGCTGAAGTGTTTGTACAGTTGAGTTACGATGGCTATCCGAGTACAGAATTAAAATACAAAACCTATTCATCTACAGAAAGGTGTAAGACAGGGTGACGTTATATCCCTGAAACTCTTCACCGCTGCATTGGAAGATGTTTTCAAGCTACTGGACTGGAAAAGATGCGGTATTAACATTAATGGCGAGTACATCACTCACTTTCGATTTGCCGACGATATTTTCCTTATGGCAGAATTGCTGGAGGACCTATGCACTATGCTCAATGACCTCAATAGTGTATTCCAACAGATAGGTCTTAAGACGAACATGGACAAAACAAATATCATGTTTAATGTCCATGTCACATCTATGCCGGTAGTTGTTGGGAGCACTAAGCTCGAAGTTGTTGACGTGTATGTTTACCTGGGACAAATAGTCCGACTAGGTAATTCCAACTTCGACCGAGAGGTCAATCGACGGATTCAACTCGGTCGGGCAGCGTTCGGGAAATTACGGCACATCTTCTCGTCATGTATACCTTAAAACTTGAAAACAAGACTGTACAACCAGTGCATATTGCCAGTGATGACCCATTGTACTGAGACGTGGTCCTTCACTGCTGGCCGTATGAGGAAGCTCAAGGTCACTCAGCGATCTATGGAGAGGGCTATGCTTGAATTTCTCTGCGTGATAAACTTAGAAATGTGGATATCCACAGTAGAACCAGAGTAACCGACATAGCCCAACGGATTAGTAAGCTGAAATGGCAATGGGCCGGCCATTTAGCTCGAAAAACCTACAACCAATGGGGAAGAAATGTTCTCGAGCGGCAGCCTCGTACCTGCAGGCAAAGTGTATGGCGACCCCCTACTAGATGGATTGGCGACCTGGTAAGACATGCAGGTAGTCGATGGATGCAGGTGGCTCAGGACCGTGCTTTGTGGCATTCCTTGGAGGAGGCCTATTTTCAGTGGACTTATGAAAGGCTGTAATGATGACCACTTGTAACAAAGTAGTACATATAGTTGAATCTGTTTTACCACAAATTAAAAATAAATTACTTAAAAAATTTTATGCATTATTTCAAGCAAATTGAAATAAATGTAAACGTTATTAAAAATAAAATGTAATGTTATTTAACTTTTATATGCTGCTTTTCATTGCACACGACAACATCGGTAAAAAATACTGTCACCAACAATTTACACAAAAGTGGGCTTACTAAAGAGGACCATTAAAATGGCTTTTAAATATGGATTAGGTTCTCGTATGCGCACTTAGATGCTGCGTGTGGCGGCGCTGTCGTCACGCCACAAGCGAAACATATCGAAGCCTAAATCGCGCTAACAAAGTTCCGAAGTTAAAGCAGTATATATAGAATAGCTCCGAACTACCACTCGGAGCATTGGCCGCTCCCGGGCAGAACACCTTGCCCGGCGGGAGATCTCCCCTTTTCCTTTCACTGGCCACAGGCGTGGCCACCCGACGTGATATGAACACGCAACCAACAACCTTCGGAAACAATAACTTCAAATCCTTCGTCATCGTCCTCAAGTACCCCATTCATTCGCTCCCGAGCAGATATTGTCTGCAGTCTTCACATTCTGCAAGCCATCTACATTTACAAAAGTTCATCGCAACACTGGAATAATAATGTTTCCCGTTCCTTCAAGCTACTCTCTGCGTTACAGCGTTCGGCACAGCTCTGAGCCTTACTGCTCGCCTCTGCTTCACGGCACTCTCGCAGATTACTTGCCTTCTTTTTGACTCACCGCAGACTTACAAGACAATTTCTTGTCACTTGCAAATTCGTCAACATCTAGACTGCACTATCGACTTCCGGTCTGAGCAGGGGGGTGATGTGGCGGCGCTGTCTTCGCGCCACAAGCGAAACATATCGAAGCCTTAATCGCGCTAATAAAGTTCCGAACTTAAAGCAGTATACATAGAATAGTTGCGAACTACCACTCGGAGCGTTAGCCGCTCCCCGGGCAGAACACCTTACCCGGCGGGAGATCTCCCCTTTTCCTTCCACGCGCCACACTGCTTTTCTGTACATAGTAATATAAAATATTTTAGCTTAATTGCAAGCATTTGCCTTAAACGACCATATAATTTGTCGACACGTATTTTAATTGAAACATTCTGAAATATAGTTATCATTTTATATAGTATTTTCGATTATGCATTTATTTTGAACCAAGTTAATACGTACATATGTGATCAATTTTATTTAAGTGCACAGTAATTGTCAATAGTATATCTAAATTGAAACCTTTTTATCGTCATTAATCGGTGACAGTCTACTGTTGGACATTCGGGTTCGTGCATCCAGTTACTGTCGCCTTTATTGTGTCATCGCTCTATCTTAAAGATGTTAAAAGTTAATTAGCTACGGTCACCGTCATAAAATAAAATGATGTGTCTTGCCTAGTTTGAATAGCATAGCTTGCTCTTCCTCAATAGCGTGCAAAATATCCGTCACCACTACTCCCAACACTACTATGCTAGGAACGAGACACCACCGTTGATAATACGACATGTGTTTCGCCTCTAAACGAAGGATCCTCAGGTGAAGTATAGGTACTCTGCGGTAGGTAAGAACTAATAATTTTCTTTTATTACACGGATCTTAGCTAATTAAATTTTAACATCTTTCATATAATAGATTTCCGCAAGGTAACGTCTGATTCTATTAGTTATCGCTCTATAAGGACCAGTCAACATAACGTTTGATTGAACACTAAGATACATTTACCCAAATAGATGTTACTTCTACGACAAACGTAAGCGGCCCAGTTACAACTTCATCTTGCAAATTTAATGAACAAAAAGGCTTTGAATTTAGTTTTTCGGCAGGATTTTTATTTGGAGACTTATTAAAAAAAGATCATAATATCCGGTGTGAAATTATTATTTTAAATCTTATATGAAGCCTTTTTTAAAATAATATTGAAAGTTTAATAAATAGTGTTCCACTTAGTATTTAAAGTAGATTTATATTATACATTTATTGAATGAAACGCTTAGTAACTAACTGCTAACTCATAAGTACATAGAAATCAAGAGATAATAGAGTCAAACTGTTCAAATTGACGAAAAGGTCTTCTCTGATCAGATAAACCTCATTCTTAATCAGGTATGAAATTAAAACTTACATATTTTGATATACAACAATTCCGATGTCTTCTGTCGAAAAAATGAAGATATTTAATTTGTTTATAAAAAAATATTTAAATATGCCTTTTTCCCTCAGCAAAATGTTAACTTTAAGGTATATTTCCCTAACGTTATATTACGAGACAAGTACAAGATTTGGGAAATCTGGCTAACCTAAAGGGATACAATATAATTTAGGTTCACTTATCCTTATATATAATGTACGAGTATAGTATTAATATATATGTCTTACGTGAATATAATTAGAAAGAGTACGCTATTACGAATTTAGTACTTTTATGACTAGGTGTATACCCTAATCATAGAAGGACTAAGTTCGTTAAAATATATTAAGATTATACAAATAAAAGTAGCTTTGTGGTTAAACGCTCGCCCTGAATTTCATAGAACGTAAACAAACGGGCTCGATCCGCTGGCACCAATGAATTTTTTAATTGCAATTTTAAGTACTGATTTACATTAAGATTGGCGGTTAATAAATAAGTTTGCATTTAAAAATCAAGGACATGTGAAGTGCGCCAACACTATTGGAACAGAGCGTTGGAATCTTGGCTGCTTCAAAATTCCCGTCAGAAATAAAAGTAGGCTTATGCCTTTTAGCTAGACGTTTGTAGGTTATCACTTTATACTTTTTTTTTGAAGTACATTTTATATATTAGGTATTTAATAAAGCTATGATATTTTCCCTCACAAAACATCACAGGGACATTCTAGAACATTACCAAAGAGCTATGGAAAGGAGCATAATTGGCGTTAAAAACAGGACAGAAAAAGAAACACCTTAATAAGATCAAAAGCTAGGGTAACAGACGTGCTTTTAAAGACAGACCAACTAGTACTCAAGAAAAGTGGAGTAAGATTATTATTGATTGGTATCCTAGAGATAGTAAAAGTAAAAGAAGAAGGCAAGAGAAAATATGAGAGGATGAGATAAAATTCAAAATTAAAACAGCCGGTTCAAATTGGAGAAGGCTTGCTAGAGATAGAAAGCAATGAAAGATGTTAGGGGAGGCCTTTGCGAAGAGGCACACTAAATTGAGAGACTTTCTATAAACGTCCCAATATTTTTTATTAGATAAGGGTGACAAACGACACGACACACAGTCTAACTGATTGTTTGATTTGATTCTATTACAAATCAAATCGGAAATGAGTTGTCACCGGTGAGGACTAAGATGGAATGCCTCACGTCTAGTAAATATGGTCTCCGGTTCTCTACATTCACCATACGAAACACAGAAGCGTTAAGCTGCTGTTTTACGCTGGTATTCTGTGAGAGCGTACTCCTTTACCGAGCTGGCCGTTTCATGCTACAACTATATATAGCTGCAGCATGGCTCTACCACGTAAAATATTTAGACAACCATTCAAACATGTTCAGGATAAAAGGCTTATTAATTGATTGATTGAATGTTTTACTTACCAGATTATTAAGTTTTTCATTTACATGAAATGATCCTGAAACGAAAAAATAACATGAGTGTATGCGCAGAAATGAATATTTTATTTCTTTTAGATAAATGTGACTTTATTTCGTTCATTAACAAATTAAAGTTTTACATGCGTGGTGACAAGACGAACTCTGCGTGAGCTGTGTATAACATTAGAGAGAGGGGACGAAAGATGACGTGATGCCACTGCGCCGGCTCGCGATGACGTCGATCAATCACAGCCTCTCCATGTGACGTGATACTTTAATGCGCGTACATGCTCCCGCCCTTGAAAGCACCACATGTGTTTTCAACAAACAGTCATTACATCTCTTCCGAAAACAACGGGCAGATTTTTGGAAATGCCCGTCGTACTGTACCATTCACTGTTCTAATGTCTGCAACTCTGGAGAAACCATCATTTCCAGGGAACGTTTTGATAATTCTTCCCATTCTCCATTTGAAAGGTGGTTGATTTTCATCTTTTATAAGTACGAGAGTGTTCTCCTGTAGATCGCCTTTATGCTCAGTCCACTTGGTCCTCACTTGCAGCTCAGATATATACTCTTTGGACCATCTGCTCCAGAAGTGCTGGCGTATCTGCTCGACTCTTTGATAACGTGTAAGACGATGCTCTGGAACAGTATTCAGGTCAACAGACACAGGTGAAGTTAATGGACGGCCTACCAGGAAATGACAGGGGCTCAGTGGGTGATAATCGTGCGGATCCGTGGACATGGGTGTGAGAGGACGGGAGTTGAGCACAGCCTCAATCTCAACCAGGACTGTGCACAGCTCCTCGAAAGTTAAATGCGCGTTACCTATCACACGGCGCAAGTGTTGCTTACAACTCTTGATTCCAGCTTCCCATAAACCACCAAAATGACTAGCATAAGGAGGACCCATTTTAAATCTTATACATTGAGATGTCGCGTATTCTTGTAAGTCTTTAGATATTTGAGATAATAATTTAGCAAAATCATGCATTAAACCAACAAAATTCCTGCCATTATCACTATATATTTCTATTGGTTTACCTCTGCGTGAAATAAACTGCTTAAGTGCCAACAAATAAGCATCTGACGAGAGATCACTCACAAGCTCCAAATGAACAGCGCGCGTTGTGAAGCATATAAATAAACATATAAAAGATTTTATAGTCTTTGCCCCCCTACCCTTACGGTTCAGTATGAGCACTGGACCAGCATAGTCTACGCCACATCGTAAGAAAGGGAAACCAGGATCTAGCCGAGCCTGAGGTAAATTTTCCATAATAGGCTTAACGGTTTGACCTCGCATACGCGTACACTTTACATAACTATGTACTACATTTTTTGAAAAATTTCGTCCGCCTACTGGCCACTACATTTCCCTAACAGTATATTGTAATAACTGCGGCCCGGCATGCATTAACCGCTTGTGTTCATACTTAAATAATAAATGTGTAAAGTGATGTTTAGAAGACAATAAAATAGGATGTTTCTTATTAAAATCAAAATTAAATGATTGTAAAATACGTCCACCAACCCTGATAATATTTTTCTATCTAGAAAAAGGTTTAATTTTAATAGTCCGTTATCTTTAATCGGTTTTCTGTTTAAAAGCAATTTGTTTACATCTAGAAATGACTCATGCTGCGAATACTTCGCCAATATTAACAAAGATTCATTCAATTCATCAACAGTAAGCGGCCCGGTGCGCATGTTGTTCTTATAACGCGCATTGTAAATAAATCTTAAAACATAAGCGCACGAACGCTGCATACGATTAAACTGAGAAAACCTTTCAAACGAGAATACAGATTCTTTATTAATTCTAATAGATAACGAGCTACATAATAGATTCGATTTTATCTCAGGTAATTGCATATCATTCAAATGTATTGTTTTATTTGTATCACACAAATTTAAATCATATAGAATAGAATAGAATAGAATATAATAATTTTATTCAATATACATTACATGTGTAATTCTTATCGAAAGTCATTTTTTACTTTACCACTGGTTCGAAAAAATACCCTCTGTCCTGGGAAGAACCAGCAAGAAACCCAGCGGGACATTTTTATTTTAAAAAATTTTACAATATAAATGATTACTAACTATTTACAAAATTTATTTTAGAAACTGCTTGGAAGCGACCACCTCATTCCCAGGGGTTATTATCAACCATGTATTCATTTATACTATAATAACCCTTTTTATACAGTTTCAGCTTAATAAAACATTTAAACTTGGTAATAGAGAGAACCTGTACACTTTCCGGGACCTTGTTGTAATAGCGTATACATTGCCCCAAGAATGAATTATTGTCTCTGTGGAGTCGAGAAACTGGCATCACTAGCTTGTGTTTGTTCCTTGTGTTTACAGAATGCACATCACTTTTTTTACTAAAACTACCTTTGTTTTTGTGAACATACATTAAATTTTCGTAAATATACTGAGAGGCCAAAGTTAATATATTAATTTCTTTAAATTTATCTCTAAGAGACTCTCTCGGTTTTAGATTGTAAATAGCTCTAATGGCCCTCTTCTGTAAAACAAAAATAGTTTCTGAATCAGCCGCATTTCCCCATAGCAAAATCCCATAAGACATTATGCTATGGAAATAACTAAAATAAACGAATCTAGCTGTCTCGACGCTAGTGAGACCTCTAATCTTTTTTACAGCATAGGCTGCAGAACTTAGTCTGCTTGCTAATTTGGATATATGGGGGCCCCACTGAAGCTTTGCGTCAAGAGTGATGCCAAGAAAAACAGTGGATACAACAGGGCTCAATTCCTCCCCATTTAAAAACATATTGGTATTCAGATTTTTAACATTCGTTGTTGTAAATTTAACACAATTAGTTTTATTTCCGTTCAAATGCAGACTATTAACGTTAAACCAATTCACTAATTTTGATATAGCATTATTCACTTCGTCACATTTAAATGATTGACGTTAAAGTTTAAAAATCAAGGAAGTATCATCAGCAAATAATACTTTATCATGACTATCCCCTACAAGGTGAGGTAAGTCATTAATATACACCAGAAACAGGAATGGGCCGAGAATCGAGCCCTGAGGAACACCCATTAGTACAGGTGACCCGGAAGAACTTTTACCATTGATAATAACCTTCTGCTTTCTATTACTTAAATATGAAATAATAAGTTTAAGCGCTGTATTCTTGACACCATAGTACTGTAGCTTCCTGATTAATGTCTCATGGTGAACACAGTCGAAGGCCTTGGAAAGGTCACAAAATATACCCAAAGCATACCCTCTGAATTTTCCAATGCACAAAAAATATGTTTAATAAGCTCAAGCTATAAGAACTGTGGCCCTTGAAACCATAAACTGTTGAAACACAATAAGTCTAAACTTTGACCCCGTGATATTAAGTCAGCGGGGTTCGCCTTACCACTAACGTGACGCCACCGCCTATCTTTTGTTAAATCCAAGATCTCTGCGGTTCTGTTTTGTAAAAAAGTTTTAAGTAAGTTGGGAGGCATACGTAACCAACCCAATACTATGGTTGAGTCGGTCCAAAATACAACATTATCCAACTTAGACTGTAAAGCATTAATTATTTTTTCAAACAAACGAGCGCCTAATAATGCGCCGCATAGTTCTAACCTAGGTATACTTATAGGCTTCAGCGGAGCTACTTTACCTTTCGAGCATAACAACTTAACGACAACACATGAATTAACACCGACAGTGCGTATATAAGCGCACGCACCGTACGCGGTTTGTGAGGCATCCGTAAATATATGTAATTCTATGCGCTCGGGATTCGAACCCATTACTTAACGTGGGACGCGTAATGATTAAAGGATTGACAAGAGTTATCAACAAAGTTTTTCCAGATCTGTGCTATATCATCTTGTAAATGTTCATCCCACTCAACTTTTAGCAACCACATCTTCTGTAACAAAATCTTAGCTGTTATAATCATAGGTACCAACAGGCCGAGTGGATCGAATATTTGGGAGGACTGAGACAGTATTATTCGTTTTGTGATATTTTTAGGGTTGTTGATGATCTTAGATGCAAAATGTAATTCATCACTGTTATTGTACCAACCAAGACCTAATGTTTTATTTAGTGTAGAATTATTTAATAAGAATTCTTTAGATTCCTTATTCATATATGCAGAACCCTCCTGCTCAAAGTTATAAATCCACTTACGCAAATAAAAACACCCAGACTTTAAAACTTTAGATGTCTCTCGACATAGTTCTAATAATTCAGATTTATAATTAGCTAAAATAATGCCATCGTCAACGTAGAAGTCTTCACTAATTGTCCTAGCCACTATTGGGTTATTACAATCTTGCGCCAGCTGTTTTAAGCATCGGCAACTTAAAAATGGAGCGGACGCAGTTCCATACGTAACCGTATTTAACTGGTATATTTGTAATGGGTCACTAGGACTGTCACGCCAAATAATAAGTTGTAAATCAAGCTGGGATTTGTCAATATGTACCTGCCTATACATTTTCTCCACATCCGCACATGCAACATATTTATTTTCTCTGAAGCGTAACAATATAACAATTAAATCACCTTGTATAGGCGGCCCTACGAGTTGTAAATCATTTAACGATTTGCCGCAAGTCGACGCTACGCTTGCGTCGAATACAACTCTCAATCGCGTAGAAATTGCATTTTCGCGAAGAACACCGTGATGTGGCATTAAGTAATGGGGATTACCGTATGTGTGCACTTTAGTCATATGTCCTAAATTCATATATTCGTGTATGAAAGCTTTATACGTTTTATTTAAATTAGGATTGTGTTTTAAGCGGTTTTCTAATGCCAAAAAACGTCGCATAGCTTGATTAAAAGATTCACCGATAAAGTCTGGTGATAATTTGAAAGGGATGCGTACACAGAACCTCCCGTCAACGTCTCGCGTGGTCGTCTGTTTAAAATGTTTCTCACATAAACGCTCCTCTTCACTCAATCCATCACTCCCTCTCTTTCCTACCGATAAGTCTTCAATCTCCCAGAACATACGTAACTGTTTGTCTATAGACTGTATACTTATTTCTTGCGCGTCTAAAGATTGTATGAAATTACAATGAATAAAATTTTTATTTCTTAATTTCTGTGAATAAATAGGCCCGGATATTATCCAACCTAGTCTAGTATTTTGTAAATAAGGTCCGTTTGATAAGCGAATTCTACCCTCACATAATAGATCCCAAAAAATGTCTGCACCATTCAGTAAATCAATCGAACGAGTTTGATAAAATTCTGAGTCGGCTAACTGTTTATCGGTTGGTATACGAAACTGACCAATATTCACATTCACGGCCGGTAGGGAAGACGTAATTTGCAGTAAAACAAGACATTTATTTATGTGCGTAATATAAGGCTCGCTAACAGACTTTAATTCGATATCGCATGTTTTTGAACATTGTGTTATTGTGTTACCGCCGATACCCCTTATTTTATGAGTGGACTGTATTAATTGTATGTTAAGTTTGTCACAAAGCGATTGTGTTATGAAACAATGTTCGCTGCCACTATCGAGCACCGCGCGTGCCTTATGATAGTTACCTAAGCTATCGGCTATCTTAACGACCGCTATAGACAGTAGTATAGGCAGCGATGCAGACGTCTGCGCGCTTAGTACGTCTATGTCAGTATTGCTCACCAGTGCAGAGTTGTGTATGATTTTATTACTATTATCGCTGTTGCTTGATGCAACTGAACTATTTAAAAGGTTAGGAGATATAACCTTATTTTTCGACGTGGGAATTTGTGATTGTCGTTCGCTGGTTTTGTCAGAATAAATTAATGTGTTATGTTTTTTATCACCCTTTCGACAAGGCCCGTTCCTACACACACCCTTTGGGTGTATAAATTTTATTTTATCTTGTAAATCATATTCAAGAAATGTTTGGCATGAATACAATTTATGTTTAGCTTTGCACATAATGCATAAATCTTTTGTGTAATTTTGTGGTTTATCTGTACTAAAATTACAGTGTACCTTATGCATGTGGTTATGAGCGCTGGAACTAGGGTGTTCTCTTTTATTTTCATAATGTATGCCAGACTTGGCGTGTGTGACACAAAGCGTTTCTAACATTTCAGCCCCATCTCGTAAAAACTTTATTAAATTATTTAACGTTATAACACAATTCTGAGATTCATCTGTCGATTTATAAAATGTACACTTCACCTTTTCCCACTCTCGTTCGGAGGCAGGATCTAACCTTGATACAATCATGTAAATAATTAGAGTATCCCAGGAGTCTGTGGGCTCACCGAGTATTTTCAATGCGCGTATATTTTTCAACACTGTATCAATAAGTTTTCTTAGTAACCCAGGTGATTCCCTTGTAACAAGCGGTAATGAAAATAAGGATTTTACATGATTGTGTACCAGCAATCTGTTATTGTTATATCTGTTTAGGAGAAGTTCCCATGCAACTGTATAATTACTTTCGGAAAATTCTAGTGAGTCTATAACTATTGCGGCGCTGCTCTTTAATGAAGATTTCAAATAATGCAGTTTTTGAATTTTGGTAATTTCATTAGAATTGTGAACTAACGATTGAAATGTGTCGCGGAATTCTAACCAGTGCTCATATGATCCATCGAAGGTAGGTAAAGAAATTGTAGGTAATTTAACCGATTGAAATATGCTATTGTTTGCCGATTTAGGAATATTCATCTCATTATCTTTATTTATCATACATTGCGTTTGAGCGAGGACGCCATAATAAAGACTTTCAAAACAATCACGTTCTTCTAACTGTTTTACTAAATCACTTTCCGAAAGAGATATTTCTAAATAATTCTGAATTTCATTAAAATCTTTATAAAGACTTAATGCACCTTGCATACGCAATTTTAACTCCGCGCGCTGTTCATTAGTTAATGTTTTATCCATAAAAGAGGAAATTTATTTTCAAAAATTTGTTAACCTACCCTTAACTGTTCCCCTTTTTTTGATTAATTCTTTAATTTGATCACTACTTAAAGAACTAGATTTTGATAAACTTGACTTTGGGTCTCCGTTAGGAATTTTGGCAATTTATAAAAAACAGGAGTACTTACAGTTGCTGTTCTCAAACTTACGGCGTTAAGTCAATAATGATGACGAGGCCTTTGCTACTGCAATCTGCTACGCGTGATAGGTATTCTTATTTTGGCAGATAAGACTTGATAACTGGGACACTGAAATTTAAAAAGTAACCACGGATAATACACAATATCTAAAAGCTCCTCTCAAATAACCAGGCAGGTACGTCTCACCAAAATCAATGTGCTGCGACCGAAGGCGATTGCCGGTTGCGTTATCTCTATTAATCCGCTTTATGTTTCTTCCAACTGCTGGTTTCCAATATCGGCGATGAAGGTCCAAAATTTATGTATGCGCAGAAATAAATATTTTATTTCTTTTAGATAAATGTGACTTTATTTCGCTCATTAACAAATTAAAGTTTTTCATGCGCGGTGACAAGACGAACTCTGCGTTAGCTATGTATAACATTAGAGAGAGGGGACGAAAGATGACGTAATGCCACTGCGCCGGCTCGCGATGACGTCAACCAATCACAGCCTCTCCATCTTGACGTGATACTTTAATGCGCGTACTATGAGTTAATATAGATTTACATAGTGCAATTATTGTTTTAAACATTTATAACTTAATAAAAGAGGTAGACAATTATTTTATAGGAAAGAGCATTAGTTCTTTACCATTGTCTTAAATTTTTGATTCCCAGAACATTTTTCATATTCGTTGGATCCGGATCTTGGATCCCATCATGGTCGAAGTTGAACAACTTGTTATAGGTAAAAATACTCGTCGATAAGTACGAACATAGTGTCCTGCATCGATTTGTCATAATGGGTATATATTGTGTGCGTATATTATTCATTATTTGGTCATTATAATTTTTTATAGAATAAGGATAACAAACAAGCACACAGTCCACCTGATAATGAGTTGATGCTGTTGCCCATACACATATTTATCTTCCTCGTTCCCAGTGAAAGGAATCATACAAGCAGTGTTGCTTACGAACGTGCCGAATACTAAATGAGCCGTGTAGTAGCGGTGTATAAATATCCACTACCCCATATCGTCCCGTGGATGTCGTAAGAGACCAGGATATGGACAGCAGTTTCCCACTAATAACTGAAATAAAAACTGCGGTTGTTGTGGGGAGGCCTATATCAGGGCTCCATCACTCGCTCAAGGTCTCGTATTTTTATACCTACCGGCTAGCGTACTTCTGCGAGTAGGTACAAGTATCAGTGGGTTACTATATCTTTTAAAGATATAATTTAAATGATTTTAATTTTAGTTATACAATTAAATGCTTAAATAATTTTTTAATTTATAAAATTAGCCATAATGTATAAAATTATCATAATATCTGATCCATTAACTAAAATTAACGATTGAACGACTTACCGACATTTATCACATTATTGGCTTTTAGGCCATTTAGCATCTATTATCTTATATTATCGCCTTAAAAGTCAAGTGTCAACTAATTTTTTCAATAAAATAAACTATGGAATGAAGTGGAAAATAAATGACAATTAAATAGTAACAACTGAGGCCGTAAGCAGCTTCCAGCGAATCTAATATTAACGTATATAAAGGTCGGCTGTAAGGAATAGATCGTCCGGCACAGTGGCACCGCTGCCAACTCTATGGGCATGCGGAGGCTAACTGCTCTGCCCCCCCCCTCCCCCAGGTGGGTTAAGTGCTTAGACCTCCATAGCTCGGAAGAGTGTCCTCGGCCACGAAACGCCAAATCCCCACCAGCGTGTGTCCTATGCCAGCAGTCTGGCCACCCGGCAAATTACAGAGGATGCCCTCGCGCTCCTCACCCTCGCCCCACCAAACTAGCTCCACCGCTGGTCAATGATAACTAATTCCCGGCTCTCTTAGCTAAAATGCCCCGACAGGGCTTTTTCTAGCCCGCTCAAGGACCCTCTCGGCCTCCTCAGGGTCTCCTAGGCCCCCTCAGGGCTCTTTTTGGCCCCCTCCGGGCTTCCGTCAGCTCTCACAGCCTCCAGTCTTCCGCCGAGGCCCCAAAATAGCCGACCCCCCGTGGACATCCTCCGCCACACACTAGGTACAATCCTCATTAGTTGTTCACCTGAATACAGTGTATTCTGCTATTCGGAGCATCGACATGGGGTGATTGCCAGCCTAGCACGCAAACTGCGCACTGCTCAATCCCCTAAGAACCGTCTCCTTGGTCTTGCTGAGCATCACAACCTTTTGTGCTCATTGTAACTTAATTTAATTTAACTTAACTTAATAATGTCAGAGCAATCTGCTCTCCCAAAGTCTCACGATTGTATTAAGCCTAAGTTAATCGCTTATTTCCTATTATATATGCGGGTTGCATAATACCCTCCCTGAGCTTAAGCTCTTTCTTCAAGGCCGCGAAGCCGATCTCCTCCTCCTCCAGGAGACCAATCTCAAAACTAAGGACCTCATGGGCGTTTTCCTTCAAAAGTTTTATTTTCTTCGTAACGACAGACCTGACCGCTAAGGCGGCGGTACCGCCATTTACTATAAGAATATACTTCATTGCTCCCACATCCCCACTCCGCAGCTTACCAACATGGAAGCCACGATAATATATAAGCTAGCCTTAACTGGACACCAGTCCATCGTCATAGCCTCCTGCTACATCCCTAGTGGAACCCTCGCCCTCAAAAAAGATTATGAGGCTACCTTGCATTAGGCAATTCAGTCATTATGTTTGAAGATTATAACTCCAAGCATACTGAATGGACCTGTCTTACTACTTCTTTTAGTGGCAAGAAACTGCTTGATATCGCGCAGTCTCTTGACCTTACCTATCACAGTCCCCTCGGTGTCACTCACTATCCCGACAACGCCGACCACCACCCGCCCTGTCTTCATTAATTCATTCTTGGCCATCAGACACCTTCCTCAACCCCTTCTACGAAAACCTTCACCAACTGGAAGGGCTTCAAGAAATCCTTAGCCACTGCTATGGACACAGGACTCCACCATCAACTTCTCGTCGGACTTCGACAGTACCGAAAAAATCGACACCGCGGTTAATTCTCTCATCGCCCTTATAAAATCCTCCCTTAAGGAAAATGAAAGGTTCGTCCTGGTTGCTAATAATAATAGTCTTCCTCTACATATTAGCAATCTGACTTTCTTTAGACCACCACGAGAGCTGCTTTCCGGAGAGCAGCACTCTATCCCACCACCGACTTTAGGCGTACGGGCAAAATTCTACAACGAGAAGTCCGTTCACGTCTTTCCGAACTTCGAGACCTCGAAAAGAATAATCTAGAAAAAAATATCTCCCGTTCTTATACAACGTACTATCAGATGGCAAAAGTCCTTCGCATAGACGCTATCATTCACACTCCCCCTCTTTCCCGTCCCGACATTACCATTGCCATCGAGGATGAGAAAAAGGCTGAGTAAATTGCAGACAGCATAGCCGCTCAATGCTCTCCTAGCTCACAATCCACTGACCCCTCTCACATCCAGACAGTGGAGGATGAGGTCCGCCGCCGGAACTCACCCCCCCCCCACACAACTTCTAAACCTATCACTGCGTCTAATGAGATCTCATCTATCACCAAAGGACTGAAGTCCTAAAAGGCCCCGGGCGCAGATGGCATCTCCAACCAACGGAAAGAGGCAACTGTCATTGGTATCCACAAGTCAAGAAAGCCTCACCACCTGCCCTCCAGTCATCGTCCCATCAGTCTCCTCAAGGCCATCGGCAAACTCTTTGAACAGGTTATCCTCACTCGAATGAGACTCCATCTGTTTCCCACAGACGGCAACCCTCTTGTCATCCTCCACCAATTTGGTTTCTGAGTGAAACACTCTTGTCCCCAACAAGTTCACCGTATTGTGGAATATATCCTTAGCGGTGTTTATCCTCGTCGTCATAAGACCATCGCGGTCATTTTCGACATAGCAAAGGCATTCGACAGAGTCTGGCACAAAGGCCTTATATATAAACTACAAAACAGGCCTCCCTGATCGTCTTGTTCGTTTTGGAGCCTCCTACCTGACGGATCGCACCTTTTGTTTTAGACACGAAGGCACGCCTTCCTCTCAGCGTCAGATCAAAGCCGGTGTCCCTCAGGGCTCTGTGCTTGCCCCTTTCCTAAATATCCTGTTCACCAATGACATTCCCATCTCGTCGAATGGTGTTCAGCTCTCCCTCTTTACAAACGACACTGCCCTCTACTGTAAAGTTATCTCACTACCTTGTATACGGAACAAGGTCCAAATGTCAGTTAATGACTTGGGAGCTTGGTTCCAAAAATGGGGTATCAATGTGAACCCGGAGAAGAGGTGTGCCGTTTGCTTCGATCATAAACAACGCCGCTTCACCACCATTTATTTATTTTTATTTATTTAAAAACTAAAATGTAACACCTTAAGGTAAAGGGTACATAGGGCGGACTTAATGCCATATGGCATTCTCTGCTAGTCAACCCTGGGTGCCAAAGACAATTGTAGGCAGGTGCGAAACATAATACATAAATAAAGTGTATTTATATTAAAATATAATATATACCTAGTACATACATTCACAACATATTTTGAAATATATATACTTAACATATATTAACATACAATAATACATACGTACATATATGTTATGTTTATACATGCTAATAAACTTTATAAATATCCGTATTAATTAATATATAAATAAATAAATATCTGAAGAAAAATAAATGTCAGTTAGTAAGTGCCTTCAGGTAATGTTGTCGTAGAAGTAATTTAAATGAGTTTCTATTTGTAGCATTCTTAATATCATCGAGGAGAGTGTTCCAAAGTTGTATAGCTTGTATCGTAAACGAGGGCCTGAAAAAATTAGACCTATTCTGTGGAAACCTTATTCTCAGACGGTTTGATTGTCATGGTATTCGAACGTCAATTGAATGAAGAAAATGGAAGTTATCGTTAAGATAAGAAGGCGACCTTGGATCGTTTAAAATTTAATAAAGTACAAGTAATATTCTAGAGCATCGCCTTTGACGTATAGCTAGCCATTTAAGCTTTGAACGATAGTAAGATATGTGGTCATACTTACGTAAACCGAAAATAAACCTTATGAAATTATTAAGATGACGCTCCAACTTGTTTAGAAGATTTTGCGACAAATCTGGGTAACATACATTTGCAAAATCTATAATAGATAGAATGAGGGAACAAACAAGCGTAAGCTTGGTTTTGAAAGGTAGGAAACTTTTAAGACGATAAAGGGAACGCAAGGTGGCAACAACTTTACGACTTACTTCAGAGATCTGCAATTTTCAGGTCATAGTTTTGTCCATGTACAGGCCAAGATTTTTTTATGGAATCACAATATGGAATCAAAGTGCCATTATAAATTATAGGAGAAAGATTTTCATAATCAATCTTAGCCAATAATTGTGAACTTCCCAAGATTATAAATTTGCATTTGGCTGAATTAACTGAAACGCCATATTTACGTGACCATTCTCTTATGGCTTCTAGGTTATTATTTAGCTTATGTACTACAAAGTTAAGGTTATTTAAGTCTGACTACACATAGAGCTGAAGATCATCCGCATACAGATGGTACAAACAATCTAAAACTGAGGAGAGTTTATAAATAAGGAAAACAATAGGAGAAAGTTTTCCGCGTTGCGGCACACCAGAATCAATTTTAGCCCATGCAGAAAAACGCTGACCTAAACAAACTGGTTGCTGGCGGCCTTGAATATAAGAAAAGAACCACTCCAAGGCTGGGGATGAAAATTAAAGTGTTTGAGGATAGATAGGAGGATCCCATGATCTACCGTGTTGAAAGCGTTTGAAAAGGCAATAAGCGCTACCACTGTTAATTTCTGCTCATCCAAACCTTTTCTTATATCGTCTATGACTTTGATAAGCGAAGTGGTAGTGCTGCGACCAGAGCAAAACCCCAATTGAAATTCATTCAGCAGGTTATGTTTTGCAATGAACATAGATATTTGCTTAAAAACATAGGCTTTCAAAACTTTAGAGAGGTATGGGAGAATTGAGATAGGACAAAAATGGTTAGGGAGTACAGTATTAGGTTTTTTAGGAAGGGCTCGTACAAAAGCCTTTTTCCATGCAGAAGGGTATTGAACTGAGTCCAGAGAATAATTTATAATGTGTGCTATAACCGGAAGTAGGTACTCAAGTATCATAGATATCATTTGTTTACTAATTGCATTATAACCCACAGCCTTAGATTTAATGGCTAACAGAGCTTTTTTTATTTAATTCTGAGTAACAGGGGGGAAACAAAAGTCTGCAGCAAGAGGCTGCATTGATTCTATAAAAGCAATAGTTTGAGAATGGACTTGAGGGTCCAATGAAGTAATAGAAACAAAGTGACGATTAATGTCATCCAAATTATGAGAGGAGCAATATTCCGGGAATTTGATTTATTAATTCCAAGATATCTAAGGAATTTCCACACATCAGTGGGCGCAGAATTATTTATTTTGTCATGAAGGTAGCGGCGTTTAGCATTTCGTACCACCTGATTGCATCTGTTTCTTAGCAATTTAAAGTTACACTTACTTTGTTCAGAGCGATCCTTTTTAAACCTCTGGAACGCCCGATCTCGGCGCGCCATTGCCATCTGGACCCCTTTTGTCATCCAGGGAGCAGGAGGACGTTTAACTTTTACACAATGTACTGGAGCATGAATATTATACAAATTCAGGATGGTATTATTAATAAAGGATAATTTATCATCGATGTTAGAAGCTGCCACCAAAGGGTCAAAATCAATTGTAGATGCGTCTTTTCTGAGACTCTCAATATTTATTCTAGAAAAATTGCGTAACTGCAGAAAAATAGGCTTTTGTTTTGGAGGTTTGAGTTTATATGAAAAGTAAATCAAGTCATGTCATGAGAAACAAGGAGCAGAGAGCTGTCCAAACTGAATCACATGATCAGAAGAGAAAATAATGATGAGTCCAATCAACGAATCATCAGTGTCAGTATTTCTATGAGTTGCCGCCCGTGGGAGAATGCAGAGTTCGACTGATTCAATAATTGCTCGAAGTTTTTGGGAACGAGAAGTATTTTTTAACAGATCAGTGTTGAAATCACCCATTATCATGCAGTGTATGTAGTCAGGTCCAATGGTATTAAGAGCCATCTCAAGTGAGGTGTAGTAATCCATAGAAGGAGGACAATATACAACACCTAAAATTGCCCTAGCACCCATAATATTGATTTCTAGAAATAAAAACTCAGCAGTGGCAGAATAGGGAGATGGGAAAGATAGAACAACTTTATAAGGAATATTTGATCGAAGGTATATAGCGACCCCACCTCCCCCCTTCTCAGTCCGATCATTACGTATAAGAATGAAATTTGGTAATGGGTATAAAGTCGACATAATAGACGGTTTTAGCCAACTCTTAGATATTAAGATAGCATCAACACAGTCTAGTGAGAATGCTTCCTCAAAGTAAGAAAAGTGACTTGGAATGCTTTGGGCATTAATATGACAAACGTTAAAAGATTTATTATAAGGCAGAAAAATATTATTTAACTGATAGCGTAAGGGAAGTAAATCATCTGTTAGATCATTACCAGAGGCGTTTCGTTCGTTTGATATAGAATTCTGGGTATTTTTTAATGAATTTGCAGATTTCCAAAATTAGTTTCATTTAATGTGAAGTCTTCGCGTAAATATAAGATATCACTCTGCATATTCCTTAGAAATCATTATTTTAATGATGTCTTCGCGTAAATGTAAGAAATCATTAACACAATATAAATAATGTAATAATAATATAATGTGCTTCTAAATTCTACCAGAAAGCAAATTTGCATGTAAATCACAGTGACAAATTTAGGCTGCGTTTACAGTTTACATACATTTCTATTCATTACGAATAGAAATTTTTCATACAAATTATTAAAAAAAAACTGAAACGTTTGTTATGAAATAAAACTCCTTTCTTGACTAGGAGTCCGTCTGGGTACCGCTGTTCCGATCTCAAGGGTATAGGGGACGGGTATAACTACAAGCTGTGAGGCATTCCAACCTTGTCCTCGGAGGTGACAACGCATCTGAATCCTTCTTAGAATGAAGTTGGTTGTGGATGCCATGGATTGCAGTAGCTACTTAATAGGTGTACCTAAAGTTCATTTATCACTTCAATAGTATAAAAATGCTTATATTATGGAAATAAACGTTTATTTATTTATTTATATTACAATGAAGTTATTGAATATCACTTGTATAGAATCCACTCTTGTCTTACCATCAGGTAAACTGTGTTTGTTTGTCAACCTTACTAGTATAAAAACTCAATTCGGCCATATTTTATACGATTGTGAAAATACATAGTTATATTATTATATAAAAAATCAATTCGGTTATATTTTATACGATTCTTAAATACATAGTTATATTATTATATCGATAACAATCTACTTTACAAATGCCTCTACAATTATTTTAACCAATTATAAAGGACACAGAAACAATACAATTGCTTAAAAACTGTTGATAAAAAAAAGCACAATGATGTCCCTGGTGACTACAGATTTATTATAGAAAGCGAACAGAAGACCTTCAGTAATTGCTTTTTTATTGGCTTCCCGAGAAGTTATTTGTTCAATTCAAGTCGCTTGTCATGCGCAAAATTGTTTATTAACATAATAAAAACAGCATTTTGACACCATTATTTTCGTGGTATGTGCCTTTTAACATAAAAATCTATAAGTTGTGGATATACTCAACGATGATAGGTACGAAAATACTCGTCTATCTAATTGGTATGAAATAATAAAATAGCTGCTTGATAAACAGTAATTAATCATATTTTTTTGAGACGAGTTGTGTGTGAAAATGACTTAAAACCATGAAAATTGGAATTTCCAAAGACGGTAAAATAAACCTTTTTCTCGATTTTAAAAATTTCAGACACGTTGTAGATATAGGCTTAGCTCTCGCCAAAAATAAGCAACCCAGGTATCCCACACAAGCACCAAGGAAAATGTGAATTGTAAACATTTAAAGTGCTGATTTACCACGTGTTCGGCGGTGAACATCGTGAGAAAACCTGCATGTTTGAGAAATAAAATTGTTTAAGTACATTTAATGCAATGGCGCAGTACGGTAGACTAATTGCACTATAACTCTCTCGGAAATGATGGGAAGCCTATGCCCAGAAGTTGGACATACTATTATCGACTGCAAGTTTTACTTTGTACTGCAAGTCCCGTATCGATTAAAAGGTCAAATCAAGTCGTCACCTCATCTAAATTAAATATTTATATTTAACTAGCGATCCTTCCCGGCTACGAAGGGGTTTTTTTTCTGGATCGCGACAATAGCGTCACTTACCGGGTCCAGTTGTGAATCTAGCCCATCCAACTCAAGCACACACAAACATTTCATCAGAATCGGTTGAGCCAGTTTCGAATATTAGCGAGACTAACAGACATCAATTGATTTTTATACATAGATATTTATTTGTTGCGCCTGTTGGTGATCGTGTGACTTCTGAACGACTTGATTGATTGAGATTATAATCTCACAATATATTTCTTTTGTCGATAAGACGCTAGAATCAGATAGATGGCGCTGTAGACAATTTATTAACAAATTCAATGGTTCAGCGATGGCACAAAATAGAACAGTTCTTATTTCTTCTCAATAAAGTCATGTGCACCAAAACAAACTTCCAACGATTAAATAATTTTAAGACAACATTCAGAATAATGACCATGGCGTTCTTTACGATTTTCCTTCTAGCAGAGCGCGACAACAATTGAGGTGGCCTTGCTCTAGCGGTTCGTACTAACGACTGGGATGTGGTTCGCACTCCATGCCACGCCAGATATGTGCCGAAAAAGGGAGGAAGGAAAAGTTGATGTGTCAAGCAAAGTAATAAAATACATCCACTTAAAAATACAAAATTTATGGATCAAAGTGACTCATATTAACAATATATATATTAACTTAGTGCTTAAAATAAAATCGCTATATCTAAACCCGATATGCGGGGGTGCTTAGGTCGATTTATTAAGGATTTTTTTGTTTACATTACACTGTAGAAATTCCAGAGTGAGTTCGTATTAAAACTCATTGCGTGATCAGATTTTGCAAAGGTCGAGGCCAGTGCAAGGATCAAGACCAAGGCCAAGACCAGACCAGAGCCAAGGCCAGGGCCTGGTTCAGAGCCAGGATGAGGGCCATGAACAGAACAGTGCACGGGCCAGGGGCCGGGTATACGAAATTTCTCGCTGTATAGCGTGCACAATAGTTCGATCGCCGAAAGTACCAAAGAAATTGAGAATTACAATTTTAATTGCTAATTGACGAAGTGCTAGGCGGAAAAGTAAACTGACGAGAGGAAACTTCTATTTCAAAGAAATAATTTTTTTCTTAAATTACACTAAGTCTACCAACATTAATTACGACGGTGAGCTTTTCAGAAATGAAAGAGACCTTTGTCCAGCAATGAAAGGAATTTACTTTTCTACATGTGGCTTCTAATCCTAATTATAATTTTTCTAAATCACTTTTGCTAACAGTTATTATGGTTTTGCCTATTCGGCTGCAGGCTAAGAAAGACCCTTGGAGAAAGAAAATCGTTGGTACCTTGTATTATGTTTTTTTTTTTTTTTTTTTTATAGTATAAGGGTGACAAACGAGCACACAGTCCACCTGATGGTAAGTGGTTGCTGCGGCCCATAGACATCTTTTTTTTTTTTTTTTTTATAGGATAAGGGTGACAAACGAGCACACAGTCCACCTGATGGTAAGTGGTACTGCGGCCCATAGACATCTACATCTATCCTCGATAAAGAATGAAAATGTAGATGCGTTGTCACCCGTGAGGACTAAGATGGAATGCCTCATTTCCAGTAAAAAGGGCCTCCGGCCACCTGCACTCACCAAGCGAAACGCAGAGGTAAACCTCTACTTCACGCTGGTTTTCTGTGAGGTCGTGGTACCACCCCGGTTTGAGCCGGCCCATCCGTACGACAGCAAAAGCTGCCGCGTGGCTCTACCACTGTTAAGTATGTATGTTCAAAAAGAAAATAAGGACAGATCAGCCCGTGTTTGAGTTTTTAACTTTATGTTGGTTTAACGAATAAATTGAATCTGTTTCCTGAGAGGGGATTTTAATATTAATTTTGTTTTGCCCAAAAATTAAAAAATATTTTTTAATTTTTTCTTAAAAATAACCTAACGACAAAAAAATCTGTATTGTAGGTAATACAGATTTTTTTTGCAAAATGCAGTAATTTTCATATATATATGTCGACAGGATGCGATATGTTGGATAGATGTTGTCCTCATGCCATCAAAATATTAACCCTTTATCCAACTTGAAGGTCTTTACAACGGGTATGTTAATTTATTAGCTATTTACTTAGTTGATTTAATTGAATACTGTCACTGTCGTAATTGGTGTATATTTATAAAACTGTAAATATTCACGCCTCTATCAGTAATATATCATATGATTTGTCTTGAAAAAAAAATTATTTGACTATAAGCAATATAACATTTCGCTTGCTCAATTTCTTATTCTGGCGATAATAGACTATGTAGATGTGTGTTGCACAGACTTATAACAGCATCTTAACACATTGGATCGTCTCCTCAATAACGGCATCAGATACACCTATGGTCTTCGTAAATATGACCATGTATCATCTTTTCGTACTCAGCTTAACTTGCTGCCTATCCGTCAGCGCAGATATCTTAGAATACTCTGCACTTTTTTCACTATACTGAACGATCCTTGTGCTCCTGAGTACTTGAAATATAGATTTCTGTACCTAGGAGATACGCATAATTGTTTTCTTCGGATAATCTAAAGTTGCTTACACCTTTACACCGTACTGGTTATATATCCCACTCTTTCGCTCTAACGCTAGAAGACTGGAACGAAATACCTCTTGACATTAAAAAAGCTTCCAACAAGTTTCAATTCAGTTGCAAGTGTGAATTAACGCTTTTTCCAAAAGAATGATTCTATTGTAGCATTTACCTTATTTATCATGGCAGATATATATGTATATATATATATATATATATATATATATATATATATATACAACGTGTCCCGAAATTCAACGATAAGCCAACACCGGAGGATAGACCTGCCACGGACCAATCGGGGAAAAAAAGAAAAATAAATATATCCCAATTATATTTAAAGTTTTATAAAAAAAATGAAATTTTTCAGAAATTGAGACCGTTTATGATATTTTTCACTACCATGACCACAAGTTTTTAAATATTTTTTTCTTTTTTTTATAGGCAACCTGAATATTTATTTTTATTTTATATTCCCTAAATTTTTTGAAGACTTTTACTTTTAACCAAATTTAACTTATCGTGGTGTAAAGAAAAAGTATAAACACTAGAATGGCAAGTATTTTTTAAAAATTGACGCAACTAACCAACATTCCAAAACGGTATAATACTCTAGGAAAACAAGTTATAAAAAATATGGGCCTATGATTTCTAAACAGGGGCCAAATTCCTTAAATTGTAATTGTCAGTAATCACTTTTACTACATGCCCAAAATGGGTTCCTGTTACAATTTCTAGGAATTCGAATGGGTCTTTAATACCTTAGATGTTAGAGAGAGATAGATAGATAGAGATATTTACGTTAAAAAGAGACAACAACAGGGCAGGTAGAGAAGCTGTTATTATTCTCAGCAAGTCGGTTCAGTACGCTCTGCTCCTTTGTTTACTGCGCACCGTTCCCAATTCAACTTACGTGGCCCTCGTACATACTACCGACTTTTGGCTTGGCTTTTTGGACTGGAATCGACCTGCAAACTTAACTGACCTGGCATTATTTGGACTGGAAGTGATCTGCAAACTGAACTGACCTGGCATTATCTTGGACTACGAATGTGTGTTTTGTGATTTAGAGTTCTGGCGCATTTTGGACCGTTTGGCGTTTAACATGCCGCAACCGTACACACCACATGAATACGCTAATATGCATTTAATCTATGGAGAATGCCGATGTAATGCTAACGCTGCTAGCAGACTGTATCGAGAAAGATAACCAAATGCTCAAAAATATCCTGATTATCGAGTGTTTATTAATGTGCATCAAGCGTTTTCGGAGGGTGCCATCCAATAGGAGAAGCGCTGGAAGACCTAGATTGGATCGTGATGAAGAAGTTCTCAATGAGATAGAAAATGACTCGACTACTTCGGTACGTGCCATAGAAGAAGCTACAGGAATCCTGAAAAGTTCTGCACATCGAATATTAAAACGTCACAAGCTTCACCCATATCACTACAGGCGTGTGCAGACGTTATTACCGCGGGACTATCCGCTACGGGTCACATTTTGCCGTGTAATGCTGTAAAGGCACAGTGAAGATCCCCACTTCCTAGACAAAATTCTATGGTCGGATGAAACAACGTGCAAGAAAGATGGGTATTTAAATCTTCACAACCTACATAGTTGGAGTAATGAAAATCCAAACTTGATGAGACAAGACAAATCCCAATATCAATTCAAGGTTAACCTATGGACCGGCATATTAAATGGAAAAGTAATTGGGCCCTTTGAGTTACAAGGAAACTTAGATGGCAATAGTTATTTAAACTTTTTACAAAATGACTTGCAAGAATTGTTAAACGACGTGCCCTTAAGTGATCTTCAAAACATGTGGTTCCAAAATGATGGTTGCCCAGCACATTATGCCCGTCCTGTGCGAGAATATTTAAATCAAGAGTATCCAGGGCGTTGGATAGGGCGACTTGGTCCTATCTTATGGCCACCCCGTTCACCCGATTTGAACCCCCTGGACTTCTTCTATTAGGGGTTGTCTTAAAAACAGTATCTACTCAAAACCCATTGTGACATTGGACGAGCTTCGTCGAAATATCACTCAGGCTGCTAATTACATTAATAGCAGAAGATATGTAGGACAAATAAAACGATCATTTTTAAGGCGATGTCGTGCATGTATTAATGCTGGTAGCAAACATTTCGAACATTTGCTATAATGTTAATAACTTAATAAATTACACGTGAAACTGTTTGTACCATATTAAACATTTTTCAAGAACTAATACTTTTATTACACCCGACCGTCATTTGGCCCCTGTTAAGAAATAATAGGCCCATATTTTTTATAAGTTGTTTTCCTAGAGTATTATACCATTTTGCAATGTTGGTTAGTTGCGTCAATTTTTAAAAAAACTTGCCATACTAGTGTTCATACTTTTTTTACACCACGATAAATTAAATTTGGTTAAAAGTAAAAGTCTTCAAAAAATTTAGGGAATAAAATAAGTTTCATTAATTTTCGTGTTTAAACAAGGGTTATTCTGGAGTTTTTAAGAATTGTGGTAGATAGCAGTACTATTCAGGTTGCCTATAAAAAAAGAAAAAAATATTTAAAAAATTGTGATCATGGTAGTGAAAAATATCATAAACGCAATTTCTGAAGAATTTCATTTTTTTAATAAAACTTAAACTATAATTGGGATATATTTATTTTTCTTTTTTTCCCCGATTGGTCCGGGGCAGGTCTATCCTCCGGTGTTGGCTTATCGTTGAATTTCGGGACACGTTGTATATATATATATATATATATATATATATATATATATATATATATATATATATATATATAAACTGCACAGAGTGTGCAAATTTCATTGAAATCAGTTCAGTAGTTTAGGAGTTCATCGCGGACAAACAACGTGACACGTAATTTATATATATAAAGATATATATATATATATATATATATATATATATATATATATATATATATATATATATATATACATATATATATCGGCGCAACAAAGTATAAGCGACGTATCAGCGCATTACTTAAACAATTATTATCGTGTTAAAAATTAATACGCGTTATTTCAGCTGCAGAAATAACGTTATAACTTGATGTTTATAACATTTTGTTTTTATTTTAAAATTAGTTGATTATTGTTACTTATAAATAATTTAAAATAATTTAATTCAAAATATAATTAAAAGCAGGTTATCGCTGTAATAATTTAGAAGGTAATTATTCTTAAGACGCAGGAAGTAGGGATAGCTTCCGCACGCTTGCATTCGGTTTAAAAGGCGTGCGGCGGCTTGGGCAGCATTCATTCTTGTTCGTGCAGTCGAGCTGTTCAGACCTAGTTGAGTTCGTTAATTGTGAATAATTGTTAATAGTGAATAATCGTTAATTGTGAATAATTGTTAACTGTGAATAATTGTGATTAGTAAAACCAGTTGAAATCAAATACGTGTAGTGAGTTTTATTATAAAATCAATAATGAGTCAACCTAGAGATCATAATAATGACGTCATCGATGATGACGTCATAGTTTTTAAAAACTCTTATGGTGGCCCTACTCCGTCATCAGAAGTGGGATGTGAACAACGCTCTTTCACTGCTGCTCAACCATCTCATATTGAACAACCATCGATGTCGCTCAACACTGAAACAATGCAACAGAATCTGAGTGATAACAGTTCAATGATTAATGTACCATCACAGTTCTTTATGCAGATGATGCATATGATGCAAAATATGTCGGATCGACTAACTACTCCATCGGAATCAAAGGTGAGAATCAATGATATTTATCTACCTTCATTTGACCCAGACACTAACGTTGGAGTACGTGAATGGTGTCAACATATTAGTAAAGCAATTCAGACGTACAACCTCAATGATTTTGATATACGTATGAAAGTTGGCAGCTTATTGAAAGGACGCGCTAAAATGTGGGTCGACGATTGGATGATAACTACATCTACTTGGGAAGAACTACGCAACAATCTTATAACTACATTTGAACCAGAAAACCGGTATTCCCGGGACATATTAAGATTCAGGGAACATGTTTTTGATTCTTCAAAAGATATAGCGGAATTTTTATCGCGAGCCTGGGTACTATGGAGACGAATTACCAAAGACAAGTTACCTAATGAAGATGCAGTTGAGGCTGTAATTGGTTGCATTAGTGACGAACATTTACGGATCGAACTATTAAACGCGCGTGCAACAACAGTGCCAGAACTTATATCTATTGCATCCTCAATACGATTAAAGCGCGCTCATCCATCAAATAGTAGTATGACGATGCCAAACAAACGTCCGCGCTTAACAAACAATAGTAATGCTCACGCGCTATCATTCTGTCACATCTGTAAAAGGAAAAACCATTCTGCCGATGAATGTCGTTTCAAACAACAGCATTAAATCAGGAACAGTATAGTAAAAGAGGTGAAAGTAATAGTAAACCTACCTGCACATTTTGTCAAAAATTAGGACATACTTACGACCAATGTTTTAAGCGTGATCGTTCTTTGACATCAAATATAAATCACATCGAAGGTGCAAAACTCGCCCCTTTAACTATCAGGATAGGAATAAAAACTTTACGGGCAGTGTTTGACAGTGGTGCAGAATGTTCAGTTATACGGGAGTCTGTAGCCGCAGCCCTGCCTGGACAAAGAGTTCAAACAGCTAACTACTTGAGAGGTATTGGACGATTTCCCGTATTATCACTCACGAGTTTACTGACTATATGTGTCATAGATGATATCAGCGTAGAAATTCAGTTTTATGTTCTGGCTGACTGTGAGATGTCGACAGACATTTTGGTGGGCATGAATTTGATTAAAGGCACAAACTTGAGTGTTATAGTAACGTCTAGCAAAACAAAATTAACACACCAAGGGCTTATCAATCATATCACCACAAATAGTCCAATATTTGAAAAACTAGACTGTGATCTTTCCGACCCCGAAGAGATCAAACAACTTCGCATACTCCTTAATAAATATGAACACTTATTTATTCGAGGATACCCTAAAACCAGAGTTAACACAGGTATGTTGGAAATCAGATTAAAGAATCCGGACAAATACGTAGAACGAAGACCATACCGCCTCAGTCCAGTGGAGAGAGAAAAGGTTCGTACCATTATCAACGAATTACTAAAGCACAATATTATACGTGAGAGCAAATCCCCATACTCTAGCCCAATTATCCTAGTTAAAAAGAAGAATGGAGATGACCGCCTTTGTGTAGACTTCCGCGAGTTAAATGCTAATACCTTGCGGGACCATTACCCACTTCCACTCATCTCCGACCAAATCGATCAACTGGCCAATGGACTCTACTTCACCACATTTGATATGGCGGCAGGTTTCCATCAAATACCTATTTCGGAGAGTTCCATAGAGAAGACTGCATTCGTTACGCCTGATGGGTTATACGAATACCTTACTATGCCATTTGGTTTATCCAACGCGTGTGCAGTGTACCAAAGATGTATTAATAGAGCATTGTTTTCGTTACTGGGCAGTGCTGCTCAAGTTTACGTCGACGATGTCTTGAGCGCGGCAGAACTCCCGATACCATCCACACCATCTGGATGATTGGCGGTCCACCACTGTGCGATTTAGAAGATGTTTTCTTCCTCGCACGACTTCCTTGTGGAATCGATTACCATCAGCGATTTTTCCGGACCGATACGACTTAGGGACCTTCAAGAAAAGAGCTTACTCCTTTTTAAAAGGCCGGCAACGCATCTGCAATTCCCTCCCTGGTGTTGCAGTTGTTCATGGGCGGCGGTAGTCACTTACCATCAGGTGAGCCGCATGCTCGTTTGCCCCCCTCTCCTATAAAAAAAAAATAAAAAAAAAAAAAAGCAAAAGTGCTGATTTTACTGAAGGACTAATAAACATTGAACGCATTCTCATAGCATTACAGAAGGCTGGGTTTTCTATCAATGCGGATAAGTGCAGCTTCTTCAAACGCTCAATAGAATATTTGGGTAACGTTGTTTCAAATGGTCAAATCCGTCCAAGTCCAAAGAAAGTTGAAGCTCTAGTCAAGGCACCAGTACCGAATACTGCTAAAAAGGTAAGACAATTCAATGGTTTAGCTGGATATTTTCGGAAGTTTATCCCCGACTTTTCCCGTATAATGATACCCTTGTATGAGTTGACTAAACAAGGTGCTAAATGGGAGTGGAATGATCGACACGAAGAAGCACGTAATAAGATAATCCAATGTCTGACATCGTCTCCTGTGTTAACAATATTTCAAGAAGAAGCACCAATAGAATTATACACGGATGCAAGTAGCTTGGGATTCGGTGCCGTTCTAGTACAAATAATCAACAAACGTCAACATGCAATCGCCTTCATGAGTATGAGAACTACTGATACTGAAAGCAGATATCACTCGTACGAGCTAGAGACCTTGGCGGTAGTACGTGCAATAAAACATTTTCGACAGTATCTGTATGGACGGAAATTCAAAATTATAACCGATTGCAATGCTTTAAAGGCATCTAAGCACAAAAAGGATCTCCTGTCAAGAATTCATCGGTGGTGGGCGTTTTTTACAGAACTATGATTTTGAAGTAGAATACCGCAAAGGAAATCGCCTGCAACACGCAGACTTCTTTAGCAGAAATCCAAGTAGTTGTGAGGTTAACATAATGACAAGAGACCTGGATTGGTTGAAGGTAGAACAACGCAGAGATGAGACATTGCGTCGCCTGATGGACAGCTTCAACAACGGAAATCCAGTCGATGGTTACCTTCTAGAAAACGAAGTTTTAAAACGAATCGTGAGAGACCCAGTTTTTGGACAGCAAATCTGTGTTGTAGTTCCTAGATCTTTCCAGTGGAGTATAATAAATTAATTTCATACAGCGCTTAAACACCCTGGATGGGAAAAGACTCTACATAAGATCAAAGAATCTTACTGGTTTGACAAAATGAGTACCCTGGTGCGCAGGTTTGTGGACAACTGTATCGTGTGTAGAACATCAAAAAGAACATCGGGCGCTGTACAAGCTCAACTACATCCAATCCAAAAGCCAACTACAGCCTTTCAAGTGATACATATGGATATCACTGGCAAGCTCGGCGCTACAGATGACCAGCAATATGTTGTAGTAACTGTCGATGCTTTCTCAAAATATGTGCTGTTTTATTATGCTACCAATAAGAGTCCGCACAGCACATTAGCTGCACTAAAACGTACTATACACCTATTTGGAACACCACTTCAAATAATTGTGGATGGAGGCAGAGAATTCTTGGGGGAATTAAAGACTTATTGCCAACAGCTAGGAATAAACATCCATTGATATATCACCAGGAATCAGCCGAGCTAACGGACAAGTTAAGCGAATAATAGCAACGCTTAAGAACGCATTAATAATGATAAAAAATTATGAAACGGAACAATGGCATACTGCATTAGAAGAACTTCAGTTGGCCATAAATTGTACTGCTCATCGAGTAACAGGTGTCGCTCCCCTCACTCTACTTACAAGACGAAAACACTGTGTTCCACCGGAACTACTCGGATTAGTAAATATGGATAACCAAACTATTGACATTGACGCCCTTTCCAGACATGTGCAGAATAGAATGTCTCAAGCATCGGAACAAGATAGACAACGATTTAATCAACGAAAAGCTAAGATCTGTCATTTTCAGAAAGGAGAATACGTACTTATCAAAAATAATCCACGCAATCAAACCTCATTAGACCTTAAATTTAGTGAACCCTATGAGATATGCAGAGTACTTGAAAACGATCGTTATTTGGTGAAAAAGGTAATTGGCAGAGGACGGCCTCGAAAAGTCGCACACGATCAACTACGTCGGGCCCCACAACCGGGGAACCAGAGGGCCGTATCGGCGGAAAGAGAACCATGCCCTGGTGATATTAGTGTAACAAGTGAGCCCGGGCCGTCGACTTCTTAAGGATCATAACAGCAGAACTTAACACAAGAA
This sequence comes from Parnassius glacialis, assembly GCA_033319125.1. Taxonomy (NCBI): domain Eukaryota; kingdom Metazoa; phylum Arthropoda; class Insecta; order Lepidoptera; family Papilionidae; genus Parnassius; species Parnassius glacialis. The sequence goes on along the minus strand of JAVANC010000022.1, from coordinate 5,263,840 downwards.
CAAAACTTCTAATAATTTTCTGTTTTCTCTTTTAGAGCCACTGTGTATAACACAGCATCGACCTAATCCTAATTCCTATAGAGCCCCTGTGTACCACGGCGAACAGGACCGCCCAGAGCACAGCATCACTCCATTTCCATTCTACGAGACTACGAGAATTATGTGTGTAGACGTGATGTATGGTCGAAACACAAATAAATAAACAAACAGCAGTAAAGCTGTAAGAATAAAATTGGTAGGTGCTGAGCACGCACCACCAATCAGAATGGCCGTATCGGCGCAACAAAGTATAAGCGACGTATCAGCGCATACTTAAACAATTATTATCGTGTTAAAAATTAATACGCGTTATTTCAGCTGCAGAAATAACGTTATAACTTGATTGTTTATAACATTTTGTTTTTATTTTAAAATTAGTTGATTATTGTTACTTATAAATAATTTAAAATAATTTAATTCAAAATATAATTAAAAGCAGGTTATCGCTGTAATAATTTAGAAGGTAATTATTCTTAAGACGCAGGAAGTAGGGATAGCTTCCGCACGCTTGCATTCGGTTTAAAAGGCGTGCGGCGGCTTGGGCAGCATTCATTCTTGTTCGTGCAGTCGAGCTGTTCAGACCTAGTTGAGTTCGTTAATTGTGAATAATTGTTAATAGTGAATAATCGTTAATTGTGAATAATTGTTAACTGTGAATAATTGTGATTAGTAAAACCAGTTGAAATCAAATACGTGTAGTGAGTTTTATTATAAAATCAATAATGAGTCAACCTAGAGATCATAATAATGACGTCATCGATGATGACGTCATAGTTTTTAAAAACTCTTATGGTGGCCCTACTCCGTCATATATATATATATATATATATATATATATATATATATATATATATATTTAACGTATTTAAGTATTAATATATTTACATTTTATGATATTTGTATATATATATAGAATATATATATTCTGATTTATTCGAAATTTCGTTCCCTTATTTTCTCATTATTATTTTACTTTTGCTGCACTACCTCCCATAAGTATGTTATTCTCTGCTTAGCCTAGTGGTTGACTGGAAGAAAATGCCTTAAGGCATAAAGTCCACCATATGTACGATTTTTTTTTGTGCATAAAATTGTAAATAAATCCTTAAAATTATTATTTGGGGCATCTATATAGTTTACTCATCTGATTGGGCTATATAAATATATAATTGTAAATGACAATGATAAACATACATAAATATTAATAAAATAAAACAAATACATAAAAAATACATAAATAAATAAAAACCCAACCAGATGGAAGCCCTCGGCAGGGGAGACCAAACGGCCGAGGGTTAGGGGGAAAGGGAAAGAAACCGGCGGACGATGCGGGCGGTATCGAGGAGCACCGCCTTCTGCATTTGAGCTTGGAGCGGTCCGTCACGGAGTCCCAGTCGCCTCAGATGAACTAAAAGGCTGACTGGGATTAACCCGTTCGCAGAAACGACTACAGGTATAATTTCGGCCGGCAGTCCACCCCACATGTCGGTCACCTCGTGAGCCAGGTCCAGATATTTTGTTCGCTTATCTATTTCGGCTTTCACGAGGTTCTCGTCATACGCAATGGTAATGTCGACCAAAAATATCCTTGATTGTGCCCGGTCCATCAGCACAATATAAGGCTAATTCGCAAGAATAGTCCTGTCTGTGATGATGGCCCGGTCCCAGTAGAGCTTGGTGCGGTCATTTTCGAGCACGGCTTCCAGCAAGTACTTATAATACGGCAGTTTCCGATACATGAGACCGTATTTCGGAGCGAGCTCCTGTTGTAGAATCCTGGCTTCTAAGTTGTGCTTGTAAATACTCAGAGTTAGAAAGCGCCGAACAACTGACGGTGACATGCCTAAGTGACTCACCGAGATGGCGACAAGCTCGACAGACGTCGACGGTGCCATCTTTTACGATGTATCTCCGATAATTGTTGGTCTTAATAACCTGATCCTGTATCGCACAGACAATACCCTCGGTTTCCCCAAAGAGGTCACCGTAACGTAGCCAGTGGAGAGAGGCGACTGTGCCTACGAAAGGCTCGTGTAGAGCCTTGTAGAACCTCCCATGGAGCTGGTCCCATGGTCTCCCGGTCGGAAATACTCTATACTGCCGGGTCCTGCCATTGCTCGTTGGCTAAGGATAGAGTGGTAAGTCCTTTATCACAATAAATAACGTCCCTATAGTATGGATCATCCGTTCTCGTCAGAAAGTAATTACGGAGGCTAGACACTTCGCGATTACGCATAGTAAGCGCGCTAAAAAAGCCGCGCCCACCATGCTTCCGCGGCAAGTACAGCCTCATTACTGACGATCTCGGATGATGCATCCTGTGGGACGTCATTATAGTGCGGACTTTTCTGTCCAGAGCGTTTAGTTCGGTCTGAGTCCACCTGAGTATGCCAAAGGTATACATGAGAACAGGCATGATGCAACCGTTATATGCGTGCGTCTTATTCACACCGGACAAAAGGCTGTTAAGCACTTTGATCAAGTGTGCATAAAACACATCGCAAACTGACTGTTTCATACCCGCCTCATCTACACCGATGTTCTGTGATATACCCAGGTATCGGTATGTTTCAGCCACGGAAAGGGTCCTTATGTTGATGGACATAGATAAGTCTGTGCCCTCAGAGTTAGCAATCCTTCCCCTTTCAACATGGAGGACCGCACACTAATCCGTCCCCAGCTCCATTCTAATAGAATTGCTAAAATCACAAGTGATATTTAGCAATTCCATAAGATGAGAGCGACTGGAGGCGAATAACTTGAGATCATCCATATAGAAAAGGTGTGTCACTTTTGTACTTCCTTTTCGATGCTGAAATCCCCTCCCGGAGCGCTCCAGTAAGGTACTGAGAGGGTTCAGAGAGAGGCAGAACCAGACTGGACTCAAACAATCGCCCTGGAAGATACCCCTTCTTATCTTTATGTGGTGTGCTCGCCTAGATGACAAAGGATCGTTCTCCACTGCCCCATACACTACCCGAGGAAGTTTCGATCTGTACAGTCAATCTTGTACAGCTCGAGGACCCTCTTAAGCCATGCATGAGGCACCGAGTTGAATGCCTTGTAGTCTATCCAGGCGGCGGAGAGGTTCCGACGGTTGCGTTTAACCACCTTGCTAATGACCGCGTCAATGAGGAGTGGATCCTTGGTTCCACGACCACCGCCCCTCCATCCATTCTGAGCGCGCGACATCACCTGATTTAAGTTTAGGTGACGAGTGATTCTCATGCTCAAAATGGATGTTAGTGTCTTGTATATCGTGGTTAGACACGTGATGGGGCGGTATTTGCTCGGGTCTGTGGTACCCTGATCTTTAGGAACCAAATGGGTGATCCCAGTAATGAAGAGGCTCGGGAGCGACTTCTGGTCGAGAGCCTCTTGAAATTGTCGGGCGAGCACAGTGTGACACATCACGAACCCCTTCAGCCAGTTGTGATGCAGCCCGTCGAGCCCCAGGCTTTCCAGTTCGGGGCCCTACGGACCGCATCAACAACGTCATCCGGCGTTATGATGACGGTTTCCATGGGCGTAATATTCGCACACGGACTCGCCACAACTTCCATCCAAGGGCTCTCGCTGTGGTTTACGGGCTCTGACCACAGGCCGCGCCATAATGCGATAGTGTCGGCCTGATTCGGTGCTGGGCCCGTTCCACGTACCATTGGCCGCTCGAATGATTCATAGAGCCTCTTCTGATCACTCTGAAAGAGACGATTTTGGTTGAACCGCAAGGACCTCTCGGTATATCGCCGAATCCGCTTCCCCCAAGCAGCGAATCTCTGCTTCCGGTCGTCTATGCGCTCCGTCAGTTTTGCGTTATATCCGGCTGGGACAAACTTATATTTGTCCCTGCTAACGCCATTCTGACGGTGCGCACAATTCTCGACCTATAATTGCCAAACCTGAAGCTTACCAACCTGCCGATGAGGGCCCTTGGCTTTACGATACGGTCCTCAATCGTTCTTCTCCAGGCTGGGATGGCGCTACTTTGTCTAGAAGCGAGTCCAACCGTGAGAAGTTTGGCGCCAACAATACGGCAAACTGCCAAGGCGGCGCCAAAAAGAATTGAGTCCGTCTCGGAAAGGTCCCGGCTGGCTTGCAAATAGGTCACCAGCATTGGGTTGAGAGCCCTCACGACAGCCCGATTCCGCTTGCTTAGGGGTATACGCGGGAGTCGCGGTAGATTTTTGAGAGGCATACTGCGCGTTTCCACAATCGCCTCGTCCAATTTACTCCTCATCTGCTCTAGTTCACCATCATCATCAGTACCATCATCGCCTGTATCAACCAGATCGGGGAGATCCATGGCGCCCTCTATATGTGGCTGCTGGTCTGTGGCCTGAGGAGCCGCACCCCCAGCTATAGCTGGTTCATTCGATGAGGGAATAGCCTCACGCCGTAGTCGTTCGAGTTCGGCATAATAAAATATTTTCGAGCGTATGATGAACCGAACTCGGTCTGCCAGGTTTTGCTCTGTGACGGGAACTGACGGCTCAAGCTCAGCAAAAAAGCAGTGCATCCGAGTCCGTTACGCTATCCCTCCAGTTTCTTTCCCTTTCGCCCTATAGTACGCCCACAATGCGTTTATGTTCATATTTTTGTCCAACGCACGCGGCGTACTCCACCAGCGGCGGGTGCCGCTTGCCGAGTCCGAGAGGATCCCGCCGACACCAAGCCGTCTGGTGGGGATGATAGACGCGAGGGGCTGCTAGGTGGTCGTGCAGCATCACGCGCTCGGCTGGCGGTTCGCATGCTGTCGCGTCCAGCGCCAGCTCCAGACGCGCCCCGGCGATCTGCAGGCAGCAGCCCTATGCTATATCGGGTGGACAAAAGCTGTTTTCCATGATTTCGGGACTACGGTTTGGGAGTAGGAGTACCGAAAAAGACCTGTTAAAACTGGTGCCATTTCCGTTGCACACGTCCTCAGCACCATTGGAGGGATACGTCAGGCCACCTGAATTGTGGATGTCCAGGGAGAGGAGTGCTTTGCAAACCAAGCGCTGTGAGAACTGCACTTCTTGTATGGTGCACTCGCGCAGCGGGTAGGTCGGCTGTGTGTTCCCTCCGTCATCTAGACTCGAGTTGGACGCAAAAAGGGAGCCTAAAAGGTCGGCTTTCTCCATTGCGGCGTGGGCCAGTGAGTTGTCGTTTCTGTGCAGAGATGGTAGTGATGGCTTACAGAAATTCCCTTGGACAGGCTTGGTGAGAAACCAGAATGCACGGGTTCCCGAAGGAAGGCGAACTAGTTTCTCACCAATTCTGCCTATGTGCTCTGAATTTACCTTAGAAATTACTCTTTTGAAGGAACTAGATGCGACGTTATACTTCTTTTTAAGCATGCTGGTGTTTATATCCCGAGCCACTAAAGCCTCAGCCCAAGCCTGATAACACTCCTGCTTACTGCGTAATAAAGTCTTATAGGAGCAACCAAACCAAGCCTGAGACCTGCCTTCTATGGGTATCACAGGTGATGGAATAAATAGTTCCATTCTCTGTAGCACAACATCAGTGATAGAATAAGCAACAGCGCTGGGATCATCCGTCGAGAAGCAAACCCGCCCCCATGAGTAGAAAGCAAAGAAAGGCCACATCCCAATCCGCCGACATGTAATGCCAAACACGGCGGTAGCCTGCAGAACGCAACCGCGAGGGGAGCGTAAGTAGCACCACACTCCGTATCAGACAGTAGTCTGAAGAGTCGAGAGGGGCATCGACGGAAACCTGATATACGTCCGGATGAGAGTTTAGCAGAAGGTCCAACAGGGAAGCGGTATGATCCTCCACATCTGGAATCTGCGTAGGCGAAGAACCAGTTGTGTCAGACCATATGCTAATGCAAAGTCATAAACAGATCTCCCCGCATGATCGGATAAACGTGAACCGAGCCATTTGGCATGGCGGACGTTAAAATCGCCAAGGATCACCATCTCTGCTGATGGGACTTGTTGTAGCAAGAAATCTGTAACCATTTGGACGTGTTCGATGAGTTGGTCTGTTTCGGCACTACCACTATGGGACCTATAGAGGCACCCGTAGACGCACGGATGGTCATCGCTGTCTACGCTTAGCCAAAGGATAGACAGGTCCGAACCTTCAAGACTGCCGAGGCGTCAAAAACAGATATCCTCTCTAATTTTTACGCAAACTCTAGCCCGAGGCACAAAGGGGTGTTTTAATTTGCACCCCAGGTAAGACAGATACGAAGTATTAACCGGAGAGGTCACCAGCGTCTTGGTCAGAAAGGGCAAGGCCGGCTTTGCCGTCTCTAGGTGGAAGTGGATGGCGTTTAGGTTCGAGTGAAGTCATCTGATGTTCTAGAATTTCACGGATAGCGTGGCAGGGGTCACCTTGGTCTTGTTGCTCAGTTTGCCCCGAGCAGTTAATGTTTTGAGCGGAATTTAGCCCCCCTCCCCTCCCTCCAGAATACGCGAGGCAGCCTGAGCAGCCACGGTCAGGAGTGGAGTAGCATGGTCTATAAATTAAGCCTACTTGAACAGAGAGATTCGAAGCCGTTTTATTTAATCCAGTATTGCTTTCAAATTTTAGGTTTTTTTAACAAATAAAACAATTCCACCTCCCTTTTAATTCGTTCTCAGCTGTGTGTACATTACATAACCAGGAATATGAAACAAATTACAAATAATGTCGGAAACGCCAGCCTCTGAAATTGCACTTATATCTATCGGGTGGGTACTTGCGTTGATAATGTGCAATAGCTTAGAGAATTTTTTAAGCTACCTTATAGTATTAGGATCATTTAGCTCCAAAACAGGAGAACCTTTTCTGAACAGAGAATATCGGTGAATTTTTAACAGTGGTAGAGCCACGCGGCAGCTTTTGCTGTCGCACGGATGGGCCGGCTCGAACCGGGGTGGTACCACGACCTCACAGAATACCAGCGTGAAGTAGAGGTTTACCTCTGCGTTTCGCTTGGTGAGTGCAGGTGGCCGGAGGCCCTTTTTACTGGAAATGAGGCATTCCAATTTAGTCCTCACGGGTGACAACGCATCTGCATTTTGATTCGCAAACGAGGATAGATGTAGATGTCTATGGGCCGCAGCATCTACTTACCATCAGGTGGACTGTGTGCTCGTTTGTCACCCTTATCTTATAAAAAAAAATCATATAATTGTTTTATAGAAACCCAACAGAAGTTTGTTTTGGCTCCTGAAAACCTTATTTACATAGTTTATGGGTGCCTGTCAATTTACAGATTGAATTACAATTAAATGAAAGGAATGCTATGTAAAACATAAGTTAAATGTAATTATAAAAGTTTAATTTAAAAAAGATTCGCAAGTTCTAGAAACTTTAACTTATACAATTGGATAAAGTAATAAAATAGCAATAAAAAATATGACGCTTGCGGCACTTTAGTTATGGCAAAGTTCTATAGAAATTCTGGCATTGTCTTTATAGTTTTAAGCACTCCTTTTCCTCATAATCTTTAACTATGAATGTTAAATCTCACATTCCTCCGTATGTGCAACATGCTTATAAGGGGGAGCAAAGTTTTTTTTTCAATGTAGATAGTGCGATGCTAAAGTTAATATATTTAAATCCTTGAATTATTCTCCGAGGAACTTTTTGCAATTTTAGTTATTAATTACCGCTACGGTCCTCTTTTGCAAAATAAATATGGGTTCAATATCAGTCGCGTTACCTCTGTTGGAGTAAGATGTAAAGTAAGATAAAAAAGTTAGGAAAAGCCAGATAGTTTAAATCCAATACAAGATCTGTAAAATAATATACCGATCAAACGATACATGAAAATTATTGTTTTAAATAATAATCGTAAATGTTAATTAGAAAAGAAAAATAAAAGAGAAAATGTATTGAAATTATTTTCGGTCTCGGTGATTATAGCAGAGTTAATTGATTTTCAGCTACAAATACAAAATTTATTGCAGGTTATTGGCGAATAATTTAGATGCCCCGAGGAATTAGGTAAAGGGAAAGGGGCGTAAGACAGTTATTTGTTTTTAAACTCATTAATTGCTTGTAAACAAAAACCTTTTACCGATAACGGTTCACATAAATTTTATAAAAGATATCGAAATAAGGTGCTATAGAATATTTAATATATTTGTATATTCTTTTATAGAGCTCCGGAAAGGGCTATGCTCAAAGTTTATCTGATTGATATAAGAATAACGAAGATAATATTACTTACAACAGAACTAGAGCGACTAATATGGCCCAACAGGTTAGTAGGATGAACAGGCAGCATAGGTGTGCTCGGTCATAGCTAAAAGAACCGAAAACCTGTGAGGAAGAAAGGTTTTCGAGTGGTAGCCTCAAAGTGGCAAGCACAGTTTTGGGCGACTCACCACGAGATGGAGTGACGACATAACGAAACACGTAGGTAGTCGATATATGAAGGTAGCTAAGGAGCGTAGTTTATGGCAATCTATGGGGAGGGGGGGGGGCTATATTAAGTAGTGGACTTGTGATGGCTGTAAGTGTAATACTGATGATGATATATTTTTCTTTATGCCTTATTATCCTTCGTCAGCCTGCTATCATGTCCACCTGTTGCTTATAAATGGTACAACCATATATCGAAATGTATGAGATAGACACATCTGCTATTTTTCATACCACCCAAAAGACACCCAAAAGATAAAAGCGGGCGATGGATTCTCTAATTAAATATTAAAAAATAAAAATAAACTTATTTAAATAATTGAATAAAACTGTTTTTTACGGATTTTATCGCGTTTATTTTATTATTTTTATTCCCGACGTTTCGAGTGCTTTTCAGCAACCCATGGTCACGGGGGGGACTGAGATGTTTGACGTCCCGATGTCACAGTTAGCCCGGCTACCTTCAGTTTTTTAATATTAATTTTTGGTTCGATTTACGCAGAATGAACTTACAGTATCCTGAAGTCTTGCAGTGTTATGCTTGGGTTTGGATTTAATTTTGTTAATTATAGGATCCCAAGCAGATGGCAGCACCTATCCATCTTCTCTATTGAAATTAGGATGTTTTTTAATTTCAATAGCCTCGCGTATTATCCTTGGTAGGAATCGGTGTTCTTTTGCAAGGATTTGTGGTCTATCAAATCTGATGTAATGGCGGGGGCGATCTTGAACATGTTCACAGACTGCAGACTTCTCAGACTTCCCACACTCGAAACGTCGGGAGTAAAAATAATAAAATAAACGCGATAAAATCCGTAAAAAACAGTTTTATTCAATGTGTAGTGTTCGCGTAAATATAAGAAATCATTAACTTATTTAAAGTTTGTTATTTACTTGAAACATCTATTAACGTAGTCAAATTTATGTTATACTCGTATCTAAACTTTCTAAATAGAGTTTGTTAATATCATCTTCATCGTCAGCTTGGTAGAATTAACTGCAACCCCCACAAGTGGATTAGCGATTATTTAACCAGATTAACATCTCTGAGATGCTTACTGTGACTTGTTGAATACAAGTATGGTAAAAGAGCTGACGGCTCCGTGGCGCAGTGGCTTAGCAATGAGTTGTTGCGCTGGGGGCCGCGGGTTCAAATCCCGCACACAACAAGTATTTGTATGGTCTACAAATAATATAAATATAACTTGTGTCTGAAGTCGAGTCTTTGCTGGACAAAGTCTCGAACTGGGGGCGACTAAATCTAGTCCAGTTTAATCCTCAGAAGACACAAGTTTGCGCGTTTACCGATAAAAAGAACCCCTTTGTCGTATCTCCTCAGTTTCAAGGCACTCCCCTGGTTGCCTCAGCCAGTATCGGAATCCTCGGCGTCGACATATCGAGTGACGTGCAGTTTCGTGGTCATTTGGAAGAGAAGGCCAAATTGGCCTCTAAAAAGCTTGGCGTGCTCAGCAGAGCGGGACAGTATTTCATGCCGGCACACCGCCTGCAACTTTACAAGGCGCAGGTTCGGCCTCACATGGAATACTGTTCCCATCTCTGGGCAGGGGCTCCCCAGTGCCAGCTCCTTCCACTTGACCGCATCCAGCGCAGAGCGGCTCGAATCGTCGACGACCGAGTTCTTTCCGATCGGCTCGACTCATTGGCGCTGCGAAGAGATGTTGCATCTCTTTGCATTTTCTTTCGCATCTACCATGGGGAGTGCTCTGAGGAATTGTTCGGATTAATCCCAGCCGCCAAATTTCACGAACGCACATCGCGGCAGAACTCCCGATACCATCCACACCATCTGGATGATTGGCGGTCCACCACTGTGCGATTTAGAAGATGTTTTCTTCCTCGCACGACTTCCTTGTGGAATCGATTACCATCAGCGATTTTTCCGGACCGATACGACTTAGGGACCTTCAAGAAAAGAGCGTACTCCTTTTTAAAAGGCCGGCAACGCATCTGCAATTCCCTCCCTGGTGTTGCAGTTGTTCATGGGTGGCGGTAGTCACTTACCATCAGGTGTGCCGCATGCTCGTTTGCCCCCTCTACTATAAAAAATAAAAAAATAAAAAATTGTTTCGGGTCTGGATGTTTGTCCTCGTGCAATTTATGTTTGTAAACTGCCTCCAGGATACAGGAGAAAATGCTTGTGTGGGGTAACACTAAAAAAACTCCTTTCGTGGCTTTTTACTAAGAACACTTCTCTGAAAATTAGAGTTATTGAATTAAAATCTGGAAATTTCAGTTTTTGAATTTTTCTTACTTTTATTAAGTAAGATATTTAATTTGACGTAATTGTTTTCTAGTGTAATAAATTTAAATAAATTAAAAAATAATAATATAAATAAATTGCACATGGACAAATATCCCGACTCAATTAATTATATGTTGCATTAACGCTTGTTTCGTATGGAATTTAAAGCTGTGTCCCCTTAGCGCCGCACTCAAACACTCTACCTAGTCTTGTGCCCAATTCAATCATGTGCATTTCACAACATTTGATGCTAGCTCACAGAAGGACCCGAACATAGATGTCATTCTTTGAGAAGGCTCCTCTGCATTGTGTTTGCCTGGTAAAGATTGCTTGAACGGTTAGGACGCCTATTGTACCTCTTCTTAATTTATTGTGCCTCAATATAATTATGTTTATCTTCTCTTGTTTATAGGTGTACAATTAAGTATATTTCATTCCTTTATTCAAAGCCTTCTATTTGGGGTTGTAAGGAAGAATATGTGGATTATTAAAACGGTAACTGTACTGACAATGAAACAATAGACTTCAGATGACAACTCATTTTATTAATAAAGGCGGTTTCCTAATATACTTAATACTTCCTAATAATTCTTCTCCTGCGGTCGCCGAATCATTACTTAAACAAAATGTAAATGCGTGTACAAAGAATTTCACATTTCATAAAGTATCATCAAAAGATATTGTAAAATATTTTAAAACTATTGATGTTAAGAAAACTGTGGATCTATGGGGGATTTCCGTTAAAGTTATTGCGTCTATAATAGATACAATCGCGCCTCATTTAGCTATTATTTTTAATACGTGTATCGAATCTGGTGTGTTTCCTGATTAAATGAAGTATAGTAAAGTAATACCTTTATTTAAATCTGGTAGTACTTTAGACCCCGCCAATTTAAGACCTATTTCTGTACTACCAACACTTAGTAAGATTTTTGAAAAAATTATTCTTGATCAAATGTTAAATTTCTTTAATATAAATAATTTACTACAAAAAAAATCAATTTGGCTTCACAAGGGATCGCTCGACAACTGATGCCGGTGTTGAGCTGATTAAATATATATTTAATGCATGGGAGAATTCACAGGATGCTTTGGGTATATTTTGTGACCTATCCAAAGCCTTCGATTGTGTTCACCATGAAACATTAATCAGGAAACTTCAACACTACGGTGTAAGAAGTGATGCTCTTAAATTAATTATTTCATATTTAAGTAAGAGAACGCAAAAAGTTGTCATTAACAGTATGAGTTTTTCCGGGTCCATGGTACACATGGGCGTGCCTCAAGGCTCAATTATCGGCCCCTTTCTGTTTCTTGTATACATTAATGACTTACCTTACATAGTAGGAGATAACCATGATATAGTATTATTTGCAGATGACACTTCTTTAATTTTCAAATTAAGTCGACAATTGCTAAAATATGACGAAGTAAATAATGCTATATTTAAATTAGTAAATTGGTTCAATGTTAATAATTTGCATTTAAATGGCACTAAAACGAAATGTATGAAATTTATGACTCCAAATGTCAAACAATTATATACTAATGTAATTTTAAATGGGGAGAAACTGAGTCTTGTAAATACCACCATTTTTCTTGGAATCACACTAGACGCGAAGCTTCAATGGAGCCCCCATATATCAAAACTAGCAAGCAGACTTAGTTCTGCAGCATATGCCGTAAAAAAGATTAGAAGTCTAACTAGTGTTGAAACGGCTAGACTAGTTTACTTTAGCTATTTCCATAGCATAATATCGTATGGTATTTTGCTATGGGGACACGCAGCTGACACTGAAATTATATTTGTTTTGCAGAAGAGGGCCATAAGAGCAATTTATGATTTAAAACCTAAAGAGTTGCTGCGACAAAAATGTAAGGAAATTAATATATTAACTTTGGCCTCTCAATACATTTATAAAAATGTAATGTACGTACACAAAAATAAAAGTAGTTATACAAAAATAAGTGATATTCATTCTGTAAATACTAGGAACAGACACAAGCTAGTAGTACCGGTTGCTCGACTTCATCGAGTCAGTAATTCGTTCTTGGGGCGATGTATACGCTTTTACAACAAAATTCCAGAAAATATACAAAATTTGACCTGCTCAAAGTTCAAAAACTTTATTAAACTAAGTTTGTTTAAAAAGGGTTATTATAGTATTAAAGAATTTATAGATGATACTCGTCATAACCCCTGGAAATGAGGTGATCACTATTAAGCTATTTCTAATTTGTTGTGTTGTTATTTTGTGTAACATACATGATTGTAAGCTGTTATTTAAAAAAAAAGTCCCGCTGGGTTTCTTGCTGGTTCTTCCCAGGACAAAAGGTTTTTTTTCGAACCAGTGGTAATTATACAAAAGAGTGACTTTCAATAAGTATTATTTATAATCTATATTGAATAAAAAAGTTTCTGTTTCTGTTTCTGTTCCTGTTTCTGTTTCAAAAATACAATATTTTAAGACTACCCACAACACCTTCCCCTTAAAAGAAAATGTTTTTAACAAAAGTGTTTTTTTTTAAATAATCTTACCAAGAAATACATGAATAAAAAACTTACTTTAGCACATTTTGTTTTTACCATAACCTTAACGTTTTTTTTCTTTTTTTTTTTTTTTGATTACAAAGGATTAATTAAGCCGGTTATTTTTTTGTTTTTATTTACTTTACTTTAAATGAGAGGCGGAGAATAATTTTTATTAACTTCAATATTTAACATTGTTGGTTCATATTCATCGTTCGAAGAATATTCCTGATTTTCACTACTCGTAAAAGTCGTTTTTGTTGTCATTGAATTATGTTCTTTATTCTCATGTACTGTTTGTGCTGACGTTCTATTTTCTTGTGTTTTATCTTTTATTAGATGTCTGCGATTGCGGCGATACACCATTCCTCTTTTAGTTTTAATAAAATATGAGCGGGGTAATCGCCGCTTTTGCAACGATATAACCTGGAATTTTAGAATTTTTGTTTTCTATCATAGTCACCTTATCGCCGACATCCAATACAGGTAAAGGCTTGGCACGTAAATCATAATACATTTTGTATTTATTTTGTTTATCTAGCATAACTTTGTGTTGCCTCTCATGATTTACATGTCCTATTTTTTAAAGGTCTGGGTGCACAGGTAGCCTGCATTTTAACCTACGACCCATCAGCAGCTGTGCGGGAGAATTCAAATTATCGCAAGGTGTATTTCGAAAACTTAGCAAATTTAAATAAAAGTCACTTCCACTATCTATGGATTTTTTTAATATCTTTTTATTGTTTGCACGGTCCTTTCACTCTTACCATTCGATTGTGCGTAATTGGATGATGACGTTATGTGTTTAAATCCCCACTCCACCGTAAAGTTTTTAAATTCCCGACTTGAAAATTGTGGACTATTATCGCTTATTACAATGTCTGGTATCCCATATCTAGCAAAATTTTCTCTCAGTACGTGTATGACGCTTTAAGAAGTAGTTTCATGTAACAATGCTACTTCCGTTAAACATGAATAATAGTCCACAATAATCAGATATGATTTTTTACCATACTGAAATATGTCCGTCCCGATTTTACTCCATGGTAAATTTGGAATAGAAACAGCGATCATCGGTTCCTTACTCGAGTTATTTGAATTCTCTCGACACACTACAAACTTATTTACATATCTCTCTATATCAAAAGAAATCCCTGGCCAGAATAGCACTTCACGTACGCGCCTTTTACAGCGGTCTATCTTTAAATGTCCATCATGTATAATTTTTAACATTTCGGTTCTGAAGGAACTGGGAATTAATATTTGTTTATTTTTTAAATATAACGCCGTCTACACAAAATAAATCTCCTCTCATAGACCAATAATATTTTAAATTATCTTCAATATCTCGTTTATATTCCGGCCAACCCTGATTTATATATCTCATTAAAAGTTGTAAGTTATTATTTTTCAAAGTTTCATTTTTAATTACACTTAATTGTTTATGTGAAACGGGCATGTTAGAAATTACTATATGCACTAGACATAATACATTATCACTCACTTTATCATTATACAGGGTATTTTTGGAACGCTCCCGAAAACTAAGACAGGCGACAGCACCAAGTATATCTTTGATCATGGGTCACAAATTAATTCGATCCTGATGAAAAAAAAATCATCTTTTTACAACGTTTTGTTAGCTTTATTCAAGCGCCATCATGTTAGTACAGCTATTTGAAACGATAATTTCATAAAAAAATATCATGAAAATACTGAAACATAAAACCAGCAGTGGAATGACTGAATTTATATCAGCTGATTAAAGGTCAATGTACGCGCGAACGCAAATTCGCGCGGCCCGCAACTAGCGGGCCATACCACAATACCTAATAATTTACAACACTTGTCTAAATACCTAACTTATCTACTTAACCTACTATTTTGCCACTGTGCTTGTCTCCACGTAGCTACTTTAACCCGAATTTACAGGTTAAATAAACCCAAATAACTAGTTCGATTCCCCGCTAATGAAAAAATACTTAAATGAAATGTAACCAAGGTTGGAGTCATGCGTTTTTATTCACCGTGTAGGTATGTTTATTATTCTCATGTATTCAGTTATATACCTATTCAGATTAGTCCAGTACAAAGTCATTTAAAAAAAATAGTTATGAAACAGCTTACCGCTCTAAATCCTCCGTGGTCTTATGAGATGCGGCTCAAATTGTGCTCCATTCATTTCAAGGTAGATTTGGGTGCAGGCGGGGCATTATCGTGTGGTCTTCGACACAGTCCATACGTAGTTTCTCGAAAGCATCCACGATCCTTTGGTGTATTTCATCAGCACTATCACACTCACGATTAAAAACCCTTTCTTTCACATACCCCACAGAAAGAAGTCTAACGGGGTCAGATCTGGTGAGCGAGGTGGCCAAACGTGTGGTCCTAGTCTGCCGATCCAGCGATCATCAAATAGCTCATTGAGGCGCTCACGGACGAACCTCGCGACATGTGGAGGGGCACCATCATGCTGGAACCATGTGCGGCGATATTCAGCCAATGATAGATCGTCTAAAATGTCAAGCAACTGTTCATTTATAAAGTTTAGGTATCGCTGTCCGTTCAGTCACTGTGGCAGAAACACTGGTCCCAGTATGCAATCCCTAAATAAACCTGCCCATACGGTAACCGATAATCGGGTTTGGTGCCCGGTTTGTCGGACAGCGTGCGGGTTAGCCTCTGAATAGACGTGTGTATTTCTTCGGTTCCACAGGCCGTTTCTGGTAAATGTCGACTCATCCGTCCAGATAATGTGCTCAATGGAACCAGGCACACGTTGTTGCTGGTATAATAACCAAGGGCAGAAAACTCGTCGGTGGACGTGATTGCCGTGACTTTGTGCAATTTGTATGGCCGAATTTGATTGCGCTTCAACACTTTGTGCACTGCACAGTATGACACACTTGTTCCATCCCGACGTCTTAACAATTTATTTAGCGATACTTCGTGTACCTAGGTTTGGATACATAACATGTTGCCGTATTTACAATCACTATAAACGTACGCGTTAAGCATTATTAAAACAAAAAACGTAACAACAAGAATAATACCAACACGTAATCACAAGTAATAACAATTTAATAAATAAAACGATTGAGCTGTCGCTCGCGCACGCGTGTACAAAATCAACACGGAAGTGTTTAAAAAACTACGATTAATAACGAACCCCGACAAAATTAAAACCTACTGCGTCACAGCGTGAGGCGAATCGAGCCAGCCGGGTTACATAATTGTTTCGCACCGAACTAAATACAGGTCGAGTGGAGGGAGAATGGTTACAGTCGCGTTCTAAAGTACTACATGGTATTGGGATATTGTTTTATTATATTATAGTAAGTAATTAATTGTTTTATTGTAGAATCATAATAGGTGCTTCACTAGCTACTTAGATCTTTGGAAAAGGTTGGAATTAAAAATGGATAATGTTTACTTGAGCATTATTTGTTATTTCTATCGTAATATATAAAGTAGTTTGTAACAAGAAAACTTAAGCTAAGGGTGGCACGCCGTCCATTATGTCGTCTTGGGTCACATGGAAGCCAGATTTTGATGGTGTGTTGGTGTTACTGGATGCTACTTCATCATCACTTCCATCTTGGTTTGAGCTTTCGTCATCAGGTCGATCACATGGTAAGTTTTTCGGTATTCTTTCTCAACACTTTTAACTTTACTGCACAATTTTCCCCATTCACCTTCCCCTATCATATTTACCTTTTCGTTCACTAGTTCAGTCATAAAACAATAGATATAAATAATTTTTCTTTCCTTCCTATTTAAAACATCATCGCGAGTCGCAAAGTAAGCTGTGTATGCGACTGTATTTTTGGAGCGAACAAAGCACGGGAACCAATAGCATGCAGGCACAGTAATACTGGCGGATTGTTCCCCCGTCGCGCCGCCTTCGTACAAATATGTGACAAATCGCTCAGTGCCCAAGTTCAAGGCTAGCGTTCTTTTTTCACTGTTCGCGCGTACATTAATCTCCATTAGTCAGGTGATATCCATTCAGTTTCCACTGCTGGTTTTATGTTTCAGTATTTTCATGATATTTTTTATGAAATTATCATTTCATTTAGCTGTACTAACATGATGGCGCGTGAATAAAGCTAATAAAACGTTGTAAAAAGATGATTTTTTTTTCATCAGGATCAAATTTATTTGTGACCCACGATCAAAGGTATACTTGATGCTGTCGCCTGGCTTAGTTTTTGGGAGCGTTCCAAAAATACCCTGTATAGTTCTGGAATAGGGGCACGTGATAATGTATCGGCCAAGTACATATATTTTCCAGGCTTATATGTAACTATCAAATCATAACATTGTAATCAAAAAATCATTCGCTGTAAGCGTGCTGGTATCGAGTCTAAGGGCTTTTTAAAAATGCTTTCTAACGGTTTATGATCTGTTTCAATTAAAACATCACTTTTACCGTAAATATATTGGTGGAACTTTTCACACGCAAAGAGAATAGCTAGCACTTCTTTTTCTATCTGCGCATATCGTGTCTGTGTGTCGGTGAGTGTACGTGAAGTATATTCAATAGGTCGGCAGCCCTGCAACAGCACGGCTCCTAGCGCTAAACTGCTCGCGTCTACCAAGACCACAGCCGGTTGCGATTCGTCATATAAAGCCAACACGGGTGCTTTGATTATTAAATCTTTTAATAGGTCAAACGCATTCTGTTGTTCACTCTCCCAACACCATGCTGTGTCCTTTTTCAATAGTCGAGTAAGTGGATAAATACGTTCAGAATACTTAGGTATACTTACTTACTTACTTACTTATCTTCACGCACAATCCCTGACAGGGTAGCCAGAGAGAACAGATCGCCAAGTGTCACCCTTTTCAGGGCTGCAATTCTACTCAGCTGCGCACCCATGCCAACGAGGGTTAGGGCGTCCCCCCAAGGCGACGCACACCAGCTAGTCCCCGTTGGTGTGGAATGCAGTGCGCAAAGCGGCGATGGGGACCGCCACCCGTCACGCACAGCCCGACACGGCGGAAGGTGGAGGACAGGTATAAATTTAGATAAATAATTTACGGCTCTTAAAAATCGTTCTAATGATTTTCGTTCTTTTGGAGTTGGCATATTTTTTATTGCTTTTACTTTTTATATATCTGTTTCATCCCGTTTTTGTTAAATATATGCCCCAAGTAAGTGACTTCCTCAACGCATATACGACATTTATCTTTATTAAATTTTAAATTAATTTCACGAGCCCTATTTAATAATGCATTTAAACGCCTATCATGTTCGTCTTTATTTCGTCCCTATCATATTATATCGTCTCTAAAAGAATCTACTCCATCTAAATCCTCTATTAATTGCTTAATTTTAGCATGAAACACCTCTGCAGCGCAGTTTAAACCATAAGGTAATCTTAAATACTGATAGCGCCCAAACGGTGTACTAAAGGTGCATAAGTCTGAACTCTGATCATCAAGTTTTATTGCCCAAAAACCTGAATTTGCGTCTAGCACTGAAAAAAACTAGCTCCGTGAATTTCCTTGATGGTTGGAAGTTGGAAATGTGCACGCTGTATAGCATTTTTAAGAGGTCTTGGGTCTAAGCAAATTCGCTGTTCCATTCTTTTTTGCTGCAATTACTATTGAATTAACCCATTGTGTTGGGTGAGTGACCTTTCTAATTACTCCTAAGTCAGTCATCCTGTTTAATTCTTCTAATAATTTATCACGTAATCCTAGAGGTACTTTTCGTGGAGCACAAACTACAGGTTTAACTGATTTATCAATAACTATATGGTATACACCAGGTAATCATCCTAAGCCTTCAAAAAGTTCCGAATTTTCTACCAAATTAATGCCGTAAACCCGTCGAATTAATCCTAGTTCCGAACACGCTTGTCGACCCAGCACACTTTCACAATTAATATTTGCTATTGCAAATTTTAAAACATACATTTTACTTTTATGCCACCATTTAAGATGACAAACTCCTCTTATCGAAATAACATCCCCGCTAAACGACTGTAATTTCATTTTATCATTATTGCATATCATTTCCGTGTCAAATCCCAGCGTTAAAAATCTCTTATAACATAACACATTAATGTCGGCACCGGTATCCAGCTTAAAACGTTCAAAGCCACACTCACCTCTTAATACTTCGTACCAGTCATCGCCGCCGATTTTGTTCTGCGTTTTATCCATTAACACAGATACATAAAACGACTCACAATCATCATTATCAGATTTTTCTGTATTCACTTCTATTTCATACATTTTTTAACACTATTTTTACATTTGCACATCCTAGCAAAATGGCCGTAGTTACCGCACACATAGCATTTCACCGAAATAGCTGGACATGAACCTACATCAGTACACTGAGCACCACAACGTGGACAAGGCGACGCCGCGGTCCCGCTGTGCGCAACACGCGCGCCGCGCCGGCCGCCGCGCCCGCCGCTGCGCCCGCAGCCGCGCCGCCCGCCGCCGCGCATCGCTAGCGCCTCAACGGGCACGGGCCCGCAGCTCGCCGAACTGCCGAAGCTACCTGCTTCCATCACACTCTTGCTATCTGTTGACATTTCATCCGCTTGACATATTTTAATTGCTTTCTCCAGAGTCAATTCATCTGTCCGTAACCACCGGTCCCTTACAATTGTGCTCCTTATGCCGCACACAATACGGTCGCGAATCAACTCTTGCTCCAAATTTTTAAATTCACAATTTTTACTGAGTAACTTAAACGCTGTTACATATTGATCAATAGATTCTCCAGTTTCTTGATACCTCGTAAAAAAATTATATCTCAGTAATGTTATATTACATTGAACACCGAAATAATCGTCAAATTTTTTCATCAATATTTCGATGTCCTCACGCTGCTCTTCTGAATCGAATGTAAAAGTCTCATAAACATCAAACCCATCTGATCCAATCAGATTAATAAGCAAACTCGCCTGTATGCTTCCCTCTTCTTTGTGCACCCCCGATGCCTTAAGAAAAAGATTGAATTGTGCCTTCCACCTCTTCCATGCGTCGGCCCGGCCGACGGGGCTGTCATCTAAACTCAATTCGGTTGGCCGTCTTGCATGCTCCATCCTTTACACTTAATTTAGAATACAAATTAACGTTATTCAAAGGTAAAATCCAAAACTATTTAGGTATTTTAACTGCTGCCGCCATGTAGTGACAATGAAACAACAGAGTTCAGATGACAACTCCTTTTATTAATAAAGGCGGTTTCCTAATATACAAGATTTTAAGACTACCCACAACAGTAACCTCAGCGGTACACCCTGCTGATGATGAAGTCGGCAAATTCATCTCAATCTTGGTTAGCTGTTATATGTCACCGTCGATAGTGTTCAAATATTATATGTGGCATATACAAGCCAGTATACAACTATCTATTAGGATATAGTAATTAAAATGTATTAGTTTTCTAAATATATTATCTTCTAAGTCTGACGCTTTCTGCGTTAAACAAACTACGCTCCGAGTTTCCTTCAATTCTATTGTGTGCACTATGCACAATGCAAAAATTAGATATCAAAAATAAAATATGAGAAATATACATAAAGTATAGTTTAATATTTTAAAAATTTTGGTATGCATTATATAAATTTTAAATTAATTAAATTAATTAAAATTGCTTTTTTGTCGGTGCTTGGCACACAAATCAATTAAAACCAATTTTAAATTATAGGGGGTGTCGTGAAGCGACAATTAAAAGATAAAGAACCTGACCTAAGAACAGCAAAACAACAAAAGTAGACCAAGAAAATAATATATTATAATTTTTTAAAAGGTATTTACAATCTTATAAAAAAAATGAAATATGAAGATGATGGATGAAGTGAGATTACAATTATATAAAAAAAGGGATAGGTGAATAGGAGAATTAGTATGATAGTGGAGCCCTAGAGCCTCGCTGCTTTTGTAGAAGTAGGGAAACGCAGAGCTTGAGGTTTCTCAGCGGCGACGGCACGCAGCGCCTGGACTGGGCACACGCAGCGTCCGGAGCCGGCGTACGTAGCACCTGGAGTAGGTGCGCTCAGTACTTGGAGAAGTAGTCGCCGCGCCCAGAGGTAGCGCGGGCAGTAGGTGCACTCGGCGCCTGGAGCAAGCAGTCGTCGCCGCGCCCAGAGGTAGCGCGGGCAGTAGGTGCACTCGGCGTCTGGAGCAAGCAGTCGTAGCGTGCCCGAAGGTAGTGTGGCCCCGCCCTTGAAGCAGACTGCCGACGACTTCACGTGTAGATGGAGGCTTGCAGGATCCCGGCGCCTGGTTTGCAGGATGCGCCGACGACTTCAGGATGCGCCGGATGTAGATGGAGGCTTGCAGGATCCCGGGGAAAAGCGGCCCCGGGATAAGGCCTTTAGTAGATGTTTCTCGTTTGAGAACTGAATCGAGACTGTCCTGTATTCTCTAATTGTTTGGCTTTTATACCTTTTTAGAGAGAACGAGAAGTTATTTAAATTAAAACGAAATTTATTGTAAATGACTTACAGCCAAAGAGTATTTATGTAGAAAGAACATCATACCAGAGACGAATTTGAATAAAAGTTACCATGACAATGAAATAAATAACGGCTGTCAAATATAAAATTTTTGGTTTTTAGGAATATAATTGGAAAATCATTACATTTAAGTAAGAAATGAGATATTATTCACATAGGAAAAACCAATGCACGGCAGCGTACATGAAGCCTGAAATTGTAGAGTTACAGAGAATTCAATAAAAGACCGAAAAAGGTAAGACTTCATTGACAGCTATTTTAAAAGTACTAAATAGTGTGAAAATATGCAGTAAAATGATATGTTATTGTTGTAAAAACGTTACAGGATCCTATGGAAATAAAGGTGATTCTAAATATAAATGCAGAAAATCAAAAACAGAATGGAAAAATAGTATAAAGTGATGCAAAACATGAATGCAGAATATCAAAACAGAATGAAGAAATAGTGTACAAAGAAATGTAAGTAGCATAACACTACATTTTCCCCCCGACCCTGGAAAATTTTTGACTCAGCAAAAATTTTGACATGTACATTCTAAAATAAACCATAAAAACACAGCTTTGCAGAAACAGACATCAACAGGCAAATCAGATATGATAGTATATCTTACATTCATCATCTGCATTCAGGTAAGTGTGGAGTTCACATTCAATGACTACCACTCCAAAAGTGTGTTTTCAAAACGACATTAAGGCTTATTTAAGGAGTAGTCAACCGCTCCTGTGTGAAAAAAAAAATTAGTCGAAGAGACACCACTCTAAAAGTGTGTTTTCAAAAGGACATTCAGGCTTATTTAAGGAGTTGTCAACCGCTCCTAAGTGAAGATAAAAAAATTCGAAGAGACACCTCTCTAAAAGTGTGTTTTCGAATGGACATTCAGGCTTATTTAAGGAGTTGTCAACCGCTCCTAAGTGAAGATAAAGAACATTAAGAGAATAGTCAGCTGCTTCTAAGTGAAGATAAAGATAAAGAAAATTAAGGGAGTAGTCAGTTGCTCCCAAGTGAAGGTTTATACATATATACAAATATACAAATTAACAGTTAAGAAATGTTTAGAAGAGTATTTATACATATATACAAATTAACAGTTAATAAATGTATAGAAATAATAAGGTGAAAGTGGTGATATTTATACATATATACAAATTAAAAGTTAATAAATGTTTAGAAAAGTATTTAACAGTTAATAAATGTTTAGAAAATTTATGAATCGTCTCGCTTCGGCTTTCATAAACAATTTTATATAAAGTGTAAAGTGCAAAGTTAAGTTTAAGAAATAAAAATTTTATTGAAAATTGTACCTCTTTAAGTTACCTAGAATAAAAATATTAGAGTGATGAATGTAACTTAGAGTGATGAATGTAAATGAAGTGTTATATGTAGGTCTAAGTAGGTGCCCGAAGGTAGTGTGGCCCCGCCCTTGAAGCAGACTGCCGACGACTTCACGTGTAGATGGAGGCTTGCAGTATCCCGGCGCCTGGATTTCAGGATGCGCCGACGACGTCAGGATGCGCCGGATGTAGACTGAGGCTTGCAGGATCCCGGCGCCTGGTTTGCAGGATGCGCCGACGACTTCAGGATGCGCCGGATGTAGATGGAGGCTTGCAGGATCCCGGGGCAAAGCGGCCCCGGGATAAGGCCTTTAGTAGATGTTTCTCGTTTGAGAACTGAAGCGAGACTGTCCTGTATTCTCTAATTGTTTGGCTTTTATACCTTTTTAGAGAGAACGAGAAATTATTTAAATTAAAACGAAATTTATTGTAAATGACCTACAGCCAAAGAGTATTTATGTAGAAAGAACATCATACCAGAGACGAATTTGAATAAAAGTTACCATGACAATGAAATAAATAACGGCTGTCAAATATAAAATTTTTGGTTTTTAGGAATATAATTGGAAAATCATTACATTTAAGTAAGAAATGAGATATTATTCACATAGGAAAAACCAATGCACGGCAGCGTACATGAAGCCTGAAATTGTAGAGTTACAGAGAATTCAATAAAAGACCGAAAAAGGTAAGACTTCATTGACAGCTATTTTAAAAGTACTAAATAGTGTGAAAATATGCAGTAAAATGATATGTTATTGTGTAAAAACGTTACAGGATCCTATGGAAATAAAGGTGATGCTAAATATAAATGCAGAAAATTAAAAACAGAATGGAAAAATAGTATAAAGTGATGCAAAACATGAATGCAGAATATCAAAACAGAATGAAGAAATAGTGTACAAAGAAATGTAAGTAGCATAACACTACAGGGGCTTAAATTAAAACAGAATAAAAAAGAAAATTATGATGTTATATAATGTCTTGACATAAATATTTATTAATAATGTAAATATTAGGTTTCAAGTTCCTAGTAAACTTGATTTCAGTAATAATACTTGTTTTCAGAAAATGAGAGTTCACGATCGATTTACCTTTAAATTTTATCACACACTATATTGGCTAACTTGCTTAGACTAGCTTATTTATTTATTTATTTATTTAACCATTTATGTACACACAAAATAATGTTAAAATGAAGAAAAAAAAGATATTTTGTACAAAGGCACTGCTTATTTCATATTGAAATCTCTTCCAGCAGGCCTGATACTGGACAAATTAAAAGAGAAGCTGAACTAGTGTGCACTCTTATAATAAAATTTTATAATATTAATATACTTAACATAAAGTAAAGCTAATAAAAAAAATATCCATGTAAACATACATATAACTAAATACCACTATAAATACATATACACATACACATATATATACATATATATATTACATATATAAATATAATAATATATTATATATATAATCATTAGGACGACAAAGAAAGATAGTGCTCTTTGACTCGCCTTTTGAACACGGACACTGTTTGAGCCTCTCGAATTGCAGCAGGAAGAGAATTCCATAACCTAACTGCATGTACTGTAAAAGAGTGAGAATAGGACTTTGTTCTAGAGGAAGGGAAATTTAGGAGGGTTTTTAAATGTGATCTGCAAACTGCATCGGGGGAGTGCGCAAAGTGGAATCGATCACGTAGATAGGGTGGTGATGATGGATTGTGTAGTATGTTAAAGAGTAGGCAAAGGATTCGAGTATTCCTGCGAAGTCGTATTGGGAGCCACTTGAGCTGTTTGCGATATGAGGAGACGTGGTCATACTTTTTCAGCCCAAAAATATAACGAATACATAAGTTTTGCAACCGCTCAAGTTTGTTTATTTGCTCCTCAGTCGCATCCAAATAACAGACATCAGCATAATCAAGAATCGGGAAAATAAGTGTTTGGACAAGAGAAATCTTCGTTGATAACGGCAGAAAATGTTGAAGGCATTTTAAGGAATGAAAAGTATAATTGATTTTCCTGCTAATTTCAATGATATGTGCATTCCATGTCAACTTGCAATCCATGATGACGCCCAGATTCTTAACCGTTTCTGAAATGCTTAGTGGAATGCCATTAATTTGCAGAGTTGGCAGTGAAGAAAAGTCAAGTAATTTACGAGTAAACCTGGTGCCTATAATCATAGCTTGTGATTTTTTAGGGTTTATAACAAGTCCGTATGATCTAGACCACTTATCGATTTTATTTAGATCGTTATTTATTTCAAATAGTGCTGAATTTGCTTCAGTCACTAGAAAATGACGATACAGCTGCAAATCGTCTGCATAGAGATGGAAGTTTGAAGATATCACCTGAGTGATACAGTTGATAAAGATGGAAAAGAGTAAAGGAGAAAGGACGCCACCTTGAGGTACACCCGTGGTTAGATTGCACCACTTAGAAAAAGTTTCATTGATACGAATACACTGAGAGCGGCCACGGAGGTAGGAATCAAACCATTGAATAGTTGAAGGAGACACATTAACAGAATGAAGAATGCTAAGAAGTATATCAAAATCAATAGAATTGAAGGCACTACTAAAATCTAGCAGCACAAGTACCGTTAAATATTTTTGGTCTATACCGCACCGGATATCATCCGTTATCTTGAGGAGAGCAGTAGTTGTACTGTGACCAGGCCTAAAACCGGATTGAAAAGTACTTAAGACTTACGTGCTTAATTAGGTTTTATACTTGCTAAAGATGCTCTATATTCTACGACCCTTCCTATACACATATTCCAAATAGACACGTAACTGCTTACAGTAATTCTATACGATCCGTGACAAAATTATTAAGAGTTTATCTATACGCTGATCTTTGGTTTATTATAATATTTATATGATAAAAATTAATAACCTTCTTTTGATATCAGCTATGAATAAAATAATGTTTTCTCTTACATCGTCATCACACGACGACATTTGTCTGAACAGCGAGAATAAATTTAAATTTATTAAAATAATGATTTTAACAATACGAGTATCAAACAAAATTTTTACGTTTGTTTCATTTTATTTTCTTTGATCACTTTATTCTTTGAATAACTCATTATTAAATAGATTAAAGTGAAGTATAGTTACAAACTCAATACGTCCCTCAGCTGGGCACATGCCTCCTCTAACTTTTTTAGGGTTCCGTACCTCAAAAGAAAAAAACGGAACCTTATAGGATCACTTTGTTAGCTGTCTGTCTGTCTGTCATGACCCTTTTTCTCAGGAACGCGTGGAGGTATCAAGCTAAAATTCATATCAAATAGTCAAGTATTTACTGTCTCTTGAAGCTATGAAAAAATCAAACTTCTAAGCCAACGCAATCAAAAGATACAGCCGTTTATGCCGCAAATCTTCGACACTTGCAAGGGAATCAAAACCTACAGGATACTTCCCGTTAACTCAAAATCTTAAAATTCGGTACGAAGCAACGTATTATAGCACAGATCAAGGAAAAATTGCTAAAAGCATAAATTTTAGTTACATCATATAAAAATTTTTTTTTAATAATTTTAAACTTATATACCTACGGATTTGTTCGGAACCCTCGGTGCGCGAGTCCAACTCGCACTTGGCCGGTTTTTTTTCTTTTTTAATATGATTATCAAGGACTTATACATTATTTTATACCTGCAAATAACGGTAGGCTTATCTCTAAATGTATAATCACTAAAGGATAACCACATCATGCTCTCTGCAATATTTAAAAAAAAATTAAGTAAAGCAATAAAATATTCGATATTGTGAGCTTGTGTGTGCTTGCGTGTGTATTCTAGAGAAACCAGCCAGTCAATCTGATTCAATGCGTTCCTACGGACTTTAAATGACTTGAAAATACTTTATTTTTATTTTCTATCGACTTCAAAAAGGAGACAGTACTCAATTCAACTGTATGTTTTTTTTAATGTGTTACCTCGTAACTTTTTTCTGGGTGAGCCGATATCGATGATTTTATTTATTTGAAAGCTGGTGCTTCTCATGTGGTCTCATATGAATTTGGTCATCGTCTGACCTAATGGTCCCGTTAATTAACACTAATGTGTTTGAGTTATTCTTAATAATTCATATCGAAGTCTGTTGTACAAAATTTTAATTTTTAATTATTTCGACACAAATTTTAACTTGTTTTCCTTTACCGCACTTGTTGCCGTTTTGGCACGTACCTACCTATAGCCACTTATGTTTCAATTACTAGTAGTTTCAGTAATTTTGCCGGCGGAGAATATAGGCCTTGCTGTGTATCAATAAAAAGGCAAGTGCTTACACTCTGAGCTACCAGTGGTCGGGAATAAGTGCTTTTATATTTAAACTAGCTGTTCCCCGCGACTTTGCCTCCTTAAAATTTATTACGATTGGATTTCATGGGTTTTCATTTTCTTGGGTGGTACCCTTATTACTATTCTAAAATAAAAGTAGCCTACGTTACGCCTTGTAACATGAGCTATATGCAAGTGGAATTTCCGTCAAAATCGGTTCAGCCGTTTCGGAGATTACCCGGAACAAACAGACAGACAGACAAAAATTTAAAAAATTTGTAATTTTGTTATAAGTACCGCATATACTTTCATGTGCCTTTAGTAAAAAGCTGTTATTTTGACATTACAGACACTTCTATGTAAATATAGATAGATTATATTATTATTATACCAAAAAGCGCTAAATGTCACACAATAGTATATATAGAATTACTACTACATGAGATTGTCCCCAGCTATGTAACGAATTTCACTTTGTTTTTCGTTTTATGTTACACCATCAAATACTAAGCGGTGAAAATGTATAATATATTATAAATAAGATGTGAGTGCTCGTTTGTCACCCTTATTCAATAAAAAAAAAAGATTAATGCAGTCCGCCCGTTCCTTGTCCACACTGATATTAACTCATACATAATGTAATTATTAATAATTTGATCTGATCGAATGCGAGTCAATTCAGACATTCAATATTAACTACTATTGATAACGTCTCATTTCGACTGCTCGAATGCTAGTCTCTTTATATATTAAATATTAACTACTAACTCAACGGAGACTAACCATCTGCGCTGGAGATCGGTCCATAATTGACGAAGAAATGTTCCCCGTTTTAATCGTCAATTATGGACCGATCTCCATAATTGACGAAGGTTACATAGAACGATTAACTTACAGTAGGTAGCTCGCGTATCGTACCGACAAATGTATTTGAAAGTAATATATCATTCAACTTCAATAAATGTATTATCATTCCTTGAAAGCTGAATATAAACTTTTACATTTCATACTTACGAGTACGTGATAAAGCCACGCTATGGCTACGGGGCTATTGCAGCAGTGTTTCGTATGCTGCGAGAATAAA
Source organism: Parnassius glacialis (assembly GCA_033319125.1). Lineage (NCBI taxonomy): Eukaryota > Metazoa > Arthropoda > Insecta > Lepidoptera > Papilionidae > Parnassius > Parnassius glacialis. The sequence continues at coordinate 5,235,437 of JAVANC010000022.1, read as the reverse complement.
ACTGGAAACCCTTTTTTGGGAAATAATCACTTTTGACATATAGCCCGTGGTACCCAAATTAGACAGGGAGTGAGATAGAAGAGTAAAGAAAAAGTGAATTCGTTACGTTGCCCCTCCGCGCACAACACATTCACGCATTTTATACTGAACGCATGTAAAGATGGCGATAATGTTTGAATTTATTTAATAGTTGAAAATCATTAGATAAAGCAAAATAACTGATTATTAAAAATATAACTTAACTAGCTGTGCCTCGTGGTTTCACCCGCGTATATCACGCGTCTGCGACTCGCGACATGCGAACTTCGAGAAAGACATCACGATGGACGGTTGCTGAATTGACAAAGATTTTTAAAGAGTGAAAAATGTTACTTAAGTTACATGGTTAACGTAATTGGTGGTACAGGTACTGATATAGCCTTGATTTATTTGGATATAAGGACTAATACCAAGGTACGAATAATGTGGACTTGTTTTTACCGGCGTTACTATTGCATATTTTAGCATGAAAAAGTAGTATGTATGTGACATAACTGTAATAGTTACACATACGGTATGGCGGACTTTTTTTGTAGATATTGATGTCCTCTGTAAAACTGTAGCACACCACTTTGCACTATTGTCAATATAAGTATAAATTAAAAGGAAAAAAGCTTCTTTTGTAACAAGCTTTTATTTAAATGCGCTAAAAAAAATATACTTTGCCTTTAAAAATGTACTATCAACTTATAACGTCATTACACAATTTATATGATATAAAAGCTTGTCGCGAGATTTAAGTTTCTACTCGTATTTACTTAGTTTGAAAATTTTAAAAATTAAAATCAATCAGATCCTGTTTATCTACACAGGTAAATCTCGCGACAAGTTTTTATGTCATATAAATTGTGTAATGACGTTATAAGTTGATAGTAAAAGTGTTAAAGGAAAAGTATATTTTATTCTTTTTAGCGCATTCAAATAAAAGATTGTTTTAAAATAAGTTTTGCTTTTACTTTTAATTTATTTTTTATTTTTTGTTATCGCTGGACAGGTTTCTTAGTCTGATCATCTCATTCTAATGTTTAAGTCCTTTCATTTGATACCCATATTGTAGGAAAGCATAAAAAACTTAGTCCGCCATCTTTAGAAGTCCGCCATATTGGATTTAGAGTAAGGTCACTTTATTTTTCGAGTTAAACTAAGCAATCCCTTTCATTTGACACCCATATTGTAGGAAAGCATAAAAAACTTATTCCGCTATATTTAAAAGTCCACCATATTGAACTTAGAGTGACGTCACTTTATTTTTCGAGTTACAATAAGCAAGCTCTTTCATTTGACACCCATATTGTAGGAGTGCATTAAAAATAACTAGTCCGCCATTTTGGGTGTTCCGCCATGTTAGATTTAGAATGACGTCACATAGCATAGTCATCCAAACTTAACGTGTATACAAAATTTCAGCTCAATCAATTGAAGATATCTGCTTCAAAATTGGGTTGCAAGATTCCACCCGAACAAACATAGTTACATAACAAGTTAAATAAAAGCTTATAATAAGTATAAGGAATTTTCGGCGTTACTATTGTATACTAAATGGGGAGGAGTTAAGTCTTGTGGATACCACTGTTTCCTTGGTATTACTATTGACGCGAAACTTCAATCTAAATTAGCAAGCAGACTTAGTTCTACAGCATATGCTGTAAGAAAGATTAGGAGTCTCACAGATGTTGAGACTGCTAGGTTAGTGTATTTTAGTTACTTTCATAGCGTAATGTCTTATGGAATTTTGCTATGGGGTAATGCGACTGATATTGAAACTACGGGTATATTTGTTTTGCAAAAGAGAGCCGTACGGGCGATTTATAATCTAAATTGTTAAGAGTCCCTCAGAGAAAAATTTAAAGAAGTAAACATTTTAACTTTGGCATCGCAATATATTTATGAAAATGTAATGTATGTACATAAAAACATAAATAGCTTTAATAAGAATAAAGATGTTCATACCTTAAACACTAGGAAAAAACATAAGCTTGCATTGCCAGTTACTAGACTCCACAGAATTAGTATTTAATTTATAGGGCAATGTATACGCTTTTACAACAAAATCCCAGAACATGTTCAAAGTTCATCAATAAACAAGTTTAAAAGTTTTATCAAAGAAAAACTGTACAAAAAGGGTTATTATAATATCAAGGAATACATGAATGAAAATAACCCCTGGGAATAAGGTGATCGCCACCATGTTGGTTCTATGAAAAATGTGAAATTTTGTTTAAAAAAAAGTCCCGCTGGGTTTCTGGCTGGCAAAGGTATTTTCCAAACCAGTGGTAAATAAAAAAATGACTTTCAATAATCATTATGTATAATCAATATTAAATAAAAATCTTTCTTTTCTATTCTATTCTATTCTATATTTTATTATGAAAGAGTAGTATTGTAAAATAACTGTTATTTAAACATATGGTACCGAAACTATTTTGTAGATATTGATGTCCTCTATAAAACTGTAGTGTATTACTTTGCTCTGTTGTCAATAGTTTCCGCAGGGTACGCGATATAAGAAATTTACGGCGTTACCATTGCATATTTTAACATGAAAAATTGTTATTGTGACATAATTGTAATAGTTAAACATATGGTATTGCGGACGTTTTCATAAACCTTGATGTCTTGTATAAAATTGTAGTATACCACTTTGCTCTATTATCAATAGTTTCCGCAGCGTACGCGATATAAGAAATATTTTTAGTATTTATTCCACACTTTGGGTTTTATTAACGAAGATTTTATACGGATACCTAATTTTTTTTAATTTTTTTTCGCCTATGTTCATCAGGGAAAATGTAAGATTCTAATGGTGAGAGAATTTTTCAAATTGGTTCAGTAGTTTCGGAGCCTATTCAATTCAAACAAACAAGCAAATCTTTCCTCTATAATATTAGTGTAGATTTTTTATTGAAACACAGATACTTAGTTGATATATGATAATACTAAGATTAAACTAACACAAATATAACAATGAGGTTAATGATTTTTTTATTCGGCATCAACAAACAACATCACCCTTTTCGAAAAAAAATATCATTTATAATCTCGTTAAGAATAAAATATCAGGCAGCATAAAATTGTGAATTCATAATTAATTCAAAATGTTCTTACAGCTTCATAAGCAGTTAACTCAAGTCCCGCTTCGACATTTTTTTACGCGTAACGAGGCATTCCATTAAGTAAGGGCAACATTTTTATCGAAGATAAATATAGACGTCTATGGGCAACAGCATCAGCTTTCCAACAGGCGGACTGTGCTGGATTGTCACCTTTATCTTGTGTAATAAAATAAATATCCAATGTAAAAGGACGCCTTATTCATTTGTCCTATAATGTATCAGTTTTCGGTCACGTTGGGAGTTGAAGTAACTTCCTAACCTAATGTTGTCAGTCTATTAGTATCAGGTGTGAGCAAAACCTAGTAACATATTGTCGCCAACGATAATGTTGTTACTTAGACAATTTTATCTAAGGTTTAAACTTGTTACACACAAACTTTGTAGTTTAAGGTAATATACATACATACATTCATATAATCACGCCTCTTTCCCGTAGAGACCACTTCTTTCCACTTGCTACGATCCTTACATACTTGTTTTGCTTCGTCCACTTTCATTATTCCCTTCATACATGCTCTACGGTTTAGGGTACTCTTGACCTGGCCTTTTTTCAAGACGTCCCTGATTTGGTCTAGAAATGTCCGCCTAGGTCTACCCCTTCCAACACTTTCATTCACACTCGCTTCATACACTTTTTTCGTTAATCGTTCTTCATTCATTCTCTCGACATGACCAAACCATCTCAGCATACCTTTCTCAATTTTTGTCACTACATCTTCTTTCAGACCACAACGTTTCCTTATCTCACTATTTCTTATCCTGTCACTCAGTTTAACTCCTATCATATCATATTTCTTAATGCTCTCATCTCAACTGCATTTATTCTGCTTTCATTTTTCTTCTGCCATACCCAACTTTCACTTCCGTACATGAGTGTCGGAACCAACACCCCTTCATGCACAGCAAAACGAGCCTTGTTAGACACCTTCCGACTGCTCATAAAGGAGTGCAAAGCTCCATTCACTATGTTTCCTTCATTCACTCTTCTTTCGATATCACTCTCACACTTTCCATCTCTTGTAAACTTTGACCCCAGATACACAAACTCTTTCACCTGTTCAATTTGTTCATCTTCAATCACGATATTGCAGTCTGTCACTGCCTCGTCTTTTTCAAACACCATCATTTTCGTCTTCCTTACATTCATCTTCATTCCCTTTCTAACAAAAGCTCCACTCATAGCAGTTACCATCTCCTGAAACTCCTCGGCCGAAGACGCAAGTAATACTTGGTCATCAGCATAGAGAAAACATTTGACGAGTAACTCATTCATTCTCAACCCACTTTCATTCTCTTTTAAATCTGTCAAACAATTGTCCATGAACAGATTAAACAGCCACGGTGACGCTACACATCCCTGTCTTACACCTTTTTCGATATTAAACCATTCAGTGTATGCCCCGTTTATCCTTACACAAGCACTAGAATCCCTATAAAGAGATTGCAATGCTCGTATGAGGATACTGCTCACACCGTTCACGGACAGTGCTGACCACAATTCATTCCTCACCACTCTATCATAGGCCTTATCTACATCTACGAACGCGCAATGCCTTAATCAAGGATGTCTTGAGTAACTCCAAATTGGGATGAGGCTTTGAGCACGCCTTTTCCTCCAAGTGTTGCCATATCTTGTAATCTAACGGATTCAAATCTAGACTGGAGGATGCCGGATGAAGTCGATTTCACGCGCCACCAGCCAGTCTTGTGTGCTCTTCGCTCTATGAGCTGGCGCCGAATCTTGTTGGAATACCCAGTGCCTGTTAATAAACATGGTATGAGAAACGGGTTCCACAAGGTTCGTCAGGACTGTATTTTGATACACAACTGGATTCGTTTTTACACCTTTCTCACAAAAATGTACCTCTGTTAAGCCCCAATAAGAAACTTCCAACCATACCATGAGCGAGGATGGAAAATGACCTCGTTGGATACGCGGAATACGGTTGCTCGCTTGTTCACTACTGTGTGCGTACACCTTATCATTTTGTTTGTTGTAGCTCTCTTCTACGGTAAAATTTTTTTCATCCGAATAAAGACTTTCCCGATATTTTTTCCCGTGTACCACTTCAACAATGCGCGGCATCTCTTCAGTCTCAGGTCCATTAGACGAGCATTCGAACGATGCCCTGTTTTTCTTTGATATGCCCGAAGCCATAAGTCTTCATTTAACACCCTTTTCATCGTGGTTCTGCTTAACCCCATCTGAAGGGCCAACAGTTTCTGCTTACGTTTGGGATTTCTTTGAATTCGCGCCTTCACAGCTTTTATCACTGCTGGAGTACTAACAGACCGAGGGCGACCACTACTTGACCTTTCATCTACACTAGAGTCTTCATTGTATCGTTTGATGGTATGATAAACTAATCTTTTGGTTATATTCAAATTTTTCAGTATGTCAAAAATTTGAATTGGCGCGTAACCGCAATGATGCAACGCAACAACTGCAACACGGTCTTCTTTAAGCGTCCACTCCATATTTAAAAATGAGTAAAATTCTAAAAAGTGTACAGTTTTATTTTCATGAAAAATTCGAAATTCGAATTCAATAAAGTTTTTTGTGGCCAGCATTCTAAAAGAAAAGTTTTTACTGTGTGACAATACTTATGACCTGCCTGTGTAATATAAACATAAAGTAAGATTATATTGGGAAATATTATTATATGTTTAACATGTTTAACATACAGAGGAACCTCATTTTAAAACTGTAGTAGATTAAAAACCATCTTTAAAATTAGATAGATAGATAAAAAAATCTGGATTGAACGCTAAGCAATTTTGGTATGAAGGCGAACTTAATGACGAAAAGGCATTCTCTGCCAGCTAACCTTTGGTAGTTCGGTGACAGCTGTGGGTTGAGCCCTAACAAAAAAACATTGCTTATATAAATAGCAATGTTTTTTTATTAGAATTAATTATATTATGTAAATATGTTACTTTAAGTATAATATTTATATAAGATTAGCCTTAAGATTACCCTCCAGATACATTCCAAAAACAAAATTTCGTTATTTAATGTAAAAGCAGATTTTCCAAACTGTCAAAAATGTAGATTGTAGCATATACTAACCACTTGTTGATGGAATGCTACTGTAATGAAATAGAAAGGCAGACGCTGATAAGCAACCTCAAATTGAGCAGGTGGGATATTGCCGGCATAAGCTTATTTCAGAAGGTAGGTAAGTTCATTAAACATATATTTTTGGTAAAACTATTTATTTTCTTACTGGCCTGGCTTGGAGATGCGAAGGCCAGGCGCTTTTAGTGAAGGCTTGCTTACAGCCAGCAAGCAGAGATGACCGATGATAGTATACAGGTCGGTTCAGGTAGAATGAACGAAAATGGTCCGAACAGCATTTTGTACGAGTCTCCGAATTATAACGAACTCTTCCGATTTAGATCGCGGTGACTAGCCATTTGAGGTTCCGTGGAGTAAGACAACTATTGTAAGGTTTCGTATAATAATATATTAAACAAGTAAAATTAATATTTATCTCAAAATTGAAATATATTGGAACGAAGGTCTTTATCGGACGGTACGAATTTGTCGGATGGGGGCTAGTCGAGAAAAAGTGTAAGATTTTTACGTCACGACCCTTTCTGATGTGGTGTGGACGGCCTTGGCGGCTACAAATGGCACATTTTCGTATCTTGCCATTAAATAAATATTATTTTACTTTAAATAACGCCTCATTTTAAGAGACGCTAGTAATTTATTTATTCATATTAGAGGCTATTATCATAGAGGCTATTGAAATCAAGAAACATCCTAATTTCAATAGAGAAGATGGCTGGGTGCTACCATCTGCTTGGAATCCCATAATTAATAAAATTAAATTCCAACCCAAGCATACAACTGCAAGACTTCATGATACTGTAAGTTCATACTGCGTAGATCGGAACAAAAATTAATAATTTTTTATTTGGAGGTAGCTGTGGTTAACTATGACATTGGGACGTCATACACCTCAGTCCCCCCGTGACCATGCGTGCTGTAAAGTGCTTGATACGTCGGGAATGTCAAATAAGTTAATATACGCGATAAATTCCGTAAAATTTGTTTTATTTAAATGTGTAATGTACGCGTAAATATAAGAAATCATTATGTGAACCAGTACGGACTGGTAATTGCAAATAAAATTCGCCGATTTGAAGATCTCATGACAAAGCGCGCAAGATATCTAACAGCATTAAACTTCTTAAAGAGATGTCGCGATCATAATCTCATTCCTACGTGTGTCAAAATATCCACTAAAAAGGACATTCGAGGAAGTGCTAAGATCTTAAATCAGGCAAGTAAAAAGTTGTTACGAACAGTAATCCAACAAAAACGCTCCGATCGACATACCATAAACAAATCCATAGACACATCATTCAGTGAGTTAAAGGCAGTTTTAATGACATTTGATTATAATGTTTGTATAGAAACGTTAAATAAACGAGAAATTAATAAATATAACAATTGCAAAAACAAACATATTAGTAAAATATCAAAAATTAACGACCAAATTTAATGTCAAACATCTGAGTCAACGTGACATCGAAACGCAACCATTGACTACGAACGCGGATCATAGATTAAGCGCGGTCTATAATCTGTCAAAACAAACTCTGGATGATGCAACAATTAGAGTATTATCGAAAGGCCTTTATTTTGCTTTTACACCTAAAAAATTACCGTACGAAGAAATTATCTGTAGTGTCGAGGACTGTTTATTTAACAACAATATGCGAAAGGAAGATTTGGAAGCGATACGTAAAGACATTTCGTCTATGTTACGTCGAAGTTCAACGTCAAAACCGAATCTACCTAAAGACGAATTTAAAGCGTTGAATAACCTACGCAATAAACGAGAACTCACGATTCTCCGCGCAGATAAGGGAAATGCCACGTTAGTCCTGTATACGTCGGATTATATTTCTAAAATACAAAAACTTTTGTCGGATGCAAGTACTTATAAAAAGGTTATAAATGACCTAACAAATAACACACTCAAAACAACTAGTGATCTCATAAAGAAACACTCCGAAAGATTAAATCTAGACGTATAATCGATAATACGTACGTGTGCCAAACCACCCAAGTTGTATGGGTTACCAAAAATACACAAGCCCAATGCTCCACTACGTCCTATAGTGAGCCAAATCGATTCATTAACTTACAAATTGGCTCAACACTTAGCGAATATACTCTCACTGCTCAAGGGACATACAAGAGCACACAGAAAGGATTCCTACCAATTTTTCAGCGAGATTAAAGACCTACATCTGGCAGACAATGAAACTATGGTCAGTTTTGATGTGCAGTCTCTGTTCACATGCTTACCTGTTGAAGACTGCATCTCAATTGTAACCAGGAAGCTAGAAGAATACAACATGCCTACAAAATATGCAGTATTACTCAATCACTGCCTTACATCTGGCTATATATTGTGGAAGGAGGAGTTTTACAAGCAAATAGATGGAGTGGCGATGGGCTCACCTGTATCTCCCATTGTTGCCGATATATTTATGGAGGACTTTGAGGAGAAAGCCCTGCGTACTTCTCCCGTAAACCCAAGATTCTACAAGCGGTACGTAGACGACACATTCACAATTCTCCCTTTAGATAAAATAACTGCATTTCTAGACCATCTTAACTCCTTAAATTCCAAAATTCAGTTCACAATGGAGTTAGAGGCAAATAATTCTTTAGCTTTACTAGATGTGTTAGTAATTCGGAATTCTGATAACACCTTGAGCCACACTGTGTATAGAAAAAAGACCCATACAAATAGATATTTAAACGGAGATTCTCACCACCATCCTTCACACTTAGATACCGTGGGTAAATCTTTGTTTCAGAGAGCACGAGGGATCTGTAAGAGTAAACACCTGGCCGCCGAGCTCCAAAACGTCAAGCAAGTTTTGCACGACAATAAGCTTCGGGTCCCGCGCCCACGTCACAGTGAATGAGTGAAGCCGGCCACAGTCGAGCGAGTGCCTGCTGTACTGCCATAAGTCAGAGGTGTCACTGACAAGTTTGGCTACATCTTGAAGGGTGCTTCCATTAAAACATATTTCAAGCCGCCGAAGAAGTTTAGTCAGTTTTTACCATCAGTACAGTGTAATATTCCTCTGCAAGATGCAGGAGTGTACAAGCTTGATTGTGAATGTGGTCTCTCTTATATAGGACAAACTAAAAGATCCATAAAACCCGCGATAAAGAACACATAGCTGATGTGAAGAATAGACGCTCCGGGAAGTTTGCAGTCTGTGAACACGTACAGGATCGCCCCCGTCACTACATTAGATTTGATAGACCACAAATCCTCGCTAAAGAACACCGATTCCTTCCAAGGATGATTCGCGAGGCTATTGAAATCAAGAAACATTCTAATTTCAATAGAGAAGATGGCTGGGTGCTACCATCTGCTTGGGATCCCATAATTAATAAAATTAAATCCCAACCCAAGCATACAACTGCAAGACTTCATGATACTGTAAGTTCATACTGCGTAGATCGGAACAAAAATTAATAATTTTTAATCTGGAGGTTACCATGATTAACTATGACATTGGGACGTCATACACCTCAGTATTTCCGTGACCATGGGTGCTGTAAAGTGCTTAAAACGTCGGGAATGTAAAATAAGTTAATATACGTGATAAAATCCGTAAAATTAGTCTTATTTAAAAGATACACGTCAAGTCAAGACGTGCCTTGCACTGCTCAACAGGCCCACAAACAAAGGAATTTTGAATCACATTGTTACATGCGCGGAAAAAGAGATTCTATTTAACAATCAACAGCGCTCATTAAGTTGGTTGGACCCTAGTTCATCACTTAAACAACGCCCTATACGAAAACTCACCCCTACAAAAATGATGGTCACTGTTTAGTGGTCTAGCACCGGTGTGATTCATGACAGCTTCTTTTCAAACGGGATGAGCATTACTGCAGATGCGTACTTTGAAGAACTGAACATAATGATGGAGAAGCTCAAACGTCTTCAACCAGCGTTGGTTAATGGCACGTCTCCGCTGCTACTGCATACCAACGCGCGATTTCCTACTTCACATTAGATGGTATTCAAGTAACAAGAGCTGAGGTTGGAAGCTTTCCTTAGTCCGCCGTACTCACCAGACTTTATGCCTATAGACTTCTACCTTTTCCAGAATTTGGATAACTTTTTGTCGGGAAAAAAATTTAGTAACCGAGAGGCAGTACAAAATGCTTTGAAGAAATTTTTGCCTCCCATCTAGCTGACTTCTTCAAGAAGAGCATCAATATACTGCTAATGCGTTGACAAAGATGCATTCAATAGGAATGGAAGATTCCTTTGATTTTTAGGGAAAATACTTATAGAAAAAAATAACTTTAAATTAATCCATAAAAATCTACATAGGTAAAGACTTAATATCCATTATAATTTTTTCATCTACCCTAAGTACTCGACGGATGGACACGGGTCTCTCTATAGACGCTTTGCCATAATCTTCCAGCTTGGCAGATGGAAAAGTTATCGCAGTATCCGACGTATTTTTTGACGCTGTCTCCTGTTTTCGTCATTCACATGTCACAATATAAGAGATGGTACCGCCATCTATAGGAGACCACGGGATCTTTTTGACTTTTCTCAAAATAACCTTTCATGACACGCAAGGGACGACATGGATTATGGATTCTCTTAACTTCCACTGCATAGCACTTTACATTTATTAATACATCGTAGAAAACATGTGCGGATTTTCTCGCGATGTTTTCCGTCTATTATATAATACTTTGAAACACTTGTTTAACTCAGCATTTTAAGTTACACATAACGATGAAATTTAAGGCCTAACCCAAAGCTATTTGTGGTATAAAAAACATAAACTATTTAGATTATAACAACAAAAATATTGATGTAGTATTTTTTAAATAACTTACTAGTTCAATCCACAGAAACTTTGTGAATAATAAAATACCTTCATTCATTACAGCCTTCCAAAATATCTTTGTTGAACACAGGTCTCCCGGGACTTCTTAAACTTTCTTATTAGACCGAATATTTTTACATCTTAAAAAATATTTTGTTCAAGAGTCGTGTTTTCCATAGGTACGCCTAAAATTTGACTTCAGTTCTTATATTTAATAGTAAAAAGTAAGGTTAGAGCGAACATTTGCCGTCGATTTAACCCAACTTTGAAGTGCAAATACAACTACTTAGGCGCGGCTTCCACTGTAATCACATTTTTATCTCATTCCGATTTGATGAAATAGGAAATAGTTTACCCTATTTTTGACTTCTAGAATGCATTCAAATTTTTTGAACGTTATTAAAATGTGTTAAACCTTTTGTGGTTTTACTGGTGCTATCAATACTATCACCGCTCAAAATTCCTAATGTACTTAGATACGTTTTTATTTTTAAGAACTAAGAATGCCTTGTTACTAGTAAAATGAGTCTTCGGTTCTCTTCACTCGCCATCCAAACACAACATGTTTAAATGCTATTTTAATATGGCAGTCTGTGAGAAGTCGCATAGCGAGTGGTAAATTTAAAAGAATATACAATTATTAAATTTGAAACTGCTAGAAATATAGTCTTATTATCCGATTTAGAAAAAGAAGGTATAATTTGTATATTTTTCATGTATTTTCTGGCAAATTCTTTGTTTATGCACTGATTATAATAACTCTTTTTTATAAGTAAATATATATATATATATATATATATATATATATATATATATATATATATATATATATATATATATATATATACTAGCTGCCTAGGCACACGTTGCTCTGCCTTTTACGGTCCTATAAAATCCTTAAATTCCCAAAAAAATATATTCAGGGTCACTTATCGGAATAAAAACTATCCTATCTCTCAAGTTGGACCAAACTGCACACAGTGTGCAAAATTTCATTGAAATCAGTTAAGTAGTTTAGGAGTCCATCGCGGACAAACAACGTGACACGTAATTTTTATACATAATATATAATAATAATACATTTGAAGAAAAATGTGTACTAGCCGTCAGGTACAGGCCATTAGCTCGTTTAGTACTCTATTACTAATAAAAATCTATTCTTGAATATATATGGAATACATTTCAGCGAGTAAAAAAGATTCATAAGGTACTATCTAAAAAAATTATAGCTATAAATATTAACCTTTGCCTTATAACGGTAGGCGTAATGAATAGATACATAGATTACACTTGGAATATCATCCAGAAGTAAAAGAAAAATATATTAGGGCAATACAAAATATTTCTACACTAAATCATAAAATATTGCGTGATATAAGGCTGAAAGATGTATCCGTAAATTGGACTAGATACCTGAGACGTGATCTAGGCATCGTAGATTCTACAAACCCGATATTTCTGCGGATGACTTCTCACCACTTTTTAATGTTTTCTTTCGCCACCAAACACGTAGTTCTAATTCGCAATAGAAAAGCAATGACATTGTAATCTGAATGCGTACTGTGAAGTTTATTAATGTAAAGTTACAGTGGTAGAGCCACGGGGCAGCTTTTGCTGTTGCACGTATGGGCCAACTCAAGCCGTGGCGGTACCACAACCTTACATAATACCGGCGTGAAGTGGAAGCTCTGCTTCTTAGTTTAGTCTGGTGAGTTCTGATAGCTGGAGGCCCAACTTCGCCCCATCAACATGGTAGCGGAGCTAAATGTTATACTACCTCATGAGGGTATCAGCACCCCTGGTAATGGAGAATTCCTCGCTGAGCATACACGGCCAACCTACTCCACTACTGAGCGTGGATGTACAGGCTGCCCCTAGTATTCGGGAGAAGGGCAAAATTCCTTTCAAGACAATAACTGCTCGGGGCAAGATGAGCAACAAAAACAAGGCGACCCCCTGCCCCGTTATCCGTGAATTTATGAAACATCAGGGGATTTCACTCGAACCTAAAACCCAACCAGCTGATACTTCGTATCTCTTCTACCCTAGATACAAATTGAAATACTCTTTTGTGCCTCGGGCTTGAGTTTGCGTTTACATCAAAAAGGATATCTGTATTTGACGCCTAGACAGTTTTGAAGGTTTGGACCTGTCCATCCTTTGGCTACGCGTAGACAGCGACAACCATCAGCTCGTCTATGGTTGCCTCTATAGATTCTATAGCAATAATGCCAAAACAGAACGAATAGCTCGTTTCACGCTTAACTGGAAATCTGTTCATAACTTTATCTTAGCATATGGACCGACACAACTGGTTACTTCGCATACACAGATTCGAGATTTAAAGGAGCATGCACCTTTCCTGTTGGACCTTCTGCTGACCTCTCATCCGGACGGATATCAGGTCTCTGTCGATGCCCCTCTTGGCTTTTCGGACCATTGTCTGATCCAGAGTATGGTGCTAATCAAGCTTACATTGCGTTTGCATTCTGCAGGCTGCCGCTGTGCCTTTCACCTCAGAAAATTTTCTACCCAATCGGTCGACGGTTATTCAAACTATGTATGTCTGGTCCATCGTCACTTCAGCTTATGGATCTACTAGACCTTGTCGGTTACTCTGATTCTAGTGTGGATATACAGAAAGATAAGCCATTTTATAATTAGAACAGATATAAAATACCTAGACCAGCAAAATGAGTTTCGAAAGTATTTACCGTCACCTGATGACAAGTGGCTACTGTAGCAACTTTGATTCTTAATCAAATGTCTATGGTTTTTTTATAGAATAAAGGTAACAAAAGAACAATCATTTCATATAATTATACATAAGTGGATGCTGAACCCACTTATGTATAATTATATGAAATGATTGTTCTTTTGTTACCTTTATTCTATAAAAAAACACAACCACAAAAACACCAAATAAATGAGAAAGACTGTTAAGAAAACCGTTACTTGTAGTAAATTATCCTGGAAACGGTAAACAAACTCACTCGCACATGTCTATCACAAGAAAGCGATAGTGTGACATAAATTACATCAATTTGTTCGATATCGTTCTCAATGAGGCTGCGTTACTTTGCGACTTGTAGCAAATATAACGTAGATAGTTTTAAAAGGGGAGAAGTGGCATGAAGGAGCCAGGTTTTGAAAGAGCCGCTTACATTATTTTGGTACTTTATGAACGGATTTGGTTGGTAATTTTATTTTTAAATAGCAACTCTGATTCTCTCTGATATTTTTTTTGAAGTTTTAAAGATTTAAGAAGATGTTTGTTATTTTGTTTAATTTTTAAGATTGTTAATAATAAAAAATAATCCGCCTCTAATATGTTAAGATTTAAGCGTGTTTGAATTACTTACGTGTTTGAAAATTTTGGGAATCAAGGAAGTGACACAACATTACTATTTAAAAATTTATTTATTGCTTTTCGAAGTATTCTCCACGAAATTTGACACATTTTTCCATACGATGGAACCAAACATTGAAGCAATCATTCCATTCGGAAGTTGGGGTCTCCAAAATGGCCGTTTTGTAGGCGTCCACAGCTTCTTCAGGTAATGAAAATCTCTGTCCACGCAATTTACTCTTTATTTTAGGGAAAGAATAGAACTCATTAGGGCTTAGGTCGGGGCTGTACGGCGGATGGTCTAAAAATTCTATATTTTCTTGCTCTAAAACTCTTTTATTCTGTGTGCGGTGTGAGAACTCGCATTGTCGTGATGGAGGATGATGCGGCGGTTGCAGTTCTCTTTACGGAGTTCAGAAACGACATGTGGCAAACAAATGCTAGCATACTATTCTGCATTAACCGTTCTTTGTCCCACAAGAGGAATAGTCGTAACATGGCCGGTTTTGGAGACAAACGTGGCCACTATTTTTTTGCAACACTCCGTGAACGAACAATTTTTGTTGGCTTTAACTCATTTTCGAACACCCAAACTCGTGACTGGTTTTTTGTTTCGGGTTTGTACGCATATATCCAGGATTCGTCACCTGATACGATGTTGTATACAGCATTTGAGGATCCTGCGTGGAATCTTTCGATTTCGGTTCTGACGCACCAAGTAACGCGAGCCGCTTTTTGCTCTTCACAGAGCGAATGCGGTATCCATCGGGAAAACAACTTTTGAGTCAAGAAATATAACTGCTACGATCAAAGTGAAATAGTAGGTAAGTACTAGATATAGTGATAGAGCCCTATTTTCGTTTACATATTTTTTTTATTGTACGCAATATTTGCATAATTATTATATTTAACTGCTCTACAAGGACTATATAGAATTTTCAATTACCATTATTTACATCACGAGAAATATTCTTAAAATGTATTATTTTCATTTTTATTGTATTATTTTTTCTTAAAAATAAAGGATATAAATCATAAGAAGTAGAATGATGTGCAGTCATATTTCTTAACGAAACTTTTTCTCGCAAAAGGGATTCCTTTATCATCAGTTGTTATCATATTACTTCAGAACGTGAGTTTTGTTACAGTGGTTGTTTTATCTTACTTGACCTCAGATAGTATTTATTGCCACCATTTAGTTTCTTAAGTATTAATGTTTTTTATCGTTAGAAATGGAGTATTATTTATATTTTTTGTATTTATATAAGCCCCTTGAAAACGAGACTAACGATTTTTGTCAAGTAGATCTTTTTGTTATGAGTATACAACCATCTTCTGTTAAACTTCGTCCTTGGAAACAAACATATTCAAACAACTGTATGTAAAACTGCCCTAAAAAGTGTTGTTGAAATGGCCCCTAAATTATATAATAAATTACCTGATCACATAAAATGTTATAATCTGCAACATTTTTAAATTTACTCTAAATAATTTTCTTATAGGTAAATGTTATTATAATATCAATGAATTTCTATTTACTAATAATTTAAATATGTAGTTTAATAATTTTATTTTGACTCTGTTTACTTAATTTAACTGTTATTTTGTTTTATTTCATTTATATTAAACTTTATGATATACGAGTAAAAATTTCGGGAATCAAAGAAGTGACACAACATTACTATTTAAAAATGTATTTATTGCTTTTCGAAGTATATTCTCCGCGATATTTGACACATTTTTCCATACGATGGAACCAATCATGGAAGCAACCATTCCATTCGGAAGTTGGGGTCTCCAAAATGGCCGTTTTGTAGGCGTCCACAGCTTCTTCAGGTGATGAAAATCTCTGTCTACGCAATTTATTCTTTATTTTAGGGAAAGCATAGAAATCATTAGGGGTTAGGTCGGGGCTGTACGGCGAATGGTCTAATAATTCTATGTTTTCTTGCTCTAAAAACTCTTTTGTTCTGTGTGCGGTGTGAGAACTCGCATTGTCGTGATGGAGGATGATGCGGCGGTTGCAGTTCTCTTTACGGAGTTCAGAAACGACCTGTGGCAAACAAGTGCTAGCATACCAATCTGCATTAACCGTTTTTTGTCCCTCAAGAGGAATAGTCGTAACATGGCCGGTTTTGGAGACAAACGTAGCCACCATTTTTTTTGCAACACTCCGTGAACGAACAATTTTTTTTGGCTTTAACTCATTTTCGAACACCCAAACTCGTGACTGGTTTTTTGTTTCGGGTTCGTACGTACATATCCAGGATTCGTCACCTGATACAATATTGTATACAGCATTTGAGGATCCTGCGTGGAATCTTTCGAGAGTTCTGATGCACCAAGTAAGCCGCGTTTTGCTCTTCACAGAGCGAATGCGGTATCCATCGGGAAAACAACTTTTTTACACCTAATTATTCATGCAAGATTATTTGTATTTGACTCATGCCAATGTCTAAAGTTGCCTGAATTTTACGGTATGTCACATGTCGATCTTCCTCAATCAGTTTACGCACAGCATCAACGTTTTCTTGGGTGACTGCAGTTTTTGGACGACCTTGACGGGGATCATAACTGAGCTTGACACGTCCACGTTGAAATTCAGCAAACCAGCGGTAAATTGTGTATTTTGATTGGGCTTCATCACCAAATGCAGAAATCATCCGGTCAACACACTGTTTTTGTGTAAAACCACTTCGAAAGTCATAATAAATCATCGCTCTTGAATTTTCTCGAGTCTATTCCATTTTCTCAACGACTAAACAAGTTTGACAAAACCTTGTGACAAGACCGAGAATCTTTTTTTAAATAAATTAATGGTATTCGATTTTTAAACCAAGGAATTTTCAATTAAAAAGATTTTAATATGATAGGAACAGTGGAAATATTCCATTCCCGATACTTTTAGTGCAGCCTGTGTATTCTTACTATACCTACTACCTACTCACATACCTAACTACTTACTTAGATTGGGTTTTGTACATAATATGATGACTTAAATTTAATTATTTAGCATCAAGTAAAACTTCTGTAGTTTTAGATGTTAATTAGACCTATATCTGTATTTTTTTTTATAAATAAATAAAAAAATTGTCATGCAAATGTACGACAAATATGCGGCACATTTTGACTGTTTTATTTTTACACAGTACACATATTCTTCTGACCTGACTTATGAGAATAATATGTTCAGCTGAATGTATTCTAAAATAAATAGGTAAAATTGTGATTTTTGTATTTACGCGAACACTACACATTTAAATAAAACTATTTTTTTTAAATAAAACGGATTTTATCGCGTATATTAACTTATTTTATATTATGACGTTTTGGGTGCTTTCCAGCACCCGTGGTCACGGGGGACTGAGGTATTTGACGTCCTGATGTCATAGTTAGCCCGGCTACCTTCAGTTTTTTAATATTAATTTTTGGTTCGATTTACGCAGAATGAGCTCACAGTATCTTGAAGTCTAGCAGTGGTATACTTGGGTTTGGATTCAATTTTATGAATTATGGGATCCCAAGCAGATGGTAGCACCCATCCATCTTCTCTATTGAAATTAGAATGTGTGCAAATCATCCTTAGTAGGAATCGGTGTTTTTTTGCGAGGATTTGTGGTCTATCAAATCTTATGTAATGGCGGGAACAATCTTAAATATGTTCACAAACTGACTTCCTGATACATCAGTCCTTCACGTCAGCTATATGTTCTATATCGTGGGTTTTAATATATCTTTTTGTTTGTCCTGTGTACGAGAGACCACATTCACAATCAAGCTTGTACACTCCTGCATCTTGTAGAGGGATATGACACTTGACGGATGGTAAAAATTGACCAATCTTCTTCAGCAGCTTGAAGTATGTTTTAATGGAAGCTCACTTCAAGATGTAGCCAACCTTGTCTGTGACTCCTCTGACATATGGTAGTACAGCAGGCACACGCTCGACTGTGTCCGGCGTCACTTGGTCACTGTGACGTAGGCGCAGGACCCGAAGCTTGTTGTCTTGCAGTACTTGCTCGACGTGCTGAAGCTCGGCGGCCAGATGTTTTCTGTCACAGATCCCTCGTGCTCTCTGAAACAAAGATTTTCCCACGGTAGCTAACTGTGAAGGATGATGGTGCGATTCACCGATTTAAATATCAGTTGGTTTGGGTATTTTTCCTGTACGCAGTATGACCAATAGTGTTATCAGGATTTCGGATGACTAAAACATCTAGGAAAGCTAAAGTATTGTTTGCCACTAACTCCATTGTGAATTGTATTTTAGGGTTTATGGAATTAAGGTGGTTTAAAAATGCAGTTACTTTGTCAGATGGTAAAATTGTGAAAGTATCGTCTACGTACCGCTTGTAGAATCTTGGATTTACAGGAGCAGTAAGAAGGGCTTTCTCTTCAAAGTCCTCCATGAATATGTCGGCGACTATGGGAGATACAGGTGACGCCATTGCCACTCCGTCTACTTGTATGTAGAACTCTTCTTTCCACAATAATTATGTACGACGTAATACGCAATGGGATTGTTGTTTACAATTGTGAACTACACTGTTAACAACACATCTTGTCGGGGACACAAATCTTGGTTTAGCCATTCACGTAGCCTAGCGTTGCGCCGTCTTCCATGTCTTTAAGAAAAGCTCCCAAAATCGTTGTTGGCCCTGGCAGAACGATCATTCGCGGAAGACTCAATCAGGATTACCAATGATCATCTTTCCTTCAACTCCTGGAGTTGACAGTTCAACAGTACGAGAACTTCGTCACCTGCGTATGCTGGGTCTGGATACCGTAAACATAGGCTCGAAAATTTGAAAACTACCAGTAAGGCAGACTAAAAGCTCAGCGATTGTGTTCCCGTCATCATTATCTTCTTCGGCTTGTAGTACTACCATCTTAGCTGGAGTAAGCAACTGCTGTCGGTTTGAGCGATTTATATTGTCACAGCCCTCCTCACCTGAGTCGCAGTTCGATATGGTACGGTTACAAGGCGGATCATTGTATATGTGCAACGATGCTCTTGACATATTCCACGTAGTCAAATAATTTCAGGGCTTCAGCTATTTCCTTTTTAAAGAGCATGTGCCGCAAAAAGAAAAGTTATGATTATAAAGCAATTAACTGCCTACGGGGTCGTTACCGACCCATTTTTTCTTTATTTTTCATAGAAAAATGTGACAATATGATAATGAGAATTGATACAAAAGTTGGCAGTCAGGGTGCATTGAAAGTAATCAAAAACTTTTGGGTCATTATCGACCCCACAGGAATATATGGGTAAGGGTTTACAATAAAGAATGAATAAATAAATAGCTTTTCCTGCGGCTTTGCTCGATTGAACTTAGGTTTACAAACGTTATCATTGTCCAATCCTAAAACTATCAAAACGGAGTATTGTAGCAACTCTCCTCGTTTTTTATAGGATAGGGTGACAAACGAGCACACAGCCAACCTGATGGTAAGTGGTTGCTGCGGCCCATAGACATCTACATTTATCCTCAATAAATAATCAAAATGCAGATGCGTCGTCACCCGTGACGACTAAGATGGAATGCCTCTTTTCCAGTTAAATGGGTGCCCGGTTCTCTACACTCACCATACGAAACACAGCAGTGTCAAGCTGCCATTTTACGCTGGTATTCTGTGAGAACGTGGTCCTTCCCCGGTCGAGCCGACCAATTCGTGCTACAACTATACTACTAATATGGCTGCAGAATGGCTCTACCACGTATGTCGTAGATAGTCGTATATATGTCGTAGTACGCCTATACACAAACACAAATGTACACTATCAAATTTGGGTTGTTATAATTTTTTAACGTCACAGACTGGACTTTCTTTTATTTATCTATAATGTTACTAGCGATATTTAAACAGAAGATTCGATTCCAGGTTCAGACATGTCACCGTTTAAAATTGCACGCCAAATTACAAAATTAATTTACCATGTAAAATTGTCCGCCTTTATTATTTATGGTTTGTATACTCATGTAAGCTATTAAAATGCTTCATTTCAAATATCTTAATATGTCATCAAATCAAGTCATCAAGTGTGATTTAAAATAAGAAAAGTTTTAGTTTTAATTCTTTACTATGGCATTACTCTAACCCAAAACTTTGTCACTGGCTTGATACATCACTGATTATCCTTAAAATTCCCTATCATATATTCGTCTTTACTGTGACATGAAAAATATCACATTAATTTTTTCATTAGTTTTTTTAAATAACAATTTCATTATGCTATTAAAATTTTATCGCAACCATATTAATGTGGAATTTCACTGCAGCAGCCAAAACTCTATTGTTAAATTAAGCGTTAAAATTCTCGCATAGATTCACAGCACCGCTTTAAATGAACTTGTGTGGCACGAAAGCCGCTAATTTAAATTTTAAAATCATAATTCATTTGAAACACGAATGTAGATAAAATGTAATTTCATGGTTTGGTGTTAGGAAATGTATGCTTTTTAAATATTTAATTATATAATATATATTATATATATTAGTATAGTTATAGCACGAATGGGTCGGCTCGACCAGGGCAGGACCACGCTCTCACAGAATAGCAGCGTAAAATAGCAGCTTCACACTGCTGTGTTTCTTATGGTGAGTGTAGAGAACCGCAGACCTTTTTTACTGGAAAAGAGGCATTCCATCGTAGTCCTCACGGGTGACATCTGCATTTTGATTATTTATTGAGGATAGATGTAGATGTCTATGGGTCACAGCAACCACTTAACATCAGGTGGACTGTGTGCTCGTTTGTCACACTATCCTATAAATTAAATACAAATACTTGTTCCGTGAGGGATTCGAACCCACGGCCCTTAGCGCTGCAACTCATTGCTAAGCCAAAGCGCCACGGAGTCGTTAAATAAATTTATATAATATGACATAATAAGTTACTGGACATCGACCTTCTCCGTTCTAGGAAGATTTTCCTCAGGTCACCCTTGGCAGATGTTTTGAACCATTGACGCCGTTGACCGTCATCAGAGTGTTTTGTGTCTGTCTTAAACGAAATAATTTTACCGTCACCTATTGGAAACCATAACATTTTAATGGCCTTTCCCATAGTCACCATTTATAACACACGTGACTTTGGGATTCCTTTACGCAGCCAATATATGTCAATGACGATAAAGTGATTTAGCATAGAATTTGGTCATACTATTCGCAACTGCAGCGGCACAAAACATTCGGCACGTGCTTCCTGATTTGGCGCCACTCAAATGCTCTACCCAGCTACAATCGTACCGAGACGGACCCTAAGTCAGAAGAACTACTGTCTTGTAAACTCTAGTGAATAGGCTTTTGTTAAGTCAGTACGAGCCGTGGTAGCTCAGATGGTTAGCGCTCGCTGTAAATTTCACAGTATGCGAGTAAACTGGGTCCGATCCCCGCCGGCACCAATGAAATTGTTAATTGCAATTTTAAGTTTTGATTTACCACGTTCTCGGTGGTAAAGGAAAACATCGTGAGAAAACCTGTATGTCTGAGAAATAAGATAAAAAATATTTAGAAGACATATGAAGTTGGCCAATACACATTAGGGCAGTGTGGCGGACATTTCCTAGCCCTAAAACCCTCTCAGAAATGAGGGGAGGCCTGTGCCCAGCAGTAGGACGTATATAGGCTGTAACTTTGACTTTAACTTAAAGTCAGTACGCTTGCCCATTATGAACTACATGACCACTTACCATCAAGTGGGATAGTAAGAAGTTAAGCGGTTGCTTAGAATAGTAAAAATTTTAAGCAATGTATATTATTATTTTGTAAGGAATGAGAGAGTAAATAAATAAGTTATTGTTGTTTCATAGCTAGGCATAGACCTATTTCACTATTCTGAGAGAATTTTTGAGCAAGACTTGCAATTAACAAAATCAGAGGCGCTGGTGGAAAATTTTTTGCATAAAACTTAAGCAGAATATTCAGAAATGAACTATCACTTTTTAAAAAATTATAAGACACAGTTTAACAGGTTCAATATTGTCATTACGTTTACTGTTTAAATTAACTTTTTTGATTCGGTAGGTATATCAATTTTACCAAGTATTAATTGGCGGCATTATAAAATGTTGAGAGATTTTAGTAATTTCTAAATAAAATAGAATTTCACAAAATTATTACGACATCTAAAGTAAACAAATTTTCCATGGGAATTTGAGTTATTTGAATGAATAAATTTCTAAAAACCACGAAATACTGTCCTTACATTTTGCACTAATATTATTCTTACCGAAATTTTATCAGATATAGCAAATTTCAAAGGGGGAATCTCTTACAGATTTGCGAATTCCTTTACGATCTTAAACAAACTGTGGCACAAATTTTTGTTCCAGTGATAGGTAAAGATCAACAAAATTAAATTAAATTATATTGTTATGTGGTTACACAGGTATACCTTAGCTTGTGTGTACCATTGAATAATAAACTTATAAGTATTTTGTAGTAAATTATTTACAAAGAATTTTTAAAACTACCAATAGACTTAGAATGAGTTTTGCATCCTGGGCGTTTTATATTATGATAATTGTACAAAGAAAACATCTTGACTTAGAAATACTATTGTTGTCACTTCAAAAATAATATAACTGAGTCAGCATGTTTCTCACTTTTTATCTACATAGTGGAGACATTTTGAACGGTATTTTTAAAAAAAGTCACGTTTCTTGTAACTTTTCACCGCCGGGGCTGCATGAGTATACTATAATATAACCAACTTATGTACATTATAAAATAAAAGATGAATCATATGTCGTAAAGAAGTTTCACTTCGCACATGTGTACACATTTACACTCACAATTGTTTTACACACCAATGAAATTCTTGTTTTGAACGATTTGAACCAACGGGTCATAACACCTCGGCAAATCGTTTAGTCGCTGCGCTATCAAGCCGTTATTGACAATTGAGCGACTATTATTTTATCTTGACTATTTTTATGAACAAATCTTAAATAGTGCAATTAAAATGAAACCTATTAATAGCTTCGGTTTAAGGAAAAGAAATAAAACTTCGTTTGTCAAAATGTAATTTTTTTAAATGTACCACCGTTTTTAAATCAGCCAACATTTCCGCAGTTACTTGGAAAGGAAGACTGAACTGGCATCAAAGAAGCTTGGCGTGCTCAATAGATGGATACGGTATTTCATGCCTGCTCACCGCTTGCAGCTTTATAAAGCGCAGGTTCGCCTTCATATGAATTACTTCTCTCATTTCTGAGCTAGGCCATCTCACTATCAGCTTCTTCCACTTGACCATATTTAATGAAGAGCAGCCAGAACCGTTAACGACCAAGTTCTTTCCGAATCTCTTGATCCACTGGCCTTGCAAGACGTTGCATCTGTGTGCTTCTTCTAACGCAAACACCACGGGAAGTACCCAGAGGAATTGTTCGGATTAATTCCAGCTGCTGAATTGACAGAACTCGAAATCCCATCCTCATCACCCTGATGGCTGACAGTCCACTACCGTGTTATTTATGCGGAATATTCTGTATCGCACGACGATACTGTGGAAGTTACTGTCATCAGCGGTTTATCCGGGCGGATACGACATAGCTACTTTCAAGAAAAGAGTTGTTTAATTCTCCTGGTTTTGCAGATGGTCATGGGAAACGGTGATCTCTTAACATAAGATGAGCTGCATACGTATTTGCCTCCTCTTCCATAAAGAAAACGTTAAAAAAAACTCCGAAAATATACTCAGTTGTCATTTTTTAGTTACAGACTACGTACATCTTACAGCTGGTTTTAAGACAAGGGAATGTCCGCTGTGCTGCCCCAATGCGTGTTGGTGAACTTCACAAATCAAATCAAATATTTTTATTCATGTTGTCTTTAAAAAAAGCAATTATGAACGTCAGCATATAATAATATTAACAATTGTTACTTAGCGTTCACACTATACTCATACAGAGAAAATAGCTACTATGAAATACGTCTTTGGCGAATTTATGTTTAGGATAACTTATTATATTTTTCAACTTATAAATGAGATTTTATATGTGTTAAACTGAAAAATGGCTGGAAATGGAAATATTTTTTAAGTTGTAAGTAATAATTGTTTCATTTAAGGTATAGAATAAATATTTGAAACAATTTAAACGACCTGTTATAAGCATATTCTAACACACACTTGAAATTTTTTACAACGTCCGCCGGACCGAATACCAGTCACGGTGGCGAGTCTCAACGGCGACAAGCTATCTGCATAGAACAGAATTATAAATATCTATAGGTTAATTGATATTCTCCCACTATCATACTCCATATGCCGGCAATTCCACATGAGCTGGGAGAGATCTAACGCAGAAACAACAAATTTAGGAGGAACTGGTGTGTAACACCGCCTTTCTGACTCCAGGCTGCTACTGAGAATTTATTAAAAGGAAAAGCCTGAAGCGAGATTTAAACCCAGGACCTGATGATTAACAGTCGCTCTTACGACCACTAGACCACTTACCTATCACAAGTCCACAACTGAACATGGGCCTCCCCATAGATGGCCTCAAATTAAGGCTTTTATATTCCACGGTCTTGTTTATTATTTTCTATAAAACGTTTGGAAGATGTGACAAAGTAATGAATGAGTTAATTAAAGTTGGGCACTAGAGCTGGGAAAGACACAAAGATAATACGGATATAATATTATAACATATTAACGAGTATTTAAAACAAAAATTTAACAAAGGAAAGAAAAACTGAAATAATGAAAAACAAGAGCATAAACATTAAATAACAATATTAATCTCTCAATATAACAATGTTGCAGAAACAAACAAATTTCGCAGCATCATTGCTTTAGAAAACTAATAAATAAACAAAAATATTACCACTATTACGATCCTTGGGATGAGAACCTTCATTCAACAGAAATAGCTCCAAATATTATTGAAATAGTTATCGCCTTCCATAAATTTGGTTACCGCTGATCGAGCATCGTTCGGACGTCTGAATTTTGGATGTCTTCCAAACTCAATAAGCCGTATTCAATCGTATTTGTTTCGTCACCCACATTTACAACAAGTTCATTGTATAATTTATTTATCATATTTTTTTTAAGTTAGGTAATCAAAGTGCACTCTTTGATTTTTTTTTATAACGAATTACTTTTTAATGCATTGACAGAGGAGCAGGCATATAAATTTCGTATAACTAAAATATAAATGCAGCATGTATTAATTTACTCAACTAGCAGGTCTATTCGCTAACTTCGTTGAAATCAAAATGATAGTCGCTTTGAAGTTTTTTTTTATAGGATAAGGGTGACAAACGAGCACACAGTCCACCTGATGGTAAGTGGTTCCTGCGGCCCATAGACATCTACATCTATCCTCTATTACAAATCAAAATGTAGATGCGTTGTCACCCGTGAGGACTAAGATGGAATGCCTCATTTCCAGTAAAAAGGGCCTCCGGCCACCTGCACTCACCAAGCGAAACGCAGAGGTAAACCTCTACTTCACGCTGGTATTCTGTGAGTTCGAGCCGGCCCATCCGTGCGACAGCAAAAGCTGCCGCCCGGCTCTACCACTGTTAAAAACATTGCGTCAAGTACATTGCGTCGTATGCAATAATACTTTCCTAATGTGCACGTTCATTGAAAATATAACGCAATGTATAATACTACAAACTGACTATCTTTTTGATGTCAACCAAGTCGGCGAAGATATCTACAGAGAACGATCAAGCTTTTACAGAAGTCATTTGTTTTTTTTTTCTTGATAAATAATTACTACTCAGCAGCAAGCGTTACATATATACATATATAGCCAATTATTCCCCTTACATTAATAATACTGCACTTTTACTCACCCTCAGTCAATGAGAGGTATGTTAAGAGTTCTTTCTTTATATTTCTGCCAAAATTTAATCGCCTGATTCTCTTCTGACATACATAAGGGAGCACCTTGTGCAATATAACAACACAGAATATAAAAATCAATATCTTTATTAATATTAAGTCCATGCAAGTTTATTTTGTCAACTAAAAACCTAAGTTAATGGACGTAAGTTTTGTAATTTCTTTTGCAATAAAAAAAATTAAAAGTAATAGGGTAATTCCATTGAAATTTCTACAATAAGAATGATCACAAGTAATAAAACTAAATTACGATTTATAATAAAACTGTAGTAAATCATATATACAATTTTTTTTTATCATTTTGTTCTCGTTCAATAACAGTAGTTCCTGTTGTTGCGTACCTATACCATATATTATTACTAAATGGCTCTTTCTTTTAACGAAATAGGTTTTACGAGCCATGCCACCGTTTGTTACCAAATGTGACATTCGGAAGCTAAGTGAAAAGTTTTTTCCCTCTTTAACGTGAGGCTTTCTTTCAAAGTGTTTTCTCTAAATGATCGAGCGGAATTTGAAACTATATTATCATTGTAAACTAAGATATTATTTATGTTCTTATTCATAAGTATTATTAATATTTCCAATATTAGCTATTCTAAATTAAATATTTTTTTATGTTTTGAAGTCGATAGAGTCCGACTATACATATTATTTTTTAGCGAAGTTAGCGTGTTAAACTTCTTTTGACTAACATATATAAAAAAAATATTTCTAAGTAAAATTAATTGACTTATATTTGACTTTTAACGGCATAATCAATTCTTCATTATTTTTTTTTGTAAAATCGATTGTGTGTTTCCTTTTTAAAACAATACAATTGATCTTTTTACCCGACTGCCAAAGGGGGCTTATGTTTTTCGCGCGTATCTTGTTTGTATGTTTGTAAATTTCTTTATTATCTTGTATCTTCCAAACGGCTGAATGGATTTCGAAAATTAAGGTGTCGTATTATTTTTTGCCATAAAAACCTAAGTGTTTTTAGATTTTGAAAAAAACCGTTTGAAGAAAGAAACGAAAATGGCGGATTTCTGGCTTTCAGCTCATATGTTAAACCGATGTAGTTTACTTTATTTACTCGTATAGTATATTTTTTTAATTTATTTTCTATTCCCAATCTTGTATCCGTCTTTTTTGTGCAATACTTTTAAATCGCCTTTTTTGCAGTCGGGTTTTTAATTTTTTTAATTATTTATTTTATTGAAGAATTATGTAAGCGGAAATTTTAGCCCAAGGCTGCTTTCAACTATCATCGATTAAAAATTAAAATGAAGATGCGTTGTCGTCCTTGAGAACTGTCAGGGAATGCCTTGTCTACTAATATAAACTAATGTAATAAAGCGGAAGGGTTTTTTTAAGTAAAACTTCTTTAGAATCGTTGTGATTTAAAACTCGATGAAACGAAAACACTAATAATAGATAAACATATATTTAGCTTGTGATAGAATAGAGAATTCTTGTCTACTGTGATGAAAATGACTTTCAATAAGAATTACTTCTAATCAATATTGAATAAAAATTATTCTATTCTATTCTATTCTAAATTGGAGTTAAGAATCTACTATTTTTATAGAACTTTGGCAAGGAGAACCCGTGATATGAGTTCTAGAAATATGTTTGAAATAAATATTAATGAAAATAAATATTTCGTCATCTTTATCATCACCATTACAGCCATTCCCAAGTCCACTGCTAAACATAGCCTACCCCAAGGAATGCCACAAAGCACGGTCCTGAGCTAACTGCATCCATCGACTTCCTGCATGTCTTGCCAGGTCGTCACTCCAGCTAGTGGGGGACCACCGTACACCCCACAAATAAATGTTTGTGAGACGAATATGCACTTGGCGAGTTGTTCGTGTCGATAATCTAAACGTGCCATAAACGTTGCATTATATTTATTATATATATTACTACACGAGGATCGGCCCGCGAACGAGTTATAACACTACCTGATGTTAACCGAGAGAAACCAGCAGGAAACATCTATAAAAGCTAGGTGCTATGTCACGAGACTCTGGTCCTCCCTAACATCTTTAGAAACTTCAAGTTATCCAAAATAAATTCCTGCGTAGTATCACAGGAGCTCCTTTATATTATGCGATATGCCTACAATGCAGTCGTACTTTAAGGAATTATCCTAAAGATACTTTCATTCAATCGCGAGGCGAGA
This sequence comes from Parnassius glacialis, assembly GCA_033319125.1. Taxonomy (NCBI): domain Eukaryota; kingdom Metazoa; phylum Arthropoda; class Insecta; order Lepidoptera; family Papilionidae; genus Parnassius; species Parnassius glacialis. The sequence goes on along the minus strand of JAVANC010000022.1, from coordinate 5,206,998 downwards.
GGCGGGTACGTAATCTTCAGAGAGGGAAGCTGCCCCCCCCCCCCCCCCCCAGTCGTTCTTCTCGATCATGTTGATGAGATCATTACCCAAAATAAGTTGCCCCCAGCTTCCCACCCTATCCCTGAGAGGGAATTCTATCCACTAACACAAACACACACGGACACACACACATTCAAATGTAGTATAAAACACTAGGATACACCGCGTTTGCCGGCGAATGCGATGTCATAAGCACACGCCGTACACGAGGTTCGATGTCCGTGATAGGGGGCGTTTCGTTTTTAGTTAATGATCGGTTTCAAGCTCAAGCTGGGGTTCATACCTTTTTCTGAAGGGCCTTTGAATCACATCGTGCCCCCCCCCCCCCCTCCTCCTCCCTGATTAGCCTCACTCCAAAAGGCTGGAGTGCTTCGGAACTGCAGGCGGCAGAATCGGCTCACTCAATAGCTCATAAGTTCTCGCTTACGAGTCTATTTCGATGAAGTTATAAAGACCGCATGGCCAACAACATACACTTTCAGAAAAAAAATTCTGCTCAGAAGCGTGATATACGCGGGTGAGACCGCGGGGAACAGCTAGTAACTAATAAACCGTATAGTGGTGATGTAAAAATATCTGCTATCCCGTATCATTCCGTGGGTGTAGCAAGAGGCGCCAGAGGGAAACTGGAAAAGGAGATAAAAATAAAGAAAGAAAACTGCGTATGCACCCGACTGACCAGCGTGGCAGCTATGGCAAAATCTCCCCTTTTAGGTAATTTATAAGGGAAGCCTACGTTGAGCAGTGGACTTATAAAGGCTGTAATGGATGTTTAAGTAGTTCATTTGAATACTTAAAGTAAGTACGTAACTTTTAAAAAGTCTTTAAAATATTTCGTGAATATTTTACGTGGTAGAGCCATGCTGCAGCTATATTATGCTTGTAGCACGAATGCGTTGGCTCGACCGGGGAAAGACCACGCTCTCACAGAATACCAGCATAAAATAGCAGCTTAACGTTGCTGTGTTTCGTATGGTGAGTGTAGAGAACCGGAGACCCTTTTTACTGGAAACGAGGCATTCCATCTTTGTCCTCACGGGTGACAACGCATCTGCATTTTGATTCGTAATCGAGGATAGATGTAGATGTCTATGGGCCACAGCAACCACTTACCATCAGGTGGACTGTGTGCTCGTTTGACACCCCCTATCCTAAAAAAAATATTTATTTATAGGTGATATCTACTACCTCACTCAAAATATTCAGAAGTTTTGAATCGATATCGTTGTTTTGCTTTCAGAACGCGGGACAAATATTAACTGAATTTTAAAGTTTAGTGAAACTTGAATCCATTGTTGTCTCTTTGGCTGTCTCCGTAAGACCCCACAAACTTCGTGTTGTGTATGCTTCGTTGCATTGTTAACGTTCGGTTTGTGCTTTAAATATGTCTTGTGGTGTTGGCATTACAAAAAAAAAATCCATCATAAAAAATATTTTTAAACAAACGTTAATTCCACAATAGGATTTTCTTCTGTATCGTACGGGCAGTTTACATACATAAATTTCACAAGAACAAATATTCAGACCAGGTACAATAATTATTTGTAGTTTGTAGCTATACAAATGCTTGTTCTGTGCGGGATTCGAACCCGTGATCCTTGGCGCTGCACCTCAGTGGTAAGCCGCTGCGCCACGAAGCCGTTATGTGTATAATGGCGCGTCTCCACCAAACTTTTGTTGCCAACACAACAGTTGCCAACACGTGTTGCCAGCAAATGTTTCTGTAATCACCTAGTTTTAGCAACAAAACTTGAAACAATGTCGGGAATCGTGTTTCCATTTTCGGCGGCAACATCAAAGGAATACGCTTGTTGCAAATATTGGTTCCCTCGGTGGAGACGCTTCTTGGAACATTTTGAAACATTTTTGGAAACAAATGTTGGCAACTTTTGTTGATTTGTCAACAGTTGGAAACATAAATGTTGTCAACATTTTTGGTGGAGACGCGGCTTTACGTACTAGGATAGACGCCGAGACTTATTGTTGCTTGAAACAAAAATTTTAACAGTGGTAGAGCCACGCGGCAGCTTTTGCTGTAGCACGGATGGGCCGGCTCGAACCGGGGTGGTACCACGACCTCACAGAAAACCAGCGTGAAGTAGAGATTTACCTCTGCGTTTCGCTTGGTGAGTGCAGGTGGCTGGATGCCCTTATTACTGGAAATGAGGCATTCCATTTTAGTCCTCACGGGTGACAACGCATCTACATTTTGATTTGTAATAGAGGATAAATGTAGGTGTCTATGGGCCGCAGCAACCACTTACCATCAGGTGGACTGTGTACTCGTTTTTCACCCTTATCCTATAAAAAAAACACACGTAAGAGCCCACGAGTTCAAACATACTTAACCCGTGCCATAAAAAAATACTTTGACTCTGACCACGCCTACCGCACTACCGCACAGATTTTGTCCGCGGTATCTGTTCTAGTACGTAGTATATTATATTACTTCAATGCCCATGGATGTCGTAACAGGAAAGAGACGAAAACTCTCAAACAAATTGCGGAAAAATTACATGTATTGGCGGTGTAAGAATACCCACTATGGTGCCATAAGAGGCGAAAAAGAGAAACAACCCAGGAGATAAGCAGCAACAGTTTCCTGATAACAACTGTAAATAATATAAAACTGCGGTAGCCAACATGCCTGCCAAGCAAGATACGAATATGGCAAATATCGCCCCTATGAGGTAACCATGGCTTAAAGAACTAATGTTAAGCAGTGGATGGGCTGTGATCGTGGCGATGATGCCCACTAATAATTATAATGAATTCATATTATTACAGGATTTAAGGCATTCCAACTTAGACGTAAGGGCTGACAACGCTTGTGTAGCCTTCTTTGTATGAAGTTGGCTGCAGGTGTTCATTGACCGAGTAGCCATTTTTTAATAGAACAAAGGTGATTAACGGGATTCCAGTCCACCTGATGGCAACTGTTTGCAGTGGCCCATAAACCTCTACATCGATCCTCGATTACGAATCAAGATGCAGATGCGTTGTCACCCGTGAGGACTAAGATGAAATGCCTTATTTCCAGTAAAAAGAGACTCTACACTTTCCATACGAAACACAGCAGTGTTAAACTACTATTTTACGCTGGTATTCTGTAAAATCGTGGTCCTTCCCCGATAGAGCCGATACCAGTAATATAGCTGCAGCTAACTCTACCTCCTAAAAAATTTACAATCAAGTAGACTGTGACTTATATTTAAAAAAACACAACCAAGCAATTCAAGTATAAATAATAATACAACAAAGTTCGAAATATTTTCCATGCAGCTATTGTTCAACGAAAGTGATTTGAATAATGTGGTCAATCTGTCCGTTTTGCTTTATACTCAATCATTCAACTTTGCAAAATATGCAAACAAAAGGAAATACGTAACACAATCGATTCACCTTCATGTACTAGAAAAATTAAAACCATTTTCACTCGCATGTTGTTTGTAATTTTTTTTATACACAAGGCTAAAATAACAAAGGAATTAACAGTTCACCTGATGTTAATTGGCTTCTTCTACTTCTTTTTCTACTTCAAACCAAGGAGTTTACAGATTCATTATTACCTCTGAAGACTAAGATGGAATGCCTCACAGCCTGTAAATATACTGGTTCTGTATAACCTTCAGTGCACACAGTACAGACAGAAACAATATTCCATATTACTATATTACATACATGCATACAGGCAAAGCTATTTTCTTAACACTTTCACTGTCCGGTTTTCAAACACAATAGTAAGACAATAGCAGTGACCAACACGTCAAAACAAACAAGTAAAAAAACAAAACAAGTAACTAATCCACCAGGTAAATGGTTTCAGTGACCCATAGCAATCATCCTCGATTAAAAATCAAAATGCAGAGTACTTTCCCACCCCTGAGGGATAAGATGGAATGTCTCGATTCTATTAAAGGGGTTCAATAATCTCATAAATTCAATAAGGATTAAAGTTTTGGTTCTCTACACGTAGAATAGCTCAATGCTGCTGTGTTCGAATAAATACAGCAGCATTAAGCTATTATTTCACGCTGGTATTGTATGAGAGCGTGGGCCTAACCCGGTCGAGCCGACTCATTTGTACTGCAACCTGTAGCTGCAATAAGGCTGCACCACGTATAAAAATAGAATATTGTTCAAAATGTGTATACATTTTTATACGAGGTAAAGACATGCTGCAGCTATATTAGTACTATGGTTGTAGCACGAATGGGTCAACTCGACTGGGGGAGGACTACGCTCTCACAAAATACCAGCGTAAAATAGCAGCTTAACACTGTTGTGTTTCGTATGGTGAGTGTAGAGAACTGGTCACCATTTTTACTGGAAAAGGGCATGCCATCTTAGTCCTCACGGTTGACAACGCATGTGCATTTTGATTCTTTATTGAGGATATGTGTAGATGTCTATGGGTCACAATAATCACTTACAATCAGGTGGACTGTGTGCTCATTTGTCACCCTATCCAATAAAAAAACATTGTTTTAGCAATCATTCCACTCATAGACTAGAATAAAAACAAACCTTTACATAATTTCCATGACATCATACTCTGAAGCGAAATGTATTTAAACAAACATTTGCACCTCAAAGTTTCTCAAGTAAGACTTTCCGCGTGTAATATTCACAAATTTGTAAACTTTGCTACTTCTAAAGTGGAATACAAATGAACTTGCTTGTTATTATCGCGACTCTAGAAACAATAAATATTTATATTTAAATTATTAGTAACGCGAAGCCGAAGCGATTGCCATATGGAGTTTATTTAGGGTTAAGTTGTTGTATAATTTTGTTAATAAATAACTTGAAGACTTAATGCAAGCCATTTAATGCATAGTATGCGTTCTCGTATTTTACCGTCTTACCGTGTATTGGTGGTGAAAGAATATCCGCTATCCCATACCGTCCCGTGGGCATCGTAAGCAACGATACAGCAAAACAAATTGTAAAACGGCCAGCAGCGTTTCCTTATAAAAACTAGAAAATTAAAAACTGTTGTGGCCAACTCGCTTTTCAAGAGTTACAACTATGGCAAATATCCTCCTATGAGGCTGCCTATACAAGAAGCCTATGTTCAGCAGTGTACATTTGATAGGCTGTAACGTTGACGAGGATAGCGCGTTATTACATCTTGTGTTCTATTCCTGGCAAAACTACCGCAATCAAGCCTGTGTCACTCTTGTTACCTGCGTAAAATAATTACCTACAGTCGCAAGGTTCCTCCGGAATAGAACGCAGTCAGGGCTAATGCGTTCTAGGCGATTGAATGTTAATGTATTTTAACGCTGTTTAAGTAAATAGTTTTTTATAAATACTTCTTGAAATATTCGTTGAAATTGTTTTTGTTTAGTGTTAAGTATATTTAATTGTAGGATAAAATAGTTGAAACATTTTTAATATAACTAAAGAATAATATATATATATATATATGTTTATTTCCTTTCTATTTGATAAATTATAATGGCAAAACGTCGTTCCTACTACAACCACAAGTGCAGCATAAAATAAGTATAAAATAAAAGTTTAATTTTATAGCAAGTAAATGTTACCATCCTTATTCTTAGACTTAATTTTAGTGTTATTAAAATTGCTTTGTAATAGTGCCATCTACTTCATTCTATAGATAAAGTCATTTTATCAAACAAAACTCGATTGACTCTCAAAGTGGCACATGCGATAATTATGCGCTAGATGGCATAAACACGAATAATTTAATATAAATAGGTAAATCGTGGATTGTTAGGAATGAATGGGATAATATGATATTTTTTTTCAATATAAATAATTTTATTTATTTTATAAACTTGTTAATTTTTTTAAGTGTTTATTTTAACAGTTTAAGTTCATATTACCCATCTTTAGAGCACCGCACAAGAGGAGACCGAAATAATAAGAAACACAATTTTTTATAAATACTAAAAATGTTATTAACATTACTAAAACCCTTTACCAGAGACCCTTTTTTAATGAAAATGAGGCATTCCATCTTAGTCCTTACGGGTGACAACGCATCTACATTTTGATTCGTAATCGAAGATAGATGTAGATTTCTATGGGCCACAATAACCACTTACCGTCAGGTGGACTGTGAGCTCGTTTGTCACTCTTATTCTAAAAAAAACCCCCTTGAACCACCATTGATAAATATAAAAATAAAATATGCATATGATTCGAACTCGCAAACTTTCGAGTTCGCGGTCCGTACCCTGCCATTAGACAAGTATGTAGTGTAGTAGCACTATATTCTATTTCATTCTCTCTCAGGCTGAATCCTATAGATGTATATAATTGTATCTTTTTAGATTCGCTGTATCGTTTCATCCTGTTTCAAATCACAACGATGCTAAAGAAGTTTTCAATTCAAAAAGGGTCTTCGGTTCTCTAAACTTACAATATAAAACACAGCAACATTAAGCTGTTATTTTACGCTGGTATTTTTTGAGAGCGTGTTTCTTCCCTGGTCAATACAGCTACAGGATGACTCTACCACCTGAAGAGCGTGACTCTACATTATACCAAATAATATCTAGTCTTCTTTTGAAAAATCTTAATTTAATGTCTTCCAGACCGAATCTCGGTCGCGACGGAAAGTCTTAATGGAAACAAGCTACTTGTGTAGAACAGGATTAAAGTGAAAGAATATGTGCGCAAACACAGGTGCACTTTCTATTCCCTCACTCTCATAGTCCAATAGGACGGCAATACTAAGTAACCGGACAGAAATCAACCAAAGAAACAACAGCTATTTGTTTTTTTTTGTGACACATGGATTAAACATCAACAATTTTCTGACTTTAGACCGCTAATGAGAGTTTTCTTGATACAAATATTCCAACTCAGAACGCATAACTGTGCAAGCCACGACAACTATTTTTATACACTAGAAATACGCTATTGTTAAGTATTCGTACTCAACCTTTCAACATTAAAAATGGTTGCTAACATAGCCGCACATTGTAGAAATGAATATTTAGTACCAAAGCAACAATGCGACGTAATAGCTTGAAGATGGTTTTGTAAAACGCATAGTTAGGGATATAACAGATCGGCTGTAAATAACCTATTTTCTGTATTCGGCCCATACAAAATTGAAAATTTATTTCATCGTACAAAATTCATGAATCAGTTGAGAGATTACAATGTCAAGAATTCATTAATTTGTTAAATTTACATTTATAATTAATTAAACATTCAATACTGATGAAAGTTGAATATAAGATATATGAATATATGAATGTATATATACCTACCTATTAAAAACAATATTCTCAAACGAAAGAACACCATTTCACTTTAAACATTTTACTCACACAAGAATTTAGGTATAACTCTAACAGTGGTAGAGCCACGCTGCAGCTTCTGCTAGCACGAATGGGCCGGCTCGAATCGGGGCAGTACCACGACCTCACAGAATACTAACGTAAAGTACAAGCTTTGGTTCTGCGTTTCGCTTGGTTAGTGCAGGTGGCCGTAGGCCTATCCCCCATCCCCCAATAAAATGTTAGCGGAATTCAAAAACATAAGATTACCCCAGTAGGGTACAAGCACCCCTGGTAATGAAGAATCCCCCACTGAGTGCTCACGTGGGTGCTCAGGCTACCCCGCGTATTCTGGGGGGGGGGCAATACCCCGCTCTATACTAATACTGTATGGGATAAACAAAGTGATAAAACCATGGCGACCCCTGCCACGCTATCCGTGGACTTCTGCGACATCAGAGGACTTCCCTCACCGTCCATTACCATCTAGATACGGCGAAACCCGCCTTTCCCTTTTTGATCGAGACGCAAACAAATTAGAACACTTCTTTGAGCCCCGGGTTGGAGTTTGCGTATAGGTCAGTGAGGATATCTGTTCCCGACGCCTCGGCAGACGTGAAGGTATGGACCTGTCCATCTTTTCTGCGGTTTTGCGGTGTTGCAGTTGTTCATGGGCGGCGGTAGCCACTTACCATCTAGTGAGCCGTATGCCGTTCGAGTAACCGCCCACTGGAACAGTACGCTGAAGTGACCATATAGCTCGATGCAACGAGATTCAGATCTGGACAAACAGCAGTGTAAACGCAATGTAAATACTGCTGTTTGATATCTAAAACAGGCAAGATGTGGACGTCAACTCACAACATCAATTTTCATGGACTATTAGTGAAAAAGAGAGGTAGTCATTAGCGGACATATTAATCTTGTGACAAAAACATAACAATTATCTATGCAACAAAAAAAAACACCACATTTTGCTATGTTAATTTCCTTTTATATATAATTTTACAATGGCTTGTGTAAAATGTCGTAACCCACATTTCGTATAAAAGCAAACTTCTTAAAGCAGAGTGTTGAGGTGGAACCAACGAAGCAGGCATTCGTACGGGCTCTTTAGTAGCTTGATTTTAATGTCTCATTTATAAAACCATTACTTAGCTTAATTACGAACAGTTTATGAAAATGGACATTTGTCGACTCAGGAATGTTTTTGATGAGAATAGCTCATTAACCTATTATTTATTTCTATTCCTTCATAACTCCCTTTCCAGATATGTAGTGAAATCTCAGAAAATATGCAAAATTTGACCTGGTTAAAGTTCAGAAACTTTATTAAACTAAGCTTTTATAAAAAGGGTTATTATAATATTAAGGAATTTATGGATGATAATAACCCCTGGGAATATGGTGACAGCTGCCAAGCTATTTCTAATTTGTTTTGTGTTGTCAATTGTGTAACATACGTGATTGTAAGCCGTTATTAAAAAAAAGTCCTGCTGGGTTACGTGCTGGTTATTCCAAGTACAAAGTTTTTTCCTAACCACTGGTAATTAAACAAAAGAGTGACTTGCAATAAGTATTATTTATGATCTATATTGAATAAAAAAGTTTCTGTTTCTATAATTACAGAGCGATGGCAAAAGGTCAGTAATTTTTCTCAAACTTTAATTACTATTTTTAATTGTGTTCGCTTGCGAACAACTTTCACAATTCAATTGTTATTATCATTGTTTTAGATTTATCGCTATACTAACTTTTTACCCACAGCTTCGCTCGCGTGGGCTTCAATTTAGAAACATCATTAACACTATTTCGTACCGAAATTAGTAGTCCAGGAGTGGAATCTTTTGTTTTGGAAAACCAAAAGGATCTTATAAAGTACTAAAGTTAAACACCACTATTATTAAAACTATTAGTATATTTATAGCACTAGATTAAACAATGTGGCAATGGATCTTGTTGGAGCCTTTTAATTTAGTGATTGTCGTTTGGAAGATTTCTCCATATTCAGCTGTAAACTTCTATTAAACTTTTAAAAGCTGACGAAACTTAAAAACCATTGACCGTACATACTTATAAGTTATAAAGCATGGTCCCTATAGGACTAACTTTCCGTCGTTAAAAATCCGCCTTGTAAACGTGATTGAGTCTCAAATACTTTCTAAATTTTGAGAAACGTACATATGTCAAGAAGTGTATATTAAATGGGCTGACGAAAAAGGAAGAAGAAAATTATGTAATTTAGATTTATATTTAAAATTATATTCTACATAAATAATGATTCAGCCCGCTAAAACAACAATTTACTGTCGATACTTTAATCAAAAAGCCTCTAGAAAATGTAAATCCAGTTAAAAGTCAATTTCAAGGAACAATAATTAATCTTCATTGCGACCAAGAATTGTCTTGTAATTTGTGTACCAATCAATTCCCTAATTTTGTAACCTTCGAGGAAATCGCATTAAAAATAGATTAATGTTGCTAGTTTAAAACTTGTTTAAATCTCTAATATAAAACTAACTTCCTAATGTCATTTTTATTATTGTGTGTTTTTGTTTTTTTGTTAATTATACGCTTTTTCTTCTGTCCCGGCGAGAGTGTTCCACTGGAAATAACCAACAAAAACAGTCAGAAATTCCGCTGGTACGGGGTGTGCAGAATATATTCAAAATATGTTAATAATAGTGACCAAGATCAGGCACGCCTTCTAGCTGTATTCACTAAGGAATCTAGTCACTGCTTACACGCTCTACCATCAAGTAATCTCGGCACATTATTTGATAGAGACGCTTGAGCATCGCCGTAGTAATCCAACTAGAAGCGGCGATTTGTCGAGCACATGAGTGTCCATTTGGTAGCAGCGTTGACGAGTTTGGGCTCCACGGACAGTCATTTAAGAAAAATGCTGGTAGGTTTTCGCGACAAGGTTCTTTGAACAATGTCATCCGAAGGTCTCTTGTTCCTATAAATGTTCCCTCGGTTTTAGAGTCTTGTGGAATATTTAGAGACGATGGCAGGAGACCTGACGGTATGACATTGGTCCCTTGGGAGAGCTAAAGCCCTAATGTGGGATGCTACTTACGTAGACACTTTGCCGGCCATTCATCTCAGGTGTATCTCGTTTAGAGCTGGGCCGAGATCAGAGGCAACTGAACTGAGTAAGTGGTGCAAATATGAGTCTGTGAGAAATGGCTCCATTTTTGTAGAGCCATATGCTCTAGAAATTATCGGTCCATAGGGTCCACGTGCGGCAAACTTGCTAAAATAATTCTACCCGCAAATGATCGTTACTGCTGGTGATAGGAGAGCTGGTTCTATTCTTGCTCAAAGCCTAAGTATAGCCATTCAGTGAGGAAATGCAGCAGTTATTAGTTTTACTTTTTTATTATAGTTTTTTTTTTAATATTATTTTTTATTAATAAATCTAATGAAGTTAATTTATCATTTATGTGTAGCTCGCAAAATAAAATTTTGCCATATTTAGTGATATTATATTCTGTTGTGTCATAGAGAAAGGAACTGCCGTCTATCATACAGTCTCGGCCTAGTACCGTCGGCGGCGGCAGTAACAAACCGAGGTAAGCAACTTTCTTTCGCAGAAAAAACAGGGGATACTTGTGACTTCTCGTGGTTGTCCTTCAATTAACACATGCGTGGCATCCCCAGAAAGTAGCTTATTTTAGTTTCAATTCAATTAAATTTTAATTCTCATCGCAATTCAATTCTTATTGTAATCATAGTTGTAATTTCATTATCGGAAAAGAGACGCGAAAAATCTATAGGTGTAGTCATTGATTTTGCTACTTATTCAGGACGTGCATTATTATATCGATACGTCAAACATCGGTAGCAAAGTCGTTCTTTCAACCAGATGGGTTAAATTAACTTTATCAAGGTGTTGATAATAGTAGATAGTATAGTTATATTATTAACACCTTGATAAAATAAATTTGAAAGAAACATCCTCATAATTAGAGGGATAACGTGCAGGGTTTACAAATTCGCTTAAATCATAGTTAATATTCCTTTGTGTTTAAATTTATGACGGGAACTTCTTTGTGATCTCTCAACAGCCAAAATTCGATTTGCCGATCTTGCTCGCCATTATCGGGCCAACATACTAACAAATATCAATTTCATTGCGAAAATGTACACAAAATAAGTTAAGTCCCTAAATTAAATGTCATTAATTACTTGGGGGTACTATAAATATAGAATAATATTAACATAATCTTGAAAGAAAGTTAATAAAATTGTAGAAAAAAGACTAACCAAAACGGTCGCGTAGATGACATACGTCCACCATTTACAATTTAGAACTTCTCCTGACACAACTGAACCATTGGATTAACACGTCCGTCACAAAGCATCTGCATATAATACTAAAAATCGGCGCCAGCGATATGTTGTCATATAACAATCTAAAAATATTGCGGGTTTAGTCAGAGTGGATGACAAATGTCATTCACGCGACTACCGTAGGGTTAATCGTACGCCTAATCGACAACCGCTGGGGAAGAAATACTGGTAAGCGAGGTTTAGGGCGGCTTGCCACTAGATGAAATAACGACTTGGTAAAGATATTCAGGAAGTCGATGGATGCAGGTATCTCAGGACCGTGTAGTGTGGTGTTCTTTAGTGGAGGCATATGTTCAGCAGTGCACTGTGTGCTCGTTTGTCAACCTTAAAAAAAGCCAATATCGCCCCGTGGGTTTTGTAAAGGGCAACAGAGGGATACAAACCAGGACACAGGCAGCAGTCTTGTAGCGTTTTCCTAATAATGACTAAAAACATAAGAAACTATGATTGCCAACCCATGATCTATGGAAAAAACGATATGCCTATGAGACAATCTATTGGGGACATCCGTGTCTAACATTGGACATTTATAGGCTGTAAAAGAGAGATACTCATGTCCAGTGGATAAAAAAGGTATGATAAAAAAAGAAAATATTATTTAAAATGACAATATAATATTTAAATTTATAAGCGAGTCGTACAGTAACTACTAGTGTGGTTGGTGAATTGGAAAAGCAAATTACGGTACACGTTTTAATAACATTAATTCAGCGCGATTTGAATTTCAATGTTTTCTTAATACTGAATGTGATGTATAATTTTTACTAACAAGACATTCTTGTAAAAGCATATTTTCTGCAGAATGACATGATTTAAAGTAACTAGGTGTTGGCGACGCGCTTAAAAAATTGTTTGCCATTTTTTATTTCATAAAATATAAATAAATTCATATTTAAAATTATTGCTATTAAATTATATAAAGCATTCCAAATAATAAGGTAATCTACGTTAAAAGTAAATAAAAAAGTAAAGTTGCAGCCTGTATACGCCCCACTGCTGGGCACAGGCCTCCTCTCATTTCTAAGATGGTTTTAGGAAATGTCCGCCGCACTGCCCCAATGCGTGTTGGCGAATTTCACATGTCTTGGAGATAATTTTTTTATTTTTATTTCTCAGACATGCAGGTTTCCTCACGATGTTTTTCTTCACCGCCGAGCACGTGGTAAAAGTAAACAGATTCAATATAATTGTCAAACGAAAGGTCCAGGCTCGATTTCTCGATCAAGAATTAATTCCACAAAAGTTTGTTTATATGTTAATTTAGAGTCATGTCATATAGTAATCGGCTATGCAATACGGATAAGTCTTGTATTAAATTAAAAACTTATTGCATATAAAATCATACTTTATTCTTATGATAAGATATAAGATACATAATGGCTAGATAAAAATAGCATATGTAAACTAATAATGTTTGATAATGAACAGAGATATTGTAATTTAGACGAAAAAACCACTAGCCTCCTTTTTTGCGCCCACAAGCAAAGTAAAAGGGCTACTCTCCGGGAAGCGGGGAATGGCGGTGGGGAATACTCTAAGCGTACCACGCAGCCGGCTGCGTGTTAATGAGGGACTCACTGCGAAACCCAAGTGCCTACCCACTAAACACCACCTGTGGGACTGGCATTAGCCTAAATGACCTTTCTGTCAAAGCGACCCCTTTTAGGTAAAGGGGGCGCAAGCGGCGAGTAGCCGCTGAAAGGTGAGCCTAACTTAGGCAAATTAAGGAAAGGGAAAAGATTCGGCCTGAGCTGCCAGGAGGCAGTTCAGGTCGGCCAAAAGCTTGTTTGGGGGACCGAGCGAGAGTTTCTCGGCATGCGGACCCGATAGCGAGAAGGAATAGGAAGCTGCCTCATGAATGATATGATTTGAGTGAGACTCTGAGGTTTTGAAGAAGTTCTCAGAATGATTTTAGAAATTGTTAGGTTGTGGGGAGCTCTAAGTCTCGATTGATTTCGGCGTTACGGATGTACCAGAGTGCGTTCGTAGCCCGACAACAGAAGTGGTTTAGAACTATTTGGAGTTCGTTTAGGATTTTGGCTTTAGTATGCGCAAAGATGGGGGCTGCATATGTCATGACTGGTCGTATACAGCCCTTAAAAATAGGTTTCGCTTGTTACGGAGGGACATTTTACTCTGTCTGCCCAACATAATGATAAGCCTACTCAGGTAAAAGCGTGCTTTGTGAGTTACTCTCTTGACATGGGGCCCGAAGTTGAGCCTCGTGTCAAGTCTAAATATTTGGCGGTCGTATGCCAGGGGACTGGGTTCCCTAGCATACGGATTGGCGGATCGCGGTCGTTTATGATCGAAGTAAACGGCGGAGCTCTTCTCCGGGTTCACATCAATACGCCATTTTTGGAACCAAGATTCTAAGTCACTAACCGACTTTTGGACCTTGTTCCGTATACAAGGTAGTAAGATACCTATACAGTAGAGGGCAGTGTCTTCTGCAAAGAGGGAGAGCTGAACACCATTCGACGGGATGGGAATGTCGTTGGTGAACAGAATATATAGCAGAGGGGCAAGCACTGAGCCCTGAGCGATACCAGCTTCGATGGGGCGCTGAGAGGAGAGCGTGCCTTCGTGTCTAAAATGAAAGGTATGATCCTTCAGGTAAGAGGCCATGAGACGAACAAGACGATCAGGGGCTCCTATTTTGTAAAGTTTGTAGATAAGGCCTTCGTACCAGACTCTATCAAACGCTTTTGCTATGTCGAAAAAGACCGCGATGGTTTTATGACGACGATGATAAAGAACGCTGAGGATACATTCCACAATACATTGAATTTGTTGGAGACATGAGTGCTTTGCTCGGAAACCAAATTAGTGGGAGATGACAAGAGGGTCGCCGTCTGTGGGAAACAGATGGAGCTTCATGCGAGTGAGGATGACTCTATCAAAGAGTTTGCCCATGGCCTTGAAGAGGCTGATAGGACGGTGACTGGAGGGGAAATGGTGAGGCTTTCCTGGTTTGGGGATACCAACGATAGTTGCCTCTTTCCACGTGGTGGGAAAGTAGCTAAGGTTGAAGCAGGTGTTGAAGATAATAGCTTATAGAGTTGATATTGATATTGGAGATGCCATCCGCACCTGGGGCCTTTTTGGGCTTCATTCCTTTGATGATGGATGAAATTTCATCATTGGACACAGTGATAGGGTCAGAGACTGTGCGGGGTGAGTTCCGGTGGCGTACGTCATCCTCCACTGTCTGGATGTGGGAGGGGTCAGTGGGTTATGAACTAGGAGAGCATTAAGTGGCGATGCTGTCTGCAATTCACTCAGCCTTTTCCTCGTCCTCGAAGGCAATAGTAACGTCGGGACGGGAGAGAGGGGGAGTGTGAGTAATAGCGTCTATGTGGAGGGCTCTTGCCATCTGGTAAGTACGCTGTATGAGAGGTATTCTCCATGAGATTACTCTTTTCGAGGTCTCGAAGATCTGAAAGGCGTATTCGGACTAGTCTTTGAAGACAATTGGACGTACGCCTATATTCAGGGGTGGGATAGAGTACTGCTCTCCGAAAAGCAGCTCTCTTGGCTTTCTTTTGGTTGCTAATATGTAGGGGAAGGCTATTATTATTAGCAATTGGGACGACCCTATCATTCTCCTTCAGGTAGGATTTTATAAGTGAGGTGAGGTTTCACGCTTGACACAAATTTAAATTTCCGCAAGCACATCGATTTACTTTGTGCTTGAGTTCGTAAATTAATATATATTCTTAAATATCTTCGTAATATCGCTGACTTCAAATTGATAAGACAGGTTTATTTAGCTTTATGTCAATCCATACTTACTTATGGCATTACCTCCTGGGGTGGTGCTTCTAAAACAATATTGTTCCCATTAGAACGCGCTCAGAGAGCAGTTCTGAAGGTAGCCACTTTCCGTCCATTCATGTTTGCTACACATCAACTTTACTTGGCATGTAGTGTACTAACTGTCCGTCAGTTGTTTATCCTGAACATCATATTAAAACAGCATACCGAACTTCCATTTAACATAAAATCCATAGACAGGAGAAGAATGGACTTAGTTTGTGTAAACCCTCAAACCAAACACGCATTTATGAATAAATTTTACATATTTTTAGGACCCTTTCTATATAAATAGCTCAACAAGTCACTAAAGGTATATAGTCTAAGTTATAAGAACTGTAATATAAGTGTAAGGGAATTTCTAAACAAATTAAATTACGAAAACACAGAGAAGTTGTTAGAAATTTTAAAATAGTTTGTATTAATTGTAGGTTGACACGTGTTTCGCCTCTACACGAGGCATCGTCAGGTGATATAGACTCTACGGTGGCTAACCGCTAAGTGAGCGGCGAGCCAAAACAAGTGCCTTTTATACAGACCGATGACGCAACCGCTCTCTACTTACGGAGCGAGCGACTTCGTCATGCGATAAAACATGCAAATGCTGCATCGTGTAGAGGCGAAACACGTGTCGTATTATCGTCAGTGTTGTGTCTTGCCTAGTGTAGTGGTGTTGGGAGTAGCGGTGCTGGAATTAGTGGTGACGGGGATAGTGCACGCAATTGAGGGAGGGCGGGAGGTGCTCTTCATACTAGGTAAGACACATAATTTTATTTTATAACGCGGATATTTGCGAAGTAAATTTTTCTAAAAGCTTTTTTTTAAATAAATATTTATTATTCATTTATTTATTCACCGCGGTGTCGATTTTTTCGGTACTGTCAAAGTCCGACGAGAGGGACTCCTACTGATATGATAAGGGTCATGTGCAGATTGATTGTTCATGTTGTATAGGATTTAAACAATGCCTAAATAATGTACCATAAAAATAAGAAATAAACTTTAACAATATGTGAAAATTTCAGTAATATGTGTAGAAATAAGTAATAAATGTTTATATGTATGTTATATGCACAACATGGTTTTCATTATTTACAGACATGCATTTTTCACACGACACTTTCCTTTATCACTAGCATGTTGTTGATCATTACTTCAAATTGCAATGAACAACTATAATGGTGCCGTCACAGATCGAACACAGCAGCTCGCGTACTGTGAAATTTAGTGTGCCCTTTGCCCCTAAGCTATCGAGGCGTTCATTTGTTTAACTAAGTAATATATTATATATTACTTAGTTAAACAAATCTCCATAAATTACAGAAAAATATTTTGTTATATTTTGTGTCGTATTTCAACTTCGCGTGTCCCCCCCCCCCCCCCACCCCTATGAGACCATCTATGGGGGAGGGCTTTGGTCAGCAGTAGACTTTTGAAAGGCTTTAATGGATGAATGGGTGGAACAATGAACATAAACTTTTGCCTATCGATAAATTTACGCCCATTAGGAAACGTTATATGAAAGTACATTGAGCCATTATCGGAGGCTTAAAACCAGCTTTGAATAAAAACCACCGCGATAACCCATCGATCAGTAAATGGCTCTCGGGTGAAATAATTTATTATGTACACTTACTTTAAAAGCACTTTACATAGCGTATTCAATTGAAATATTGAACGTTATTTTTTGAAGCCGCTAATGATACTATATCGCCAGCGCTAACGAACGATGAATGGATGAATAAATTTACTCTACGAGTATCTTTATAACCTATTATATTGAATTTTCTCTTAATTTTCATTAGCCATTGAAAGAATGAGTGAGAAAATAGTGACAAAGCAAATTTATGCTAGAGAAATGAATGGCGGAGTCGTCTACAAATAGCAAATTTGCAGTGGCGGAGTTGTCTTCAAAAAATATATACGAGTACATTATGGATGACAAAATTGAGCGTAGCATTTACGCGTAGATATATAAATGTAAAAGAAGCGAGAGGTCTGTCAGGATCCTGCCAAATGAAAGTACGTAGTCTTTACCTACCCTCTGCGAGTCTGCGAGTTTATGTACGTAGGTCAATAAAAGGCAAGTTTCAAGCGCCGAAGAAGCCGTGGCTGCCTACGAAAAAGCGATTTCCGACCTGTCAGATCAAGACTGGCAAAAATGTTTTCAGGGTTGGTTTAGGCGAATAGATCTATGTATAGATCACTATGGAGAATATTTTGAAAAGATTTAAAATAAATATTAATAGTATCTAGAATACTTTTTATATATCTCAAAACTTATTGAGTGACCTATATGTACGTATATATCCCTTAATTAAATTTATAATTATAGTTAAATTAAAACAAAAATTGCATGCTTTTAATATTATTATTTAATAAGTTTTGCAGTTTGTCAGTTTACTCACGATATTTAAATACAACAATTTCATTTGTACTGATGGAGATTGAACTTGGATTTTTCACGTACTGTGATATTAATAGCATGCGCTATGCGTCTGAGCTACAATGGCTCAAAGAAATTGCCGTTTAATTACATTACAATGCAATTATGATTGTATGGGATGATATTTTAGAGCGAATTCCAACGAATTTTCACTACTACAATGGCTTGAAGAAATTGCCATTTAATTACATTACTATGCAATTATGATTGTATGGGATGATATTTTAGAGCGAATTCCAACGAATTTTCACTACTACAATGGCTTGAAGAAATTGCCATTTAATTACATTACTATGCAATTATGATTGTATGGGATGATATTTTAGAGCGAATTCCAACGAATTTTCACTACTACAATGGCTTGAAGAAATTGCCATTTAATTACATTACTATGCAATTATGATTGTATGGGATGATATTTTAGAGCGAATTCCAACGAATTTTCACTACTACAATGGCTTGAAGAAATTGCCATTTAATTACATTACTATGCAATTATGATTGTATGGGATGATATTTTAGAGCGAATTCCAACGAATTTTCACTACTACAATGGCTTGAAGAAATTGCTATTTAATTACATTACAATGCAATTATGATTGTATGGGATGATATTTTAGAGCGAATTCCAACGAATTTTCACTACTACAATGGCTTGAAGAAATTGCCATTTAATTACATTACTATGCAATTATGATTGTATGGGATGATATTTTAGAGCGAATTCCAACGAATTTTCACTACTACAATGGCTTGAAGAAATTGCCATTTAATTACATTACAATGCAATTATGATTGTATGGGATGATATTTTAGAGCGAATTCC
Source organism: Parnassius glacialis (assembly GCA_033319125.1). NCBI lineage: Eukaryota > Metazoa > Arthropoda > Insecta > Lepidoptera > Papilionidae > Parnassius > Parnassius glacialis. Next base: position 5,188,250 of record JAVANC010000022.1, on the reverse strand, counting down.
AACGAATTTTCACTACTACAATGGCTTGAAGAAATTGCCATTTAATTACATTACTATGCAATTATGATTGTATGGGATGATATTTTAGAGCGAATTCCAACGAATTTTCACTACTACAATGGCTTGAAGAAATTGCCATTTAATTACATTACAATGCAATTATGATTGTATGGGATGATATTTTAGAGCGAATTCCAACGAATTTTCACTACTACAATGGCTTGAAGAAATTGCCATTTAATTACATTACTATGCAATTATGATTGTATGGGATGATATTTTAGAGCGAATTCCAACGAATTTTCACTACTACAATGGCTTGAAGAAATTGCCATTTAATTACATTACAATGCAATTATGATTGTATGGGATGATATTTTAGAGCGAATTCCAACGAATTTTCACTACTACAATGGCTTGAAGAAATTGCCATTTAATTACATTACTATGCAATTATGATTGTGTCGAATGATATTTTAAAACGAATTCCAACGAGTTTTCACTATTTTAAAGTGTTTACTGTTCACACAGGATATATTTTATTATATAAGACAATAATTTGTAACGGCAAGTTAATATGACAACAATTAATTAATACGCGAAAATAACGCCTAGAAGTTTTTCTATCCAATTTTCTCCACACGAAAATTCAATTTTCACAATATCTGATGTTAATGGTGTTTACGTGAGCTTGTATATTTCCATTTTCTACATCTCCTTAAGTACCTAGTGTGTCGTTTTCGGCTGTTGGGTGGGTCGTGAAATATGGATACGGAAAAATAAACGAAAAATTACGCTACTTACAATAAATACGTATTAAAGATATGATACGCATAATTATAAGTAAGTTTTAAAATATGTTGTAAACTTACAATGTACATTACAATAAAGAAAAATTAATAAGGGTGACAAACGAGCACACAATTCACCCGATGGTAAATGATGCTGTAGCCCATAAACACATACATCTAGCCTCGATTAAGAGTCAAAATGCAGATACCTTGTCACCCCTGAGGACGAAGATCTAATGCTTTGTATCTAGTAACAAGGGTTGCAAATTTTCTACAAAAAAATATAAAAAACAGTGTTTCCCAAAGAGGGCTAATAATCTTCCACTCACCAGATGTCGCTAGTTGTGACTGAGGTAATGTTTTTTTGTTACACAATGTCAGTGAATTGAGAAATTAATTTTAAATAATAGTTTATCATTACATATCTAGAGTATTATATTAATTCACAACACAATGCGTCAGTGGTTTGATTTTTAATTTTTTGTACTTTGTGACTCTTTTTTTAATTTCTCTTCTTTTAGTTATATTTATAGTTTGGTTTATTTATTTCTAATCTAATTAATATATAGTATAACTTATAATGTGGAAAGAAACATTAACCTTTACATTTTCCTAAGAAATGACCGGCCCCGCTATGAAATCTATCAAAATATTTTACCTCAGTGTAAAGTGGCGCCGCCCTGGTGTCAGAAAACGTCGTCGATTTCTCTATTAAATATTATCTAAAAAACATTTACACAAATGTTTTAAAGCGATTTCCTATTTTTAATTTACTTAAATATAATCAATCTTATTATTAGACTTGGTTGATTTACTTTCAAGTTTAAACTATGGATTAAGAAAATTTTATATGGTCTCACAGAATACCAACGTGAAGGTAATACGCAGACGTAAACCTCTACGGTTTACCTCTGCGTTTCGCTTTGTGAGTCCAGGTAGCCGGAGGCTCTTTTTACTGGAAATGAGGCATTCCATCTTAGTCCTCACGAGTGACAATGCATCTGCATTTTGATTCGCAAACGAGCATAGATGTAGATGTGTATGGGCCGCAGCAACCACTTACCATCAGGTGGACTGTGTGCTCGTTTGTCACCCTTATCTATAATCTATCTATATCTATAAACACTCACGCCTGTCACCCAGAGGGGTAGGCAGAGACTATAGACTTCCATTTGGCACGATCCTGACAGACCTCTCTCGCTTCCTCCACATCCATATACCTACGCATACACGCTCGTCGGTTAAAGGTACACTTGATTTGGCCCATTTTCAACATATCGCCAATTTGGTCGATAAACTTTCGCCTATGGCGACCCTTTCCGACTCTGCCGTTCACCTCTGCAACATAAATTTGCTTTGTCACTCTTTCCTCATTCATTCTTTCCACATGACCAAACCACCGAAGCATTCCTTTCTTAATCCTGGTCACAACATCATCTTGCAAACCACACTCTTCTCTTATTAAACAATTTCTCACTCTGTCATTCAGATTCATCCCTAACATACTCCTTAAGGATCGCATTTCTACAGCATTTATTCTACTCTCGTGCTTCTTCTGCCACACCCAACTTTCACTACCATACATTAAAGTAGGCACTAACACAGCATTGTGAATTGCCATACGTGCCTTTTTGGACACATTCTGACTTTTCACAATAGAGTGTAAAGCCCCATTCACTCTATTTCCTGCATTCACTCGTCGTTCTATATCCTTATCATATCTACCATCCCTGCTAAACACACATCCCAAATACACAAACTCATCTACTTGCTCTACCAACTCCCCTTCTATTCTTATTTCACATATCGTTTTACTTTCTTCTCTTTCAAAAACCATAACTTTCGTCTTTCTTGCGTTCACTTTCATTCCCTTTTCTTTTAATGTCCTGTTCATTAATGTAACCATCATTTGCAATTCGGCTGCCGAAGACGCAAGTATGACTTGATCATCGGCGTACAAAAGGCATTTTTTAACAGTGGTAGAGCCACGCGGCAGTTTTAGCTGTCGCACGGATGGGCCGGCTCGAACCGGGGTGGTACCACGACCTCACAGAAAACCAGCGTGAAGTAGAGGTTTACCTCTGCGTTTCGCTTGGTGAGTGCAGGTGGCCGGAGGCCCTTTTTACTGGAAATGAGGCATTCCATCTTAGTCCTCACGGGTGACAACGCATCTGCATTTTGATTCGCAAACGAGGATAGATGTAGATGTCTATGGGCCGCAGCAACCACTTACCATCAGGTGGACTGTGTGCTCGTTTGTCACCCTATCTTATAAAAAAAAAAAAATTTGACGGTTAACTCACCCATTCTTAACCCGCATTCTTCTGCTTTCAAATTTTCCAAACAACTGTCCATAAATACGTTGAACAGCCACGGGGAAGCCACACAGCCCTGTCTGACACCTTTATGGATGCCAAACCAGTCCGAGTAGGCCCCGTTGATCCTGACACAAGCACTAGAGTCCCTATATAGAGACTTCAATGCCTGTATCAGACCAGCGCTCAACCCAAATGAGGTCAGTGTTTGCCATAACACGTTCCTGTCCACTCTGTCATAAGCCTTTTCCAAGTCCATGAACGCACAAAAAACTTTCTGGTTTTTGGCCAAAAATTTCTCAGCAATCATGCGCATGGAAAAGACTTGATCCGTACACCCCATCCCCTTTCTAAATCCAGCTTGCAAATCCCAAATTTTTTCATTAGTTTCTTCCATAACTCTTTTAATTAACACCTTAGCATACAGTTTACCCACAATGCCAAGCAAGCTGATACCACGGTAGTTTTTACAGTCCTGCTGCGACCCCTTTCCCTTATATATTGGGACTATAACAGCTTTGCACCAGTCTTCCGGTACCCGCTTCAGTTCCCAACATAAATTAAACAAGGTGTACAGCAGGCCTGCAACCACACCCTCCCCAGCCCTTAGCATTTCGAGTGATACTCTATCATATCCGGCTGCCTTACCTGCTTTCATGCTTTTCATTGCTTTCACTATTTCATCTACACTTATTTCTCTACCTCTCTCCACTTCTTCCGGAATTTCCATTTCACTTACTTCAGACGACTCTTCACTCTTAAACACGCTTTCAAAGTATTCCTTCAATCTCATTAAATTCGAAACTTCATCATTCAGCATGCAGCCATTCTCGTCTCGTATAGCATTCATTCTAGGCTGTTTTGAATTTCCCCTGGCATTTCTTACGAGCTTCTAGAACATTTTAATATTTGCCTGGAAGTTATCAGATATTCTTCTATCATTCTTATCTATTCTTTCTTGCTTTTTCCTTTCAACAACTTCTTTTACTCTCTTATTTATACGTCTAAAGTCTGCCTTTTTTCTTTCAATCTCATCATTCATACCGCCAGAATTACTAGCTTTGGTTGCTAGTAAATCTAGCCATGCCCTCTTCTTTGCTTCAACTTCCATCCGTACCTCATCATCCCACCACAAAGTATTACTTTTCCTTTCATTCGTTCTCTTACTTACACCACATACTTCGGTGGCTGTATCCACCAAAACTTTCTTAACATTATTCCATACATTCTTCAAGTCTAACTCATTCATACAAAATTCATTCAACACACTTATATTTTCCCTCAGTCTGCATTTATACTTCTCTTTCACACCTTCATCTTGTAACCTCTCTATTCTTATACGCTGTAACGCAGTGGTAGACACAGATGTCCGATGCCGCCAACGCTTGAATAGACCATTAATTCGGCATAAGACCAAGTAATGATCCGTCCCTACGTTGGACCCCCGGTAAACCCTTGTATCTACCACTGCGCTCCTCATTCTTCCATCCACAATTATGAAATCTATCGTGCTTCTATCATCCCCTCTTTCCCATGTATACATGTGAATCCTCTTATGGCGAAAGAAAGTGTTCGCCACAAAAAGATTCTTTTCCACACATATGGTGAGGAGGTCTTCACCATTCTCATTTATTCTTTCATCGCCAAACGCTCCTAATATCCTTTCATAACCAGACCTCTTCACTCCCACCCTTCCATTAAAATCTCCTAACATAATAATATTTTCATTTTCCTTGCACTTTGTCAACACCAGCCTTACCATGTCCCAAAACTGCTCTCGGATATAAGTGGGCTTAGACATATCTGGGGCGTAAACCCCAAGCACAAACAACTTCTTTAAGCCCACTTTCATTCGTATCCACAGCAGCCTTGGGCTTACACATTCATACTCTTTCACATATTGACCCATTCTTTCTGAAAGGATGACACCGACTCCCTGGCATGCCCGCTCGGTCTCGTCTACACCAGACCAGTAAGCGGTATACATGCCATGTGCAGTGACATCTCTTCCCTTTCGTTTCGTCTCATTCACACATAATACATCTATTCCTCTATCATTCATCATTTCACATATTTCATCCATATTATCATTCATTGCTCCACATACATTCAGCGTAGCCAGACGGGCCTCCGCAATCCACTTTTCGCCCCTCCAGGAGACAGGACGTGACGGGTGGCGAACCTCGTCGCCGGTTTTCCTCCCGGAGATTCTTCGCACCCCTGCCCCATTAAAGGGGCGCCGGGAACTCGGGGCCATTTCTTTGAGTTGTTGGCTCATGGTGCGACATAAGGGGTGGTAAATTTTACGCCGCTACCACACGGCGAGGAGCCGAGTCTGTCGTTTCGGCTTTGTCGCTCGTTTAGCACCACCCGGGGGACACGTGTAGGGTGGGCCTAGGGTAAGGTGGTCGAAGCCTACGGACGCGAGCGACTTATCCCCCCCAAAGCGACTTATCACCCTTATCCTATAAAAAAAAAGGTTTTTTGATTGTTACGACGTTTCCCTCTATAAATAAACCATAATTTTGTAATAAGTTTGAATGAAAATAATAATTATTCACACACGCGCGCACGTGTGTGTGTGTATATGTGTGTAAATAATATATAATTATACTGGTTCTCTATTATCTTTTAACTAGAAAACAAAGGTGTGTATTAGGTCAGATTCAGCGAATATCCTCCTTTATCATTTTCGTCGATCGCTGCCTGCGCTTCCTGCTCGGCAGGTTTAGCAAGTTTGACTCTGTTCAGTCGTTAAGCCCTAACAGAAAACCAAAAAATAATAAGGAAATCAACGGTAAGTCCTGAGACAACCACGAAGTCTTACACTCGTATTCATAAAAATTACTATGTCTGTCAGTGCGCTCGAAATCATAGAGTAATGAAAACATAATCATAATCAACACTTGATAGACTAATAAACACCAATTTCTTTTGTGTGTTCATTATAATGAACACATAGTTGAAGTAGCTCGCTAGCTGCTTTACGCATAATGCGACAAATCAACACAATTATCAAAATAGTGATTTTTTTTTTAGTTTAGTTTACATACTTTCTTTAATTTTTCTTTTATTAAAATTTTTGGTTTTTAACACTTAGGGAGTCGCGTTTTAATTTGTAGCACAAGTACTCACTACTGGGTCCACTGGACCCAGTATAATATCATAAGCTCAGTCCAAAACTGTTTAATAAGCGTGAATGGTTACTTTCTTATAACGGATTCGATATATATAAAAATATTTATTGTTTTTACTTAAACAAAAGCTGTAACAAAAATATACTAAATTACTTCATAGTTTTTGTGAAATGTTTTAAGCCAATCTATTTTTTCTTACACAATTATGTACTCACTTATATGAAATAAAGAGAGATCAATCATCATAGAAATATTAAAAAAAATATTTCTATGATGATTGATTAATAATAAAAATACAATATCTTCTTTGAAGTAAAATCACACTTTCCTTCATTCTACCGTCACTTTTTAAAGTAACTGACCACCAACGTCGTTATTTGCTGTGTTATAACATCGTTGAAAGGTAATAAGAGCGATAACGTTGCAAAAGTCGATTTTTTTTATTTATTAAACAAAATATTAAGGACTGGGTCTGTTGGACCTATTAGCGACTCCTTAAGTGTTAAGTATAGAATAATAGGTCTTAAGATAAACATGGATAAAACGAAAGTCATGTGTAACGTGCATCTTATTCCTATGCTGGTAGTTGTTGGGAGCACTAATCTAGAAGTTATTGACGAGTATGTTTACCTGGGACAAATGATCCGACTACGTAAGTCCAACATCAATCAAGAGATCAATCGACGAATTCAACTAGCTGGGCAGCGTTCGCGAGATAACGACACATCTTCTCGTCAGACATACCTAAAAACCTGAAAACAAGATTGTACAATCAGTGATTACTAATGATCTGAGACATGGTCCTTCACTGCTCACCGTAGCCGGAAGCACTAGGTCGCTCAGTGAACTATGGAGAACGCTAAGCTCGGTGTTTCTCTGCGAGATAGACTTAAAAAACGAGGATATCCGTAATATAACCAGAGTAACCGACATAGCCCAACGGATTAGTAAGCTGAAATGGCAATGAGCCAGCCATATGGTTCGAAGAACCAACAACTAACCTTTCCTTCCCATGGGAAGAAAGGTTCTCAAGTGACAGCCTCGTACAGGCAGGCGAAGTATGGGGCGTCCTCTCACTAGATGAAGCGACGACCTGCTAAGGCATGCAGAAATATATATATAATAAACCTACTAAGAACGTTCGACTCAAAGTACATCTGTTACTGTACATTATTAACGTAGGGGTTATGGTGAGTAAATTCAATTAAACAATGACAACCTTTGTTTTGACCAATTGATGTATGATTATCTGTCAGTCAACTCAACTGAAGTAACATTAGAATCTTAACTAATTACAGTGTCCCATTCAATGCTTTAGGTACCACACAGCAAAGAGATATTTGAGTGTTTTATCATTTGAGTAAGTGGTAGATTGTACTCTTCGGTCTTCTGTACAATTTGCCGAAGAGTATGTGGTCTATGGTGCTAAAACTCGGCTTGTTCGGGAGGTTGAAAGTCATAGAGTCGGCGTGTGCAACAAAACATAATAACTCACGGACTACGTGACTCGGAAGGAAAATCGGTTTGAAGTTCTTCAAGAGAGCAATGTCATCATCCTTGAAAAATAAAACCACCGCTTTTCTGCTCTATGCCTACGGAGTAGTGCCACCATGGGGGGATAGTATTAAACAGCTTCGAAGGGACTTCAAGTACCGGTTTTCCACCCAATTTTAGAAGCTCCACTGTAACTCCATCTTCGCTCGGGGTCTTGCCGTTTTTAAAGTGCTAGAGAGCCATTTTAGTCTCGCTCAAACTGACGTTCGGAATATCATCGGAATAGTGTCGGATAAGACTTGCTCTTGGATCGTTACTTACACTTGCGTGTGGCTCCAATTATGACGTGTACAACTGCCCGTGACGCAACTATGATATGTCCCGGAAACGACGCTGCCACATTCGGTCTTCAGCATAGACTTTTGGTTCCTTCTAATTCCGCTCGATAGCTTCTTCAATACGAGCTGTGTTAAAGTTTCGTAAGTCTCGCCGCATGCATTTTGAGATCTATTTGTTCAGTTTCCTTTATGCTGTCATATCTGCTGAAGACTGCAGCTTTATTTTTCGTCTAACAACCATCTTGCAAAACTTATCTCCAACCGCATGGATAGTTTCCACAAGCTTGTAATTCATATCGTTCAATGCATTATCGTCTTCTTGGCACTGAAAACTGTTTTGTAACTTGAGCTGAAAGTTTTCGGGACTTCGTATGAACACGAGGGGGCGAAGCGTTGACTTCATTAGACATGACCTCTCCAACCTAACGTTTAGGTTCAGTGTGTCTCTTACCTGCGGTGATCACTTACGGTTTTCACCCTCGCGATCACAGAGACATTACTGAACAGTTGTCGTCTGGTCGTCATAATAAAGGCAATCTCATTTCTCGTTGAACCGTTAGGACTGGACTAGGTTCACTTTCTGTGAGGCCGCTTCTGAAAGAAAGATTTGGCCAGATTCAGAGTGAAGTTTTCACTTTAGCAAAGCGTCGTATCTATGGTAAAGTGGCAACCGTTGTTGTTTGGAGATTATATATTAGATATTTGTAATTAACCTGATCGCAAAGAGTTCCTCTTTCTTCATGAAGTCAACCAGCTGCTGACCCCTTGGGTTCTTTTGCGCTGTTTTGAATTTCCCTATCTTCGGCTAACAGCTCTCTCTTGTACCTAGTTTTGCGTTAAAGTCTCTCATTAACACCGTTTAATAGGTTTTGGAGCAATGCATGACTTTAGAGATATCCTCATACATTTTCTCCACTTCTGTGTTGATTTGCAGAGGTAAATCTGTACGATCTTCAGCGAATACTGTTTAGTAATTCTAAGTATAACGTACGCAACTCTCGTTGACATACTTCCAATCTTTATAACGTTGTTAACGAGAGATTTGTGATCGATAAATGAAAAAATGATCGCGCACCCAGTTATAGAACATTTTTCCGAATTTGAGGATTACCGTGTCCTCCACCTCTCCTCGGACCTCAGTTATTCCCATTATATCCTCGCGCAACTTGTCTATCTTTTCTTCTTGCTCCATGATCTTCTCTTTAGTCCTCAGGGTGCGTGCATTATATGTGGCCAGGTCGTGTCATCTTAGGTAACAACCGAACCTCCATCGGAGATTCTAAGCACCTACTGCTCCGCTGTTTATTACACGTATATTGCCATAGTTGTCTTGCTTGGCAGGTGGGTAGGTAACCGCAGTATTGTATTATTATTATTTTGCTGTTATCGGAAACATGCTGCTGCCCATCTCCTGCCTCAGCTTCCTCTTATGACACCCACGGAAAAATACGGAAAAGTGGGTATTCTTACCCGTCACTACATAAAAGTACCCAGCAGCTAATAATTTTCAAACATACTTTGTCAAAATGGCACTTGAAACGGCTACTGCTGAGCCACTCTATTAGTGCAGTTGTTCACTGGAAAAGAGGCACTTTATTGAGGATAGATGTAGAAGTCTATAGGTGACAGCAGCCATTTACCATCAGTTGGATTATGTGCTCGTTTGTCACCCTAACCGATAAAAAAGCTCAAATTCACCTGTCTCATCCCGTACTCTAACTCGTAATACCAATATTTAAAGATCTTAATGAATTCAATAGACCACTTGAGACCGTCTTATGCGATACATAATTTCTGCCACAAACTGTCGTAGCTAATCAAGTCAAATGTTTTCGACAAATCGAGGAAACAGGAAGCACGACGCAGTGCATATAGGAAAACCTTGTCTGAAATCAAAATGTTTGTCCTGTAACTTCAGATATTTCTCTTATAAAGTATCAAGCAGACCGTAAAGCATTTTAGCAACAATCGTCTAATATAAACGCGACAGGGCTGTGCAAGGCAGCTGATAGCAACCTAATGTGTAAAATCGAGAAAATCTACTTAAAAGAAAAGGTAGAAATTTCTAGTTTGATTCTTACTGATAATTAAATATATGGGGAAGTAAATTTGTCTTAAATATTGCTTTGATAAAAATATGTTGCAGTAACAATTGATTAACTTGTTAATTAATTGAGAGAAATGTCTGAAAGCCAAGCTAATTTGAATAGACTAACCTGAGTCTATTTGGGTGATTAACGATGCAGCAAACGAACTAGTCAAGAGAGGGTTGGCTATGGTCAATAAAGGGCCGAAACCGATAATTCCGATCTCTTTTGGTAACCGTCGTTCACTGGTACGTTATAACTTTACTAATCAACACGCTCAGCTTTGCCAAAATCTAGTGGACTGTAGGCAAGCTAGAAAGGCCCTGCCAGAAATAAATTTTAGTTTAACCAGTAGTTTAATAGTAGTCTTAATGAGATTGATAAGCGACAGATCAGGATAACAACAAGTGTAATTACAGGACAAGTCTCCTTTAACAAACATTTATTTACTGCTAGCTGGTATGCGGCGCATTGCTGCCGCGGAAAGGAGTTACTTTTGAAATTTCGTATTAAGTTTGGAGTAGTTGGAGAGGAGCTGTTTGATTGGGATTGATAATGCTTTCATAGAGTTTCAGTGATGTATAGCTTTCATATAAATTTGTTGGTAGGTCAAGTTTACTAAAATAACGTGTCCCTTAATAAAGAAACCAGAGTTAAAGAAACAGAAAACTGAAACTGGTATTCGCTTATGATGCTTCATCGAATAAATTTCTGTAACAATAATGCCTGATGATGTCATTTTTGGATTTGTTATCTCAGTTTTACATATAGATTTATCATTTAAGATTCTATCAATTTATTTCTTCGACTTCAAATTCCATTGCTAATACCACAGAACACAAACACTCTCTACCGAGAGCTAATACTTTTAATGCCATTATCATTTTTCAAGTTTATAACTTAAAGGAGATGTTTTGGATGGCTGGAAGACCAAAAAAATATAATATTTATTATTTTTAGACCAAACTACTATGGAGTAACGCACCAGTAGTACGCAGCAGGATGTTGCCCGATAAAAGATGAGGGAAGGCTTACTCCCTGCAGTGAAATACGGGAAAATTGTTATTTTTAATTTATGGAGTTGTTTTGTAACAAAATATAATACCAGCGACTTGGATTTAGTTTACTTAGCGTCAGTATCTAACCATACTACCTGATATACCAAACTTGAAAGGAAATTGTAATTTAATACATTGTGACAGCAATATAAACATCCATAGAAAATTACATTTGATACTAGAAAATACTAAAAACTGGATGGCAGAGCATAACCTTGAAATAAATTTCTCCAAAACAAAAATAATAAGTTTTCACCCTTACCAAAAAGTTCCACTAAATATAAACTTTACCTACGATAACATAAAAATAGAAAAAGTAAATGAATTCACCCTACTTGGCTTAACAATAGACACAAATATTAACTGGAAACCCCACATAACGAAAATTAAAAGGAAACTAGCAAGTTTTACATACGCTCTCCGAGAAGTGAAAAAATCTACCGACATACAAACCGCCCTCAACCGTACTCGTGGCTCTGCTACGGGGTTATCATGTGGCGAAGTAGCACAGACGTTTCTGATCTTTTAACCCTACAAAATAACTAATTCGAATAATATTTAACATACAAAATACTGATAGCTGCAAACCATACTTCGTCACACATAAAATACTTACCTTACCGTGCATATACATTTTAGAAATCTGCAAATTCATTAAAAAATACCCAGAATTCTATATCAAACGAGGAGAAAGCAATACCAGATACCAATTACGCCATAAAGAAATACTAACTCTACCCATATCTCGCCTTAAGCTACATTCATCAGGTCCCTTCGTCATGTCTATCAAAATTTTTAACAAACTCCCAGACTCGATAAAAAATATAGAAAAGGAATCTATTTTTTAAATAAAATTAAGGATTTTTTAATTTGTAAACATTACTACACACTAAACGAATACTTAAATGATAAATTTTAAATATCTACCTAGTATTTCGATTATATTTTTATTTCAAAGTGTATTTATCATTAATGTTTCACTAAAATGGCCCTCCTCTCTCTTAATTACCGTGCCCTGCAGGGCCCATAATGATCTCATAGTTTTAAGTTAAAACTTAAAATGTTCTCAACAACTTAACTGTAACATTATGGATGCAATAAATAATATGAATATGAATATGAATAATATTTTGACGGAGAGGTGCTACGTGTAAATGTACCAAACACCTAATTATTATTAATAATATTTATTTAAAAATAGAAATAATATGTTTAACAAAGATGAATAAACAAATAAAATATACATGTATAATATATTAGATAAGTACATGTACATGTAAATTCGGCAAAGAAAAAATCTAAAAATTAAAAAAAAAATACTATAAAATCAAGCATTAATAAAGATAGAAAATATATTATAATATATTATTACGATAAGGAATATATTAAGACAAAAAGTCTGTAAAATTGCACTTAAGCATTTGTAGGCTGTTGCTAATCATACGATAATCGTATAAATAAAAAAATAATTATTCGTCCAATGATTTTTTTTAAATTTAGAGTTCAATTATTTCAATATTTTATTTTAATTTATTTATGCTTAACGATTATATCATTATAATACACGCGACTTTAGTGTAGCCCAAGGGCTACTCCAGTCGCACCTTTACCTACTGTCGGCGATATTGTAAGATTAGTTTTTTTTATATTATAAACCAGTGCTTGACCACAATCCTACCTGGTAAGTGGTGATGTAGCTCTAAATAGTAAATCACCTATTCACTCTTACCTTGAAGACGCTCTGATTGTATTCAGACGGAAAGACGCCGGCAAGTTGTCCCACTCCTTTGTTGTACGCTTTACAAAAACGTTTTATTAGACGCAAATTGCCTAATCATCCGAGTAGGTATTATTTTATGCAGTATTTTTAATATATATTTTTTATTAAATATATTTATAATAATATATGTAATAGGACGAATAAAAATAATTGAATCATACGATAATTGTATAAATGAGCAAAAATTAATTAATTAAACGATTATCGTATAATCTATTCATACGATAATTGGGTTGCAGTAAAAAAGTCCATTCCACAGCAGCATTAATCTGCTATGGCAAATATTTTAACAGTGGTAGAGCCACGCGGCAGCTTTTGCTGTCGCACGGATGGGCCGGCTCGAACCGGGGTGGTACCACGACCTCACAGAAAACCAGCGTGAAGTAGAGATTTACCTCTGCGTTTCGCTTGGTGAGTGCAGGTGGCCGGAGGCCCTTTTTACTGGAAATGAGGCATTCCATCTTAGTCCTCACGGGTGACAACGCATCTTCATTTTGATTTGTAATAGAGGATAGATGTAGATGTCTATGGGCCGCAGCAACCACTTACCATCAGGTGGACTGCGTGCTCGTTTGTCACCCTTTTCCTATAAAAAAAAAAAAATGGCTCTATCACGTATAAAATGTAAAGTGACAGCCTATATGCGGCACACCACTGGATTCAGGCTTCTTTAGTTATAGTTTTATGACAAGGAAATATCCATTGCTCTGCTCCAATGTGTGTGGGCGGGCTTTACATGTCTTCGAAATATTTTTTTATTTTCTCAGCAGTAAAATTACATTAACTTTTTCATAGCTTTATTGGTCAGTGGTGCTAAATGCGGTTGCTTATCATGACGCCTTGGATTCGAATCCCGGGCGGGGTCAAAATCACTTATTGGATTTTTCTGTCAAATTTTTTTTTTACAGTTGTGCACTATAATCCTCTCCTACGCAGATGGTTAGTCTCAGTACTAGCGGCCGTGGCCTCAATTCGGTCTAGAGGACATTACTATTATTATTAACATTTTCACTGATGCCAACGGGCATCGAACCCGAGTTGCTTGCAAGCTGTGATATTTACAGAGAGCGCTTAGCTCTTAAGCTACAACAACTGTGCTATTCAATTTATGATAAGAATAATTGATATTAAATGAAAGAAATCCAATAAATATTGTCCGGTAACCTTTTATACCAACGAAATAATTCACTTTAATAAACTTTTAAGTATTTTTCGACAACAGATATCTATATAGCTGCGCATGAGTGGTCGAATAAGTGTATAAATCATAAACGGCAATGAATTTCAATATATTCAAGTAGGAGCACCTCATATAATAATGGCTATATATACGGTAACGAGTGGGCACAAATCTCTTATCATTTCTGCGCTGCAGGTTTCTTCATAAAGTTTTATTTTAATCGCTAAGGGTATGGTTAACAAATACATGGTAAAAAAAATATTTCCAAGAACTGCGGGGTTGAGGCTGGCGAGTATTTAAATTTCAATAAAGTCATTTGAATACCAAAATATTCACGCTATTTTAGTTTCAGAATCTTTGCTAAAACCCTGTCTGCCTTCTTCTTCTTACTTTGCCTGGGTTCCATCTAATTAGAAATGATCGCACTAAAAGGGGTGGTAGGGAGTGGCCATCTATCTTAGATACTTTCCATTTAAAATTATTAGTTCGTCTTGTAAACTATCTCCTGTTGATTCTGCTGAGCATTTGCTGGTTGAAGTCTCCCTGTCTCAGCCTTTTTTTTATAGGATAAGGGTGACAAACGAGCACACAGTCCACCTGATGGTAAGTGGTTGCTGCGGCCCATAGACATCTACATCTATCCTCTATTACAATTCAAAATGTAGATGCGTTGTCACCCGTGAGGACTGAGATGGATTGCCTCATTTCCAGTAAAAAGGGCCTCCGGGCACCTGCACTCACCAAGTGAAACGCAAAGGTAAACCTCTACTTCACGCTGGTATTTTGTGAGGTCGTGGTACCACCCCGGTTCGAGCGGGCCCATCCGTGCGTCAGCAAAGCTGCCGCGTGGCTCTACCACTGTTAATGTTGGTGTCGTGAAATGGTTCAAAGATTTAACGTAGGTGGCTCAAATGCTTTCTATAGTCCCTCTCTTTTAAAAAAACTATTTTACTTCTTTTGAATGTCTCTTAGTATCACTAGTCCTTACGCATAGTCATACTATTTTGATGGGTGACTTTAACACAAGTTTGCTTAAAGGAGACAATCGGACAATAAAACTTGAGTCTAAAATTGAAGCGTGTAATATGCAAATCCTACCCCTTTCTGCTATGCATAATTTTCCTAACTTTACTCCTTCCCGTCTTGACTTAATAATGGTGTCATCTTCAAATCTAGTTTTCAGGTACAGACAGTATCCTGCTTATGCGTTCTCGTATCACGATTTATGCTTCCTTTCGAATAAACTACGCCCACCTAAAATCAAAACTAATTTAGTTCTGCAACTTAATTTTGGAGTAGTATATACGGTGTAGTATGGATAATAAACAACTCACAGTCATGACCTTCAATGCGTTCAATACTGTCGATTTCGATATACTGTTGAGTCAGTTGTGTTCTCTTAACATATCTCCATCAGTAAATAACTGGTTTCAAAGTTATCACTGTGGCCGTCGGTAGTGTATTTGTGTCGATGAAACTCACTAATCTTGGTGTGATATTACTACAGGCGTGCCGCAGGGCGGCGTGTTGTCACCTTTTCTCTTTTGCATTTTCATTAATTTATTCACTCATAAAATATTTTCTCTCTACCACATATATAAGGATGATGTCCAGATTTACACCCAGTCCACTCTTGAGAATTTGCCGAATGCAATCGCTACATTGAATAACGATTTAAATATTATTCATGAGTCTCCACTCAGTATTATTCATGAGTGGAGTAAATCTTTTGTCCTAAATGTCAAACCTAAAAAGTCACAGACTATCATTATTGGTAGCCAGAACTTTATCTCAAGAATTGTCTGGTTCTCTGTACTACCTATCGTATTCTATGGAGGCGTAAACCTTTATTTTGATAATGTCAAAAATCTTGGTATTTATTTAGATAATTCCTTAAATTGGATACGCCAACTGAATGAGGTAAGTAAGCAAATCTTTCTCACTCATTGTTCACTGCGTCGCTTTCGTTCATTTTTTCCCATTCCTACAAATATTATGCTCGCACTGTCTATTCTCCTTCCGGTTCACGATAATGCTGATGCAAACTATATAGAAATAAGTGAGGACCAGCTAAATAAGCTAGAGAGACTTCAAAATACCAGTATTCGGTTCGTACGAGTATTTAAATTTCGCAAATTTGACCATCTTTTCAAATTTCGCTCACGTCTCAAGTGATTACCTATCTGAATTTGCCGGAACACGCATATTTTTTCTATTCTGTACTGTGTATTATTTCAACCTACTACTCCTCCCTTTCTATAGTAGTTTAATTTTGTAATACTTCCTGTAGAACCTTACAACTCTCAATACATCTTTTGTTGATAAAAATCCCTGAGCCCTACCTATGCATATATGATGGGACCAGCACCATTGCACGTGCGGCGCGGTAGCCGTCGGTGCATTTAGACAGAATTCTTGTAAATAACACGTGTTCCGCACACCTGCACCATTGCACATGCAGTGGCGCTCGTTTTGCTTGTATAAAACGGACGGCGCGGCCGCCGTTAGGACAGTCTTGGCTCTGACGTGGAACGGTGTGCTTGTCGTATTCCGTTGTTAGTTTATCCTCGACTCGTTGGATAATTAATTCGTGTAAACGAATTAATTATTATTCCTAACTACAAAATTAGTCTCTGTACTATACTCAATTACCCTTTCTACATCAGAAGTAGGATAAAATCCCCATTTTTGCCCACGTTTAATCTTCGAATAGTATGAGGATTATTACATTTGTGGAAGACTGTAATGCATTCCGCATTGATGAATCTGTTTTTATGTTAAATACCGTAATGAAATTTGCTATGCTACTTACGATATTTTCGTATCATTAAAGTGTAGAGAAAAGATAAAGTGAAATTATTTAAGCCAATTTTTTTTAATTTGTTCGATTTGTATTAAAAGTACCCCGAAAGTATTTTCATGTTTTCTTGATGTACCTAAATATGTTAACAAATGTCGAAAGAAGTTGGAGGCTTTCTAATTAACTTATTCAAGTTATGTTGTAATTTGATAGTTCATGCGAAACATGATTATCATTTGCTATATTTTGAAGTTCAAAACGTTTAAGGGATGTACCAAAATAAAGGATTAACTTTAACACGCTATGAATTGAAAATAATAAGTGACATTTTTGTGTTCTAATGTGTTGATCAGTGTTGCAGTTTGCTCCGAATATTGTGTCGTCGACAAGATTGGGGTTTGATGTCGAGGAATTCGTAGAAGTCTCTACAACAATGATCAATGAGGAAGATGTTGTGACGGCTAATCAAACATGGTCAGGTACGGCCGAGCGCTGGTAAGATTGAGCCTACACCGCTACAGACGGTAACTTATCGGCTGAACTTACGGCAGGGCAATTTAAGCGACCGCCGAAAAAATGGTGCTTTGGCGCTGTAAATGGACGTCTGAGGTCGGCTTTCGTAGATTTTGCGCAGTTACCTCCTTCCCTTTGAAATGTTGTGATATTTGCCTCTACACATAGTTTCTGTTATTTTTTGCAATGTTTTTAAATGTCATACTATTGCCGTTTCTTAAGAGAATATGTGATGAATTTTGGTAGCTCGGAATTCCATGGTTTGCAATACATTTATCTCGATTTCTTTTAATTTTACAAAGCAGTGCAACGATTCGCTAGAGATAGTACGGCTACGGCGTGACGGCTCGCTGGCGCGATTGTGGCACGAACTCAGCAGAACGAAAAGCTGGAGTGCGTTTGCCTGAAGGTAGCCATATCGGCGCGTTCATGGCTTAAATGAAGTCTGGGATGGTCGACCGTTGTAATATTTAACAAGAGTTAATATCTGTTAGCAGGTGGTGATAACTGATAGACCGTATGCTGTTCACTGTCGACCGCACGAGGACGTGCGACAGTCAGAGGTAACCGTGTCTGTGCATCTAGAAAATACTAGAGATGTTGCAACACTCTAGCGAAGTAATTATTCTTGTGCAGGAAAGGAACATGGAGTTGCAGGAAGGCTGGTCTGTGCTGCACTGGGATGTGTCGTGTTGCTGTTGGTTTACATACTTAGGTGTTATCATGTCACTACGTCCCTCACGATACACTTTTGTGTGATTGTGACAGGTACATGTTTGCGGTATGGTTGGTCTGTACCTGTTCTATATTGAATTGAAAAAAAGAGAGTAAGAAAAAAAAAGTGGTTCTTACTATCATTGCAGGGCGTTTGCCGGTCCAATGATATAGCTACAGGGAATAGTGATTCCGGACTAGCAAATATTACTTGAAAAAAAAAGAGTAAGAAAAAAAAGAGTTCTTACTATCATTGCAGGGCTTTGTGCCGGTCCAATGATATGGCTATAGGGAATAGTGATTCCGGACTAGCGAAAACAGTACTTGAAAAAAAAAAGAGAAAATAGAAAAGCTACAGACTAATCATTCCGATCTCGCATAAAGTTGATTAAAGTTTTGTGGGGCTTACTGCCGGAACAAAACTGATTGTCACCCAAGTCTGAAGGGTCAATATAGACCGGACCAGACGCTGTTATGTCAGGATAGTCAAACGATGTTTTTTTTGTCTACAGATAACTAAAATTGTGATGGAGCGCGTGCGAGGACGCACTCATGTCAGTATGGCCGTGACGGGACCAGCACCATTGCACGTGCGGCGCGGTAGCCGTCGGTGCATTTAGACAGAATTCTTGTAAATAACACGTGTTCCACACACCACCATTGCACATGCAGTGGCGCTCGTTTTGCTTGTATAAAACGGACGGCGCGGCCGCCGTTAGGACAGTCTTGGCTCTGACGTGGAACGGTGTGCTTGTCGTATTCCGTTGTTAGTTTATCCTCGACTCGTTGGGTAATTAATTCGTGTAAACGAATTAATTATTATTCCTAACTACAAAATTAGTCTCTGTACTATACTCAATTACCCTTTCTACATATACGTAAATCACAAACTATTTTAATCTGTAAGCGAGTACTTAAACAGCATTACTTGTCTCAATCGTTCGAACACCGTTAGGATAAATTATTTGATTATTGTATTTATCAGCTTTTTATTATTGTTTGAGGAATTTTGTAATTTATATATATATATACAGGGTATTTTTTGAACGCTCCCGAAAACTAAGACAGGCGACAGCACCAAGTATACCTTTGATCATGGGTCACAAATAAATTTGATCCTGATGAAAAAAAAATCATATTTTTACAACGTTTTATTAGCTTTATTCACGCGCCATCATGTTAGCACAGCTAAATGAAACGATAATTTCATTAAAAAAATCATGAAAATACTGAAACATAAAACCAGCAGTGAAAACTGAATTGATATCATCTGACTGATGGAGGTTAATGTACGCGCGAACGGTGAATAAAGAACGCTGGCCTTGAACTTGGCCACTGAGCGACTTATCACATATTGGTACGAAGAGGGCGCGACGGGGGAACAATCCGCCAGTATTACTGTGCCTGCATGCTATTGGTTCCCGCGCTTTGTTCGCTCCAAAAATACAGTCGCATACACAGCTTACTTTGCGACTCGCGACGATGTTGTAAAAAGGAAGGAACGAAAAATGATTTACATCTATTGTTTTATGACTAAACTAGTGAACGAAAAGGTAAATATGACAGGAGAAAGTGAATGGGGAAAATTGTGCAGTAAAAGGCATTGCTCAGTTTGTTAGGGTAATTTGGCTCAAAGTGAACATCACCTATAGTATTTGATGACTGTGGTTTTTAATAGTATATACCTCAAAGAAAGGAATAATAGTAATAAAGTTGCAGGAGAGTATAAAAGTGGTTCATATTAAGCATGTTTTATGCTGAAACTTGTCGCTGAAAAAATTTACAATTATGATTATCTCTTTTCCAAAATAAAATATTTGCCACTATTAGTATGATATTCTCTTTCTTTTAAGGGAGTAGTAACACATCCTGAGGTTGTTTAAATGGAAAAAATAAACAAATATTTTATGTTTTAATGATATTTATTCCGAATCATAAATTAATTGGTTAGGATGAGAAATGTTTGATAAAACTTCACCCAGTTATTGTCCCTAAAATGAAACCCACATATTCTGCTGTTTTTTGGCACATAAAAAGTAAAATCAATAAACAACTTTACCCTTAGCCGTGTTGGGATACTGAGTCGCTGTGGTGAGTCACAATCTGGACAAAAACAATGTGCTTGTGTATCAAGTGCTCAAGTGTAATCCGGTAAGGTTATTGTTTCTGTCGACACTGGTACATTTGCAGATATTAAAGCAGAAACTGATGCTCTATCAGCTGGTTGCCAACATGGATGGCAGATGCGATTGGATCCATGAACCTAAAACAATTTAATTCATAATTAGTGGTGTTGGAACACAAACTGACACCTTTTAACACAAACTGACACCTTTTTTTATTGCACATGCATAATATATTACATTTCAACGAATAAATCATAATAATATATTCATTAATAATATATTATTCATTAGTTGAAGATATGTGACACACAAAGAAACATATTACACTCTTATAACGAAAGGATGAAACAACTTTTCAAAAAACAGATCAATGTTTCTAAAGAGTACATTTATTTATTGTGTTTCCCATCTCATAAATTCTAAACCCAAGCATAAAATGCATAAAAATATCTGACTGTACTTGCCATGGTGATATTCACTCGCTAATTACATTTCTTATGTGTGTTTCTCTTTCGGAATTTGTATGCAGAACATGATATCTACTTTGTAGTATTGAACATCCACAATTTACACATAATTGTCGTTGATAACCACTACTTGTGCTTTGTTCACTTTCTTGAACCACTGAGTTGTTGAAAGCCAACATCCAACAAGAATGACAAACCAAGCTCTGGGCTGTAACCTGCAAATAAACATGAATATTTATTTTTATTCAGTATGTATGGATAATAGAAACGATTATTTTAATAATATTAAATAGAACATTAGCTTACCACTTGTGGAGCAGTCCATTGTCGAATTACTGATAGTATTTCAACGTGTTCCAGCGAGCGTTTCCTGCGATGCATAATATCAATGCCGCAATTGACGCATCGCATTGATTCCTCATTTCTACTGGGGGCAATAAGATTGTACGCAGGAGCATCAGTGTTCATACCAAGGTTGTCATTTAAAGCCGGTTCAACGTTTAACAAAATAGCGCCAGGGTCATCGTCGTGAGCAGATTCAGAGTTCAAGGGTAAATCCAGGTCTTCAATTGGAGCGATATCGGAATCGGAGTCCATTACAACAAAAACAAAATACTACGCAAAAGTAAACGAAAGTATGTACATTCACAATACACGGAGGCAAAGTGAATGTTTTTTTTTTCACTGCATAAATGTCACTAATCACCATTGACAATCGGGGCTGCCAGGTAATAAAAAAAATCGATTTGACAACAACCGAACTAATATTATAATCGGATGTAAAATGATTTGCAGGCCAAAAACGATGAGTGTTTTGTTTGTATTTTATGTAATTAAAGGAAAATAAATATAGCAAAACCTCCTCAAAATCACTTGATTCCACATTTTGAAGAAAATACATTTTTTTTAAATTCAGATTTAGAAATCGATTATTTAGATAATCGATTATGAAGACGGTAATCACAATTATTATTAATGTAGCAACTCAGAATCTGACTCCAACCAAAAAATGGCGATGCGTTATTAACTCAATCGCCTTAAATACTTATTAAAAGACTTATTTTTACATTTACTTTCCTACGACGACAATTAAAAATATATTCATTTTAGATTTAATTATATTTTTTCGTAAAAATACTTATTACAGAACAACTTGTCCACGCTAAGCCAAGAATGGACAATACCCTTTAAAAGTGTAGAGGAAGAATACTGAAAAAATTACCATGTAATCAACCTGATGACGGAAGCTCAAGCGAAGATAAAAGTGATGATGAAGTAGCATCCAGTAACACCAACACACCTTCAACATCTGGCTTCCATGTGACCCAAGACGACATAATGGACGGCGTGCCACCCTTACCTTAAGTTTTCTTGTTACAAACTACTTTATATTTTACAATAGAAATAACAAATAATGCTCAAGTAAACATTATCCATTTTTAATTCCAAGTAAGGCACCTATTATGATTCTACAATAAAACTAATTCTGTAATATTATAAAAAAATATCCCAATACCATGTAGTACTTTAGAACGCGACTGTAACCTCCCTCCACTCGACCTGTAGCTCGGTGCGAAACAATGTAACCCGCCCGGCTCGTGTCGCATCACGCTGTGACGCAGTAGGTTTCAGTTTTGTCGATTTGTTTATTAAATTGTGATTACGTGTTGGTATTATTCTTGTTCGTTTTTTGTTTTAATAATGCTTAACGCGTACGTTTATAGTGATTGTGAATACGACAACATGTTATGTATCCGAACCTAGGTACACGAAGTATCGCTTAATAAATTGTTAAGACGTCGGGATGGAACAAGTGTGTCATACTGTGCAGTGCACAAAGTGTTGAAGCGTAACCGAATGCGCCCATACAAATTGCACAAAGTGCAAGCTTTAGTTCCCGGCGATCACGACCGCCGACGAGTTTTCTGCCGTTGGTTATTATACCAGCAACAACGTGTGGCTGGTTCCATTGAGCACATTATCTGGACGGATGAGTCGACATTTACCAGAAACGGCCTGTGGAACCGAAGAAATACACACGTGTATTCAGAGTTAACCCGCACCCTGTTCGACAAACCGGGCACCAAACCCGATGGTCGGTTAACGTATGGGCAGGTTTATTTAAGGATTGCATACTGGGACCAGTGTTTCTGCCACAGCGACTGAACGGACAGCGATAACTAAACTTTATAAATGAACAGTTGACAGACATTTTAGACGACCTATCGTTGGCTGAATATCGCCGCACATGGTTCCAGTATGATAGTGCCCCTCCACATGTCGTGAGGTTCGTCCGTGAGCGCCTCAATGAGCTATTTGATGATCGCTGGATTTGGCGGACTAGGACCACACGCTTGGCCACCTCGCGCACCAGATCTGACGCCGTTAGACTTCTTTCTGTGGGGTATGTGAAAGAAAGGGTTTTTAATCGTGAGTGTGATAGTGCTGACGAAACTACAAAAGGATCGTGGATGTTTTCGAAAAACTACGTACGGACTGTGTCGAAGACCACACGATGATGCCCCGCCTCCATGAGGAGACGCAACACCGAGCCCAAATCTGCCTTGAAATAAATGGAGCACAATTTGAGCCGCATCTCAAAAGACCACGGAGGATTTAGAGCGGTAAGCTGTTTCATAACTAATTTTTTTTAAATAACTTAGTACTGAACTAATCTGAATACATACATAACTGAATACATGAGAATAATAAACATACCTACACGATGAATAAAAACGCATGACTCTAACCTTGGTTACATTTCATTTATGTATTTTTTCATTAGCGGGAAATCGAACCAGTTATTTGGGTTACTTAACCTGTAAATTCGGATTAAAATGGCTACGTGGAGACAAGTACAGTGGCAAAATAGTAGGTTAAGTAGATAAGTTAGGTATTGAGGCAAGTGTTGTAAATTATTAGGTATTGTGGTATGGCCCGCTAGTTGCGGACCGCGCGAATTTGCGTTCGCGCGTACATTGACCTTTAATCAGCTGATATAAATACAGTTATTCCACTGCTGGTTTTAGGTTTCAGTATTTTCATGATTTTTTTTTATGAAATTATCGTTTCATTTAGCTGTACTAACGTGATGGCGCATGAATATAGCTAATAAAACGTTGTAAAAAGATGATTTTTTTTTCATCAGGATCGAATTTATTTGTGACCCATGATCAACGGTCTTAGTTTTCGGGAGCGTTCCAAAAATACCCTGTATATATATATTTTTTTAATATATAATAAAAAAGCTTTGAGAAATACGTGACGAGAAAATGTATCGTAATCTTCCGAAAACTGTCCAGCCGAATCTTATTCGTCAACTGACCTCTGGGTTGAATTTGGACTTAACAAGACGAACATTCAGTTGAACTAGGTAAACTTAATCGCCATCAACTTCGATCATATTGTTCCCAATAATTATCGATATAGGTATGCAATTGACCTTTCACTTAACTTTTGTCTTGTCTATGATAATTTGAAGTCATATCCGATGGAAGGCACTATTGAGGCTTACTTTTGTTCACTGTACGAGTATATATTTCGTTAATACTATAGTACTAAAAAGTCCAATGCTGAACAAAAATCTCCCCAAGAATTGCCACGAAGCACAGTCTTGACACTCCTGTATTCACACACTAGGACCGTGGTTTCGAAACTCCCTCGAAACAAGTATTTGTTTGTCCTAAAAATACATTAATCTATCGGGTCTGTGGATGATAGTTCTTGTCCAATTTATGTTTGGAAACTGCCTTCACTATAAAGAAAAACATTCTAGTGTGTAAGGAAGAAAATGAAAAAATTCTTAGGGGGTCTCGTTAAACTTTTTTTATACGATTAGGGTGACAAACGAGCAGACAGTCTACCTGATGGTAAGTGGCTGCTGTAGCCCATAGACATCTCACTTTCTTCGATTACGAATGAAAATGCAGATGCATTGTCACCCGTGAGGACTAAGATGGAATGCCTCGTTTCCAGTAAAAAGGGTCTCCGGTTCTCTACACTCACCATACGAAACACAGCAGCGTTAAGCTGCTATTTGCCGCTGGTATTCTGTGATAGCGTAGTCCTTCCCCGGTCAAGTCGACCCATTCATGCTACAACCATAATATAGCTGCAGCATGGCTCTACCACGTATATAACTTATATTAGCATAGTTATATTACGAGTACTCTATTTTATATATTTTTAGATATATCAAAAAGCAAAACATAAGAATTCTGAACATAGGCGGTTAATTGCCATAGATAATTGTATAATATTTAATTTGATGTACATATGAGGTAAAAATTCTATGAAAAAAACAACCATAACGGCAAAGTATAGCGATCAAAATATAGATTGAACGCTCCCTTTTCACGGTCTTATGATTACGGCAGTCATTCGGATATAATGTGAGCAAAATTTAAAACCGAAAGGAACGATTTTGAAGTGGTGAGAAGCAATTTCATTTTGTACGTCAACGTCTGTAATATAAATCTCTCACGGCTTACCTTTCATATTAGTTTCTTGATGCCATGTGCTCCGGCACAAAAGCTGCTATGCATTTTGTATAATGTTTCTTTGTCATGTACCTAACATAACAACAACATAAACACTCACGCCTGTCACCCAGAGGGGTAGGCAGAGACTATGGAATTCCATTTGGCACGATCCTGACACACAGTGGATTGCGGAAGCCCGTGTCATGTACCTATTATAAAAAAATACATATATTTTTCACTCGTAATTACCTATTTTTCACTTTTTTATTTAGAACACGTCGCATTAATATTTATTTATTTTTGCAAAAGAAAAACATTTCTACAAAATTTCAAAGACTATTTAATTTTCAATTTACTTTTCATTCACAGTGGGTACTATTAGTAAATTACAGGATGTCGCAATATAATTGAAACTTTTCACCAGAATTCTTTATCCTTTATGAAATCTTGCTAAAATTTGATAATGTATGGTGAGCGGCTAATATAATATATGTAAATCATATTAGCACATAGCGTCTGGCATGCAGATCTGTCGGGTAAATCTATAATAACATGACTAGATAATGGTGAGTATACAACAAACACATTCGCTTTTCCGATATTGTAGTCATTAAGACAGAATAGTATAGAAAAGATTTATAATGGAAAATCATGTATGATATTATTACTAATTCGAAAAAGACTTTTAAATAATAATTGGTGATAATTCACAATTAAGTACAATTGAATTATACATATTAAAGAAAATGATTTCGATCACCGCGTTCCCAGATCATGTATTCTTTAATATTAAAACTACATCTATACATACGTCACATTTTGTTTTACAAAAAGTTTAGGTTTTAAGAAGCGTATACTTTTTAAAGCTAAGAAAAATATTGTCCCATGAAAGAATAACTGACTTAGTAACGACTATATCACATCTATAGTGGTAGTAGAGAAGGCCTGTAATGATATTTATATAAGAAGGAAACTTCTTTTTCTTCTATATATCCCTAAACTGGAAGAAGCCGGACTGATGTTGAGGAGAACTTATTTTTTATGTTAATGTCTCATTTCTGAGAGTGCTTAGAGCAATTAGAACGACGGACAACTCAGTCCGTTTTGGCGGACTTGCACACACAGCGGAGAAGTCTTCGAAATTTTGTATTCCTCAAATATGCAGGTTTTCGTGCGAAGTTTTTCTGAATCGTCCGATATGATGTGGTCAATTAGCACATAAAATTGTCCTTTATAATCTCATCGGCTACAACAGGGCTCGAGCTTTTTGCGTATTGTGAAGATTACGACGAACGCTTAGCTTTTTATCGACCACGGCTCTACCATACTTTTAAGTAAATAATTAATTCAATGGCTTGCTAGTAAGCCTTGACCGAGACGGGTTTATCATTCTCGGCAAAGACCAAGAACGAGGCCGAGAATTGAGACCGAGTGTAGACTTATTGTGAAAAAAAGCAACTTGCGAATTATTTTAATAATCAAAATCAAATAACGTAATTTTGTAGCACTAAAAAAGTAATTTTTCGGCATTTTCACCCTTCAATGAATGTCAATCACATCTTCATCGTACAACTGTCCAGCTTTACTAAAAAGTTGTTCACTTGCACATTTTATAACAAACATTATTAATTATTATGCGATATCATCATAACAGTTTTCTCATACATCCTTCCGATAATAATGAAGATATGTGATTAACTTCATTATTTCGAACCCTTAACAAAATAACGTACACATTAAGTAATAATCTCCTATCAATCTGTAAATCGTATATTCGAAAACTTACTCGCTTTCCATTTCCAGTGTAATAAATTTACAAATTGCAATAAAAAGTAAGTACATAACGTCACAGTAACACCATAAAAGTATTTATTATTATTTACTACGAACCCATAGAAAAAAGGCATACAAAATTTTGACAAACTGAATGCAAGTGACTAAATAAACTGCGAATGAACTACGCGAAGACGGCCGCAGTTCACCAATGGGGCTGCCGCAACCAGCACCACTCCCAAACACTAAGCCACAGTGCTAGCAAGTAAGGCTAGACCGAGATCTCAGTCTCAGTCTCGGTCTCGGCATCACAACACAGATAGCCATTCAACCGAGAAACGAACGTAACCGCGTGCTAATTTGAATCCAATCGGTACTGGTAAGTAATAGTTCTGCCTTGACCGACATCTCGGTCGAGCCTTACTTGCTAGCACTGTGGCTAAGTATTTGGTAGTGATGCTGAAAAACGTGTATTTAAATCCTTTACGGAACAACTATTTGTATGATCTACGAACAATAGTTTTTGTTTTGGGTATTTGTCCATTTGTAATGCATGCATGTTTTCATATAAATCATATCATGATTGTTACGGACGGCGAGGGGAGCCGCCGCCCCGTCGCCGCTTCATACCCCGTTGCACCCCGCGCACCCCGCACACCGCCAGCAGATCATGTGATGTCGCCGATCAATCAGCGCGCGGCATCACCTCACGACGCTACTCACATACTGAGACGCTCTCTTTCGAGATATAAGAAGGGCGTTTTGTTCTGTGAGCTGTTCATTTCGGAAGCGGCACTCGAAGACAACAGCAAGTGAAGAAATCAAGAGAAATCAAGAGATACTCCATTAAATATTGAAGAGTGAAGAGACCCCCCTGTATATATAATTATATAGTTTATTAGTGCCGCACTGTAAATATTTGAATACAGTATAGTCTACAGCACCGTCTTTCCTTTAAGCAGCCCTTAGCGTAGTATACCTCAACATCATTCAGTTAATTAATAAATACAGTTCACTTGCAATAGTAAAATCATACAGTCCACTATAGTCCCTAATATCCTTGGTCCATCGCCGTCGGATAGAGGCCAGAAGAAAGAAGGTAATTACAGAAGAAAGAAGGTAATTACAGAAGAAATAAGATAATCATAGAAGAAAGAAGACCATTATTGAAGATCATCAAGGAAGAAAGAAGTTCGTCGATGAAGAGAGAAGATCGTCGGTACCAACTCCTTCTCTGTTACTTATTACGTCTACGTCATTTACGTCTATTGTCTGTTTCCAGACAATTTCTTGTTTCTTAACCGCGTTTACGCGGCCAGGTGATTGCTCCCTAACGGTGCGAAACTGTGATCATCTCGTAACGCCCTTGCGGTGAGAACGGCGTCCAATACGTGCGTCTTTTTGAAGACGATCGGAGGCCGCAACGTGTGACGTCATGAGGAAGACAAAAAGCCAGAAAACACGGAACGACGACGAAACGCCTGTAGGAATGCGGATCGAGGAAGCACCCGCGTCCCCGTCCGATTATCTCGCGTTGGCACAAGCGCCCTCCGCCGCGTGCCAGGCCCCGCTCGCGGCCGCATCTAGGCCCGCGCCCGCGCCCGCGCCGCCGCGCCCCGCTATGTCCGTGTCTTCAACTGATCGCTTGGGAGAGGTTAGCACATCCGCGCCGCGTACAGAGACGCTCGCCGCGATTATAGTAGATCTTCCGGTAACAGAGACTAGTTAGATAG
Organism: Parnassius glacialis; assembly: GCA_033319125.1. NCBI lineage: Eukaryota > Metazoa > Arthropoda > Insecta > Lepidoptera > Papilionidae > Parnassius > Parnassius glacialis. Next base: position 5,159,463 of record JAVANC010000022.1, on the reverse strand, counting down.
TGCGTACCGTCGCGCCTGTAGCAGACGTTGTACATAGGCCCGCGCCCCGCGCCCCTTCGGTCCGTTCAGTCCGTTCAGCCCGGTCGACAGCTAGCGAGATAGCAAAGTTAAAACAAATCGAGTATAATACCGCGGAGGAACTAGCTGCAATTAGAAGGAAGCATTTGCAAATCGAAGAAGATCTCATCAAGAAGAAATACGCTAGAGACGTCGCTCAACTGCAAGAGGGAACGGATAGGGATAGTTTAAATGAAGACGATTTAATGGAAAATAGGGTACGCGTTGATAGGTGGTTAGAGAACGTGGAGACTGTGCGGGAGCCGCCCTACCGCCCGTCTCAGCCCGCGCCCCGCATCAAGATAGAGCAGGCCCCGCAGGATGTAGGTGTACATAGATCGCCATCGCCACATCGCCACGTGGATCGTAGATTACCGTCGCCGTGTTACAGGGATGTAGGTGTACATAGGTCGCCAGTGCCACAGCGTAGGCTAGAGGGAAATAGGGATAGAGATAGGTCGCACACCCCGCGAGGGAAAGATAGGGGTATAGAACGCTTGACGGAAGCCTTAGAAGGCATGATAAGGCTTTAACCAGCTGCCGTGAAGCAGACACAGGAGTTGCCTATTTTCAAGGGTTCGGCTGCGGAATGGTTGTCGTTTGAAGCCGCGATGAGGGAGTTCACGCGTCTGTATGGATTCACCAATACGGAAAATATGGCAAGGTTAAGAAACTGTTTATGTGGTGAGTCTAGAGAGGTAGTATCGGCGTTGCTGTTTACCGCGAAGAATCCAGCAGACATTATGCGGACACTAGAGCAGTGTTTCGGCCGCCCGGAAATGATTATTGATTGTGCGTTAGATGACTTAAAACGCCTTCCGCGCCCGGGTCAAACTGCCCAAGAGTTAAATTCGTTCGCTATTAAGTTGCAAAATATATGTGTATTATGCAGAACGTCGACGGCAAAGGATACTTACATAATCCGATGGTCACTAGGGAGGTTACGAGTAAGCTTAGCCCTCACTTACGGTCGCGTTGGTGCGATTATGCGGAGCACTACGGAAGTACGGACGAACGGGGCATTGTCACACTATCCCGGTTTATGACGAGAGAGGCTGACCGTGCGTTAAGTTACGCCTATACGTCCGTAACGCCGACTAAGGGATCGCTCGTAAGATGAGAAGCGCCGCCGTCGAAAAGGATAGTGTTGACACGCCGCGTTGAGGATAGGGCCCGCGACATAACGTTCACCGCCCAGGAGGACACTGGTAGTGCCTCGTGTATGTGTTGTGGGGGTGAACACCCTATCGCCAAATGTAGGAAGCTAGCGCAAATGGGTTTGGACGACCGGTGGAAGTGGGTAAAAGAAGATGGGGTGTGTTTTACGTGCTTAAGCAGCAAACACCGATGCCTACGTTGTAAAGCTAAGAAGTGCGGCGTCGACAGTTGCAACGCTCCCCACCACGCCCTCCTTCACGCCCGCAAGGCCCGCACGCCTGAAGCGTCGGTAAAACCGGACGAGACCGTGCTCGTTGCGTTGAATGTTAATAGTAGTGCGTCTGTGTTATTGAAAGTATGCCCCATTACCGTGCGCGGACCGCGCGGCAAGGAAGCTGATACGTATGCGCTATTTGACGAAGGCTCAACCATATCGTTTATCGACGACGACTTAGCTCGCGAGTTAGGAGCGGAAGGACCGGTAAAGCCGCTCAATATTAGAGGCGTAAATAATAGTCAACGCGAGGCCAATAGTAGGTTAGTAAATATAGGGATACGTGGCAAGACGCGCAGTGAAATGTATAGTGTAAGCGCGCGAACAATAGCAGATTTAAAGATAGGCTCGCAGTCTGTGAGTAGGGAGTGCTTACGGTTAAAGCACTTACGCGACTTACCAAGTACGGTTTGTTACGACGACGCGAAGCCGAGATTATTATTAGGCGCCGAAAACTGGCATTTACTAATTACCCGTAATTTGAGAATAGGACGTCGCAGGCAGCCCATAGCTGCACGTACGTTGCTAGGGTGGGTAATTCAGGTAACCGTGCCGCGGTTAACGTGTAGGGAAGACGGCGAGACCGTTTTACACGTAGCAAGCACTAGCGGACGGCCAGATAGGGACATCCGAACGTTTGCCAGTCAGGACGAGGAGCTAACGGAACTCCTCAAACGGCAGTATGAAATAGATTCTATAGGTATCTCGCTAAACAATAAGCCGCGACGGGAAGAGGAACGCGCTGTCGCCATATTCCAGCGCACCGTCAAGAAGCTCGGCGAGCAATACCTAGTTGGACTGTCATGGAAGGACGACAACGTGTGGATGCCACCCAGCTATGAAATGCCAGCTCGAAGACTACGGACAATTGAAAGGAAAATGGACCAGTCGCTGGAGTTTCGGGACGACTACACAGCCCAGATAGACAACCTCCTGGCGAAAGGATACGCAAGGGAAGCCGAGGGAATGGAGAGAGAGGACCCCAAGAGCTGGTACCTGCCACACTTCGCAGTACGGAACCCGAACAAGCCGGGCAAGACGAGAGTAGTGTACGACGCGGCAGCGCGCGCATCCGGTGGAAGTCTTAATGATTATTTACTTGACGGCCCCGACTTATTACGAAACTTAACGGGCATACTGTTTAGGTTTAGAGACGAGATAGCCGTGTCCGCAGATATCAGGGAAATGTTCTTACGTGTAAAAATCGACCGTCGCGATCAACCCGCGCAATTGTTTCTCTGACGAGAAAACGAGCGACACAGCCCACCGCGGGAGTACGTTATGACGTCAATGATTTTCGTTTCTCGCACATAGTGTTAGAGATTATAACGCGCGCGCACACGCAGAGACATACCCGTTGGCGCTTAACGCTATCGTACGTAGTCATTATATATATTTAGACAGTTATGCAACGGTAGAGGAAGCGGTAAATACGGCGAGGCAGGTAACGGAAGTGCACCAGAAGGCAGGTTTCACCTTGGCAGACTGGAATTCTAACCACGCAGCCCTATTCGAACACAAGCCGGAGGAACTACTGGCGAGCAAGCCTAAGGAGGTGGGCTTGAGGCAAGACAGCCCAGGCAGAACCATAGGGTTGTTATGGATGTCCGACGAAGACGCCCTAACCTTCAACATCTCGATGAATAGGGTGCCGCAGGAAGTAAAGGCGCTAAAGCGACCACCGACCGAGAGAGAGGCATTAAGCGCAGTCATGTCTTTGTTTGACCCGCTCGGACTGCTTAGCTACCTCACCATCACCGCCAAGATCCTGCTACAAGACCTATGGCGTATGAAGAAGGTCGGATGGGATGACGAACTAACCGAGGAGGCAGCGGATGAGTTCCAAAGATGGGTGCGAGTTGTTGAGGAGGTGTCACATCTGCGACTGCAAAGGTGCTATGCTCCTACGGGGGGAGTGGTAGAGCGTCAACTTCACGTGTTTCACGACAAAAGCGAACGTGCGTACGCATCCGCGGCTTATTGGCGAATACGATACAGCGACGGAACGGTTAGGGTACGGTTAGTGGCGGCCAAGGCGAAAGTCGCTCCGATTAAGGCGCAAAGTATACCGCGACTAGAGTTGCAGGGGAATTTGATAGGCGCGCGACTCGCGGAATTCGTACAGGGTGAACACAGAGTGGTAGCAGATAGGGTCGTGTATTGGACAGACTCTACTACGGCACTCCACTGGATACAAAATGATACGGCGCGTTACACTCCATACATGGCTCATCGTTTAGGAAAGATAGCTGGAAAGACATCACCAGAGCAATGGAGGTGGATACCGACTGTGGAAAACATAGCAGATCAGGCAACGCACATGAACTTCGTGACCAAAGAAGAAAGCGACCAATGGTTCACAGGACCGTCATTTCTTTACGAGGACGAAGACAGATGGCCTCACCGGAAGGAAGAGAAGGTAGGGGATGATGAAGAGTTGGAGGAAATCGTGGCACACCAGAGCGACACCAAGGACGCTCCACACCTGCCAGACATAGAACGATTCTCTTCCTACGAGAGATTGATCAGGGCCACAGCACGAGTACTGCAGTTCGTCGATGCCATACGAGGAAGGGCACAAGGACTGACAGGGGGCAGAGCGGGTCATATACTCCGACAATGGCACCAATTTTCATGGGACAATTACTGAACTGCAACAGGCGATAGAAGAGTGGGCACCGCAGCTAAAGGCCTAACGCGGCGCTGAGGAGCTGAATCGGCGAACAGAATGGAAGTTCATTGCACCGGGCGCGCCTAACCAGGAAGGCGTAAGGGAGCGTCTCGTGCGCTCAGTGAAGACCGTACTCGAAGCCACTCTCCATCAGGAGAGCCCACGGGAGGAGACTTTAGCGACGCTCCTGACAGAAGCAGAAAATACAGTTAACTCTCGACCGTTGACGCACGCACGTCGTTGATGTCGACCGGTACGAAGAGGCGTTGACACCCAACCACTTCATCATGTTGGGACCATCAGACCTACCAGTCACCGCGCCGTGCACGCCCATTGATCGTCGGGCATGGAGAGCGACGCAGGGTCTCGCCGACGAGTACTGGAGGCGCTGGTTGAAAGAATACGTGCCGACACTGGTTGCGCGCGGGAACTCGCGAGACGATGAGCAGCGCAAAATTCAAGAAGAGGACCTCGTCGTGGTTGCGGACGGTAACCTAACAAGGAACGTGTGGCCGCGGGGGGTCGTCACGAAGACATTTCCTGGACCGGACGGCGTGGTGCGCAACGTGGAGGTCAGGACCAGGGCCGGAGTGCTGCGGCGACCCATCAGGAAGATAGCCGTCATACTGAGGGAAGCTTAGGCTCGCAGGCTACTCCGGGGGGAGGATGTTCCGGACGGCGAGGGGAGCCGCCGCCCCGTCGCCCGTTTATATTCCGTTGCGCCCCGCGCACCCCGCACACCGACAGCAGATCATGTGATGTCGCCGACCAATCAGCGCGCGGCATCACCTCACGACGCTACTCACATACTGAGACGCTCTCTTGCAAGATATAAGAAGGGCGTTTTTGTCTGTGAGCTGTTCATTTCAGAAGCGGCAATCAAAGACAACAGCAAGTGCAGAAATCAAGAGATACTCCATTGAAGATTGAAGAGTGATAAGTTCCCTCTGTATATATAATTATATAGTTTATTAGTGCCGCACTGTAAATATTTGAATACAGTATAGTCTACAGTACCATATTTCCTTTAAGCACCCCGTAGCGTAGTATACCTCAACATCATTCTGTTAATTAATCAATACAGTCCACTTGCAATAGTAAAATCATACAGTCCACTATAGTTCCTAATAATAATCAATCATGAAAATGAAATCGAAGAAAATCGTATTCATTTTAATTAACATACAACAGTGTACTGTGGGACATGGATCTCCCAGACAGAAAGGTCAATTTGCCACAGTCTTTAATAGTATTACCATACCGATTAACTCATTTTAAAACTGAATAAAGACTATAATTAAATTTTACAGGAGAGTGGCGAAACATAAATCGGGGTTGTTCTTGAGTAGTTTGAACTATTTGTTTATTACATTATTTAAAACAAAAAAAATTTAGATCATTGTTAAGGATTTATTGCTTTTATAAACACATTTTTATTTATTTCATTATATTCAATTTCGTCACTTACTGAGTTTAGATATGTGTCAGCCGAGATGTCTGGTATCTTCGACGCTATTCCCAATCCCCTGAGCACGTTGGAGATTGAACTACTTTGTATCAATGACACAAACAAATAATAAGATAAAAGATATACTTTTGAATACGGATAAATAGTGTCGCATAAAAGCTTACAAAAATATTCAAGTATGGCACCGCGAGAAAATTGTATTCCATTGTAGATAGAAAACATCTAAACATTGTTTGCCAAGCATTTTCACTAAATAAAAGATACTTATAATGTTTACGCAAAAGCGTTGGTGTCAGGCATCGACGTTAGATGGCGCTCGGCTCGGCTGATACGGGATGACGTTCGTGCGTGTTGAACGTCCGAGCTTACTGAACGGTGGGAGTCGAGAGCGAAAAATTAGATGTCTTCTTCGAGTCGAAAAAGAAGGCAGTCCGTTTTGTTTGGGAGCTCTTAGATCTAATTTTATGTTAGGCGCGTATAGTAAATATACCACTGGGAATGGTAGCGCGTGTTGAGAGTTTACCCGGGACTTTAGGTTTAACGCAGAATCTGTATAAGTGGATTCGACTGTATTAGTTACTAGTGCGGTAGTTAATATTCTAGAAATAACGGTGACCTTTGACCCGTACGTTCTGTGTTCATTTTCGCGAGTCAATCGTAACAAAGGAAGAAAGTGACTGCGGAAGGCGACCTTAGCTTGGAGAGGAGCTGAGGGCCGAACTGCTGCAGGGGGAACGGTCAAATAAGGTCAATAACACTACCAGCCACACCCAAATACACATCACTGACCTTTACTTTCTAGCACAATACATCCACACGAGACCTGACCGAATCCTGAGGGACCAGTCGCCTTGAATAGAGGTAAGTAAGCTCTGTTCAATAATTGTAACGCTCCCCCCGGATTGTTTAGTGTAATTAGACTTTTAACCCGTGGCGTGAGGACGCCCGACCAGCATCTGCCTGTAGCTTCTTCGTCTATGGGCCGCGAAGGATTCTACTCCTGGGATAGGCAGCTGTTGGCCGTAACATTTGGTAGCAGAACGCGGTGCTGGGATCGATTCCCGGTCGATCCACCGACCATAGTATTTGATAAAAATTAAATAATTTTGGTGGCGTTGGGTTGATTGGTTTAATTTTGTGTCTACAATCACGTCCGTCCGTAATACGTAAAAATATTTTTTTATTATATACGTAATAATAAAATTCCTTTCTTTGTTAGCTTGCTTTGTTGTTTGCGGGTAAATTTAAAAAACCGCGCCCGTTTAGCGCGCAAGCGGGAGATTGCGTCATGTAGGTAGATGGTTATTTTTGCGTAATCGGTTAATTATCGTTGCGGATAGTTGTGGTGTATTACTTATCGAAGGGTCGATTTCAAAGCAAGGCATTTTTTGTTGATGTGTATCTTCGTTATGTATCTTTCGTATTGTAATTTGTATTTGAACTAAAGAGTGGTAATTTGTATTTACGTAATTTGAATTTAACTTGATTTGATCGCACTAGTATTTGTTATTGTTAATTTGATTTGCCTTTTCTTTTGTACTAACTTGTGTTTGATTTAATAAATAGCGGTTCTTATTTGTGTAATTTCTATTCAACTCGATTTGATAGGAACTGCATTGGTTAGCTGTTAATTTTTTTTGTATTTGTTATTTGTTATTTTTGTAATTGTGCTCGAGCAGCGTCGTAATTTGTATTTAGTAGTGATGTCCTCGCCCAAGATGCTAATCCGTTGCCTGCGGACTGAGTTGCGCTGGGCCACCAGCGCCCATGCTTTGATAGGTCGACCGGATAGGGTCCATAATTTGATGAAGCGGTTCGAGCAGGTCGATGCTCGAAGGGCTGCAGTGGAGGAGGCTTACGCTGAGCTCGAGGATTCGGATGTGGAAAAGGGAGTCCTGGACTCCTGCTTCGCAGACTACGAGCAGTTTTTGTGGCTCACGGACGAGTTGATCGAGGCTGAAGGCAGGTATGCCGAGGAGGCGCGTGAAGCTTGGACGAGTGGCCTGCCCGAGTCCTTTCGGAAGCAGCCTCAGCCGGAGCTGTTGGGACGACTCCCAACTCTGGACTTGCCAAAGTTCTCCGGGGTCCTTTCCGAGTGGCTGACCTTCGTTGGTCTTTTCGACGGCCTAGTGCACGCCCGGAGTGACTTGACCCCGAGCCAGAAGACGGTGTACCTCCTGGCCTCACTGGAGGGGGAGGCCCTGGGCGTTGTCAGCCATTTGAACTTGTCGGACGACGCCTACCAGACTGCTCGGGACCTTCTAGCCAGAAGATACGCCAACGTCCGGCGAATTGCGGACGAACATGTTAAGCAGCTTCTGAGCCTCCCGCTGCTTAGTGACCGGGCCAGACTACGTCCGGACCTGTTGGATCCAGTCTTGGTGGCCTGTAATATGTTGAGGCGGCTGGATTTACCAGTGGGCGAATGGGCCTTCTTGTTGCTCCGCATCGTGCTGTCCCGTCTACCTCTCGACCTTCAAATGCATTTTGAGGAGAGGTACGGCGGGGACGAGGCCTCCTATATTCCGCCCTTCTATGACCTGCTGCGGTTTTTGGAGGAGCAGTGCCGAAAGATCGAGCACGCGGCGGGCGCCGTCGACGACTTACGAGCCGTGCCCAGTGAGAGGCGAAATCCGCCGGGCAAGTCGTCGTCAACCCCCCCTGCTCCTATTGTCGAGCATCTGATCACCGGGTAACGTCTTGCCCAAAATTATTAAGTAAGCCGGTTCCGGCGAGGCGAACTATCGCCAAGGAGCGCCGCTGGTGCAACTCCTGTTTGGAAGGGCACCTCCAGCGAGACTGTCCGCACCAGCGGCCCTGTCTGCATTGCCAGGGCAATCACCATGTCGTACTGTGCCTGGTTGCGAACGGCGTCTCCTTTCGGGGCGCTGCCAGGCCCTCGACCCCCACGGGCGGGGGCGCTCCGCCATGCCCTTTGACGGGCGACGCTCGGCGCCCGCCGGCTAGCCACCAGGCCCCTAGGTTTGAAAGGGGTCCCTCCCCCGACCAGTCGGGGGGTAATTCCCCCAGGGGCGGGGGTGTCATCACACCCCCTCAGCGTGCGGAGAGGAACTTCACGGCCACTCATCAGTCCGCTGGACCCTTCTCACTCCCGTTAGCTGAGTGGCCGCGACTGGTGTACCACTGTACCCCATTTGCCGCCTTAGCTCCCACCATGGCTGCCTCTACTGAGCCTTAAGCCGTCAACAGTCCACTTGTCAAGCTGTTCTGTTGCCGACGGCCTCAGTGAGGGCGTACAACCCGAGTGGCGACTGTTAGCGGTTGCGCTCTGTTAGTCTCAGGTTCACGCGGTGTGGCCTCCACTTGGTGGTGGGAAGATTAGGGCCCCCTGGAGCGTTGAATCACGCTCTCAAGGGGTATTGGATTTGGTTTGGTCGAGCACTTAGTTAAAAATTCTTTAAATTTAAATTAAAATGCTTTTGGGTTTTCCGCGAAATTAATATTGTAGCGGTTATGATTAAGAGAATTGAATTTAAAATACTCCTTTAAATGCTGCTGCATATGTTTTGTAAATACATTTGATCACTGCGTTTATTGTTGCACGGAAAATTGAGATTAAATTGTGTGCCCTTTTTTAATGCTTGTGATAGTGTTTAATCATTTTGCTTTGTGATAAGGAAGGTTGAAATTAGATAACCCTGTGGTTGCCGAAGGAAATAGGAGTCAATTCTCTTTTGGTTTAGATTTTGTTGGCACTGTCTAAGATATTTATTTGAAATAAGAAATAGGGCTGTCCCTTACGTTTATTGTTTTGTTTACTTTGCCAAGTTGACCTATGTGCATCGGTGATTACTTGTTTTAATTAATTCTGTAATTGAACATTGATGCTTTGAAAAATTAGTTGAAATATGAGCATAGGATCACCTGCTAGGGACCATCTGTGCGTTTCGTTTAGCTCTCCACAGACGACGTTCATGGGGAATTTGGGGGTGCTCTCTGCACTGTAGCTTGAAGGTCACTCTGGGCCGCTTCGTGTCGCGTCGCTGTTTGCAGACCTGATCCGGTCGAGTTGCGGAACTAATCATAGGAGCGCAGATAGGTGTTTGAAGGAGGTCGTCTGACGTCTGTCTAGGAATAGAACTTATTTATGTGCTGCGATGTCCAGGAAGGGCATCCAGTTCAACTCTCCGGCTAGCCCACGTTGGGGCTGTAATTTTGAGGCGTTGGTCAGGGTTGCAAGATCTGATTGGGTGCGTAAGGTAGCCTAGTTTGGTTGTAGATTCGATCTTGCAATTTGCCGTCGCGACCCTGGCCCGCTGACCGGGTTGCTCACGGACCTAAATCCTTATGTCCGGGACGGGGGTTTGTTTACGCAAAAGCGTTGGTGTCAGGCATCGACGTTAGATGGCGCTCGGCTCGGCTGATACGGGATGACGTTCGTGCGTGTTGAACGTCCGAGCTTACTGAACGGTGGGAGTCGAGAGCGAAAAATTAGATGTCTTTTTCGAGTCGAAAGAGAAGGCAGTCCGTTTTGTTTGGGAGCTCTTAGATCTAATTTTATGTTAGGCGCGTATAGTAAATATACCACTGGGAATGGTAGCGCGTGTTGAGAGTTTACCCGGGACTTTAGGTTTAACGCAGAATCTGTATAAGTGGATTCGACTGTATTAGTTACTAGTGCGGTAGTTAATATTCTAGAAATAACGGTGACCTTTGACCCGTACGTTCTGTGTTCATTTTCGCGAGTCAATCGTAACAAAGGAAGAAAGTGACTGCGGAAGGCGACCTTAGCTTGGAGAGGAGCTGAGGGCCGAACTGCTGCAGGGGGAACGGTCAAATAAGGTCAATAACACTACCAGCCACACCCAAATACACATCACTGACCTTTACTTTCTAGCACAATACATCCACACGAGACCTGACCGAATCCTGAGGAACCAGTCGCCTTGAATAGAGGTAAGTAAGCTCTGTTCAATAATTGTAACGCTCCCCCCGGATTGTTTAGTGTAATTAGACTTTTAACCCGTGGCGTGAGGACGCCCGACCAGCATCTGCCTGTAGCTTCTTCGTCTATGGGCCGCGAAGGATTCTACTCCTGGGATAGGCAGCTGTTGGCCGTAACATATATATAAAAAAGTTACTTCAAGTTTCCACATTTTCTCTTCTTTGTTTGTTAGCATGTATATTCCTTTGTATATTTCGGTCAAGCAGCCGAAATCATGTAAATAGAACAGATACATTCAACTATTTTTTATTTGCTTAGGAGTCCTTCCACTTAGTAATTCCATTTGGTAGATACCACCATGTTTTATTTCTGGCGCCAAACAACAGTACCCACACTTCTGTGTTCCAGTATGAAGGTTATGGAGATCCAGTATAATTACAGATTGCATTCCATCTCTTTTTTAAGTGGTGACACGCATCTGTAGTCTACTTTTCTTGAAGTCGTTCGCATAAGCGGCAGTACCACTTACCATGTAGTGCACTATAAGTTTCTTTGTCTATTTAGTTTTATAAAAGAAACTATTCTTTTACCCCTTTATAACGATAAATAGCGTTAATCCCATCATTTTTTAGTTTTAAGGGTCAAAATTGCCAACACTACTTTATTTACAATAATACAATGCCATCAAAAACATAACTTGTAAAAAAAGCCAAGTCTCGCAACTCAGTTTTTCTACCGTAAAATGTTGTGAGATCCATGTAATACCAAGTCGGTTAATTTATTCAGTCCATAGATTGATACATAGATTGACTTGGCAATCGCATGAAAACACAATATATCTCACAAGTAATACATATCATATTAAATTAAATTGTTTAGTGCGATTGCCAAGTCAATCTATGTATCAATCTATGGACTGAATAAATAAACCGACTTGGTATTACATGGATCTCACAACATTTTACGGTAGAAAAACTGAGTTGCGAGACTTGGCTTTTTTACAAGTTATGTTTTTGATGGCATCTCATTTCTTTTTGTAGATAGTTATATCTAGGTAGCTATTTACACCAATTATTCCATTATACATATTATATAGGTACACTGATTCATTCACTGCAAATGTAACTTTGTAAAACTATATGTTTATATGGGATTACAAAGTTATTTATGCAGTTGGTGTATCTCGAAAACATTAATATATTAAGCAATAATTGTATTCCAAATTGAAGTTTTTATGTCTGCTAGAAGTGCCTCAGAGTTTTGATGATCGGTCAGTCAGTGAGTGACAAAATTAAGAAACTTTGACTAGTTGTAATTCTTAAAGTACTAGTTCAAATTTAATGAAATTTAAAATATACTGAGTTTATACGATGCCTACTTGGTAAGTAAAAATTCAGGCTTCTAGTTTTATCCATAACGAAGTTATAGGGTTTCGGAAATGGCCTGAACTGCTTCGAGAAAAGGATGGTACGGCTGTGCCGCTTTTTTGCTCGACTTGGCGGGGGCACTGCCGTGCCCCCAGATTATTGAAATTGTTGATTGAACTACTGACAAAGGACAGAGGTTGCCGCTTGCAAAAACATTGCCCTCTACACGTCACGTCTACACCTCATCATGTTTGTTTTTTATACATCTCCATGAGTTGACCTGTAAAAGTTAACATTAAATGTTAAAGTTGCTGTGTTTTGGCGATGTTAAATAATTTATCATTCCATTTCTGCTTGGAGTGTCGAAAGTGGCGATTTTGGCAAATTGTCGGAAAATTATTACATCGTTATCGTTACAGCCTATTAAAGTCAACTGCTGAAAATAGACCTCTCTCATTGATTGCCTCATAGGGGGGATATTTTCCATAGTTGCCAGGCTTGGCAAGTGTTTATTTTTAGTCGTTATTAGGAAGACCCTGCCCATCTTCTGATTTGTTTAAATAATTATTGATAACATAATTAAATTTAAATAAAACTAGTTTTACGGATTCTATCGCTTATATTAACTTATTTTTATCTTCTTCTTATAAGTTAATATACGCGATAGAATCCGTAAAATTAGTTTTATTTAAATGTGTAGTGTTCGCGTAAATATAAGAAATCATAACATAATTAAAGCTAATCTTACTTTATAAGAAATAGTTTTTGCAACAGCTCGTCACTCCCATAATTAAGAATAATTAGAATTTGAAGATCATCCAGCAACTATAACAGTATAAACTCGATTATAGTACAACATAAAAAATACCGAAAATAAATCTAATTATATTAAAATAATAAGGAATTAATATTCAAACCATTAAAGATAAAATGAAACTAATAATAGGAGAAAAATAATAAGAAATATAATTAGAATAAACAGGAAAGAATTCCCTCTGTTGGCTCTTACGACACCTATGGGATAATATAGGGCAGTGGATATTCTTACACCACCACTACACGGTATCACCACCAATACTCGATAAAATTATTATATGTTCTGATAAAATAATCCTGTGTATGTTAACATTTAAAGCCCTTTCTAATTCTTGGGACGCTTTACTTTCGTTATTATTGCTATTTTATATAGATGGCACATTTCTTCAATCATAGCCACTTAGTAATTGCGTAACAAGGAGAGCACAGTTGGTATTTTCAAGCCGCTTGCAACCTCTGGCAAACCACGAAGCTGTCAACTTTTCTTCTAGTTTTCAAGATGGAGTTTACACTCTGTAAAACAGTGCTCCGTTAAATAAAGCTTTCCTGTACTGGAGACTTAAACCACTGTAAACTGTATTATACTCGATAAAATTATTATATGTTATGATAAAATAATCAAACTGGAGATGATCAGAGATAACGTGAATCCAGGTGAATATATGTAGTACTTTGCAGTGCAATTATTTCTTCGCGTTGCACCAGTGCATGTTGCATTTCACGTTTCCTTGATATATTTTATTTCTCAGACATGCTTTTCTCACAATACTCTCCTTTAGTGCCAAGCTCGTGGTAAATCACTACTTCTAATTGGAAGTGACAATTTATATACCAATATGACAAACCGTAATAAAAATAAAATTTCGTCGTATAGCGGCGGTTTAAGAGAATCCAGTACTCCGTTTCATCTCGAGATGGGCACGAGCATCTTTCGAATTACAGCTCAAAGACTAAAAATCTGCGGTTGGCAGCCCACTTGTTAAGTATGGAAACTTTGTCAAATATCCAATCTATGAGACGATCTGTGGGGGAGGCCTATGTTCACCTATTTATTTTTAATTTTGATAGTCTGTAATATTATGTGCATCATCAGATGATTAAATATCTTTTTAGGATATCAGAACAGCGGTTATTCAGCAATATAGCACATTGAAGCAGTGGGTTTAACCCAAAATTAAATTACCCATATGAATTTAAACTGATTTGATATAGCATAGCAACTATATCTTAGTGACGTGTTTATTTCCAATCATACATCATTAATAATTCAATTAAAAAAACTACGAAATTCCAACTGTGGTTTATTTTTATTACCAGTTGTTATCAGGAAGATGCTGCTCCTGAAACCCACGGAATGATATAAAGTCATAGATATTCGAACACCGCCACTGCAAAACAATCCCTATTATTTTTGCACAAAAATTACCTAGCATTCTTTATATTAAAAATACAAAAGTCAAGTAAATATTAAATAAACTATGAAATATATTATTCGCTCACCACAAACAACTGCATTAGCGTTATCTACAATGGGACACAGTTAATTCGATTGCGTGCATTATGCTCTCCATGCAATTTTCATTAATAAGCAGAGTACGCTTTGTGAGTAAATTACACAATTTAAAAGATGGGCATGAATAATTCAAAGGTAAATTAACAATGGTAATACGTATTTTGAATGAGATTAGAGATATCTAAGCAAACCAACCGTTTTATTATTATAAGGGATCGAAGTGGACTGTATTTATTTACTGTAGCTAGTGGACTGTATTGATTGTTTACTGAACTGATATTACGCTAGGGTACTGCTTAAAGAAAAGATGGTACTGTAGACTATACTGTATTAAACTATTTACACTAATTAACTATATACACAGAGGGGAGTCTTCAATGGAATATAAATTCTTCTCTCTTGATGGTTTTCTCTTGAGGTTTCTTCTCTTGTTGTCTTCCAGTGCCGCTTCCGAAATGAACAGCTCACAGACCAAAACGCCCTTCTTATATGCCGCAAGAGAGCGTCTTAGCCTGTGAGTAGTGTCGCACGACGATGCTGCGCGCTCATTGGTCGTCGGTCTGGTGCCGGTGTGCGGGGTGCGAGGGGCGCAACGGGGTATGAAGGGGCGACGGGGCGGCGGTTCCCTCGCCGTCCGCAACAATTATATTAAATTTAATATTATAAATGATAATCATGAAATTATAATAAAATATATTGTATAATTATTTGTTATAGTCTCTAACATACATAATTATCTAACATAAACATTATAGGTAGATCTCTCGATTTGGTCTTGACCAATATGTCATCCTGCGTGGTTGCTGAGACCGTAGACATTTTGTGTCCTATTGACCCACTACATCCACCTCTCTCTATAGAACTCTCTCCATTAGGGAGGCCAAAGCTACAGTCCAATGCTGTGAGTAGGTTTAATTTTCATAAAGCAAATTACGTTGCAATTAATGACTATTTAGCTGAAGATGATTGGAAGTCTCTTTTTTATGGGAAAAGTGATATAAAAAAGAAACTTGAATTATTCTTGGAGGTTGTTAACAAAGTCATTCATAAATTTGTACCAATTGTCAAACAAAAAACTAATAAATATCCTCCCTGGTTCAGTAAGGACTTGATTAGTCGTTTACGAGAGAAAAATAGGGTAAGACTAAGGTACAAAAAATACAACAACCCCCTGGACAGTATATTATATCGTCTACTGACCGACCGCGGTGGCTCTAACCAAGGACCAAACGTGGTGGCTCTGGAACATATCCAGCTTCGATGACGGACGGTAATACGGTGGTACAAAATGGTAATGACATATGCAACAGCTTTGCATCTTACTTCTTCTCTACTACCTCAAATCTTGGTGTCCCATGTGACATAAATGCTGACGAGAATATTTTTAGTACATCAGTGGGAGGAGCAATCATAGTCATAGTCATAGTCATAGTCATTTATTCCATAGAACAATATTACATCGTATTGGAAATTCATTACATGGATAAAGACATTTACATGCAATTATTTTAATTAAAATTAGAAGCGATAAAATTTAAACATCATTTAACAAATCAATTAAATACTTTTCATGTCATATTACACTACAAATTACATTAAAAATTATACAATACATAAACAGTAATAATTAACATTGTTTAAGTTTATTTTTGTCATTTAAGTAATCGTCAACTGAATAGTAGCTTTTTTTAATTAATCAATTGTTTTTCAACTCTAAATCTTTCTCGCAAACAAATTTACAAAAAAATAGTCAATATTGATGTAACGAAGGGCACTGGGAGTGATAATATTTCACCGTTGTTCATTTCACGATGCGTGTCATGCCTAGTGGAGCCTTTATTTATTATCTTTAATAACTCATTAAGTTCTGAGGTTTTTCCCAAAGCTTGGAAGGTTTCTAAAGTGGTGCCAATTTATAAGGCAGGTGATGCTCAGATCATTAGCAACTACAGGCCTATTTCCATATTGTCCTCATTAGCTTAAGTATTCGAGTCTCTAGTCTGCCCTACTTCGAGCCTACTTCGACAATAATTTAAACGACAACCAGCACGGCTTCACAAAAGGTAGGTCTACTAATACTAATCTGGTTAAGTATGTGGAGGACATTGAAAGTCGCATTGATGGCAATAAACAAGTAGACGCAATATATACAGACTTCAGCAAAGCCTTTGATAAAGTAGTCTATCGACAGCTTCTGGCAAAACTATCTGCATACGGAATAGGCGGTTCTGTTCTAGCTTGGTTCAAATCGTATCTAAGTGAAGGTTCTTTATATGTAGTCGTTAATGGTTTTAGCTCAGAGCTACGAGATATCACTTCTGGTGTTCCGCAAGGTTTTTTTTTTATATGATAAGGGTGACACACGAGCACACAGTGGTAAGTGGCCGCTGCGGCCCATACACATCATCCGTGAGGACTAAGATAGAATGCCTCATTTCCAGTAAAAAGGGCCTCCGGCCACCTACACTCACCAAGCGAAACGAAGAGGTAAACCTCTACTTCATGCTGGTTTTCTGTGAGGTCCTGGTACCACCCCGGTTCGAGCGGGCCCATTCGTGCGAGAGCAAAAGCTGCCGCGTGGCTCTACCACTGTTCAAAACACCTAGGCCCTATTCTCTTCAATATCTTTGTAAACGATATACCTAATTATATAAAATACTCGTCCCCTTCGATGTTCGCAGATGACCTAAAACTGTGGAAAGTCATTGAAACACAAGATTATGTTTTTCATTTACAAAAAGATCTTGACGCGCTCGTGAAATGGTGTCAGACGAATGGAATGGAGCTCAATATCAACAAATGTGTTCACATTAAATTCACTTGGAAATTGAATCCTATTCCATCCATCTACAGCATTAATGGGATTCGATTAGGAGAAATCGAATGGGGAATAGGGGGATGAGTCGCTCGCGTCCGTAGGCTGGGGGATGAGTCACTCGCGTCCGTAGGCTTCGACCACCTAACCCTAGGCCCACCCTACACGTGCCCCCGGGTGGTGCTAAACGAGCGACAATGCCGAAACGATAGACTCGGCTCCGCGCCGTGTGGTAGCGGCGTAAAATCTACCTCCCCTTATGTCGCACCATGAGCCAAAAATTTTAAGAAATGGCCCCGAGTTCCCGGCGCCCCTTTAATGGGGCAGGGGTGCGAAGAATCTCCGGGAGGAAAACCGGCGACGAGGTTCGCCACCCGTCACGTCCTGTCTCCTGGAGGGGCGAAAAGTGGATTGCGGAGGCCCGTCTGGCTACGCTGAATGTATGTGGAGCAATGAATGATAAGATGGATGAAATATGCGAAATGATGAATGATAGAAGAATAGATGTGTTATGTGTGAATGAGACGAAACGAAAGGGAAGAGATGTCACTGCACATGGCATGTATACCGCTTACTGGTCTGGTGTAGACGAGACCGAGCGGGCATGCCAGGGAGTCGGTGTCATCCTTTCAGAAAGAATGGGTCAATGTGTGAAAGAGTATGAATGTGTAAGCCCAAGGCAGCTGTGGATACGAATGAAAGTGGGCTTAAAGAAGTTGTTTGTGCTTGGGGTGTACGCCCCAGATATGTCTAAGCCCACTTATATCCGAGAGCAGTTTTGGGTCATGGTAAGGCTGGTGTTGACGAAATGCAAGGAAAATGAAAGTATTATTATGTTAGGAGATTTTAATGGAAGGGTTGGAGTGAAGAGGTCTGGTTATGAAAGGATATTAGGAGCGTTTGGCGATGAAAGAATAAATGAGAATGGTGAAGACCTCCTCACCATATGTGTGGAAAAGAATCTTTTTGTGGCGAACACTTTCTTTCGCCATAAGAGGTTTCACATGTATACATGGGAAAGAGGGGATGATAGAAGCATGATAGATTTCATAATTGTGGATGGAAGAATAAGGAGCGCAGTGGTAGATACAAGGGTTTACCGGGGGTCCAACGTAGGGACGGATCATTACTTGGTCTTATGCCAAATTAATGGTCTATTCAAGCGTTGGCGGCATCGGACATCTGTGTCTACCACTGCGTTACAGTGTATAAGAATAGAGAGGCTACAAGATGAAGGTGTGAAAGAGAAGTATAAATGCAGACTGAGG
This sequence comes from Parnassius glacialis, assembly GCA_033319125.1. Lineage (NCBI taxonomy): Eukaryota > Metazoa > Arthropoda > Insecta > Lepidoptera > Papilionidae > Parnassius > Parnassius glacialis. Next base: position 5,141,150 of record JAVANC010000022.1, on the reverse strand, counting down.
GAAAATATAAGTGTGTTGAATGAATTTAGTATGAATGATTTAGACTTGAAGAATGTATGGAATAATGTTAAAAAAAGTTTTGGTGGATACAGCCACCGAAGTATGTGGTGTAAGTAAGAGAACGAATGAAAGGAAAAGTAATACGTTGTGGTGGGATGATGAGGTATGGATGGAAGTTGAAGCAAAGAAGAAAGCATGGCTAGATTTACTAGCAACCAAAGCTGGTAATTCTGGCGGTATGAATGTTGAGATTGAAAGAAAAAAGGCAGACTTTAGACGTATAAATAAGAGAGTAAAAGAAGTTGTTGAAAGGAAAAAGCAAGAAAGGACAGATAAGAATGATAGAAGAATATTTGATAACTTCCAGGCAAATATTAAAATGTTCTAGAAGCTCGTAAGAACTGCCAGGGGCAATTCAAAACAGCCTAGAATGAATGCTATACAAGACGAGAATGGCTGCATGCTGAATGATGAATTTTCGAATTTAAAGAGATGGAAGGAATACTTTGAAAGCGTGTTTAAGAGTGAAGAGTCGTCTGAAGTAAGTGAAATAGAAATTCCGGAAGAAGTGGAGAGAGGTAGAGAAATAAGTGTAGATGAAATAGTGAAAGCAATGAAAAGCATGAAAGCAGGTAAGGCAGCCGGATATGATAGAGTATCACTCGAAATGCTAAGGGCTGGAGAGGGTGTAGTTGCAGGCCTGCTGTACACATTGTTTAATTTATGTTGGGAACTGAAGCGGGTACCGGAAGACTGGTGCAAAGCCGTTATAGTCCCAATATATAAGGGAAAGGGGTCGCAGCAGGACTGTAAAAACTACCGTGGTATCAGCTTGCTTAGCATTGTGGGTAAACTGTATGCTAAGGTGTTAATTGAAAGAGTTATGGAAGAAACTGATGGAAAAATTTGGGATGTGCAAGCTGGATTTAGAAAGGGGATGGGGTGTACGGATCAAGTCTTTTCCATGCGCATGATTGCGGAGAAATTTTTGGCCAAAAACCAGAAAGTTTTTTGTGCGTTCATGGACTTGGAAAAGGCTTATGACAGAGTGGACAGGAACGTGTTATGGCAAACACTGACCTCATTTGGGTTGAGCGCTGGTCTGATACAGGCATTGAAGTCTCTGTATAGGGACTCTAGTGCCTGTGTCAGGATCAACGGGGCTTACTTGGACTGGTTTGGCATCCATAAAGGTGTCAGACAGGGCTGTGTGGCTTCCCCGTGGCTGTTCAACCTATTTATAGACAGTTGTTTGGAAAATTTGAAAGTAGAAGAATGCGGGTTAAGAATGGGTGAGTTAACCGTCAAATGCCTTTTGTACGCCGATGATCAAGTCATACTTGCGTCTTCGGCGGCCGAGTTGCAAATGATGGTTACATTAATGAACAGGACATTAAAAGAAAAGGGAATGAAAGTGAACGCAAGTAAGACGAAAGTTATGGTTTTTGAAAGAGAAGAAAGTAAAACGATATGTGAAATAAGAATAGAAGGGGAGTTGGTAGAACAAGTAGATGAGTTTGTGTATTTGGGATGTGTGTTTAGCAAGGATGGTAGATATGATAAGGATATAGAACGACGAGTGAATGCAGGAAATAGAGTGAATGGGGCTCTACACTCTATTGTGAAAAGTCAGAATGTGTCCAAAAAGGCACGTATGGCAATTCTTAATGCTGTGTTAGTGCCTACTTTAATGTATGGTAGTGAAAGTTGGGTGTGGCAGAAGACGCACGAGAGTAGAATAAATGCTGTAGAAATGCGGTCATTAAGGAGTATGTTAGGGATGAATCTGAATGACAGAGAGAGAAATTGTTTAATAAGAGAAGAGTGTGGTTTGCAAGATGATGTTGTGACCAGGATTAAGAAAGGAATGCTTCGGTGGTTTGGTCATGTAGAAAGAACGAATGAGGAAAGAGTGACAAAGCAAATTTATGTTGCAGAGGTGAACGGCAAAATCGGGAAGGGTCGCCCTAGGCGAAAGTTTATCGACCAAATTGGCGATATATTGAAAATGGGCCAAATCAAGAGTACCTTTAACCGACGAGCGTGTATGCGTAGGTATATGGATGTAGAGGAAGCGAGAGAGGTCTGTCAGGATCGTGCCAAATGGAAGTCCATAGTCTCTGCCTACCCCTCTGGGTGACAGGCGTGAGTGTTTATGTATGTATGTATTAGGAGAAAGGACAGTAGTAAGGGATCTGGGGGTGCTTATGGATAATAAAATGACATTTGTCCTACATATTGACTACATCATAGGCCCTGCCTATGATGTAGTCAATATGTGGGACAAATGTCATCGTCCAAGATGTAGGGTTTTATTATCAGGAACGCTAGAGTATTCAAACACCATTCCTCAAAAATTGCGCTATACAATAGCTTGGTTAGTCCTTGAGTATGGAAGTGTGGTCTGGCGTCCACATTATGCTACTCACACACTTCGTATTGAGCGCATTCAAAAACGTTTAGTAAAACACTTGGTGTTCTCACACTTCTGGCATTAAAGATTTAGCCCATATAAGGACCTACTAGAGTTCCTAAAGATGCAGAGCTTGGACATCCGCAGGGATATACTTGACCTATCCTTCTTTTTCAAGGTAATAAGATATCAGTTGCATTGTCCTGCACTCGTGATGAAATTTAATTTTAAAGTGCCGTCACGAATGCCTCGTAAGCCAATCGAACCTCTCTCTCGTCCATTTCACAAAACAGTTTTGGGAGACAATTCACCGGTTTCCAGAATTTCCCAACTATGTAATAAGTGCGGAGGGTCAATAGATGTTAAAGTTATGTCTCTTGCTAATATTAAGGCCACAGTAAACGATACATTATTTAAGTAACAAGGTGTAAGTCATTGTTTCATATACCTACATAATATTATCTTGTTCTATTCTAAGTTTTTGTATTCTTATTTGTTTTTACTAAGTAACTTTTTAGTAACTTGAAGCATGTGCTGTATACCTTTAATTGATTGAACAATTAGTATATAAGTGAATGTGTGTTTACTATTTCTGCATTGTTGTAACAATCGTTGGTGTACTTAAATAAATAAATAAATAAATAACATCTTTTCTAAATATAATAAAATTTCATGATCATTATTATCATTACAGCCCTTCACAGGTCCACTGCTAAACATAGGCCTCCCCCAAGAAATGCCACAAAGCACGGTCCTGAGCCACTTGCATCCATTGATTTCCTGCATGTCTTACCAGGTCGTCACTCCATCTAGTGAGGAGACGTCCTACATTTCGTCCGCCGGTACGAGGCCGCTACTCGAGAACATTTTTTTCCCATCGATTGTCGGGTCATTGAGCTATGTGGCCGGCTCATTGCTACTTCAGCTTACTTATCAATTGAGCTTTGTTGGTCACTCCGGTTCTACTGTAGATATCCTTATTTCTAAGTTTATCACGCAGAGAAACTCCAAGCATAGACCTCTCCATAGCTCGCTGAGCGACCTTGAGCTTTTTCATCCGGCCAGCAGTAAAGGAGACCACGTCTCAGTTCCAAAAGTCATCAAGGGCAACACGCACTGGTTTTACAGTCTCGTTTTCAAGTTTTGAGGTATACCTGACGAAAAGATGTAACGTAATTTCCCGAACGCTGCCCAGCCGAGTTGAATCCGTTGACTGACCTCTAGGTTGAAATTGGACTTACCTAGGTGGACTATTTGTCCCAGGTAAACATACTCGTTATAGAACTTCGAGCTTAGTACTCCCAACAACTACCGGCATAGGCGTGACATGGAAGTTATACATGATCTTTGTTTTGTCCATGTTCATCTTAAGACCTATCCGTTGGGAGACAGTATTAAGGTCATTGAGCATAGTGCTTAGGTCCTCCAGCGATTCTGCCATAAGGACTATATCGTCGGCAAATCGAAGGTGAGTGATGTACTCGCCATTGATGTTGATACCGTATCCTTTCCAGTCCAGAAGCTTGAAAACGTCTTCCAATGCAGCGGTGAAGAGTTTCGGGAATATGACGTCACCCTGTCTTACACCTCTCTGCAATTGGATAGATTTCGTACTCTGGTTCTGTACTCGGATAGCCATCGTAGCTCCACTGTACAAACACTTCAGCACTTCGATATACCGACAGTCAACTTGGCACCGCTGAAGAGACTGCAGCACCGCCCAAATTTCGATGAAATCAAAGGCTTTCTCATAATCCACATACGCCAGACATAGTGGCAAATTGTACTCTTTGGACTTCTGTACAATTTGCCGAAGGGTATGTATGTGGTCTATGGTGCTAAAGCCCTTTCGGAAACCGGCTTGATCGGGAGGCTGGAAGTCGTCAATTCTGCGCGCGAGACGATTCGTAATGACTCTCGAAAACAGCACGTAGACGCGGCTCAGAAGGGAAATCGGTCTGTGGTTCTTCAAGAGAGCGTTGTCGCCTTTCTTGAAGAACAAGACCACCGCACTTTTGCTCCACGCCTCCGGTGTAGTGCCACCATGGAGGACGGAATTAAAGAGCTTCTGAAGGACTTCAAGTACCGGTTTTCCACCCGCTTTAAGAAGCTCCGCTGTAAGTCCGTCATCACCTGGGGCCTTTCCGTTTTTAAGGTGCGGGAGTCCTATTTTAATCTCGCTAAGTCTGACGTCCAGAATATTATCGGAATTGTGTTGGATAAGACTTGCTCTTGGATTGTTACTCACACTTGCGTGTGGCTCCAACGATGACGTGTACAGCTGCCCATAGAACCTCTCAATCTCACTCAAAATCTCAGGTACCCCGGAAACGATGCTGCCACACTCTGTCTTCAGCCTTGACAGTTGGCTCTTTCTGGCAGACAGATCTCTGGCAAAGACTTTGGAGCCTTGTTTCAGCTCGATCGCTTCTTAAATACAAGCTGTATTGAAGTTGCGTAAGTCCCGCCTCATGCATTTGGATATTTGTCTGTTCAGTTGCCTGTATGCTGTGAAATCTACCGAAGACTGCAGCTTCATATCCCGTCTAACAGCCATGAGATTAAGACTGTGATCGTAGAGAGTTTTTGTGTTCATCTGCGGCGAGTCTTGCAAAACTTAGCTCGATCAGTCAGATCTGGACAGTTTCCATGCGCTTGTCATTCATTTCTTCCACTGCATTTCAATATTCTAGGCACTGAAAACAGTTTTGTAGCGTTAGCTGAAAGCCTTCAGAAATTTGGATTAGAGCACGAGGGGGACGGAGCGTTGACTTCATTAGACATGACCTCTCCAAGTTAACGTTTAGGTTCAGTGTGCCTCTAACAATTCGGTAATCCTTTCCGGTTTTTACCCACGCAATCACTAAGACATCACTTAACTGTTGTCGTCTGGTCGTTATAATGAGGTCAACTCATTTCTTGTCAAACCGTCGAATTCCTGTGGGCCACTTCTGAAAGAAAAAGTTCATCATAAAGCGTTCCTCCTTCTCCAGGAGGTCGGCCATGTACTGGTCCCTTGGGTTCCATTGCCATGTTCCAAATTACCCTACCTTCAGCTCACCGTTCTCTCTTGTGCCTAGTTTTGCGTTGAAGTTTCCCATTAACACCGTATAGTAGATCTGGAGGAATGCATGGCTCTAGATATATCCTCATATATTTTGTCCACCTCTTAATCGGCATGCGCCAAGGTTGGTGCGTAAACCTATACCACTTTCAGCGAATACTGTTTATAGATTCTGAGTATACGGTGCGCAACCCTCTTCGACATACTCTCAATCTTTACAATGTTGTTAACGAGAGACTTGTGAACGATAAATCCAACACCTCCTTGGGACTGATGGTCACCCTTTCGGTGATAGATCAAATTGCCGGATTCGAGGATTACCATGCCCTCCCCCTATGTTCGGACCTCCGATAATCTTATAAAATTGCTGCGAAACTTCTTTATCTCTTCCATCAGCTCCAGGAACTTTTCGTCAGTCTTCATTGTGCGTGTGTTATATGTTGCCAGAACGAGTCGTTTTAGGTAGCAACCGAACCTCTACCGGAGATTCTTAGCACCCTTTGCGTCGCCGTTACCATGGTCGACACCGTTGCCAAGAATTGCGAGGTCCCTGGGGACTGACTTTCGTTATGGGGCTGTATTGCTATTGTTGCTACGCTTGGCGAGCGGGTTGGGAACCGCAGTTTTTGTATTGTAGTTTTACCGTTATCAGAAAGATGCTGCTGCCCATACTCTGCCTCAGTTTCCCTCTATCGCCTCTTACTACACCTTCGGGAAGACATGGGGCAGTGGGTATACACGGGATAATAAAATTTATTTATAAATAATTTTGTCTATTGTCTACCGCAGTGAGGAATCCTTAATTATTGTTGGAACCGTCTTTCTATTTCAGCAGTATATAAATGGAATACCTTTTCAAAAATAGACTAATCTATTCTGTGGAGTGTAAAGATTTAAATGGATTAAATTTTCCTAGACCTTACTTGGACAGAGTGTCGGTCATTTTTTACATGTATAATCTGACACTAGTATTAGTATAATATCAATGAATCTTGATTATTAATTTTGAAATTATTAAAAGTAATACTGTACATACATACCACGACGAAGACTTCTCTCATATAATGGTTTCATAATTTAAGTTAAATGAAATGCGATGAAATCCGTAAAATTATTTTTATTCAATACATATCTTACATATTATTGAGCAAGAAAATATCTGGCACACTGCTTCAGCAAGAAATTCTGCCACACTACTCAAATTATTTGTAATGTATCAAAAATTTAGGCTTCTTCTTGATATTTACTGAAACTCATTATCATTCATCATAATTAAAGGGGGTCATTGTAGAAGCGTGCTCGTCGCGACCCCTGCCAGCCCTTTTCAGGGCTGCAATTCTACTCAGTTGCGCACCCATGCCAACGAGGGTTAGGGCGTCCCCCCAAGGCGACGCACACAAGCTAGTCCCCGTTGGTGTAGAATGCAGCGCGCAAAGCGGCGATGGGGACCGCCACCCGTCACGCACAGCCCGACACGGCGGAAGGTGGAGGACAGAGTGCAGAGTTGGCACGTGGAATGTTAGAGGAGGCATGAAAGATAAGATGAATGAGTTGATTGAAATAATGAAAGAAAGAGAATTAGATGTCGTGTGTATGTCGGAGACCAAGCGGAAGGGCAGTGGTACTGAATAGCTCACTGGCGGGGCGTTAGCTCTATGGTCCGGAGTCCCGGAGAGCGAGAGCGCCCGCCAGGGAGTGGGGGTGCTGCTGTCGTCTCGGTTGGTTGATGTTATGACTGAATATAAGGTTGTGAACTCAAGACTTCTCTGGGTTCGCTTTAAATTGGGACTGACGAAGTTATTCCTTTTGGCTGTTTATGCGCCGGTAGCTTCATCGTCCAGGGCTGAGCTGGAGGAGTTTTGGGAGAATGTAAGAGAAGTTCTAGATTTGGCTAGGGGAAACGAAAGAATTGTTGTGTGTGGTGATTTGAATGGATGGGTTGGTACCGCTCGACCAGGGAACGAGTCGGTGCTTGGAAAGTTTGGCGATAAAAGGGTTAATGATGCTGGAAAGCTTATACTGGCGGTATGCAAGGAAAAGGGTCTTCTTGTGACAAACACTATGTTTAATCACAAGAAAATCTATATGTATACTAGTGAAAGAAAGAATGAGAGAAGTATGATCGATTTGTATCTGGTGGATGACCGACTGCGAAATCAGGTGATGGATACGCGAGTGTTCAGGGTTGCTGACCTGGGAATGGACCACTATCTAGTAATTACTAGATTTAGGGGTCTGTTCGCGGGTCGGCGCTACCGGACGGCGGTAACAGAACCACAGTCAGTCTGTCGCATCCGAAGCTGGAAGCTTCAGGAAGCGGATACTAGGGACAAATATCATGCGAGGGTAGCCGAAAAGCTTGACACCATCGATGGCAGAAATGAATGTGTGGAAAGAACATGGCAGAACCTTAGGGATGGAATGGTAAGTGCAGCGGAAGAAGTGTGTGGAACAATAAAAAGAGGCAGTAGTAAAAGAAGAGATGCATAGTGGAATGATGAAGTGAAAGAAGCTGTAGAGAAGAAGAAGAAAGCAAGATGAAAGAAAGATATAAGCTGCAGAAAGTTCACACAAAAGCATTGATTGAGGAAATGCGTGAAAGGTGTAGAATGGAAGCGGACGAAAGGTTGTCGCACAACTTTTCTGGAAAGAGGTTGGAAGGACCCGAAGTGGTGCGACGGCCTTAAGAATGAACAAAGTGCTTTCGAGAACTAATGACGTCCTCACAGAAAAATCGGACGTCATGCAGCGATGGAGCGAATTTTATAGAGAAATGTATGCTTGTGATGATCTTAGTGAGGGATCCGGGGATGACGCCGAGACTGGTACGCCAGACCTGGACCTCGATGACACTGAGGTCATCAGTATGAAAGAGATTGAACGTGCGATTCGAAGTTTGAAATTTGGTAAGGCTGCGGGACTAGACAGAGTTACTGCAGAAAGGGTCAAGTATGGTGGGCCTCGCGTCTGGGACAGTTTTTATCTGCTGTGCAATTTGTGCTGGCGGACGGGGGATGTCCCGTATGATTGGCGATCCGCAGTCATTGTGCCTTTATATAAAGGTAAAGGTTCACATTTTGACTGCGGGTGCTATCTGGCGATCAGCTTGACCAGTTTAGCAAGTAAAGTTTACTCGAAAGTTTTGACACGTAGGATGCAAGAGAAATCGGAAAGATTTCTATGGGAGGCACAATGCGGATTTAGACCTGGAAGAGGATGCACGGATCAAATTTTTTCTCTACGCATGATCACGGAAAAGCTTCTGGCTGCTAACCAGAAGATTTTCTGTGCTTTTGTGGATCTTGAGAAAGAATTTGATAAGGTTGTAAGGAAGAAAATGTGGGAACTGTTGCCGGGGTACGGTGTGGATGGTCGATTGCTAAGGGCTGTGCAGTCACTTTACTGTAACTGTAAAGCCTGTGTGCGGGTAGTGCATGACCTGTGACCCATGTTTAGCGTCCAAACGGGCGTGAAACAGGGTTGTGTCATGTCTTCCTGGCTGTTCATACTGTATCTCGACAGCTGTTTACAGAAGCTGAAAGATAGCTGTTTGGGTGTGAAATTGGGTGACATAAAAGTAAATTGTCTGCTGTATGCTGATGATGCAGTGCTTATTGCACCATCAGAGGCAGAACTGCAGGCATTAGTCACGTGTTTGAAAGAGGAATGTGAAATAAAAGGTCTCCGTTTGAATGCTAATAAAACTAAGGTTCTGGTATTTGAAAGGGACGAAGAGAGAACGAAGTGTGAAATATGGGTAAATCAGGAATGTCTACAACAGGTAAATGAAATTGTATACTTGGGGAGTGCTTTTAGCCAGGATGGAAGATGTGATTTAGATGTGGACAGGCGTGTCGCTGCCGGGAACAAAGTCAATGGGGCCCTGACTGCGTTAGTCAAAAGGCAAGGCGTAGTGAAGAGTGCACGCCTTATACAGTATAACGCAGTGTTGGTACCGACTTTGTTATATGGCAGCGAAACCTGGGTGTGCCAGAAGAAGCATAAAAGCAAGTTGAATGCAGTGGAGATGCGATCTCTTCGTAAAATGTGCGGCGTTACCATGGCCGACCGAAAGCGAAACGAAGAGATTCGCAATATGGCAGGTTTGAAAGATGACCTTATCACAAAAATTGATAAGGGCGTGCTTCGATGGTTTGGGCACGTTGAGCGAATGAGTGAAGACCGAATGGTGAAGAAAATATATAGCGCGAAAGTTAATATTAAAAGGTGTCGAGGTAGACCGAGACTAACTTTCGAAGACCATGTGAGCAAACTGCTCGAAGAGGGGAGGGTCAAGAGTACTCGGATACCTAGACGTACATGTATGAAGAAGATAATGAATCTGAAAAAAGCGAAAGAGGTATGTAAGGATCGTGACACTTGGCGATCTGTTCTCTGTGGCCACCCCGTCAGGGATTGTGCGTGAAGATAAGTTAAGTTAAGTTAAGTTATCATTAATGAAACGCGATGAAATCCATAAAATTGAATTTATTCAATATCTTACATCATATCTTACATATTATGGAGCAGGGAATTGTCTGGCACACTACTTCAGCAAGAAATTTGGCCACCCTGCTTATGTATTCGAATTATTTGTACTATATATGAAGGCATTCTAAGCTTTCTGGAAAACGGATACTCGGTCGAAAACATCGTGGGCAATGCCGTCGCTGCATATTCGAAAGCAAATAGGCCAGGAGACCAAAAGTATTTTTCCTTTGATTTTGAAGTAGTTCTGTAGTATTACTTTAGTTCTGATGCCGTCTATGAAGAACAAGCATAAATATTAATCTTAACGTCACGATAACATGCTATAACATTGACCATACTTTTTACTTACGTTATCGCTGTATTGGTTCGTCTTGCTGCTACTTTTTGTTGTACTGTAAACGTTCCCGTGTTACAAAACGAAGACATTATAACATAATATCTTACTAGAAAAATTGCTTAATTTATTATCTCTGGTTTATGTATAGTCCTTCTAACTAAAGAAGTCCCTCAACCGCGACGCTACAGTCTTCGCGAAATTTGACATATGCTCTCAAACACCATACTTTACATTTTAGCTCTCATAATCCCGCAGGATTTCATTTTTAAATCAGATTATAACTAGACCCTAAATCTGTGACTTATTATAAACTACTTTTCAGTTAAAGCCCATTAAAGTTTAGAATAAAATCACAATTGCTTTTTCATTTCAAAATAAACAAGAAAAGTTCATCTTCGCTTCAATATTTCTTTGTCATAATGTCAAAGCGTCTTCGTTTTCAATTTAATCTACATTGTAGAAGCTATTCTTCGAAAGCCATCAATTTACAGCTCAGCTGTTATTGTAACAGAAAAGTGTTAAAGTTTCATCTTACACCGCGAAAATAGGAAATCGCTCTGCTGATGCTCAACAGCTCTTTCTAAAGAACAAAATGTCGTCAAACTTTTCAGCCGGAAGGTTTTTTAGCTATTGAGAATGTACTGCCTTTTTTTTGTTAAATCGACATTTATGTTATCAAATTTATATATATATATATATATATATATATAACAGCAAAACTTCTGAAGAGTATGGAAAACGCGTACTTAAAGTGCTTCAGAAATCAGTTCCATAAACCTTGGTGGCGTTACTTTGGAGGCGAAGAACAGAAATGCCAAAATCTTTTTCACCTATCTTACGCCTGATTTTCCTTCATAGCTGCGTCGTCATGCTCTTTTTAAAACCATTATTAATCATCTCGCAAGCAGACTTGACGACTTCTAGCCTCCCAAAGAAGCTTTCAAAAACACTTTAGTGATTCTTGAGTGAGTTGACGGCTCCGTGGTGCAGTGGCTTAGTAATGAGTTGTTGCGCTGGGGGCCGCGGGTTCGAATCCCGCACGAAACACGTATTTGTATGGCCTACAAATAATTGTTCCGGGTCTGGATCTGTCCTCGTGCAATTTATGTTTGTAAACTGCCTCCACGACACAGGAGAAAATCCTAGTGTAGGACTTTTACGTTTAAAAAAAAAGATAATAATAATAAAAAATGCTATAAGCACATACACATCCTTCAGCAAATACAGATGACATTAAAGTACAATCTGGACTATTTTCTACCGACTTCAAAAAGGAGACGGTACTCAATTCGACTGTATGTTTTTTTTATGTGTTACCTCATAACTTTTTCCTAGGTGAAGCGATTTAGATGATTTTTTTTTATTTGAAAGCTGGTGCTTCTCATGTAGTCCTATATAAGTTTTATCAAGGTCAGGCCAATAGTTTTTGAGTTATTCTTAGTAATTTATATTGAATTCGGTTGTAATTTTTTTTTTATTATATGAAGTTACTAACGTTTCTCGGAAAGACTACTTAATGAGAATTTGAATAAGTTTTTCTTCCATAATGCATATTTTAAAATTGATATTAATGTATGTATGTCAATATAAGTTTAAATAGCTTTTTATAGTAAACATTTATTTTACAAAGAAAAGTAGAGTTATATTTAAATTGCAATATAATTTAAAAATATAAATTTCCTGTTTCCTTTTGTTATTTTTTTATAGGAGAGGGGGCAAACGAGCATGCGGCTCACCTGACGGTAAGTTACTACCGCCGCCCATGAACAACTGCAACACCAGGGAGGGAATCGCATATGCGTTGCCGGCCTTTTAAAAAGGAGTACGCTCTTTTCTTGAAGGTCCCTAAAGGTCGCTGCATACGTAACGTGTTTTATTCCGGACGGAGCGGGGCGTGAAATTTTGGAAATATCGTTTCATAGAAAATGTACGTGAAAATGCATACGTTACGGGTGCACGGACGTGACGGGGACGTGGCATGAACGGGATGAGAAAAATATCGTCGGCGACGATGTTTACCCCGTCCCGCCCCGTGCGCGCCACGTCTCGTCCGTGGTTCCGCTGCGTATGCATAGTCGCTCCGTTGGCTCCGCAGTGATGCGCGTGCTGAACAAAATTGACGACGAAAAACTAATTGAATTTGTACGATCATAACCATGTCTGTATAATTTTGCAAACCCGAAGTATTTGGACATAAAATATAAAAAAATTCTGCGGCGTAAAATTGCAGTCGAATTATCACTCACTGCTAGTATAAATTATATTTTTCATTTATTGTTTTCATAAGTTTACAATAGACCTTAATATGTAACAATAACAGTTGAACTTTTTTATGCTGAAATCAAAAGATAGGTACGTAAATAAAGTAGAGTCATGTTTTACATGTCGATTTTTATTACACCAGTAGAATTAAATACAATAGAAATCAAGTAGGTACATAACCAACTTTTTAACAGAGTATTTGGTTAAAATGTGTTTATTTTTATATATATATATATATATATATATATATATATATATATATATATATATATATATATATAAGTATATATATATATATATAAGTATATATATATATATATATATATATATATATATATATATATATATATAAGTATTTATTCATGTTAAAAATGCCGGCATGTGAATCGAAAAAAATTAGAATTTTTCTCTTCTTTGAATTTATTTTTGACGGTTGTAGCTTTATCATCTAAAGCAATAGCAAATTCTTCAAATAAAAAATCCACTTTCACAACACTAGCATGTTAGTTTCGAGTCACTGTCACGGTGCGTATGCATTAAACTCCCGTCCGTGTTGACATACAACCACGTTCCGTCTCCGTCCCGTGCACGTGCTGATTCCGTCCTGTATGCAGCGACCTTAAGTCGTATCGGTCCGGAAAAATAGCTGATGGTAATCGATTCCACACGGAAGTCGTGCGAGGAAGGAAACATCTTCTAAATCGCACAGTGGTGGACCGCCAATCATCCAGATGGTGTGGATGGTACCGGGAGTTCTGCCGCGATGTGCGTTCGTGAAATTTGGCGGATGGGATTAATCCGAACAATTCCTCAGAGCACTCCCCGTGGTAGATGCGAAAGAAAATGCAAAAGGATGCAACATCTCTTCGCAATGCCAATGAATCGAGCCGATCGGAAAGGACTCGGTCGTCGACGATTCGAGCCGCTCTGCGCATCCAGCGCTCAAATCGTCGACGACTAAATACTAAATACTTGATAAAGAAAACTCAGAATATATCTTATGAAAAATATATGCTTTTATATTAATTTACCTATCATTGTTGATGCGCTTTGAAATATTTATTCTTTCGACTTTTGTTATGTTATCAATTTTGTTATTGGTCCGCATTATGACAATGACCAAATCAATGAAAACAACAGTTTTAAAGTACAAACATTGCTTTTATTCATTCAGTTTCCTTCGCAATTCTCAAAAATATGACCTATTTTTTGTAGTGGCGGTGCAAGAATATCCACTACTCTACAACGTTCCGTGGTTATCGTAAGAGGCGGAAGAAGAAAACAAACCAGGAGATGAGCAGTCTTTCTAATAATATTAGAAAAACTACTGTTGCCAACCAGCCTGTAAAGCGTGGCACCTATGGAAATAACCAACCTATGAGTCTATCTTTGAAAGAGACCTATGTTCAGCAGTGGATTTATAAAAGGCTGTTAGGGCTATATTTATCACCTGTTTAACCTTCGAAATACGATGTTGTATATATATCATATTAGACGATGTGGATACTGTCACTTTTCATAAGAATTTTTGAATTGAAATCCGGCAGCTCAGCCGAACCACATCCTGAAGTTAAAAGTCGATCTCATTTCAGTATTCAGAAACTTAAGCTCACCTACGAACTTTATAACACTGACAACGCATCTGCATTTTCATTCGCAAACGAGGATAGATGTAGATGTCTATGGGTCGCAGCAACCACTTACCATCAGGTGGACTGTATGCTCGTTTGTCACCCTTATGCTATAAAAAAAAAACTTGAAAAATTTCATAAATACAGTTCTATAATAATGTATACTACACATGGATTAAAACTAATGTTACGGGTTTTTTACGCATCTTGGATGAAAGTTCCGTGTAAAAGAACATATCGTTGATGTGAAGCACTGAAGCTCCAGGAAGTCAAGTATGTCAACATGTTTAGTATCGTCCCAACCATTAAATCGGATCTGATAGACAACAAATCCTTGCAATAGAACATCGAATCCTACCAATGATGATTCGCGAGGCTATTGAAATTAAAAATATCCTAATTTTAATAGGGAAGATGGCTGAGTGCTACCATCTGCTAAGAACCCCATAATTAATAAAATTAAATTCAAACTACTACTGCATTTATTCTATTCTATTTTAACTACGACATCAGGTCGTCAAACACCTCAGTTCTCTCGCTCCACCCGTGACCATGGATGCTGTAAAGTGCCCAAAACTTCGGGAATTTAAAAAGTTAAAATGAAAGGCGATAGAATCCTTCAAATAAGTTTTATTCCTTATACATATTATTCACATTGAACGTGAGGATCACTACACTCATGAACGGGAGTAGAAAAATTTTCGCCCTGTTGTGGCGGTGAAAGAAAACCCACCACCTCATATCGTCCCGTCGTAAGAGGTGACATAGGAAAACGAACTGGAGATGGAATGGGCTGCATCATCTTCTTGACATCAGATCAAAATAATAATAACTGCGGTTGCCAACCCACCTACCAAGGGTGGCAACTATAGCAAATATCCAGCTACTTGACAATTTATGGGGGAGGCCTATGTTCATTTCAGTGGACTTTTGATAGGCTGATGATAATGAGTTCTACTCATCTTTGCAAGCCATAATATTTACGGTAGAATGAAAACAAAAAGTAACATACCCGAAAACACGAATGAAATAAAAACTGCATATATTGCTCTATGAAAACTAAAAAAAATAGCAGCTTACATACATGTTACTAATCGGCACAGGCCGCAGAATTTTTGGCCAAAAAAGTGTTCGCTGCGCTGATTTCAACGCGGGATGAATGTAATGTTAATGATTCAATTATTTACATAGTATATTCAGTAGCATTGTATTATTTCATTTTATCAATGACTTGTTATTTTAATTTATTTAGAAGTAAGTAGATGGCGCTAATATTAGATGAAATAATGAAAGCCAAAACCATACCATCTAGTAATATCAGCAATTAAAGCGAACATTTATTTATTATATCAAGGGATAAAGTGATGTCAATGTTCTCTTAAAAGTTATGTTTCTGTTAAAAATATGCTATCAGCACCGCTAGCGGTGAAAACGATTTAATGATATCATCATAATATGACCATATTATGAAATAGCAACGTTGTGTTTAGTTATTAATATCTTCAAACGATTTCTATTCATTGATTTGGTCATGCTATATCATCAAATAGACAAATAGTGTTAAATATTATGAAATGACGACACCATTATACGCAATGATAGACTACTTTATCATATATGATCAATTCTACGATCTGGCCGCGACATATATAAAAATCTCTTGAATAAAACTATCATGATAACAAAAATTTTGCAACAATTGTAGACAGACCAGTTTCAATCACTTTAGTTATATATTAGTAATTGCAATAAATACCTTATCAATTTTCATATTTTTGATAGATGTCACTATTATCTATTGAAATTATTACACTTTTAAAATAAAATAACAAAATACTAAAAAACTAAACGCTAGAGTTTTTATTAATTTTAAAAATCTAATCATTTAATCATATACATGCAAGTTATTAATATTATTTCATTTATTAGTAACTGAAGGCAAAATATACTACTTTTTCCATTTGATGATAGATGACGCTGTTTTAAATACCAAATCGGTGTAGTTTCAAATTATCTTACCAAGATTACAACTATATTTTAAACTTTATTTACAAATATGGTATTTATTTGAAAAGCAACAGTCATCCCGCCTTTAACCAAGATTAAATAGAAAATTAACATCTAAAGGAAATAAAAAAACTTAACCTTCCTGTTTTGAAGTTCCGTAATCGGATAAAAAGTAGCCTATAAGTTGCCCCGGGTTACTCACTACCTATATACAAAATTTCATGTAAATCGGTTCAGTAGTTTTTACGTGAATCCGGAATACACAGACAGACAGACAGAAAGACAGACAGACAGACAGACAAAAATTCTAAAAACCACTAATTTGACTTCAGAACCCTTTATTTAGTCATCTGGACATGTTTTTGTTTTTTCTAGAATAAATTAGAATTACAGACACGACTATTCTACAGATTTATTATATGTATAGATAATATTGTTTAATGTAAACTATTTAAAACACTGTTGGTTTCGAAATAAATAAAAAAACGGCGTTTTTTTTAATTTTTTTTGTCCATATAGTGGTCACACTATATCATCATAATCACTATACCATCTGAAAATATTTCCCAAAACGTATGACTCAATGTTTTGGACTTGATGAGGGATAGAGTAGATTTTTAATGTTAGAAAAATATTTATAATCGATTTTTATCCATGCGAATAAAGCTGCGGCTCGCGACAGTCAGTTGTTGACAAATTTGAAGGGGCAAATGTTAAAATTCTAATGGAATAAAGTGTAATTAGAAATCTTAAACTATTGTCATGTTCTAGGAAAGCTTTACCCGAATCGTTGAATTTATAATTGGATTATTTTACAAAATACGTACCGATTTTAATTATCATCGGATAATATTGCCTCGTCGATTTATTAAAATTACATTAAAAATATAACTCTGTCTATAATTTAAATATCAGCTAAACTGCGTTGTTTTATCTACTCGAACATAAATGAGAATGTTTTAAGTAATAACTGCTAATTTCAAAGTATATATTTATATTTTTTCCAAAATTATTAAACCACATTTCTGACAGTCTGCACTCTAATATCAGGATCAGGATATAAAAATGGAAACACCTTCTTAAAAACACAGGAAAAACATTTTTTTAAGATAGACTAGTCTGCTCGAGTGCAAATCATCTATATTTTTTATGGGATAAGGGTGACAAACGAGCACACAGTCCACCTGATGGTAAGTGGTTGCTGCGGCCCATAGACGAGATTACGAATCAAAATGCAGATGCGTTGTTACCCGCGAGGACTAAGATGTAATGCCTCGTTTCCAGTTAAAAGGATCTCCGGTTCTCTACACTAACCATACGAAACACAGCAGCGTTAAGCTGCTATTTTACAATGGTATTCTGTGAGAGCGTAGTCCTTCCTCGGTCGACCGACCCATTCGTGCTACAACTATACCTACTACTAATATAGCTGCAGCATGGCTCTACCACGTAAATGATGAATGTAAATGAATGATGAATCATGATGATAAATGATGAACCTTCGAAAGCTGTTATTTTCTATTAACATAGGATCTTTAAGAAATTATTCAAAGGGAGCTATTTTAAATCTTGTTAAAGAATTAATTAACGAAACGATTGATTGATTGCATCAATTTTCTTTTCATTCAGCATCACAGTGAAACTGATGTCTCCCGTAAATCTGCCAAATAAAAATGGGACTGGGTCGGTCATGCCTGTCGTATGTCAGAAGAACTATGGGCCAAAATTATAACTCGGTGGACTCCCATAAATGGCAGACGACCTCGAGACAGAAAACGATTTTGGGATGAACTGGACTCCTTCATGGAAGAATGGTTCGAAATTGCATAGAACCGTGAAAGGTGGAAAGAGAGAAGAAGGCTTTTGCCTAGCACTGCGACGCTATGGGCTGATCAGATAAGATAAAATAAGAAAGGATCACGACAAAATCCCATTCTTTATAACATTGATTTTCCGTTACATGGATTGACTTCTCCTCCTTAGAAATAAAATTAGAAATCGAATTATTTGTATTAGTTATTCTTTCATTCTTTCTATTAATTAATTTCCTTTCGAACCAGTGATAATTAAACAAAAGTGTGTGACTTTCAATAAGTATTATTTATATATTATAAATATTATATAAGGTGGCCCATAAGTCGTTAGAAATGTAAATTTCGAATAAAATACAAAAAGCGCGCATGAAAGGCGCGCGCGGTGCGGGGGGAGTACCGACGGTTTCTAGGAATTCAGTCGCCATGGATCGTTTCACCGGTGCGGACCGTGCATTTTGTGTGCGCGAGTTTTATCGAAACAATGATTCGGCTACCATTGCGCGGCGTAAATTTCGAGAATATCAGAATTTACGCAACTTTAAAGACATTCCAAGTGTTCAAACGATTAAGAACTGGGTTATTAAGTTCGAAGAGAGTGGTTCGACGTTGGATAAACAACGGTCAGGTCGACCAAGGACATCACGGACGGAAGAAAACATCGATGTAGTGAAACACTCAATTCGTGAAAATCCTACCCAGTCTACTCGTAAGCGTTCCAGTGCATTAAACTTACCCAGAACATCGTTACAGCGAATTTTAAAGAAAGATTTACATTTTCACCCGTACAAGATTCAGTTAGTACAGGAATTAAAAGATCCCCCCCGAACGAGTTCCCGCCTTGTCGTGGCGGGGGGGCTTAGTAGCCGTGGCTTGGTCAACCGCGGTGAACGAAGAGGAACCCCTTGGCTGGCCCGTGGTGTAGGGCCGGCCCGAGGTGGCCACTCCGAGTGGGCTTGGGAAGCCCACTTCGGATGTGTGTCGGGTGGCTGCGGTGAGAGGGGAGTCCGCACCCTCTACCGCTGCAGCCGAGGTGGAGTCGTGGAGGAAGAGGAGTGCTGGTATGGCGATGCGCCACTCGCCCTATCCTCCGCGACTCAGACGGGGCCGCACCGTTAATTGATGCGGTGGTGGTGGGGCTGCGGGGGGAGAGGAGTGCCGGTATTGCGAGGCGCCGCTCTCCCTACCCTCCACAGCCGAATCTTGGTTGGCGGCGGAGCCATAGACCAGATCCGCCGCTGGGGTCAGGAAGGCTGGTGCTGCTGAGTGCTAGTTTTTCCTGGCCCCATGGCCTCCGCGTATCGGAATCGGGGAGGTCCGATACGCAGGTGGAGTTAAAGGCCGTGGAGGGGGGTAGCTGACCACCTCGCTACCCCGTGCAGGAGAGGAGGCCCGGACAGACCGGGCCAGCACTAGTGTGGGGCTGCGGAAGAATTTGGTTTCCCGCGACCCCGCGCGCACGTGCGAGGAGGCAACGTGGGGTTTTAGCCGGTAGGAGTCCGGCATAACCTTCCGGTTGTCCCCGCAGCCGGAGGTATCCATGAGGATTTCCCCACGAAAAAAAAAAAGGAATTAAAAGATACTGACACTATCCACAGCCTAAATTTCGCAAATGAAATGTTGAACCGCTTTACTTCGTTTAATAACGTGTTATTCTCTGATGAGGCTCACTTTCACATCAACGGCCATGTCAATAAGCAAAATTGTCGCTACTGGAGTTGCGAAAATCCAAATCGCAAACATCAAAAGCCCTTACATAGCCCTAAAGTGACAGTTTGGGCGGCTATGCCAGCGCATGGCATTATAGGCCCTTACTCTTTTGAGGACGGCAGAAGCCGCGCGCTTACTGTTACTTCACAACGGTATGTAGCTATGATCCAGGACTTTTTTACACCAGAGTTGCAGAATTTTCCAGGCTTCAATACGCGGACCTGGTTTCAACAAGATGGAGCAACTGCCCATGCCTCTAACGTCGCTATGCCGGTCTTCCGTCAACTTTTCCCTAATAAAGTGATCTCTCGAAGAGGAGATATTCCTTGGCAAACACGTAGTCCAGATCTGACCCTAATGGACTTTTTCTTATGGGGTTATCTTAAGACTAAAGTGTACGAAACCAACCCGCGGACAATTGACGTCCTGAAAGAAAATATCCAAAGAGAAATGGCAAACATTACAGAGCTTACTTGCCGCGCAGTGATGGATAATTTTAAACGTCGCTTACAGGAGTGCCACGATCTTAACGTATTACATTAAGATGATGTAATTTTCAAAAAATAAATCCCATTTTATAAGGTTTATGACAAAATAAAAACCTTTTTCATAATGTCATTAGTTTTTTTTTAATTTTTTTTTTTACATTTCAAGGGACTTAGGGGCCATCCTGTATAAAAAAGTTTCTGTTTCTTTTTCTGTATTGTAACCTATTCAAATTATCCTATTCATATTATTCATTCCTTTTCATTTTTAACAGTATTAGAGCCACGCGGCAGCTTTTGCTGTTGCACGGATGGGCCGGCTCGAACCGGGGTGGTACCACGACCTCACAGAAAACCAGCGTGAAGTAGAGGTTTATCTCTGCGTTTCGCTTGGTGAGTGCAGGTGGCCGGAGGCCCTTTTTACTGGAAATGAGGCATTCCATCTTAGTCCTCACGGGTGACAACACATCTACATTTTGATTTGTAATAGAGGATAGATGTAGATGTCTATGGGCCGCAGCAACCACTTACCATCAGGTGGACTGTGTGCTCGTTTGTCACCCTTATCCTATAAAAAAAATCATGAGGTAACCGTATGCAGGAATTGTATGCGATAACGAAATAAACGAATAAGCGGATTTGAAATATCGACGAATCAATTAAGACTGATATAAATTAGTAATATTTTCGAGAAGCGGATTAGCGAGCCAGACGTGTCTTTACAACTATCTGTCGAAGGCCACCTTTTTGAGACTCACGGCATATGGGTTACGTGTTTAGTTACGTCGCCACCACACGGCTTTACAATTATTAAAGGATAAAACATAATTACCTAGTTAAAAAGTATGATCACATAATTTGTAATATATATGTATGTTCAAACCCCTACTGAATATATTTCATTCCCAACTAGTTAATCGAATTAGTTCGGAAGTTTGTATCCAATCGACACTAGGTTTCAATTGGATACAAACTTCTTTTTTGGTATTTTATTTTTGGTATTAGAAGGCCAATTTTCTGTGGATTAAAATTTTGATTGGAACTCGTTACCAATTACTTAAGTTATGTCATTAATTTAAACATTATTTTAACAACAATATAACATATCTATTATTGTATGTTGCTATATAATCAATAGATAAAATATTAACTTATTCCCTGCGGTGTCAAGAACTCTGAATGGCTATACTTAGTCTTCAGGCGGAAAAGGAAGCAACCTTCTGGTTACGGCGACGGTGATCAGTGGGGAATACAGTTCCTTCAAAAAGTTAATCACGCATGTGCCCCATGGATTAAAAACCTTTTATAAAAAAGGCATAAATATATAGCATTTCTAATATTATAAAGTTGGTAAAAAAAATACTTCGCGTACATCCGCTCGACAAAATAAAATGAAAACGATCTTACCTAGTTAGAAGATCACCTCCCACCCTCCCTCAATTGCGTGCAGGAGGTGCTCTTCAAACTACGTACGCGAAGTAATTTTTTACCAACTTTAATATAATGGACTTTCGCAAAGTAACGCCTGATTCTATTAATTATCTCTCAGATTTTCATAATTGCCCCCTTCACTCAGTTCAGCCCTCTCCGATGCCGCCTTGACCAAATGGCTCAAATTATACTATGCATTACATTTAACGCGAAACTTTTTTTATTAGAACAGACTCTAGTTTAAACATGAGACTAATTATAAACTTTTAATAAGTCGTTTCATGATTATTAAAAAGTCGAAGATGTTATCAATCCACCTGTAGCAATTATTGAAAAGACTTCCTGGACAGGCACATTACCAACATTGGGTCGGTACTGGTTTGATTTTGAAACTAATAATATAAAAAGTAAGGAATTTATAATAAGTATTTATAAGTACAATCATCACCTAACCATTTCCCAGGCGTTGCGACTGTAGCAATATTACAAAATCATATTCATGATATTTATTTTTGGCACTATTTAATTGAAATATAACAGAGATTCCGCTGTCCCTATTCACTCTAATCAAGATACTTTTCGAACCTCATGAAAGAAATAGTATATTCAATTTATGCGTCGAAAGAGGGAAATCAAATTCTATCATGTAGTATCAAAATATTATTAGGAAGCGACGGATACGTCTTCTTTAGTAAATTAAATTTGTTCTTCGCATGTCTTTTTAAATTTCTTAATTTTTCCGAACTGTTTATTTTGATCATTTTTGTATTCTTTCTTCAAAAAGAGAGCAAACGTTACTTTCTCGAGACGTAACCGAGAAGACATTTATCGATACATTTGACATGAAAAGGGGTTTCTATAACTATAATAAAACATAATATTTTTAAAAATACAAACAATTTAATTGATTTAAATATTGGCACATAACTTATAAACCAAGGAAATGAAAACATAAATTCTTCTAACTAAAATAGTAAACAAATTAAACGCACGAATGGATTTTGCAACATTATACTGTATGTAAAGCTTAACTTAACTTAAGGTTAACCTTTGCTTTGCCGTGTAGTGGCGGTGTAAGAATATCCACTACCCCACAAATCAACATCAAGGAAACAAATCAGAGGCTGGACGACTTCCTAATAACGAGTAAAAAAAACTACGATTGGCAACCCGCTTGCCAAGCGTGACAACTATAGTAAATACCCCCTTAAAAAGGTAATCTATGGGGGAGACCTAAGTTCAGCAAGGACTTTAATAGGCTTCATTTAATTAAAAAATAGTGGCTGAATCCCCGCCGTCTGTTGGTAATGTGCCTAGAATACTGCCTCATCTGCATTTTTTTATTATTATTTATTGTGCGTTTTAGTGTAGCAAATATTAAACAAATACAATCTCCGGAAAATCCTTTAGCGGCATTATGTTTTACGGACTAGTAATGAAAAATTCCATTATGCAGACTATCCGTTTCATTAGTTCCATTAAAATTTTGAATTCCACATATCTTTATAAGAATGGAAAAGAGGTCAAAAGATAATTAAATCACGCAATCCGCAATGATTAATCAGAAGTATTCTATTGAATTGGCTCCGAAATTCAATTTGCATGTAAATCATTGAAATCGCTCCAGAGAGACTTAATATGAGAAAAAGTAGGACCCTGACGTATCAAAGATATCAGCAGAGGACTGCAATTGATTTTTTTGAAGTTGGACTTTTGCGAAAACGTGATTCATTTGAAGTAGAATTATGAAAATGAAATTTTATTCACAGTTACTATTTTATCATCATCATCACAATCATAGTCATCAACCCGGAAAAGTACTGACGTGGGACTACTGCTGCACATGTTTACGTATTTTAAGTGGTAGAGCCCCGCTGCAGCTTTAATAAGGTTGTAGCACGAATGGGTTGGCTTAACGAGGGAAGGATCACGTTATCACCGAATACCAGCGTAAAGTAGCAGTTTAATGCTGCTGTGTTTCTTATTAAGAATGTAGAGAACCAGAGACCTTTTTAACTGGAAATGGGGCATTCCATCTAAGTCCACAGGGGTGACAACACATCTGCATTTTGATTCTTAATCAGCGTTATATGTAGATGTCTATGGGCCACAGTACTCACTTACCATCAGGCGGACTGTGTGCTCGTTTGTCAGTTTTATTCTACAAAAAAAAACATGGGACTTTTCCACTGTAGAAAGAATCGTTGCCATTGCGCAGCAGGTTGCAGTTGGTACTGCAACCGTCAAAACAAATACCAAATCCGGTGATTTCTTGCACCTTTAACGCTGCTTCTTGTAATCTGTCTGGGCATTATACGTACGGTGAAGATGAAACGTTTATACCGCCACCTTTCGTAAGCTTTGAGATATTTAGAGTATATCATATAGTCGCTTCTTATGCTAAGACCACACTACCGTAATATTGCAGTAACTATTGCCATAATTTTAATAACTCCTAGGTGTGGCCATGATTAATAGACATAATTTTATAATGTCAATCAATATGGCGTATGATGTAAGGCATCGCTCTGGTGGCGGTCTTTTTCGCATATCAAAGACGATTACCGTGGTTATTTTAGTACTAAGGTATAAAGTAGTCGATAATATTAAGAAATTCTCGATTGAATGTATTACAGAGACCTGTGCTGTAAAAATACATAACAATAACATTATTGTAATATGTATTTATAGAGTTCCTAACACAAATATATCTTGTCCGGGTACGTTCTATGATACTCTTAAAAGCATTTGAAATAATATAATAAATACGAAAAGTAAAAATATAATTTTCTGTGGCGATTTTAACACTGACATTTAAAAAATACTTCTATTAGTTGTGAATTTAAAAATTTACTGTTAATCTATAATTTGAAGCTAGCAATAAAAAAGCCGATAATAGTTGCAAGTGGAACGAGTATAGACAATTTTGCACATAATATCCAACAGTGAAGTCATTCAATAAATTCGTGGAGTTTAAAATGAAAAGACTCCTTTCTAAAAGGCTGGCAACGCACCTGCAATTCCCCTGGTGTTACCGCCATCCATGAACAACTGTTCACGGATGGCGGTAGTCACTTACTATCAGGTGAGCCGTATGCTCATTTGCCCCCAATATTATAAAAAAATACAGGGAATTAATAATGAAAGCTCAAAAACAATGTATTGGAGCTATATGTGGAATAAAGCCTACAGAAAGTTGCATACCATACTTAAGTTCCCTTGAGATATTAACTTAACCCTGTATTTGTATACTAGAATCATGTATGTTTGTAAAGATCAATCAGGATCTTTTTGATATGAGTGTACAACCATCTTCGATTAACCATCGTCCATGAAGAAATTCATGGACACGATCGATTTTCTGTGCATTATTATCGTTCATTATCTTCTTTTAAGTCTTAGCTTAGTTTTTTAAAATGTAAAAGCTTCATGTAATAGTAACTGGCACCCATAAAGTACAACACCGACGCAGCTTTAACATGACATTTTTTCCGCTTATTTTATTGTGATATCTAGGTAAACCTAAGTGTAGCCACACTACTTAACGCGGTAATTTAGGCCATAATTATTGCGGTAAACGGGCGGTAGACGGTAAGGTAGTGTGGCCGTAGCATCACTACACTCACAGTCCACAGTATACAGTTTACATTTTTACACTTACTAAAGTCTTCACCTATATAGTATATGTGTTCATTAGAAAATCTTAAACATTAACTCTTAAAGGATGCTTTACATCGTGATTTAATTTATTTTTATAACTTTGACGGTTACACCTATTATTCAATTAATAGTACTGATCATAGAAAAAACAATACGTAACTAGAAGACAGAGTTATATAGAAAATAATCTAAGCTACCATAATTGAAATGCATTATATCTTTAAATTAATATTATTCGTTTTGTACAATAAGAGGGATTGTGGTTGCATTATATTTCTTTATTTTTATGTTTTCTTATCAATTCTAAATGGATTTTATTTAGCTATACTTTAATTAGCACTTGTTTAGGTCAAGGTCTTAACACCATCCTATCTAATGGAAAGCAGAAATTAGACACAAGATATTATGTACCACTACTAACCAGATACCTCTCCACTTTGTTCTTGTATAGCAATATTTGTCATTATCGTATATTATGTATTCTTCTAAATGCTAGCGGAACGAAACTTATCAGTTTTTCTCGGTATCATTATTGACTCTCGCATAAAATGGGGTATTGAAACCCAGCGAACCTTATCAATGAGATATAGTTCCGCAAGATTGATTTATATTAGTTATTTCCGTCATGTGATTTTCTATGGGATGCTCCTTATTGTTGTGATGATCTTATATTGAAACTATTATGATTACACAGAAAAGAGCTTTCCGCGCAATTTTAATATAATATTAGACCAAGGAATCACAGAAACATCTTATGGCTTCTGATAGATAGTGTAATAGTATTTTTAGTATTTAATTTACGCTATAATTAATATTGAGACTACAAAGTGGCATATATTATGTCAAGGACAATAAATAATACAAAGAGTATACCTTTTATAACACAAAGTTAGTTTATGCACACGGGCTCTAACGCGTTTTGAAAACAAATAAGTCTCAGTGTTTCTTCTAGTACGTAGTAGTACATATAAATTCAATAATTGATAGTATTTCATGCCGGCACGCCGCCTGCAACTTTACAAGGCGCAGGTTCGGCCTCACATGGAATACTGTTCCCATCTCTGGGCAGGGGCTCCCCAGTGCCAGCTCCTTCCACTTGACCGCATCCAGCGCAGAGCGGCTCGAAACGTCGACGACCGAGTTCTTTCCGATCGGCTTGACTCACTGATACTGCGTAGAGATGTTGCATCTATTTGCGTATTTTATCGCATTTATCATGAGAGAGAGAAAGAATTGTTCGGACTAATTCCAGCCGCTCAATTTCACCATCGCACATTGCGACAAAACTTGCGATACTATCTATACCACCTGGATGATTGGCGGTCCACCACTGTGTGATTAAGAAGATGTTTTCTTCCTCGCACAACTTCTTTGTGGAATCGATTACCACCAGCGATTTTTCCGGACCGATACGACTTAACACCCTTCAAGAAACTAGCCTACTCCTTTTTAGAAGGGCGGCGGTCGTTACTTAACATCAGGTGAAGCCCAAGCTCGTTTGCCCCCTCTCCTATACAAATAAATACAGGCGACGGTGAGAAGTATCAAAGGCGTCTGGTACTATGATGGTCAATCCGCCTGCCACATGAGGTGATTAAGGCAAATTATTTTTACAACAGCAAAAATCCGTGTCCAACGGTGGAATTTTCAAAGCTGATGGAGAAAAACACGTTTTGCAAAACCAAAATAAAATTGTTCTGTGGTTAATATTTTTATTCTTATTTAAAGAACTCTCCACCTGCAGTTCATTTGCCCGCACTTCTTTTAAAGATATACACCCCGTCAAAGTCATAAAAACTCGTGATCAAAATTTTCCCTACGCTTCTCAATTACTATAATTTTGTAGGTGTTATCATTCATCATCATCATTACAGCCCTTCACAAGTTCACTGCTGAACATAGGCCTCCCCCAAAGAATGCCACAAAGCACGGTCCTGAGCCACCTGAATCCATCGACTTGCTGTATATCTTACCAGGTTGTCACTCCATCTAGTGGAGGGAAGCCCAACACTTCGCCTGCCGCCCATCGGTTGTCGGTTCTTCGAGCTATATGGCCGGCCCGTTGCCATTTCAGCTTACTAATCCGTTGGGCTATGTCGGTCACTTTGGTTCTACTACGGATATCCGCATTTCTGAGTTTATCACGCAGAGAAACTCCGAGCAAAGCCCTCTCCATAGCTCGCTGAGCGACCTTGAGCTTCCTCATCCGGCCAGCAGTGAAGGACCACGTCTCAGTTCCGTATGTCATCACTGGCAACACGCACTGGGTGTACAGTCTTGAGGTATACCTGACGAGAAGATGTGCCGTAATTTCCCGAACGCTGCCCAACCGAGTTGAATCCGTCGATTGACCTCTCGGTTGAAGTTGAAATTACCTAGTCGGACTATTTGTCCCAGGTAAACATACTCGTCAACAACTTCGAGCTTAGTGTTCCCAACAACTACCGGCATAGGTGTGACATGGACATTAAACATGATCTTTGTTTTAACCATGTTCATCTTAAGACCTATCCGTTGGGAGACAATATTGAGGTCATTGAGCATAGTGCTTAGGTTCTCCAGCGATTCTGCAATAAGAACTATATCGTCGGCAAATCGAAGGTGAGTGATGTACTCGCCATTGATGTTGATACCGTATCCTCTCCATTCCAGAAGCTTGAAAACGTCTTCCAATGCAGCGGTGAAGAGTTTCGGGGATATCACGTCATCCTGTCATACACCTCTCTGCAATTGGATAGGTTTCGTACTCTGGTTCTATACTCGGATAGCCATCGTAGCCCTACTGTACAAGCACTTCAACACTTCGATATCCCGACAGTCAACTTGGCACCGCTGAAGGTACTGCAGCACCGCCCAAATTTCAACGGAATCAAAGGCTTTCTCATAGTCCACATACGCCAGACATAGTGGCAAATTGTACTCCTAGGAATTCTGTACAATTTGCCGAAGGGTATGTATGTGGTCTATGGTGCTAAAGCCTTTTCGGAAACCGGCTTGTTCGGGAGGCTGGAAGTCGTCAAGTCTGCGCGCGAGACGATTCGTAATAACTCTCGAAAACAGCACGTAGACGCGGCTCAGAAGGGAAATCGGTCTGTAGTTCTTCAAGAGAGCGTTGTCACCTTTCTTGAAGAACAAGACTACAGCACTTCTGCTCCACGCCTCCGGTGTAATGCCACCATGGAGGACGGAATTAAAGAGCATCTGAAGGACTTCAAGTACCGGTTTTCCACACGCTTTCAGAAGCTCTGCTGTAATTCCATCCTCGCCTGGGGCCTGGGGGGTAGGTGTTAGTTCATATTGAAACAATTAGTTTGTAAATTGGCGTTTTGTTTCTGTATTTCTTTGATAATACCAAGATTCGTCACTTGTAATCATGTCGTAAACACGCCTTGATTCAAATCTAGTAATCACGTCACGGCATTATTCTTCACGAGCCACGTTCGTATTTTATGTTATTTTCAATACAATACGAAATATGTACTGAATCTCCTCATTCCAGTCCTCAGTTCATTCGTTAATTGCGTTATCAGAAATTAAGAAAGATGGAGAAAGCAGAAAGTATGAATAATAATCGTTTCAGATGATTTTTTAATTTGACGGTACAATGGCTTTTTCGTACTCTGGTTCTGTACTCGGATAGCCATCGTAGCCCTACTGTACAAGCACTTCAACACTTCGATATACCGACAGTCAACTTGGCACCGCTGAAGGTACTGCAGCACCGCCAAAATTTCGACGGAATCAAAGGCTTTCTCATAATCCACATACGCCAGACATATTGGCAAATTGTACTCCTAGGACTTCTCTACAATAGGGTATTTTACACCATGTAAAAAAAGTCAAAGAATAAATATTTACGATAGATTTTGTAAAAAGTAAACGAGAAATATTGATTTCTATTTATAAAAATGCATTATAAATTTTATATTTCAATTTAAAGAATAATTTTTTTACCTGTGCCTCAAATCTGCAAAACAATGTCCGCCATATTAGATAGCGTCGAGACGTCACTAGGTCAAAGAACTAAGTTATGTGCTGTGTACTAACTAGCTAATTTAGAATTTTTTCAAGTTATTATTACGATTGTTGACTTTTATTCTGAATTTTATTCAAAAGGCATCATGGAAGACGGATTCGTAAAAGCGAGTTTATTACTTCGCTTTTAGCACTAATGTTATAGATATTATAATATAAGCTTAGGTGAGAAAAACATTTTGTTAAATTTTTTTGTACAAACTCTCAGACAAAATAAAAAGTCACTTTTTTATTTGGTCTGAGAACAAACCATGTCTTTATTCCCATATAATAGAAGAAAACAGGAATTAAGCAAAACACTGCACTGCACTTGCAAGGGCCATCAAAATGGCCCACAAAGGGCGGGACAGACGAGCGATAAACCTAATCTATTACAAAATTTGACTTGCAATAGGTACCTATCATGTCATGATGTTTTGTTTAATTGATAGTTAAATATAAGTCATAATTAAATCAAAGTGATCTTCACAGAAGTATAGTTTAGATTTTGTAGACAATGCATTCGGGTCTCTTCTTGCCAGTTTTAACCAATTATTTCTCATATTTAAATCAGTTGGCACTTTAATCCATAACTTCCCCGGCGTTCTTGTGCTCGTATTTTTGCAATTAGACATAACACGACAATGATATAAATGATAACTCATTATTAAACATTCAAAAGTATATTATTCCTTTGCAAAATTGTCAAAATTCTACGACAGTGACGTCATGAGTTGAACAGTATGGCGGCTAGCGATTTCACGCGAAAATTGAAAATGATAGATTAAAAGTAATTTTTATGTCACTATTCGGTTTTAAAAAAATTAAATAAAAATTATAGTGGTTCATTATCACTCTAGGATTCATTTAAAATACTTTTTAAAAATGAGTGTAATACCCTATTTGCCGAAGGGTATGTATGTGGTCTATGGTGCTAAAGCCTTTTCGGAAACCGGCTTGTTCGGGAGGCTGGAAGTCGTCAAGTCTGCGCGCGAGACGATTCGTAATGACTCTCGAAAACAGCACGTAGACGCGTCTCATAAAGGAAATCGGTCTGTAGTTCTTCAAGAAAGCGTTGTCACCTTTCTTGAAGAACAAGACCACAGCACTTCTGCTCCACGCCTCCGGTGTAATGCCACCATGGAGGACGGAATTAAAGAGCATCTGAAGGACTTCAAGTACCGGTTTTCCACCCGCTTTCAGAAGTTCTGCTGTAATTCCATCCTCGCCTGGGGCGAATTGTACTCCTAGGACTTCTCTACAATAGGGTATTTTACACCATGTAAAAAAAGTCAAAGAATAAATATTTACGATAGATTTTGTAAAAAGTAAACGAGAAATATTGATTTCTATTTATAAAAATGCATTATAAATTTTATATTTCAATTTAAAGAATAATTTTTTTACCTGTGCCTCAAATCTGCAAAACAATGTCCGCCATATTAGATAGCGTCGAGACGTCACTAGGTCAAAGAACTAAGTTATGTGCTGTGTACTAACTAGCTAATTTAGAATTTTTTCAAGTTATTATTACGATTGTTGACTTTTATTCTGAATTTTATTCAAAAGGCATCATGGAAGACGGATTCGTAAAAGCGAGTTTATTACTTCGCTTTTAGCACTAATGTTATAGATATTATAATATAAGCTTAGGTGAGAAAAACATTTTGTTAAATTTTTTTGCACAAACTCTCAGACAAAATAAAAAGTCACTTTTTTATTTGGTCTGAGAACAAACCATGTCTTTATTCCCATATAATAGAAGAAAACAGGAATTAAGCAAAACACTGCACTGCACTTGCAAGGGCCATCAAAATGGCCCACAAAGGGCGGGACAGACGAGCGATAAACCTAATCTATTACAAAATTTGACTTGCAATAGGTACCTATCATGTCATGATGTTTTGTTTAATTGATAGTTAAATATAAGTCATAATTAAATCAAAGTGATCTTCACAGAAGTATAGTTTAGATTTTGTAGACAATGCATTCGGGTCTCTTCTTGCCAGTTTTAACCAATTATTTCTCATATTTAAATCAGTTGGCACTTTAATCCATAACTTCCCCGGCGTTCTTGTGCTCGTATTTTTGCAATTAGACATAACACGACAATGATATAAATGATAACTCATTATTAAACATTCAAAAGTATATTATTCCTTTGCAATATTGTCAAAATTCTACGACAGTGACGTCATGAGTTGAACAGTATGGCGGCTAGCGATTTCACGCGAAAATTGAAAATGATAGATTAAAAGTAATTTTTATGTCACTATTCGGTTTTAAAAAAATTAAATAAAAATTATAGTGGTTCATTATCACTCTAGGATTCATTTAAAATACTTTTTAAAAATGGGTGTAATACCCTATTTGCCGAAGGGTATGTATGTGGTCTATGGTGCTAAAGCCTTTTCGGAAACCGGCTTGTTCGGGAGGCTGGAAGTCGTCAAGTCTGCGCGCGAGACGATTCGTAATGACTCTCGAAAACAGCACGTAGACGCGTCTCATAAAGGAAATCGGTCTGTAGTTCTTCAAGAAAGCGTTGTCACCTTTCTTGAAGAACAAGACCACAGCACTTCTGCTCCACGCCTCCGGTGTAATGCCACCATGGAGGACGGAATTAAAGAGCATCTGAAGGACTTCAAGTACCGGTTTTCCACCCGCTTTCAGAAGCTCTGCTGTAATTCCATCCTCGCCTGGGGCCTGGGGGGTAGGAGTTAGTTCATATTGAAACAATTAGTTTGTAAATTGGCGTTTTGTTTCTGTATTTCTTTGATAATACCAAGATTCGTCACTTGTAATCATGTCGTAAACACGCCTTGATTCAAATCTAGTAATCACGTCACGGCATTATTCTTCACGAGCCACGTTCGTATTTTATGTTATTTTCAATACAATACGAAATATGTACTGAATTTCCTCATTCCAGTCCTCAGTCCATTCGTTAATTGCGTTATCAGAAATTAAGAAAGATGGAGAAAGCAGAAAGTATGAATAATAATCGTTTCAGATGATTTTTTAATTTGACGGTACAATGGCTTTTTCGTACTCTGGTTCTGTACTCGGATAGCCATCGTAGCCCTACTGTACAAGCACTTCAACACTTCGATATACCGACAGTCAACTTGGCACCGCTGAAGGTACTGCAGCACCGCCAAAATTTCGACGGAATCAAAGGCTTTCTCATAGTCCACATACGCCAGACATAGTGGCAAATTAAACTCCTAGGACTTCTGTACAATTTGCCGAAGGGTATGTATGTGGTCTATGGTGCTAAAGCCTTTTCGGAAACCGGCTTGTTCGGGAGGCTGGAAGTCGTCAAGTCTGCGAGCGAGACGATTCGTAATGACTCTCGAAAACAGCACGTAGACGCGTCTCATAAGGGAAATCGGTCTGTAGTTCTTCAAGAGAGCGTTGTCACCTTTCTTGAAGAACAAGACCATAGCACATCTGCTCAACGCCTCCGGTGTAATGCCACCATGGAGGACGGAATTAAAGAGGCTATGAAGGACTTCAAGTACCGGTTTTCCACCCGCTTTCAGAAGCTCTGCTGTAATTCCATCCACGCCTGGGGCCTGGGGGGTAGATTTTAGTTCATATTGAAACAATTAGTTTGTAAATTGGCGTTTTGTTTCTGTATTTCTTTGATAATACCAAGATTCGTCACTTGTAATCATGTCGTAAACACGCCTTGATTCAAATCTAGTAATCACGTCACGGCATTATTCTTCACGAGCCACGTTCGTATTTCATGTTATTTTCAATACAATACAAAATATGTACTGAATCTCCTCATTCCAGTCCTCAGTGCATTCGTTAATTGCGTCATCAGAAATTAGGAGAGATGGAGAAAGCAGAAAGTATGAATAATAATCGTTTCAGATGATTTTTTACTTTGACGGTACAATGGCTTTTTCGTACTCTGGTTCTGTACTCGGATAGCCATCGTAGCCCTACTGTACAAGCACTTCAACACTTCGATATACCGACAGTCAACTTGGCACCGCTGAAGGTACTGCAGCACCGCCTAAATTTCGACGGAATCAAAGGCTTTCTCATAGTCCACATACGCCAGACATAGTAGCAAATTGTACTCCTAGGACTTCTGTACAATTTGCCGAAGGGTATGTATGTGGTCTATGGTGCTAAAGCCTTTTCGGAAACTGGCTTGTTCGGGAGGCTGGAAGTCATCAAGTCTGCGCGCGAGACGATTCGTAATGACTCTCGAAAACAGCACGTAGACGCGTCTCATAAAGGAAATCGGTCTGTAGTTCTTCAAGAAAGCGTTGTCACCTTTCTTGAAGAACAAGACCACAGCACTTCTGCTCCACGCCTCCGGTGTAATGCCACCATGGAGGACGGAATTAAAGAGCATCTGAAGGACTTTAAGTACCGGTTTTCCACCCGCTTTCAGAAGCTCTGCTGTAATTCCATCCTCGCCTGGGGCCTGGGGTGTAGGTGTTAGTTCATATTGTAACAATTAGTTTGTAAATTGGCGTTTTGTTTCTGTATTTCTTTGATAATACCAAGATTCGTCACTTGTAATCATGTCGTAAACACGCCTTGATTCAAATCTAGTAATCACGTCACGGCATTATTCTTCACGAGCCACGTTCGTATTTCATGTAATTTTCAATACAATACGAAATATGTACTGAATCTCCTCATTCCAGTCCTCAGTCCATTCGTTAATTGCGTCAACAGAAATTAAGAGAGATGGAGAAAGCAGAAAGTATGAATAATAATCGTTTCAGATGATTTTTTAATTTGACGGTACAATGGCTTTTTCGTACTCTGGTTCTTTACTCGGATAGCCATCGTAGCCCTACTGTACAAGCACTTAAACACTTCGATATACCGACAGTCAACTTGGCACCGCTGAAGGTACTGCAGCACCGCCTTAATTTCGACGGAATCAAAGGCTTTCTCATAGTCCACATACGCCAGACATATTGGCAAATTGTACTCCTAGGACTTCTCTACAATAGGGTATTTTACACCATGTAAAAAAAAGTCAAAGAATAAATATTTACGATAGATTTTGTAAAAAGTAAACGAGAAATATTGATTTCTATTTTAAAAATGCATTATAAATTTTATATTTCAATTAAAAGAATAATTTTTTTACCTGTGCCTCAAATCTGCAAAACAATGTCCGCCATATTAGATAGCGTCGTGACGTCACTAGGTCAAAGAACTAAGTTATGTGCTGTGTACTAACTAGCTAATTTCGAATTTTTTCAAGTTATTATTACGATTGTTGACTTTTATTCTGAATTTTATTCAAAAGGCATCATGGAAGACGGATTCGTAAAAGCGAGTTTATTACTTCGCTTTTAGCACTAATGTTATAGATATTATAATATAAGCTTAGGTGAGAAAAACATTTTGTTAAATTTTTTTGTACAAACTCTCAGACGAAATAAAAAGTCACTTTTTTATTTGGTCTGAGAACAAACCATGTCTTTATTCCCATATAATAGAAGAAAACAGGAATTAAGCAAAACACTGCACTGAACTTGCAAGGGCCATCAAAATGGCCCACAAAGGGCGGGACAGACGAGCGATAAACCTAATCTATTACAAAATTTGACTTGCAATAGGTACCTATCATGTCATGATGTTTTGTTTTGTTTAATTGATAGTTAAATATAAGTCATAATTAAATCAAAGTGATCTTCACAGAAGTATAGTTTAGATTTTGTAGACAATGCATTCGGGTCTCTTCTTGCCAGTTTTAACCAAGTATTTCTCATATTTAAATCAGTTGGCACTTTAATCCATAACTTCCCCGGCGTTCTTGTGCTCGTATTTTTGCAATTAGACATAACACAACAATGATATAAATGATAACTCATTATTAAACATTCAAAAGTATATTATTCCTTTGCAAAATTGTCAAAATTCTACGACAGTGACGTCACGAGTTGAACAGTATGGCGGCTAGCGATTTCACGCGAAAATTGAAAATGATAGATTAAAAGTAATTTTTATGTCACTATTCGGTTTTAAAAAAATTAAATAAAAATTATAGTGGTTCATTATCACTCTAGGATTAATTTAAAATACTTTTTAAAAATGGGTGTAATACCCTATTTGCCGAAGGGTATGTATGTGGTCTATGGTGCTAAAGCCTTTTCGGAAACCGGCTTGTTCGGGAGGCTGGAAGTCGTCAAGTCTGCGCGCGAGACGATTCGTAATGACTCTCGAAAACAGCACGTAGACGCGGCTCAGAAGGGAAGTCGGTCTGTAGTTCTTCAAGAGAGCGTTGTCACCTTTCTTGAAGAACAAGACCACAGCACTTCTGCTCCACGCCTCCGGTGTAATGCCACCATGGAGGACGGAATTAAAGAGCATCTGAAGGACTTCAAGTACCGGTTTTCCACCCGCTTTCAGAAGTTCTGCTGTAATTCCATCCTCGCCTGGGGCCTGGGGGGTAGGTGTTAGTTCATATTGAAACAATTAGTTTGTAAATTGGCGTTTTGTTTCTGTATTTCTTTGATAATACCAAGATTCGTCACTTGTAATCATGTCGTAAACACGCCTTGATTCAAATCTAGTAATCACGTCACGGCATTATTCTTCACGAGCCACGTTCGTATTTTATGTTATTTTCAATACAATACGAAATATGTACTGAATCTCCTCATTTCAGTCCTCAGTCCATTCGTTAATTGCGTTATCAGAAATTAAGAAAGATGGAGAAAGCAGAAAGTATGAATAATAATCGTTTCAGATGATTTTTTAATTTGACGGTACAATGGCTTTTTCGTACTCTGGTTCTGTACTCGGATAGCCATCGTAGCCCTACTGTACAAGCACTTCAACACTTCGATATACCGACAGTCAACTTGGCACCGCTGAAGGTACTGCAGCACCGCCAAAATTTCGACGGAATCAAAGGCTTTCTCATAGTCCACATACGCCAGACATATTGGCAAATTGTACTCCTAGGACTTCTCTACAATAGGGTATTTTACACCATGTAAAAAAAGTCAAAGAATAAATATTTACGATAGATTTTGTAAAAAGTAAACGAGAAATATTGATTTCTATTTATAAAAATGCATTATAAATTTTATATTTCAATTTAAAGAATAATTTTTTTACCTGTGCCTCAAATCTGCAAAACAATGTCCGCCATAATAGATAGCGTCGTGACGTCACTAGGTCAAAGAACTAAGTTATGTGCTGTGTACTAACTAGCTAATTTAGAATTTTTTCAAGTTATTATTACGATCTTTGACTTTTATTCTGAATTTTATTCAAAAGGCATCATGGAAGACGGATTCGTAAAAGCGAGTTTATTACTTCGCTTTTAGCACTAATGTTATAGATATTATAATATAAGCTTAGGTGAGAAAAATATTTTGTTAAATTTTTTTGTACAAACTCTCAGACGAAATAAAAAGTCACTTTTTTATTTGGTCTGAGAACAAACCATGTCTTTATTCCCATATAATAGAAGAAAACAGGAATTAAGCAAAACACTGCACTGAACTTGCAAGGGCCATCAAAATGGCCCACAAAGGGCGGGACAGACGAGCGATAAACCTAATCTATTACAAAATTTGACTTGCAATAGGTACCTATCATGTCATGATGTTTTGTTTTGTTTTATTGATAGTTAAATATAAGTCATAATTAAATCAAAGTGATCTTCACAGAAGTATAGTTTAGATTTTTAGACAATGCATTCGGGTCTCTTCTTGCCAGTTTTAACCAAGTATTTCTCATATTTGAATCAGTTGGCACTTTAATCCATAACTTCCTCGGCGTTCTTGTGCTCGTATTTTTGCAATTAGACATAACACAACAATGATATAAATGATAACTCATTATTAAACATTCAAAAGTATATTATTCCTTTGCAAAATTGTCAAAATTCTACGACAGTGACGTCACGAGTTGAACAGTATGGCGGCTAGCGATTTCACGCGAAAATTGAAAATGATAGATTAAAAGTAATTTTTATGTCACTATTCGGTTTTAAAAAAATTAAATAAAAATTATAGTGGTTCATTATCACTCTAGGATTAATTTAAAATACTTTTTAAAAATGGGTGTAATACCCTATTTGCCGAAGGGTATGTATGTGGTCTATGGTGCTAAAGCCTTTTCGGAAACCGGCTTGTTCGGGAGGCTGGAAGTCGTCAAGTCTGCGCGCGAGACGATTCGTAATGACTCTCGAAAACAGCACGTAGACGCGGCTCAGAAGGGAAGTCGGTCTGTAGTTCTTCAAGAGAGCGTTGTCACCTTTCTTGAAGAACAAGACCACAGCACTTCTGCTCCACGCCTCCGGTGTAATGCCACCATGGAGGACGGAATTAAAGAGCATCTGAAGGACTTCAAGTACCGGTTTTCCACCCGCTTTCAGAAGCTCTGCTGTAATTCCATCCTCGCCTGGGGCCTGGGGGGTAGGTGTTAGTTCATATTGAAACAATTAGTTTGTAAATTGGCGTTTTGTTTCTGTATTTCTTTGATAATACCAAGATTCGTCACTTGTAATCATGTCGTAAACACGCCTTGATTCAAATCTAGTAATCACGTCACGGCATTATTCTTCACGAGCCACGTTCGTATTTTATGTTATTTTCAATACAATACGAAATATGTACTGAATCTCCTCATTCCAGTCCTCAGTTCATTCGTTAATTGCGTTATCAGAAATTAAGAAAGATGGAGAAAGCAGAAAGTATGAATAATAATCGTTTCAGATGATTTTTTAATTTGACGGTACAATGGCTTTTTCGTACTCTGGTTCTGTATTCGGATAGCCATCGTAGCCCTACTGTACAAGCACTTCAACACTTCGATATACCGACAGTCAACTTGGCACCGCTGAAGGTACTGCAGCACCGCCAAAATTTCGACGGAATCAAAGGCTTTCTCATAGTCCACATACGCCAGACATATTGGCAAATTGTACTCCTAGGACTTCTCTACAATAGGGTATTTTACACCATGTAAAAAAAGTCAAAGAATAAATATTTACGATAGATTTTGTAAAAAGTAAACGAGAAATATTGATTTCTATTTATAAAAATGCATTATAAATTTTATATTTCAATTTAAAGAATATTTTTTTTACCTGTGCCTCAAATCTGCAAAACAATGTCCGCCATATTAGATAGCGTCGAGACGTCACTAGGTCAAAGAACTAAGTTATGTGCTGTGTACTAACTAGCTAATTTAGAATTTTTTCAAGTTATTATTACGATTGTTGACTTTTATTCTGAATTTTATTCAAAAGGCATCATGGAAGACGGATTCGTAAAAGCGAGTTTATTACTTCGCTTTTAGCACTAATGTTATAGATATTATAATATAAGCTTAGGTGAGAAAAACATTTTGTTAAATTTTTTTGTACAAACTCTCAGACAAAATAAAAAGTCACTTTTTTATTTGGTCTGAGAACAAACCATGTCTTTATTCCCATATAATAGAAGAAAACAGGAATTAAGCAAAACACTGCACTGCACTTGCAAGGGCCATCAAAATGGCCCACAAAGGGCGGGACAGACGAGCGATAAACCTAATCTATTACAAAATTTGTCTTGCAATAGGTACCTATCATGTCATGATGTTTTGTTTTGTTTAATTGATAGTTAAATATAAGTCATAATTAAATCAAAGTGATCTTCACAGAAGTATAGTTTAGATTTTGTAGACAATGCATTCGGGTCTCTTCTTGCCAGTTTTAACCAATTATTTCTCATATTTAAATCAGTTGGCACTTTAATCCATAACTTCCCCGGCGTTCTTGTGCTCGTATTTTTGCAATTAGACATAACACAACAATGATATAAATGATAACTCATTATTAAACATTCAAAAGTATATTATTCCTTTGCAAAATTGTCAAAATTCTACGACAGTGACGTCACGAGTTGAACAGTATGGCGGCTAGCAATTTCACGCGAAAATTGAAAATGATAGATTAAAAGTAATTTTTATGTCACTATTCGGTTTTAAAAAAATTAAATAAAAATTATAGTGGTTCATTATCACTCTAGGATTCATTTAAAATACTTTTTAAAAATGGGTGTAATACCCTATTTGCCGAAGGGTATGTATGTGGTCTATGGTGCTAAAGCCTTTTCGGAAACCGGCTTGTTCGGGAGGCTGGAAGTCGTCAAGTCTGCGCGCGAGACGATTCGTAATGACTCTCGAAAACAGCACGTAGACGCGGCTCAGAAGGGAAATCGGTCTGTAGTTCTTCAAGAGAGCGTTGTCACCTTTCTTGAAGAACAAGACCACAGCACTTCTGCTCCACGCCTCCGGTGTAATGCCACCATGGAGGACGGAATTAAAGAGCATCTGAAGGACTTCAAGTACCGGTTTTCCACCCGCTTTCAGAAGCTCTGCTGTAATTCCATCCTCGCCTGGGGCCTGGGGGGTAGGAGTTAGTTCATATTGAAACAATTAGTTTGTAAATTGGCGTTTTGTTTCTGTATTTCTTTGATAATACCAAGATTCGTCACTTGTAATCATGTCGTAAACACGCCTTGATTCAAATCTAGTAATCACGTCACGGCATTATTCTTCACGAGCCACGTTCGTATTTTATGTTATTTTCAATACAATACGAAATATGTACTGAATTTCCTCATTCCAGTCCTCAGTCCATTCGTTAATTGCGTTATCAGAAATTAAGAAAGATGGAGAAAGCAGAAAGTATGAATAATAATCGTTTCAGATGATTTTTTAATTTGACGGTACAATGGCTTTTTCGTACTCTGGTTCTGTACTCGGATAGCCATCGTAGCCCTACTGTACAAGCACTTCAACACTTCGATATACCGACAGTCAACTTGGCACCGCTGAAGGTACTGCAGCACCGCCAAAATTTCGACGGAATCAAAGGCTTTCTCATAGTCCACATACGCCAGACATAGTGGCAAATTAAACTCCTAGGACTTCTGTACAATTTGCCGAAGGGTATGTATGTGGTCTATGGTGCTAAAGCCTTTTCGGAAACCGGCTTGTTCGGGAGGCTGGAAGTCGTCAAGTCTGCGAGCGAGACGATTCGTAATGACTCTCGAAAACAGCACGTAGACGCGTCTCATAAGGGAAATCGGTCTGTAGTTCTTCAAGAGAGCGTTGTCACCTTTCTTGAAGAACAAGACCATAGCACATCTGCTCCACGCCTCCGGTGTAATGCCACCATGGAGGACGGAATTAAAGAGGCTATGAAAGACTTCAAGTACCGGTTTTCCACCCGCTTTCAGAAGCTCTGCTGTAATTCCATCCACGCCTGGGGCCTGGGGGGTAGGTTTTAGTTCATATTGAAACAATTAGTTTGTAAATTGGCGTTTTGTTTCTGTATTTCTTTGATAATACCAAGATTCGTCACTTGTAATCATGTCGTAAACACGCCTTGATTCAAATCTAGTAATCACGTCACGGCATTATTCTTCACGAGCCACGTTCGTATTTCATGTTATTTTCAATACAATACGAAATATGTACTGAATCTCCTCATTCCAGTCCTCAGTTCATGCGTTAATTGCGTCATCAGAAATTAAGAGAGATGGAGAAAGCAGAATGTATAAATAATAATCGTTTCAGATGATTTTTTAATTTGACGGTACAATGGCTTTTTCGTACTCTGGTTCTGTACTCGGATAGCCATCGTAGCCCTACTGTACAAGCACTTCAACACTTCGATATACCGACAGTCAACTTGGCACCGCTGAAGGTACTGCAGCACCGCCTAAATTTCGACGGAATCAAAGGCTTTCTCATAGTCCACATACGCCAGACATAGTGGCAAATTGTACTCCTAGGACTTCTGTACAATTTGCCGAAGGGTATGTATGTGGTATATGGTGCTAAAGCCTTTTCGGAAACCGGCTTGTTCGGGAGGCTGGAAGTCGTCAAGTCTG
This sequence comes from Parnassius glacialis, assembly GCA_033319125.1. Classification (NCBI taxonomy): domain Eukaryota; kingdom Metazoa; phylum Arthropoda; class Insecta; order Lepidoptera; family Papilionidae; genus Parnassius; species Parnassius glacialis. Next base: position 5,099,946 of record JAVANC010000022.1, on the reverse strand, counting down.
CGCGCGAGACGATTCGTAATGACTCTCGAAAACAGCACGTAGACTTGTCTCATAAGGGAAATCGGTCTGTAGTTCTTCAAGAGAGCGTTGTCACCTTTCTTGAAGAACAAGACCACAGCACTTCTGCTCCACGCCTCCGGTGTAATGCCACCATGGAGGACGGAATTAATGAGCATCTGAAGGACTTCAAGTACCGGTTTTCCACCCGCTTTCAGAAGCTCTGCTGTAATTTCATCCTCGCCTGGGGCCTGGGGTGTAGGTGTTAGTTCATATTGAAACAATTAGTTTGTAAATTGGCGTTTTGTTTCTGTATTTCTTTGATAATACCAAGATTCGTCACTTGTAATCATGTTGTAAACACGCCTTGATTCAAATCTAGTAATCACGTCACGGCATTATTCTTCACGAGCCACGTTCGTATTTCATGTTATTTTCAATTCAATACGAAATATGTACTGAATCTCCTCATTCCAGTCCTCAGTCCATTCGTTAATTGCGTCAACAGAAATTAAGAGAGATGGAGAAAGCAGAAAGTATGAATAATAATCGTTTCAGATGATTTTTTTTATTTGACGGTACAATGGCTTTTTCGTACTCTGGTTCTGTACTCGGATAGCCATCGTAGCCCTACTGTACAAGCACTTCAACACTTCGATATACCGACAGTAAACTTGGCACCGCTGAAGGTACTGCAGCACCGCCCAAATTTCGACGGAATCAAAGGCTTTCTCATAGTCCACATACGCCAGACATATTGGCAAATTGTACTCCTAGGACTTCTCTACAATAGGGTATTTTACACCATGTAAAAAAAAGTCAAAGACTAAATATTTACGATAGATTTTGTAAAAAGTAAACGAGAAATATTGATTTCTATTTATAAAAATGCATTATAAATTTTATATTTCAATTTAAAGAATAATTTTTTTACCTGTGCCTCAAATCTGCAAAACAATGTCCGCCATAATAGATAGCGTCGTGACGTCACTAGGTCAAAGAACTAAGTTATGTGCTGTGTACTAACTAGCTAATTTAGAATTTTTTCAAGTTATTATTACGATCTTTGACTTTTATTCTGAATTTTATTCAAAAGGCATCATGGAAGACGGATTCGTAAAAGCGAGTTTATTACTTCGCTTTTAGCACTAATGTTATAGATATTATTATATAAGCTTAGGTGAGAAAAATATTTTGTTAAATTTTTTTGTACAAACTCTCAGACAAAATAAAAAGTCACTTTTTTTTTTGGTCTGAGAACAAACCATGTCTTTATTCCCATATAATAGAAGAAAACAGGAATTAAGCAAAACACTGCACTGCACTTGCAAGGGCCATCAAAATGGCCCACAAAGGGCGGGACAGACGAGCGATAAACCTAATCTATTACAAAATTTGACTTGCAATAGGTACCTATCATGTCATGATGTTTTGTTTTATTTAATTGATAGTTAAATATAAGTCATAATTAAATCAAAGTGATCTTCACAGAAGTATAGTTTAGATTTTGTAGACAATGCATTCGGGTCTCTTCTTGCCAGTTTTAACCAATTATTTCTCATATTTAAATCAGTTGGCACTTTAATCCATAACTTCCCCGGCGTTCTTGTGCTCGTATTTTTGCAATTAGACATAACACAACAATGATATAAATGATAACTCATTATTAAACATTCAAAAGTATATTATTCCTTTGCAAAATTGTCAAAATTCTACGACAGTGACGTCACGAGTTGAACAGTATGGCGGCTAGCGATTTCACGCGAAAATTGAAAATGATAGATTAAAAGTAATTTTAATGTCACTATTCGGTTTTAAAAAAATTAAATAAAAATTATAGTGGTTCATTATCACTCTAGGATTCATTTAAAATACTTTTTTAAAATGGGTGTAATACCCTATTTGCCGAAGGGTATGTATGTGGTCTATGGTGCTAAAGCCTTTTCGGAAACCGGCTTGTTCGGGAGGCTGGAAGTCGTCAAGTCTGCGCGCGAGACGATTCGTAATGACTCTCGAAAACAGCACGTAGACGCGGCTCAGAAGGGAAATCGGTCTGTAGTTCTTCAAGAGAGCGTTGTCACCTTTCTTGAAGAACAAGACCACAGCACTTCTGCTCCACGCCTCCGGTGTAATGCCACCATGGAGGACGGAATTAAAGAGCATCTGAAGAACTTCAAGTACCGGTTTTCCACCCGCTTTCAGAAGCTCTGCTGTAATTCCATCCTCGCCTGGGACCTGGGGGGTAGGTGTTAGTTCATATTGAAACAACTAGTTTGTAAATTGGCGTTTTGTTTCTGTATTTCTTTGATAATACCAAGATTCGTCACTTGTAATCATGTCGTAAACACGCCTTGATTCAAATCTAGTAATCACGTCACGGCATTATTCTTCACGAGCCACGTTCGTATTTCATGTTATTTTCAATACAATACGAAATATGTACTGAATCTCCTCATTCCAGTCCTCAGTCCATTCGTTAATTGCGTTATCAGAAATTAAGAAAGATGGAGAAAGCAGAAAGTATGAATAATAATCGTTTCAGATGATTTTTTAATTTGACGGTACAATGGCTTTTTCGTACTCTGGTTCTGTACTCGGATAGCCATCGTAGCCCTACTGTACAAGCACTTCAACACTTCGATATACCGACAGTCAACTTGGCACCGCTGAAGGTACTGCAGCACCGCCAAAATTTCAACGGAATCAAAGGCTTTCTCATAGTCCACATACGCCAGACATAGTGGCAAATTAAACTCCTAGGATTTCTGTACAATTTGCCGAAGGGTATGTATGTGGTCTATGGTGCTAAAGCCTTTTCGGAAACCGGCTTGTTCGGGAGGCTGGAAGTCGTCAAGTCTACGAGCGAGACGATTCGTAATGACTCTCGAAAACAGCACGTAGACGCGTCTCATAAGGGAAATCGGTCTGTAGTTCTTCAAGAGAGCGTTGTCACCTTTCTTGAAGAACAAGACCATAGCACATCTGCTCCACGCCTCCGGTGTAATGCCACCATGGAGGACGGAATTAAAGAGGCTATGAAGGACTTCAAGTACCGGTTTTCCGACCGCTTTCAGAAGCTCTGCTGTAATTCCATCTACGCCTGGGGCCTGGGGGGTAGGTTTTAGTTCATATTGAAACAATTAGTTTGTAAATTGGCGTTTTGTTTCTGTATTTCTTTGATAATACCAAGATTCGTCACTTGTAATCATGTCGTAAACACGCCTTGATTCAAATCTAGTAATCACGTCACGGCATTATTCTTCACGAGCCACGTTCGTATTTCATGTTATTTTCAATACAATACGAAATATGTACTGAATCTCCTCATTCCAGTCCTCAGTTCATGCGTTAATTGCGTCATCAGAAATTAAGAAAGATGGAGAAAGCAGAATGTATAAATAATAATCGTTTCAGATGATTTTTTAATTTGACGGTACAATGGCTTTTTCGTACTCTGGTTCTGTACTCGGATAGCCATCGTAGCCCTACTGTACAAGCACTTCAACACTTCGATATACCGACAGTCAACTTGGCACCGCTGAAGGTACTGCAGCACCGCCTAAATTTCGACGGAATCAAAGGCTTTCTCATAGTCCACATACGCCAGACATAGTGGCAAATTGTACTCCTAGGACTTCTGTACAATTTGCCGAAGGGTATGTATGTGGTATATGGTGCTAAAGCCTTTTCGGAAACCGGCTTGTTCGGGAGGCTGGAAGTCGTCAAATCTGCGCGCGAGACGATTCGTAATGACTCTCGAAAACAGCACGTAGACTTGTCTCATAAGGGAAATCGGTCTGTAGTTCTTCAAGAGAGCGTTATCACCTTTCTTGAAGAACAAGACCACAGCACTTCTGCTCCACGCCTCCGGTGTAATGCCACCATGGAGGACGGAATTAATGAGCATCTGAATGACTTCAAGTACCGGTTTTCCACCCGCTTTCAGAAGCTCTGCTGTAATTTCATCCTCGCCTGGGGCCTGGGGTGTAGGTGTTAGTTCATATTGAAACAATTAGTTTGTAAATTGGCGTTTTGTTTCTGTATTTCTTTGATAATACCAAGATTCGTCACTTGTAATCATGTCGTAAACACGCCTTGATTCAAATCTAGTAATCACGTCACGGCATTATTCTTCACGAGCCACGTTCGTATTTCATGTTATTTTCAATTCAATACGAAATATGTACTGAATCTCCTCATTCCAGTCCTCAGTCCATTCGTTAATTGCGTCAACAGAAATTTAGAGAGATGGAGAAAGCAGAAAGTATGAATAATAATCGTTTCAGATGATTTTTTTTTATTTGACGGTACAATGGCTTTTTCGTACTTTGGTTCTGTACTCGGATAGCCATCGTAGCCCTACTGTACAAGCACTTCAACACTTCGATATACCGACAGTAAACTTGGCACCGCTGAAGGTACTGCAGCACCGCCCAAATTTCGACGGAATCAAAGGCTTTCTCATAGTCCACATACGCCAGACATATTGGCAAATTGTACTCCTAGGACTTCTCTACAATAGGGTATTTTACACCATGTAAAAAAAAGTCAAAGAATAAATATTTACGATAGATTTTGTAAAAAGTAAACGAGAAATATTGATTTCTATTTATAAAAATGCATTATAAATTTTATATTTCAATTTAAAGAATAATTTTTTTACCTGTGCCTCAAATCTGCAAAACAATGTCCGCCATATTAGATAGCGTCGTGACGTCACTAGGTCAAAGAACTAAGTTATGTGCTGTGTACTAACTAGCTAATTTAGAATTTTTTCAAGTTATTATTACGATTGTTGACTTTTATTCTGAATTTTATTCAAAAGGCATCATGGAAGACGGATTCGTAAAAGCGAGTTTATTACTTCGCTTTTAGCACTAATGTTATAGATATTATAATATAAGCTTAGGTGAGAAAAATATTTTGTTAAATTTTTTTGTACAAACTCTCAGACAAAATAAAAAGTCACTTTTTTTTTTGGTCTGAGAACAAACCATGTCTTTATTCCCATATAATAGAAGAAAACAGGAATTAAGCAAAACACTGCACTGCACTTGCAAGGGCCATCAAAATGGCCCACAAAGGGCGGGACAGACGAGCGATAAACCTAATCTATTACAAAATTTGACTTGCAATAGGTACCTATCATGTCATGATGTTTTGTTTTGTTTAATTGATAGTTAAATATAAGTCATAATTAAATCAAAGTGATCTTCACAGAAGTATAGTTTTGATTTTGTAGACAATGCATTCGGGTCTCTTCTTGCCAGTTTTAACCAATTATTTCTCATATTTAAATCAGTTGGCACTTTAATCCATAACTTCCCCGGAGTTCTTGTGCTCGTATTTTTGCAATTAGACATAACACAACAATGATATAAATGATAACTCATTATTAAACATTCAAAAGTATATTATTCCTTTGCAAAATTGTCAAAATTCTACGACAGTGACGTCACGAGTTGAACAGTATGGCGGCTAGCGATTTCACGCGAAAATTGAAAATGATAGATTAAAAGTAATTTTTATGTCACTATTCGGTTTTAAAAAAATTAAATAAAAATTATAGTGGTTCATTATCACTCTAGGATTAATTTAAAATACTTTTTAAAAATGGGTGTAATACCCTATTTGCCGAAGGGTATGTATGTGGTCTATGGTGGTAAAGCCTTTTCGGAAACCGGCTTGTTCGGGAGGCTGGAAGTCGTCAAGTCTGCGCGCGAGACGATTCGTAATGACTCTCGAAAACAGCACGTAGACGCGGCTCAGAAGGGAAGTCGGTCTGTAGTTCTTCAAGAGAGCGTTGTCACCTTTCTTGAAGAACAAGACCACAGCACTTCTGCTCCACGCCTCCGGTGTAATGCCACCATGGAGGACGGAATTAAAGAGCATCTGAAGGACTTCAAGTACCGGTTTTCCACCCGCTTTCAGAAGCTCTGCTGTAATTCCATCCTCGCCTGGGGCCTGGGGGGTAGGTGTTAGTTCATATTGAAACAATTAGTTTGTAAATTGGCGTTTTGTTTCTGTATTTCTTTGATAATACCAAGATTCGTCACTTGTAATCATGTCGTAAACACGCCTTAAATCAAATCTAGTAATCACGTCACGGCATTATTCTTCACGAGCCACGTTCGTATTTTATGTTATTTTCAATACAATACGAAATATGTACTGAATCTCCTCATTCCAGTCCTCAGTCCATTCGTTAATTGCGTTATCAGAAATTAAGAAAGATGGAGAAAGCAGAAAGTATGAATAATAATCGTTTCAGATGATTTTTTAATTTGACGGTACAATGGCTTTTTCGTACTCTGGTTCTGTACTCGGATAGCCATCGTAGCCCTACTGTACAAGCACTTCAACACTTCGATATACCGACAGTCAACTTGGCACCGCTGAAGGTACTGCAGCACCGCCAAAATTTCGACGGAATCAAAGGCTTTCTCATAGTCCACATACGCCAGACATAGTGGCAAATTAAACTCCTAAGACTTCTGTAAAATTTGCCATAGGGTATGTATGTGGTCTATGGTGCTAAAGCCTTTTCGGAAACCGGCTTGTTCGGGAGGCTGGAAGTCGTCAAGTCTGCGAGCGAGACGATTCGTAATGACTCTCGAAAACAGCACGTAGACGCGTCTCATAAGGGAAATCGGTCTGTAGTTCTTCAAGAGAGCGTTGTCACCTTTCTTGAAGAACAAGACCACAGCACTTCTGCTCCACGCCTCCGGTGTAATGCCACCATGGAGGACGGAATTAAAGAGCATCTGAAGGACTTGAAGTACCGGTTTTCCACCCGCTTTCAAAAGCTCTGCTGTAATTCCATCCTCGCCTGGGGCCTGGGGTGTAGGTTTTAGTTCATATTGAAACAATTAGTTTGTAAATTGGCGTTTTGTTTCTGTATTTCTTTGATAATACCAAGATTCGTCACTTGTAATCATGTCGTAAACACGCCTTGATTCAAATCTAGTAATCACGTCACGGCATTATTCTTCACGAGCCACGTTCGTATTTCATATTATTTTCAATACAATACAAAATATGTACTGAATCTCCTCATTCCAGTGCTCAGTCCATTCGTTAATTGCGTCATCAGAAATTAAGAAAGATGGAGAAAGCAGAAAGTATGAATAATAATCGTTTCAGATGATTTTTTAATTTGACGGTACAATGGCTTTTTCGTACTCTGGTTCTGTACTCGGATAGCCATCGTAGCCCTACTGTACAAGCACTTCAACACTTCGATATACCGACAGTCAACTTGGCACCGCTGAAGGTACTGCAACACCGCCTTAATTTCGACGGAATCAAAGGCTTTCTCATAGTCCACATACGCCAGACATAGTGGCAAATTGTACTCCTAGGACTTCTGTACAATTTGTCGAAGGTTATGTATGTGGTCTATGGTGCTAAAGCCTTTTCGGAAACCGGCTTGTTCGGGAGGCTGGAAGTCGTCAAGTCTGCGCGCGAGACGATTCGTAATGACTCTCGAAAACAGCACGTAGACAAGGCTCAGAAGGGAAATCGGTCTGTAGTTCTTCAAGAGAGCGTTGTTACCTTTCTTGAAGAACAAGACCACAGCACTTCTGCTCCACGCCTCCGGTGTAATGCCACCATGGAGGACGGAATTAAAGAGGCTATGAAGGACTTCAAGTACCGGTTTTCCACCCGCTTTCAGAAGCTCTGCTGTAATTCCATCCTCGCCTGGGGCCTGGGGGGTAGGTGTTAGTTCATATTGAAACAAGTAGTTTGTAAATTGGCGTTTTGTTTCTGTATTTCTTTGATACTACCAAGATTCGTCACTTGTAATCATGTCGTAAACACGCCTTGATTCAAATCTAGTAATCACGTTACGGCATTATTCTTCACGAGCCATGTTCTTATTTCATGTTATTTTCAATACAATACGAAATATGTACTGAATCTCCTCATTCCAGTCCTCAGTCCATTCGTTAATTGCGTTATCAGAAATTAAGAAAGATGAAGAAAGCAGAAAGTATGAATAATAATCGTTTCAGATGATTTTTTAATTTGACGGTACAATGGCTTTTTCGTACTCTGGTTCTGTACTCGAATAGCCATCGTAGCCATACTGTACAAGCACTTCAACACTTCGATATACCGACAGTCAACTTGGCACCGCTGAAGGTACTGCAGCACCGCCTAAATTTCGACGGAATCAAAGGCTTTCTCATAGTCCACATACGCCAGACATAGTGGCAAATTGTACTCCTAGGACTTCTGTACAAATTTCCGAAGGGTATGTATGTGGTCTATGGTGCTAAAGCCTTTTCGGAAACCGGCTTGTTCGGGAGGCTGGAAGTCGTCAAGTCTGCGCGCGAGACGATTCGTAATGACTCTCGAAAACAGCACGTAGACGCGGCTCAGAAGGGAAATCGGTCTGTAGTTCTTCAAGAGAGCGTTGTCACCTTTCTTGAAGAACAAGACCACAGCACATCTGCTCCACGCCTCCGGTGTAATGCCACCATGGAGGACAAAATTAAAGAGCATCTGAAGGACTTCAAGTACCGGTTTTCCACCCGCTTTCAGAAGCTCTGCTGTAATTCCACCCTCGCCTGGGGCCTGGGGGGTAGGTGTTAGTTTATATTGAAACAATTAGTTTGTAAATTGGCGTTTTGTTTCTGTATTTCTTTGATAATACCAAGATTCGTCACTTGTAATCATGTCGTAAACACGCCTTGATTCAAATCTAGTAATCATGTCACGGCATTATTCTTCACGAGCCACGTTCGTATTTCATGTAATTTTCAATACAATACGAAATATGTACTGAATCTCCTCATTCCAGTCCTCAGTCCATTCGTTAATTGCGTCAACAGAAATTAAGAGAGATGGAGAAAGCAGAAAGTATGAATAATAATCGTTTCAGATGATTTTTTTAATTTGACGGTACAATGGCTTTTTCGTATTCTGGTTCTGTACTCGGAAAACCATCGTAGCCCTACTGTACAAGCACTTAAACACTTCGATATACCGACAGTCAACTTGGTACCGCTGAAGGTACTGCAGCACCGCCCAAATTTCGACGGAATCAAAGGCTTTCTCATAGTCCACATACGCCAGACATATTGGCAAATTGTACTCCTAGGACTTCTCTACAATAGGGTATTTTACACCATGTAAAAAAAAGTCAAAGAATAAATATTTACGATAGATTTTGTAAAAAGTAAACGAGAAATATTGATTTCTATTTATAAAAATGCATTATAAATTTTATATTTCAATTTAAAGAATAATTTTTTTACCTGTGCCTCAAATCTGCAAAACAATGTCCGCCATATTAGATAGCGTCGTGACGTCACTAGGTCAAAGAACTAAGTTATGTGCTGTGTACTAACTAGCTAATTTCGAATTTTTTCAAGTTATTATTACGATCTTTGACTTTTATTCTGAATTTTATTCAAAAGGCATCATGGAAGACGGATTCGTAAAAGCGAGTTTATTACTTCGCTTTTAGCACTAATGTTATAGATATTATAATATAAGCTTAGGTGAGAAAAACATTTTGTTAAATTTTTTTGTACAAACTCTCAGACGAAATAAAAAGTCACTTTTTTATTTGGTCTGAGAACAAACCATGTCTTTATTCCCATATAATAGTAGAAAACAGGAATTAAGCAAAACACTGCACTGAACTTGCAAGGGCCATCAAAATGGCCCACAAAGGGCGGGACAGACGAGCGATAAACCTAATCTATTTCAAAATTTGACTTGCAATAGGTACCTATCATGTCATGATGTTTTGTTTTGTTTAATTGATAGTTAAATATAAGTCATAACTAACTCAAAGTGATCTTCACAGAAGTATAGTTTAGATTTTGTAGACAATGCATTCGGGTCTCTTCTTGCCAGTTTTAACCAAGTATTTCTCATATTTAAATCAGTTGGCACTTTATTCCATAACTTCCCCGGCGTTCTTGTGCTCGTATTTTTGCAATTAGACATAACACAACAATGACATAAATGATTAACTCATTATTAAACATTCAAAAGTATATTATTCCTTTAAAAATTGTCAAAATTCTACGACAGTGACGTCACGAGTTGCACAGTATGGCGGCTAGCGATTTCACGCGAAAATTGAAAATGATAGATTAAAAGTAATTTTTATGTCACTATTCGGTTTTAAAAAAATTAAATAAAAATTATAGTGGTTCATTATCACTCTAGGATTCATTTAAAATACTTTTTAAAAATGGGTGTAATACCCTATTTGCCGAAGGGTATGTATATGGTCTATGGTGCTAAAGCCTTTTCGGAAACCGGCTTGTTCGTGAGGCTGGAAGTCGTCAAGTCTGCGCGCGAGACGATTCGTAATGACTCTCGAAAACAGCACGTAGACGCGGCTCAGAAGGGAAATCGGTCTGTAGTTCTTCAAGAGAGCGTTGTCACCTTTCTTGAAGAACAAGACCACAGCACTTCTGCTCCACGCCTCCGGTGTAATGCCACCATGGAGGACGGAATTAAAGAGCATCTGAAGGACTTCAAGTACCGGTTTTCCACCCGCTTTCAGAAGCTCTGCTGTAATTCCATCCTCGCCTGGGGCCTGGGAGGTAGGTGTTAGTTCATATTGAAACAATTAGTTTGTAAATTGGCATTTTGTTTCTGTATTTCTTTGATAATACCAAGATTCGTCACTTGTAATCATGTCGTAAACACGCCTTGATTAAAATCTAGTAATCACGTCACGTCATTATTCTTCACGAGCCACGTTCGTATTTCATGTTATTTTCAATACAATACGAAATATGTACTGAATCTCCTCATTCCAGTCCTCAGTCCATTCGTTAATTGCGTCATCAGAAATTAAGAAAGATGGAGAAAGCAGAAAGTATGAATAATAATCGTTTCAGATGATTTTTTAATTTGACGGTACAATGGCTTTTTCGTACTCTGGTTCTGTACTCGGATAGCCATCGTAGCCCTACTGTACAAGCACTTCAACACTTCGATATACCGACAGTCAACTTAGCACCGCTGAAGGTATTGCAGCACCGCCTAAATTTCGACGGAATCAAAGGCTTTCTCATAGTCCACATACGCCAGACATAGTTGCAAATTGTACTCCTACGACTTCTGTACAATTTGTCGAAGGGTATGTATGTGGTCTATGGTGCTAAAGCCTTTTCGGAAACCGGCTTGTTCGGGAGGCTGAAAGTCGTCAAGTCTGCGCGCGAGACGATTCGTAATGACTCTCGAAAACAGCACGTAGACGCGTCTCATAAGGGAAATCGGTCTGTAGTTCTTCAAGAGAGCGTTGTCACCTTTCTTGAAGAACAAGACCACAGCACTTCTGCTCCACGCCTCCGGTGTAATGCCACCATGGAGGACGGAATTAATGAGCATCTGAAGGACTTCAAGTACCGGTTTTCCACCCGCTTTCAGAAGCTCTGCTGTAATTCCATCCTCGCCTGGGGCCTGGGGTGTGGGTGTTAGTTCATATTGAAACAATTAGTTTGTAAATTGGCGTTTTGTTTATGTATTTCTTTGATAATACCAAGATTCGTCACTTGTAATCATGTCGTAAACACGCCTTGATTCAAATCTAGTAATCACGTCACGGCATTATTCTTCACGAGCCACGTTCGTATTTCATGTTATTTTCAATACAATACGAAATATGTACTGAATCTCCTCATTCCAGTCCTCAGTCCATTCGTTAATTGCGTCATCAGAAATTAAGAGAGATGGAGAAAGCAGAAAGTATGAATAATAATCGTTTCAGATGATTTTTTAATTTGACGGTACAATGGCTTTTTCGTACTCTGGTTCTGTACTCGGATAGCCAACGTAGCCCTACTGTACAAGCACTTAAACACTTCGATATACCGACAGTAAACTTGGCACCGCTGAAGGTACTGCAGCACCGCCCAAATTTCGACGGAATCAAAGGCTTTCTCATAGTCGTCCACATACGCCAGACATATTGGCAAATTGTACTCCTAGGACTTCTCTACAATAGGGTATTTTACACCATGTAAAGAAAAGTCAAAGAATAAATATTTACGATAGATTTTGTAAAAAGTAAACGAGAAATATTGATTTCTATTTATAAAAATGCATTATAAATTTTATATTTCAATTTAAAGAATAATTTTTTTACCTGTGCCTCAAATCTGCAAAACAATGTCCGCCATATTAGATAGCGTCGTGACGTCACTAGGTCAAAGAACTAAGTTATGTGCTGTGTACTAACTAGCTAATTTCGAATTTTTTCAAGTTATTATTACGATCGTTGACTTTTATTCTGAATTTTATTCAAAAGGCATCATGGAAGACGGATTCGTAAAAGCGAGTTTATTACTTCGCTTTTAGCACTAATGTTATAGATATTATAATATAAGCTTAGGTGAGAAAAACATTTTGTTAAATTTTTTTGTACAAACTCTCAGACGAAATAAAAAGTCACTTTTTTATTTGGTCTGAGAACAAACCATGTCTTTATTCCCATATAATAGAAGAAAACAGGAATTAAGCAAAACACTGCACTGCACTTGCAAGGGCCATCAAAATGGCCCACAAAGGGCGAGACAGACGAGCGATAACCCTAATCTATTACAAAATTTGACTTGCAATAGGTACCTATCATGTCATGATGTTTTGTTTTGTTTAATTGATAGTTAAATATAAGTCATAATTAAATCAAAGTGATCTTCACAGAAGTATAGTTTAGATTTTGTAGACAATGCATTCGGGTCTCTTCTTGCCAGTTTTAACCAAGTATTTCTCATATTTAAATCAGTTGGCACTTTAATCCATAACTTCCCTAGCGTTCTTGTGCTCGTATTTTTGCAATTAGACATAACAAAACAATGACATAAATGATAACTCATTATTAAACATTCAAAAGTATATTATTCCTTTGCAAAATTGTCAAAATTCTACGACAGTGACGTCACGAGTTGAACAGTATGGCGGCTAGCGATTTCACGCGAAAATTGAAAATGATAGATTAAAAGTAATTTTTATGTCACTATTCGGTTTTAAAAAAATTTAATAAAAATTATAGTGGTTCATTATCTATCACTCTAGGATTCATTTAAAATACTTTTTTAAAATGGGTGTAATACCCTATTTGCCGAAGGGTATGTACATGGTCTATGGTGCTAAAGCCTTTTCGGAAACCGGCTTGTTCGGGAGGCTGGAAGTCGTCAAGTCTGCGCGCGAGACGATTCGTAATGACTCTCGAAAACAGCACGTAGACGCGGCTCAGAAGGGAAATCGGTCTGTAGTTCTTCAAGAGAGCGTTGTCACCTTTCTTGAAGAACAAGACCACAGCACTTCTGCTCCACGCCTCCGGTGTAATGCCACCATGGAGGACGGAATTAAAGAGCATCTGAAGAACTTCAAGTACCGGTTTTCCACCCGCTTTCAGAAGCTCTGCTGTAATTCCATCCTCGCCTGGGACCTGGGGGGTAGGTGTTAGTTCATATTGAAACAACTAGTTTGTAAATTGGCGTTTTGTTTCTGTATTTCTTTGATAATACCAAGATTCGTCACTTGTAATCATGTCGTAAACACGCCTTGATTCAAATCTAGTAATCACGTCACGGCATTATTCTTCACGAGCCACGTTCGTATTTCATGTTATTTTCAATACAATACGAAATATGTACTGAATCTCCTCATTCCAGTCCTCAGTCCATTCGTTAATTGCGTTATCAGAAATTAAGAAAGATGGAGAAAGCAGAAAGTATGAATAATAATCGTTTCAGATGATTTTTTAATTTGACGGTACAATGGCTTTTTCGTACTCTGGTTCTGTACTCGGATAGCCATCGTAGCCCTACTGTACAAGCACTTCAACACTTCGATATACCGACAGTCAACTTGGCACCGCTGAAGGTACTGCAGCACCGCCAAAATTTCGACGGAATCAAAGGCTTTCTCATAGTCCACATACGCCAGACATAGTGGCAAATTAAACTCCTAAGACTTCTGTAAAATTTGCCATAGGGTATGTATGTGGTCTATGGTGCTAAAGCCTTTTCGGAAACCGGCTTGTTCGGGAGGCTGGAAGTCGTCAAGTCTGCGCGCGAGACGATTCGTAATGACTCTCGAAAACAGCACGTAGACGCGTCTCATAAGGGAAATCGGTCTGTAGTTCTTCAAGAGAGCGTTGTCACCTTTCTTGAAGAACAAGACCACAGCACTTCTGCTCCACGCCTCCGGTGTAATGCCACCATGGAGGACGGAATTAAAGAGCATCTGAAGGACTTGAAGTACCGGTTTTCCACCCGCTTTCAAAAGCTCTGCTGTAATTCCATCCTCGCCTGGGGCCTGGGGTGTAGGTTTTAGTTCATATTGAAACAATTAGTTTGTAAATTGGCGTTTTGTTTCTGTATTTCTTTGATAATACCAAGATTCGTCACTTGTAATCATGTCGTAAACACGCCTTGATTCAAATCTAGTAATCACGTCACGGCATTATTCTTCACGAGCCACGTTCGTATTTCATGTTATTTTCAATACAATACGAAATATGTACTGAATCTCCTCATTCCAGTCCTCAGTCCATTCGTTAATTGCGTTATCAGAAATTAAGAAAGATGGAGAAAGCAGAAAGTATGAATAATAATCGTTTCAGATGATTTTTTAATTTGACGGTACAATGGCTTTTTCGTACTCTGGTTCTGTACTCGGATAGCCATCGTAGCCCTACTGTACAAGCACTTCAACACTTCGATATACCGACAGTCAACTTGGTACCGCTGAAGGTACTGCAGCACCGCCTAAATTTCGACGGAATCAAAGGCTTTCTCATAGTCCACATACGCCAGACATAGTGGCAAATTGTACTCCTAGGACTTCTGTACAATTTGCCGAAGGGTATGTATGTGGTCTATGGTGCTAAAGCCTTTTCGGAAACCGGCTTGTTCGGGAGGCTGGAAGTCGTCAAGTCTGCGCGCGAGACGATTCGTAATGACTCTCGAAAACAGCACGTAGACGCGTCTCATAAGGGAAATCGGTCTGTAGTTCTTCAAGAGAGCGTTGTCACCTTTCTTGAAGAACAAGACCACAGCACTTCTGCTCCACGCCTCCGGTGTAATGCCACCATGGAGGACGGAATTAAAGAGGCTATGAAGGACTTCAAGTACCGGTTTTCCACCCGCTTTCAGAAGCTCTGCTGTAATTCCATCCTCGCCTGGGGCCTGGGGGGTAGGTGTTAGTTCATATTGAAACAATTAGTTTATAAATTGGCATTTTGTTTCTGTATTTCTTTGATACTACCAAGATTCGTCACTTGTAATCATGTCGTAAACACGCCTTGATTCAAATCTAGTAATCACGTCACGGCATTATTCTTCACGAGCCACGTTCGTATTTCATGTTATTTTCAATACAATACGAAATATGTACTGAATCTCCTCATTCCAGTCCTCAGTCCATTCGTTAATTGCGTCATCAGAAATTAAGAAAGATGGAGAAAGCAGAAAGTATGAATAATAATCGTTTCAGATGATTTTTTAATTTGACGGTACAATGGCTTTTTCGTACTCTGGTTCTGTACTCGGATAGCCATCGTAGCCCTACTGTACAAGCACTTCAACACTTCGATATACCGACAGTCAAATTGGCACCGCTGAAGGTACTGCAGCACCGCCTAAATTTCGACGGAATCAAAGGCTTTCTTATAGTCAACATACGCCAGACATAGTGGCAAATTGTACTCCTAGGACTTCTGTACAATTTGCCGAAGGGTATGTATGTGGTCTATGGTGCTAAAGCCTTTTCGGAAACCGGCTTGTTCGGGAGGCTGGAAGTCGTCAAGTCTGCGCGCGAGACGATTCGTAATGACTCTCGAAAACAGCACGTAGACGCGTCTCATAATGGAAATCGGTCTGTAGTTCTTTAAGAGAGCGTTGTCATCTTTCTTGAAGAACAAGACCACAGCACTTCTGCTCCACGCTTCCTGTGTAATGCCACCATGGAGGACGGAATTAAAGAGGCTATGAAGGACTTCAAGTACCGGTTTTCCATCCGCTTTCAGAAGCTCTGCTGTAATTCCATCCTCGCCTGGGGCCTGGGGGGTAGGTTTTAGTTCATATTGAAACAATTAGTTTGTAAATTGGCGTTTTGTTTCTGTATTTCTTTGATAATACCAAGATTCGTCACTTGTAATCATGTCGTAAACACGCCTTGATTCAAATCTAGTAATCACGTCACGGCATTATTCTTCACGAGCCACGTTCGTATTTCATGTTATTTTCAATACAATACGAAATATGTACTGAATCTCCTCATTCCAGTCCTCAGTCCATTCGTTAATTGCGTCATCAGAAATTAAGAGAGATGGAGAAAGCAGAAAGTATGAATAATAATCGTTTCAAATGATTTTTTAATTTGACGGTACAATGGCTTTTTCGTACTCTGGTTCTGTACTCGGATAGCCATCGTAGCCCTACTGTACAAGCACTTCAACACTTCGATATACCGACAGTCAACTTGGCACCGCTGAAGGTAATGCAGCACCGCCTAAATTTCGACGGAATCAAAGGCTTTCTCATAGTCCACATACGCCAGACATAGTGGCAAATTGTACTCCTAGGACTTCTGTACAATTTGCCGAAGGGTATGTATGTGGTCTATGGTGCTAAAGCCTTTTCGGAAACCGGCTTGTTCGGGAGGCTGGAAGTCGTCAAGTCTGCGCGCGAGACGATTCGTAATGACTCTCGAAAACAGCACGTAGACGCGGCTCAGAAGGGAAATCGGTCTGTAGTTCTTCAAGAGAGCGTTGTCACCTTTCTTGAAGAACAAGACCACAGCACTTCTGCTCCACGCCTCCGGTGTAATGCCACCATGGAGGACGGAATTAAAGAGCATCTGAAGGACTTCAAGTACCGGTTTTCCACCCGCTTTCAGAAGCTCTGCTGTAATTCCATCCTCGCCTGGGGCCTGGGGGGTAGGTGTTAGTTCATATTGAAACAATTAGTTTGTAAATTGGCGTTTTGTTTCTGTATTTCTTTGATAATACCAAGATTCGTCACTTGTAATCATGTCGTAAACACGCCTTGATTCAAATCTAGTAATCACGTCACGGCATTATTCTTTACGAGCCACGTTCGTATTTCATGTTATTTTTAATACAATACGAATTATGTACTGAATCTCCTTATTCCAGTCCTCAGTCCATTCGTTAATTGCGTCATCAGAAATTAAGAGAGATGGAGAAAGCAGAAAGTATGAATAATAATCGTTTCAGATGATTTTTTAATTTGACGGTTAAATGGCTTTTTCGTACTCTGGTTCTGTACTCGGATAGCCATCGTAGCCCTACTGTACAAGCACTTCAACACTTCGATATACCGACAGTCAACTTGGCACCGCTGAAGGTACTGCAGCACCGCCTAAATTTCGACGGAATCAAAGGCTTTCTCATAGTCCACATACGCCAGACATAGTGGCAAATTGTACTCCTAGGACTTCTGTACAATTTGCCGAAGGGTATTTATGTGGTCTATGGTGCTAAAGCCTTTTCGGAAACCGGCTTGTTCGGGAGGCTGGAAGTCGTCAAGCCTGCGCGCGAGACGATTCGTAATGACTCTCGAAAACAGCACGTAGACGCGTCTCATAAGGGAAATCGGTCTGTAGTTCTTCAAGAGAGCGTTGTCACCTTTCTTGAAGAACAAGACCACAGCACTTCTGCTCCACGCCTCCGGTGTAATGCCACCATGGAGGACGGAATTAAAGAGGCTATGAAGGACTTCAAGTACCGGTTTTCCACCCACTTTCAGAAGCTCTGCTGTAATTCCATCCTCGCCTGGGGCCTGGGGGGTAGGTGTTAGTTCATATTGAAACAATCAGTTTGTAAATTGGCGTTTTGTTTCTGTATTTCTTTGATAATACCAAGATTCGTCACTTGTAATCATGTCGTAAACACGCCTTGATTCAAATCTAGTAATCACGTCACGGCATTATTCTTCACGAGCCACGTTCGTATTTCATGTTATTTTCAATACAATACGAAATATGTACTGAATCTCCTTATTCCAGTCCTCAGTCCATTCGTTAATTGCGTCATCAGAAATTAAGAGAGATGGAGAAAGCAGAAAGTATGAATAATAGTCGTTTCAGATGATTTTTTAATTTGACGGTACAATGGCTTTTGTAATTGATTCGGAGTATATGGTTCAAAACCCATCCTACACCGTAGTGATCGTATATCATCAGTTGAGCCGTATACTCGTTATACCTGGTGTTTGTGAAACGCTCCCGAAAACGAAGACAGACGATGATACTAACGATCTTTTGATGATCGATCAGAAAGTAAATCGATCCCGAGTAAAAAAATCGTCTTTTTCCAACGATTTATTAACTTTATTCACGCTCTTTCATGTTGGTACAGCTAAATTAAACGATAGTTTCATTAAAAAAATCATGAAAATAGTTTCAGCTGACTAGTGTCAAACTTTGCGCGGACGCCAAACTGTTTTATCTAGCTCGATACGAAACAATTCATTAGGTATATAACTCATTCTCCATTTCCCTTTCACACATGCGCTGCTGCCACCCGGTGGACTCGTGTCGCCTCGCGCTGTGCAATTTAAACATTATGTCAGCATTGTCAAAATGTGGCAAATCCCCCAAATTGCGGCGAATTTAAAGTTGGTTGGGAATTTTATGGGAATTGGTACTATGCGGGAAAATGCGGAGATGTTGAAAATCGATAGCCCGGGCCAAGGCAAACCTTGAACCTTTTTTCCTTTTTTCCCTTTTTTCAAGAAATCTAAATACTTATCTTAACATTTTTGTAAGGTTGGTTAGGAATATCGAGTGACTCCCTTTCTTTAATTATATTCATTGCACCACGTTTAATTTCAGATTTATTTCAGCAACTTTTGTATATAAATAAGTGCTATTCATTTCTTTACTTTTTAATTTTAAAGCAGAGAACTGTATGTATAAAAATGCAGATACTGTGGTTTTTTTATTAATGGCAACTCCATGGAGGAAAATGCTTGTTACAAAAACATAGACAGTGTGAAAAAAACTTTCGAGGAAAAGGAAAAAAAATGTTAGTTAAAAATTAATCTTATTAAATTAGTTGAAAATTGTTTAATTTTTTAAAATAAAAGTTAGGGGAATTTATGGGTAATCTGTTGAAGTTTTGTCCTTAAATTGGGGAATCAGATATGGATTTTTGGAGATTTTGACAAAGTGGTGTTGGCAACGCTTCCATGTTGCACCCAAATTTACCTACTAAGATTTGTTTGCAGGCAATATAAAAATTAGAGGCGGCAATCACAATGAAACTGGCAAGTAATTTTTAATAGTTTTGACTTACCTCCTTTTAAATTCATAGTATTGGTCGGATCAAAAACCGAAAGTCAATTAAAATAAATTAAAGGAATTATTTTTCATTATTTAATAATAGATTAGTTAATACATATATAGATTAATTGATACATTAAAAATGGGCCAGATTAGGAGTACCCTTAACCGACGAGCGTGTATGCGTAGATATATGGATGTAAAGGAGGCGAGAGAGGTGTATCAGGATCGCTCCAAATGGAAGTCCGTAGTCTCTGCCTACCCCTCTAGGTGACAGGCGTGAGTGTTTGTATGGATTAATTAACTGTTGACCATAATTGCAATTGATTTTAACTATCAAATTATTCTGTACCATTTTATAAAATAGATTTCTTGTAGAAAATCAAAGAAAACGATGAAATAGTGTTTATAATTGTATGTGTTTGGGCCAAATCTTAACATTTGAAACTTGCATTCTGGGCGCGCGCATCCGATGGTAATTAGGTCACCGCCTGCCCCCCTTTCCCGCACGCGTCTCCCCGCTGACGCTCGGTCGCCTGACGTGCCCGCGGCGGCCGTGTGCTAACAGTATGAAGTTACGCTCGGAACATTAGGTCGCGCTAAGACCGCCTCTGATTGCGTTGTCTTTTTCGGGAGTTTACGTGACAACGAGGCTTTTCTTGAGTTTTGAGTGATAAACTTAACTTCGATTACCATTAATTTGCGTCGACGAGTTGCTTGTGTTGCATTTTAATATCGTACGAAGGAATTTTGCTTTGTCGGGTAGAACGCTAAAGATTTGTGACCCGAGAGAAGGTCGCGTTCGTTTTCGATTATAATTTTATGCTAAGTGACGTTACACTTGAGTTCAGATAAAAGTGAACGCCCACTGGAGTGATCGCACATTGTGGAGCAGAGCAGCGCATGTGGGTTTGCTGCCCGATTACATCGGGGACGTCAGATTACATTTACGCACCTTACACCACTTACACGCACCACTACTTATCCCTGACGGTACCTTGTGGTCGACCCTACCTCCGTATCTCGGTAAGTTTGTGTTTGTTTATCCAGCCACTACATAATAATTATCCATAGGCCATTTGGGCCCAAACTTTCTGGTTGCCCGTCGAGTGAGCTACTCATGGGCCCTAGTACAGTCGACTTCTGTCGGAGCAACTGAGGGCCGTACACTGGTACGGGGTATGAGTATGAGTACCCAATTAGGTACGTTTATTAATTTTAATATTATTTTTGTGGTAATGAACTGATTGTTGCGTCAGGGTACAATTGATTGTCTAATTGTATTAAAAAATTACAACTATAACTTCTAACATCTATATGAAGACTGGTCCAAGGGATCACTATACTCATAAAATAATAGTTCGCAATATCGTAACGGTTTAACGATCTGTAGAAATGATTAAAGTGCTTACCGCAAGGACGTTAGGATTCACGCACTTAGCGATATTTTTTATGTATTAGTTTATACGGAATTCATTATTAATTTTAGTTTTTGAGGCATTTCCGTGTAGGTTATGACGTGCGCGTGAGCGACAGTGCAATGGTTTTGTTTATTAAATCATTTTTTTATTATTTTTTGCTAATATTTTTGTTGTTACGTTGTGTGTTTCTTGTTTTGTTTTAATAATGCCCAACGCGTACGTTTATAGTGCTCGTGAGTACGGCAACATGTTAATGTGCCTTGAAGAAATCACGGAAATGCTTCTCGTGCACTAAAAATTTAACAAGAGAAATTTTCAACCGCTGGACACCCGGCTGACTCTCGTCTGATCAATACAGCATTTCATCGATTGAGTTCAGATAAAAGTGAACGCCCACTGGAGTGATCGCACATTGTGGAGCAGAGCAGCGCATGTGGGTTTGCTGCCTGATTACATCGGGGACGTCAGGTTACATTTACACACCTTCTTACACCACTTACACGCCCCACTACTTATCCCTGACGGTACCTTGTGGTCGACCCTACCTCCGGATCTCGGTAAGTTTGTGTTTGTTTATCCAGCCACTACATAATAATTATTCATAAGCCATTTGGGCCCGAACGAGTGTGCTACTCATGGGCCCTAGTACAGTCGACTTCTGTCGGGGCAACTGAGGGCCGTACCAATCTCTGGTAGCAGAGCGTGGTTGATTGTTTCTCCAATCTTGTTGATGTGTGTTTGAATGAATATTTTGTTAGCGGATTGGTGGTTAGAACCACGCCCGTTAGGCTGCGCAAGCAGGAGTGTAGTTTAGGGTTAAGAACATACGCGTCAGGTATTTCGGGTAGGTAGATTAAATTGCCGAAGGGTCGGTCGCCTGAGCGAGGCATCTTTGCTGACCGACTGTAGTGTGTAATTAACATGTAGTGTAATTTGTATTAAATTTAATTTAATAGTAATTTGCATTTAGTAGTGATGCCATCGCACAGGCCACCGGCGCTTCGCCTGCAGCCGGAGCTGCGCTAGGCTGCGAATGCCCATAGTTTGACAGAGCGACCCGATCGTGTCCATAGTTTAGAGAAGCGGCTCGAGCAGGTTGCAGCCCGAAGGGCCGTAGTGGAGGAGGCTTACACGGAGCTCGTGGCTTTGGGTGCGGAACAGGGAGTCCTAGACTCCTGCCTCGCGGACGGCGAACAATTCTTTTTGCTCACGGACGACTTGATCGAGGCGGGGGCCAAGTATGCTAATGAAGCGCCGGACGCTCAACTGAGTGGCCTGCCCGAGTCCCCTAGGAAGCGGCCTACTCAATCGGAGCTGTTGGAACGACTCCCAACTCTAGCCCTGTCAAGTTTTTCCGGGGTCCTCTCCGACTGGCTGACCTTTGTCGGTCTTTTTGATAGCCTAGTGGACGCCAGGAGGGACTTGACACCAAGCCAGAAGATGGCGTACCTCCCGGCCTCACTGAAGAGGGAAGACCTGGGCGTCGTCGGCCATTTGAAATTGTCGGACCACGCCTACCAGACTGCCTGGGACCTCCTCGTCGGAAGGTACGCCAACGTCCGGCGAATTGCGGACGAATACGTTAATCGGCTTCTAAGCTTCCCGCTGCTTAAGGACCGGGCCAGACTACGTCCGGACATCGTAAATCCAGTCGTGGTGGCCTGTACTTCGTTGAGGCGGCTGGATTTACCGGTGGACGAATGGTCCTTCTTATTGCTCCACATCGTGCTGTCTCGCCTGCCTCTCGATCTTCGGATCCATTTTCAGGAGAGGTATGGCGGGTACGGCGCCTCCTATATTCCGCCCTTCAGGGACCTTCTACGGTTCTTGGAGGAGCAGTGCCGGCAAATTGAGAACGCAGCGGGCACCGTCGACGAACTACGGGTTGCCAACCGAGCCGTGCCCAGAGAGAGGCGGAATCCGCCGGGCAAGTCGTCGCCAACCCCCTAAGGCCGAGCCGTGCTCCCGCGGAAGGGCGCCGCCCCCTACCATCTTATAGTGGCCTAGCGGCCAGGGAGGCACCCCCCTGCTCCTATTGTCGAGCATCCGATCACCGGTTGACGTCGTGCCCGAAGTTATTGGGTAAGCCGGTCCCGGCGAGGCGAACCATCGCCAAGGAGCGTCGCTGGTGCTACTCGTGCTTGGAAAGGCACCTCCAAAGAGACCGCCCGCACCAGCAGCCATGTCCGCACATCCAAATCAGGCACAGCCAGGGCATCCACCATGCAGTTTTGTGCCTGGGTGCGAACGGCGCTTCCTCTCGGGGCTCTGCCGGGCACTTAACTCCCACGGGCGGGAGCACTCAGCCACGCCCTCTGTCGGGCAACGCTTGGCGCTCGCCTGCCGGCCACCGTGCCCCTGGGTTTAAAGGGGTCCCTCCCCCGACCAGTCGAAGGGTCGTTCCCCCAGGAGCGGGGGTGTCGTCGCCTCCCCTCAGCGTATTGAGAGGAACTTCACGGCCACTCAGCGGTTAGCTAGACCCTTCTCACCCCCGTTAGCTGAGTGGCCGCGACTGGAGTACCACCCTTCCTCCTTTGGTCGGTACCGGTACTACGAGGTTCCTGCAACCTCGAATCTGTCCCGGGTCTTAAGGCTGAGGTTCCCCGAAGGTCCCCAGGTTGGCCCGTTCGGTGATTTCCAACCACGGGTCATTGAGATGCCGCCGGAATGCCGCTTTCGGCACCCCCGGTTCGAGTACCGGTCCGATGGAGGCAGCTCCAGCTAGGTAGCTACCGTCCCAGCTCCCACCACCGCCGCCTCCACTGATCCTTTGAGCCGTCAACAGTCCACTTGTCAAACTGCTCTATTGCCGACGGCCTCAGTGAAGGTGTACAACCCGAGTGACGACTGTTTAACGGTTCGCACTCTATTGGATTCGGGTTCACAACGCTGTGTGGCCTCCACTTGTTTGGTGGGAAGACTAGGGCTCCCCTGGAGCTCTGAATCATGTCCAATGGTAGGTATTGGAGGTGCCGAGCCTCCTGCTCCTAGGGGACAAGCGGAGTTGGTGTTTGGCCCTGCCAGCGAACACCTTCACATTCTAGTTAAAGTAAATTTTGAGGACTGCCTCATTGGTCTAGTGGTTAAAGTAGTGCAACTGCTGATCATGAGGTCCCGGGTTTGAATCCCGGATCGGGCCAAAACATCAGTTATTGAGTTTTTCATTCAAGAATTTCTCAGTAGCTGCCTGGAGTCAGGAAGTTGGCGGTGTTTCACCCCCGTGCCCCGGAAAGCACGTAAAGCCGTTGCTCCTGCGCCTGATCTCTCTCCGGTCGTGTCGGTTTACCGTCCCATCGGACTATGAGAGTGAGGGAATAGAGAGTGCACCTGTGCTTGTGCGTACACTTGGGCACTATAATCCTGTCCTGCGCCGATGGCTAGTCGCCGTTGAGGCCGGCCGCCGTGGCCAAAATTCGGTCTGGAGGACATTATTATTATTATTATTATTATAAAGTAAATGTCCTCGATGACGATGTAGGTTTTCTCCCTAACGTCCGTATAAATGACAGCGCGGTTCATTGTGCGTCGGGTTTGAGACCGGCAGACCCTCAGTGGTCCCAACCTGGGCCTATAGATTTGTTACTGGGGGCCGACGCGCTGGGGTTCATCTTGTTTAGCGAGATACAAGCCCTACAGCCTGATGGCTTGTCAGTCATGTCCACTGTATTTGGGCACATTTTCTTTGGACCGGTTCTGTGGTCTCCACCTCCTCAGACGGCCGACTCGCTCTCTGTTGTGGGTGTGTCCCTTTCGGACGTCGTCCAGCGGTTCTGGAAAATTGAAGAGCCACCACACGTGGCTCGAGTCAACTCTCTGGACCGTGAGTGCGAGTTGTTCTACCAGAACAATACCGGCCGTCGTGTCGACGGTCATTTTGTCACTCGCTTACCCTTTCTTGACTCACGGGCCAATCTCGTACCCTGGCCGAAAAGAGGTTGCTTTGCATGGAACGCCGTATGCGGCGCGACCCAGTCTTTCGCGACAAATATGTCGAGTTCATGCGCGAGTATCAAGAGCTGGGTCACATGTCACCGTCCAACTTCAACTGGCGGTCGCAGGAGCCCTACTTCCTCCCTCACCATGCGGTCTTGAGGACCTCGGGGAGTAAGATTCGGGTAGTATTTGAGGGCTCCGCCCCCTCGTCAAATGGTGTGTCCCTGAACCAGTGTCTTCACTCTGGTCCTAAATTGTTCAAGGACATATCCGACATTTTGACCCACTTCCGTCGGCATTAAGTGGTTTTTGTAGACGAAATTCGGATGATGTTTCGACAATCAGTGGTCCATCGTGATGACCGTCGATATCAGCTGATATTGTGGCGCGAGAAGCTCAACGATCCGATACAGGTGTTTGAGTTGAACACCACCACCTATGCACTCCGGTCCAGCCCGTATATCGCCATGCGAACCCTCCTTGAACTCGCTGAGAGTGAGCGTTTAAAATACGCTCGGGGGATTCTATTTTGGAGACTTCGGTCTACATGGACGACATTTGCACGGGCGCCTCCACCGTCGAGGAGGCTCTTGTATTGCGAGACGAATTGATTGCCATCCTGAAGTCCGGAGGTTATCAGTTGCGCAAATGGTTATCGAACTCCCCTTATATTTTGAAGGACCTCCCACGAGAGGATCAACAAGACCCTCATCTACTCCTGCACCCTGAAAATCCTAATTTGTTGACTGTGCTGGGCATTCAATATCAGCCTGTTCAGGATACTTTCACGTATCGAGTCAAACTCGATCCCCCTCCTAAAGCATGGACCAAGCGCTTCGTGCTGTCTACAGTAGCCCGCACCTTCGATCCTAATGGATGGATCACTCCGGTAATTTTTTTGGCTAAGCGCTTTCTTCAAAAGCTCTGGATATCCGGGTTGGGTTGGGACAAGCCTATTAGCAGTGCTCTCTCGCGAGAGTGGCTCTCCATTGTGTCCTCCCTTCCCGACATCAATCGGGTCTCCATGCCAAGGTGCTTTCTCCCTCCAGGGAAATGCAGGGCTACCCTACATGGATTTTGCGACGCCTCTGAGAAAGGCTATGCTGCTGTCGTATATTTGCGGACTGTGAGCTCTTCTGGCCATACTTCCATCCACCTCGTACTTGCTAAAAGCAAGGTTGCTCCAATTAGGTCCCGCTTAACTACCCCTAAATTGGAACTGTCCGGAGCCGCTCTTCTCACGCGACTCCTTAACCACGTTCACTCGTCTTTGAAGTCTGTAATCGACATTACGGACGTCTACGCTTGGTCGGACAGTGAGATAGTACTTTGTTGGCTCATAGCTGCACCTCACAACCTTAAGGTCTTTGTGGCGAACCGCGTGTCTCAAATTCAGAATTCTGGGACGTCTCTAAATTGGAGACATGTCCCAGGGGAGTTGAATCTCGCAAACTGCGCTTCTCGCGGCTGTGAAGCCCCCTCTTTGGTTGACCACCCGCTGTGGTGGGGTCCACACCACAGCGGGTTGACTGAGTCTCAGTCATTCTGGCCCCAGAATAAATACTCCGAACCGATTGAATTGCCTGGCCTACGAGCCCGAGTAGGAGTGGGCAAGGATAAGCCCACTCGGGATTTCTCCCTGCTAGAACGGTACAGCTCTCTCGATAAGCTCTTAGGAGTAACTGCTTCGTTTCGTCGATTTGTCCGCAATTCGAGAGGCCCGTCCAACCGAATCTCTGATTCCGTTTTGTCCCCTAGCGAGCGTCGCGAAGCTTTGATGCATTGGAACCGTATGGTCCAAGCGGAGCACTTTGAGCCCGTGATTGAAACCTTGAAGCGGGGCTCCAGTGTCTAGGGCGCTCTGGCCCGTGGAACCTCTTCCAGGATGACGCTGGGATGCTGCGCGTTGGCGGACGTTTGAAAAATTCTCAAATGCCGTACGGGGCTCCGCACCCGTTACTGCTCCCTAATGACGGCGCCTTTATTCGGTTGCTGGTAACTCATCATCATGTTAAGAATGCCCACGCTGGGTGTAACGCTCTTTCGGCTATTTTGCAGCGGGAGTTTTGGATTTGGGCTGGCCGACTCACCATTCGGAGCGTCCTCTTTAAGTGCATACCTTGTTATAAACTGAAGGCCACCATATCGCAGCCTATGACGGGTGACTTACCACCCGACCGCGTCAAGGCCATCCGACCATTCGCTGGAGTCGGAACAGACTGTGCTGGCCCCTTCCTCGTCAAGTCCTCCAACCTTCGTAACGCGCGTTCACATAAGGCCTATCTGTGAGTTTTCGTGTGCCTCGCCACTAAGGCCGTTCACTTAGAACTTGTAAGTGCCCTCAGCACTGAAGCCTTTGTGGCCACGCTGGTCCGCTTTGTATCGCGTCGCGGTTTGCCAGACCTGATCCGGTCTGATTGCGGAACAAATTATTAGGGCACAGCTAGATATTTGAAAGAGGTCGTCGAATTTCTGTCCAGCAACAGGACTTATTTAGGTACTGTGATGTCCAAGAAGGGCATCCAGTTGAAATTTGACCCTCCGACTTGCCCACACTGATGCGGTATTTTTGAGGCGGTGGTTAAGGTTGCAAAACCGCATCTCCGTCGCGTTATTGGCGAAACTATTTTGACATTTGAGAAACTTGCCACTGTATTCTGTAAAATTGAGACGGTACTCAACTCTCAGCAGTCCCCTCTCGTCCGATCCGAATGATTTGAAGGTTCTAACCTTGGGCCACTTCCTGATTGGCCAGCCCCTTAACGCCCTGCCCGAGTACCCCTTCAGGGAAATCATTTATTAGCGATTGAGCAGATTTGACCCGCTGCAACAGATGACTCAGATTTTTTGGCACCGATGGTCTCCGGAATACCTACATCTTTTGCAGCATCGCGTTAAGTGGTCTGACAAGACGGATCCTCCTCGGGTTGGAGACCTTGTGTTAGTTAAAGAACCCAACGCTTTGCCTTTGTATTGGCGCCGTGGGCGCATTGTTAAGTTGTCGTATGGATCGCATGGAGTGCCTAGGGTGGCCGAGGTTTTGGTTAGAGATTCGGTCTTGCAACGTGCCGTCGCGACCCTATCCCGTTTGCCAATTTACTCGCGGACATAAGTCCTTATGCCCAAAACGGGGGTTTGTTTGGGCCAAATCTTAACATTTGAAACTTGCATTCTGGGCGCGCGCATCCGATGGTATTTAGGTCACCGCCTGCCCCCCTTTCCCGCGCGCGTTGCCCGCTGACGCTCGGTCGCCTGACGTGCCCGCGGCGGCCGTGTGCTAACAGTATGAAGTTACGCTCGGAACATTAGGTCGCTCTAAGACCGCCTCTGATTGCGTTGTCTTTTTCGGGAGTTTACGTGACAACGAGACTTTTCTTGAGTTTTGAGTGATAAACTTAACTTCGATTGCCATTAATTTGCGTCAACGAGTTGCTTGTGTGGCATTTTAATATCGTACGAAGGAATTTTGCTTTGTCGGGTAGAACGCTAAAGATTTGTGACCCGAGAGCAGGTCGCGTTTGTCTTCGATTATAATTTTGTGCTAAGTGACGTTAGACTTGAGTTCAGATAAAAGTGAACGCCCACTGGAGTGATCGCACATTGTGGAGCAGAGCAGCGCATGTGGGTGTGCTGCCCGATTACATCGGGGACGTCAGGTTACATTTACGCACCTTACACCACTTACACGCACCACTACTTATCCCTGACGGTACCTTGTGGTCGACCCTACCTCCGTATCTCGGTAAGTTTGTGTTTGTTTATCCAGCCACTACATAATAATTATCCATAGGCCATTTGGGCCCAAACTTTCTGGTTGCCCGTCGAGTGAGCTACTCATGGGCCCTAGTACAGTCGACTTCTGTCGGAGCAACTGAGGGCCGTACACTGGTACGGGGTATGAGTATGAGTACCCAATTAGGTACGTTTATTAATTTTAATATTATTTTTGTGGTAATGAACTGATTGTTGCGTCAGGGTACAATTGATTGTCTAATTGTATTAAAAAATTACAACTATAACTTCTAACATCTATATGAAGACTAGTCCTAGGATCACTATACTTATAAAATAATAGTTAGCAATGTCGTAACGGTTTAACGATCTGTAGAAATGATTAAAGTGCTTACCGCAAGGACGCGATATTTTTTATGTATTAGTTTATACGGGATTCATTATTAATTTTAGTTTTTAAGGCAATTCCATGTAGGTTATGACGTGCGCGTTAGCGACAGTTTAATCGTTTTGTTTATTAAATAATTTTTTTTTATTATTTGTTGCTATCATTTTTGTTGTTACGTTGTGTTTTTTTTTTATAGGAAAAAGGTGACAAACGAGCACACAGTCCACCTGATGGTAAGTGGTTGCTGCGGCCCATAGACATCTACATCTATCCTCTATTAAAAATCAAAATGTAGATGCGTTGTCACCCGTGAGGACTAAGATGGAATGCCTCAATTCCAGTAAAAAGGGCCTCCGGCCACCTGCACTCACCAAGCAAAACGCAGAGGTAAACCTCTACTTCACGCTGGTTTTCTGTGAGGTCGTGGTACCACCCCGGTTCGAGCCGGCCCATCCATGCGACAGCAAAAGCTACCACGTGGCTCTACCACTGTTAGAGTGTTTCTTGTTTTGTTTTAATAATGCCTAACGCGTACGTTTATAGTGCTCGTGAATACGGCAATATGTTAATGTGCCTTAAGAAATCACGGGAATGCTTCTCGTGCACTAAGAATTTACCGAGAGAAATTTTCAACCGCTCGACACCCGGCTGACTCTCGTCTGATCAATACAACATTTTATCGAGTGCTGGAAAATCGGCCCATTTTTTCCGTAGTCGCAGGAGGTGGAATTCAAGTGGCTGTTTACTCCGAGGAGCGCATTTTAGATGTCGTTCGCTGAAATCCGAACCTAAGTACATGAAGTATCGCTCAAATTTTAAGGTGTCGGGATGGAACAGGTGTGTCATACTGGACAGTTCACAAAGTGTTAAAGCGTATCCGAATGCGCCCATACAAAGTGCACAAAGTGCAAGCTTTAGTTCCCAGCGATCATGACCGCAGGCGAGTTGTCTGCCGTTGGATATTAGACCAGCAACGCGCCTTATTTGTTCGGGTTCACACCCGGGTTGACCTCTGCTTAGTCGTTGAGAAGACTAGGACTCCACGGGAGCGTTGCATTGCGCTGTTAGGGGTTGTTAGATTTGGTTTTGGTCGAGTAGTTAATTAACGACGCTTTAAATTAAAAATAAAAATGGTTTTGGGTTTTCCGCGAAAATTTTTATGTTTGTGGCGGTTGTGAATAAAAAAGGTGAATTTAATTTACTCCTTAAATACGTGTGCATATGTTTTGTAAATATATTTGATCACTGTGTTTGTTGTTGCACGGAAAATTGAAATTGAATTGTGGGCCCTTTAAATGCTTGTTTTGTAATGTATTTGATCACTGTGTTTGTTTGTTGCACGGAAAATTGAAATTGAATTATGTGCCCTTTTCTGCCGACTTCCAAAAAGGAGACGGTACTCAATTCGAGTGTATGTTTTTTTTATGTGTGTTACCTCATAACTTTGTACGGGGCGAACTGATAGTTCTCATGTGGTCCCATATGAATTTGATCAAGGTCAGACCAATAGTTATTGAGTTATTCTTAAATAACCTATATTGAAGTCGCTTATATTGAAGTCGGCTGTACAAAATTTTTAATTTTAAATTATGAATGCTTGTGCATATGTTTTGTATTTGATTATTGCGTCTGGTTTGCTGAAAGGAAAATTTGAATTCACTTGAAATTGAATGACGCCCTATTTGGAAAATTGTATATATACGTTTTGTGGATGTGTTTATCATAGTATTTTGTTGAAGAGAAAGCTGAGATTGGATAATCCTATTTGTGCCGACAGGAATAGAGAGTCATTCATCCTTTGGTTTTCGTATTTGTAGGCACTGTCTAAGATATTTATTTGAAATGAGAAATAGGGTTGGCTCTTACGTTTATTGTTTTGTTTAATTTGTCAGTTGACCTATGTGCATCGGTGATTAATTTGGTTGAATTGATTCTGTAGTTGAACATTGATGCTTTTGAAAAATTAGTTGAAATATGAGCATAGGACTACTTGTCTAACAGGCTAGCTTGTTTTGGAGATTATTAGATTGAAATCAACTGCCGCACTATTAAGTAAATGATTATATGGTGAATGGCTTGGTAATGCCTACTTGTTTGAACATTCATACTAGGGACTATCTGTGCGTTCGTTTGGCGCTCCACAGACGACGTTCATGTGGAATTTGTGGGTGCGCCACACTGGGCCACTTCGTGTCGCGTCGCTGTTTGCAGACCTGATCCGATCGGATTGCGGAACGAATCATAGGGGACAGATAGGTGTTTGAAAGGGGTCGTCGGACTTCTGTCCAGTGCAGGACTTGTTAAGGTGCTGCGATGCCCAGGAGAGCCATCCAGTGGAGGTTGACCCTCTAGTTTTCCAGCGGTGGCTAGGGTTGCAAGATCTGATTGGGTGCCTAAGTTGGCCTAGTTTGGTGTAGATTCGGTCTTGCAACGTGCCGTCGCGAGACCCTGTCCCGCTTGTCGGTTTGCTCGCGAACATAAGTCCTTATGTCCGGGACGGGGGTTTGTTAACGCCTAGATTTGGTCATGTTTAACGTCATCCAATCACGTTCGACTTTGCCAATCGCCCGATCGTACCATGTGTCACGCGTGTGTCGGGGACGGGGCAGTGGAAGGGAGCCCAGCGTCTTGGCGCTGTCGGGCGAGACAGTTGGTGAGTGTGACTTGCTAGCAGCGACCGGGTTTTGGGCTAGCGCTGCAGAAGTTCACGCGAGACCGGGTTTTGTTTGATTAGGGTCTAGAATCTGAATTTAGGCGCGTGTTTCCTCGTCACGTAGATATGTGAATTGTACGATAATTAACTCGTGCGAGAGTGCGGTATAGTGTACGCGCGTGGAAGAGATATACAATCTAAGATTCGAGCCGCGCACTCCTTGTTTGTGAGCTTCTACCGGTTAATTGTCAGGATATCATTATAATTTGTGATAAGTGAATCCGGGACATTGAATATTGAACTTTGAACTACTGTCCGTTGCCGTGTCGGGTATCACGTGTTCGATTCTGCGATGAGTGTAAAATTAAGCGAAGGGAAGTTAATCAAACGTACAATGAAGCTAAGAGACTGAATCAATGACAGTGAAGAAAGAAGTGGTCCGGCGCTGGAGCTGTCTGGAGCGAAGCAGCATTTTGTAGCAGCCTGCAACTCGGCCGCTGCTGGTCGCATATGCTTGCCAAGGCCCCACACATTCACACATCACTGTACACGACTCTCTATCTACCATTACACACACTCACGGCCTGTCCAAGCCTTGGAGCGAAATCGGCTCCTGATAAAGGCAAGTACTTTTACTTTCTAGTTTGCTCCTATAGAGTTTATTATAATTAGAGACATTCCACGCGGCCATATCGAGGCCCGACCTGCGTCCATTCGTTGAATCTTCGCTTTTGGACCCCGAAGATTGAACCTTTATAGGAACAGCCGTAGGCCGTAACAGGCACTTCAGCACTTCGATATACCGACAGTCAACTTGGCACCGCTGAAGGTACTGCAGCACCCCCCAAATTTCGACGGAATCAAAGGCTTTCTCATAGTCATAGGTCATAGGCATAGTGGCAAATTGTACTCCTCGGACTTCTGTACAACTTGTCGAAGGGTATGTATGTGGTCTATGGTGCTAAAGCCCTTTCGGAAATCGGCCTGATCGGGAGGCTGGAAGTCGTCAAGTCTGCGCGCGAGACGATTCGTAATGACTCTCCAAAACAGCACCTAGACGCGTCTCAGAAGGGAAATCGGTCTGTAGTTCTTCAAGATAGCGTTGTCGCCTTTCTTGAATAACAAGACCACTGCCCTTCTGCTCTACACCTCCGGTGTAATGCCACCATAGAGGCCGGAATCAAAGAGGCTATGAAGGACTTCCAGTACCGGTTTTCCACCCGCTTTCAGAAGCTCCGCTGTAATTCCATCCTCGCCTGGGGCCTTGCCGTTTTTAATATGCTGGAGAGCCATTCTAATCTCGCTCAGACTGACGTCCGGGATATCTTTGGAATAGTGTCGGATAAGACTCGCTTTTGGATTGCTACTCACACTTGCTACTTACAATGCTGCCACACTTGGTCCTCAGCTTTGACAGTTGGCTCTTTCTGGCAGACAGATCTCTGGCAAAGACTTTGAAGTCTTGGTTCCGCTCGATCGCTTCTTCAATACAAGCTGTATTGAAGTTGCTTAAGTCCCGCCGCATGCATTTGGAGATCTGTCTGTTCAGTTGCCTGTATGCTGTCAAATCTGTTGGAAAATGTAGCTTCATCTCCCGCCTAACAGCCATGAGATTAAGAGTTTGATCAGAGAGTTTTTGTGTTCTTCTGCGGCGGGTCTTGCAGAACTTAGCTCCGACCGAATGGACAGTTTCCACGAGCTTGTCATTCATATCGTCCACTTCATTGCATTCTTCTAGGAACTGAAAACGGTTTTGTAACTCGAGCTGAAAGGTTTCAGGACTTTGGAACAGAGCACGAAGGGGATGGAGCGTTGACTTCATTAGACGAGACCTCTCCAACTTAACGTTTAGGTTCAGTGTGCCTCTAACCATTAGGTGATCGCTACCAGTTTTCACCCTCGCGATCACGGAGACACACTGAACAGTTGTCGTCTGGTCGTCATAATGAAGTCAATCTCATTTTTTTTCGAACCGTCGGGGCTCGACCAGGTCCACTTCCTGTGGGGTCGCTTCTGGATTGAATTTGATGAATTGAATGAATTTCTATTCTCCGCAATGAATTTCAAGCGAATTCTCAAGAAATTCATGACATTATTAAGAAATTTATGAATTGTATATTGTATCTGTGTTCAATAAAGAATTATAATAAAGAATTATTATTATTATTATTATGGGGTATTTGTATAGTTTTCTCATCTGGTTGGGTTGTATAATTATATAATTGAAAATGAAAATGATAAACTTACATAAATATCAATAAAATAAAATAAGTACATAAAAATTACATAAATATATAAAAACCCAACCAGATGGAAGCCCTCGGCAGGGGAAACCAAACGGCTGAGGGTTAGGGGGAAAGGGAAAGAAACCGGCGGACGATGCGGGCAGTATCGTGGAGCACCGCCTTCTGCATTTGAGCTTGGAGCGGTCCGTCACGGAGTCCCAGTCTCCTCAGATGACCCGAGAGGCTAACTGGGATTAACCCGTTCGCAGGAACGACCACAGGAATAATTTCGGCCGGCAGACCACCCCACATGTCGGTCACCTCGTGAGCCAGGTCCAGATATTTTGTCAGCTTATCTGTTTCGGCTTTCACGAGGTTCTCGTCATAAGGAATGGTAATGTCGACCAAAAATATCCTTGACTGTGCCCGGTCCATCAGCACAATATCAGGCTTATTCGCAAGAATAGTCCTATCTGTGATGATGGCCCGGTCCCAGTAGAGCCTGGCGCGGTCATTTTCGAGCACGGCTTCCGGCAAGTACTTATAATATGGCAGTTTTCGATCCACGAGACCGTATTTCAGAGCGAGCTCCTGGTGTAGAATCCTGGCTACTAGGTTGTGTCTGTGCAAATACTCAGAGTTAGAAAGCGCCGAACAACCAGAGATGACATGCCTAAGTGACTCACCGGGATGGCGACAAGCTCGACAGATGTCGACGGTGCCATCCTTTAGGATGTATCTCCGATAATTGTTGGTCTTAATAACCTGATCCTGTATTGCACAGACAAAGCCCTCAGTTTCCCCAAAAAGGTCACCGAAACGTAGCCAGTGGAGGGAGGCGGCTGTGTCTACGAAAGGCTCATGTAGGGCCTTGTAGAACCTCCCGTGGAGCTCTTTCTCCTTCCATACGTTATTATTATTATTATAATAACATTTATCTAGAAGAAAATTATTAAGAGTAAATTTAAAAATGTTGCAGATTATAACATTTTATGTGATCAGGTAATTTATTATATAATTTAGGGGCCATTTCAACAACACATTTTAGGGCAGTTTTACATACAGTTGTTGGAATATATTTGTTTCGAAGGACGAAGTTTAACAGAAGATGGTTGTATACTCATAACAAAAATATCTACTTGACAAAAATCTTTAGTCCCGTATTCAAGGGGCTTATATAAATACAAAAAATATAAATATTACTCCATTTCCAACGATAAAATACATTAATATTTAAGAAACTAAATGGTGGCAATAAATACTATCTGAGGTCAAGTAAGATAAAACAACCACTGTAACAAAACTCACGTTCTGAAGTAATATGATAACAACTGATGATAAACGAATCCCTTTTGCGAGAAAAAGTTTCGTTAAGAAATATGACTGCACATCATTCTACTTCTTATGATTTATATCCTTTATTTTTAAGAAAAAAATAATACAGTAAAAATGAAAATAATACATTTTGTGTATATTTCTCGTGATGTAAATAATGGTAATTGTTCTATATAGTCCTTGTAGATGAGTAAAATGTAAAAATTATGCAAATATTGCGTAATATATAATAAAAAAAATGTGAACGATAATAGGGCTCTATCACTATATCTAGTACTTACCTACTATTTCACTTTGATCGTAGCAGTTATATTTCTTGACTCAATCTAAAGTTGGAGCAGGCTAATAAACATTTCTGATATTTTAATTGCCGAAAAATAGTGATTTATTTAACATTCTTATACCATGATGTTATTTTCCTTGGTACTTTAATTAAAATTACGCTCTCTCACGTACAAACCATAAATTAAAAGCGCCTGTCTGTTTTTACATAGAAGTGTAAAAAGGATATCTTTGTACAAATAATTTATATTTAATACAGTCTACCTGAATTAAAAAGTAATTGGTGAAAAACCTACGAGTAAATCTATACTTGATAAATAATTAAAAATGCAGATTCCTTGTCACGTTTTGGTCTAAGATGGAATGTCTCGATACAATTAAAAAGTGTCTCAGATTCTCTATATGCAACAATAATTATGTTGCTATTTTACATACATACATACATTCATAACCACTCACGCCTGTCACTTTTACTCTTGTTTATATGAGAACGCAGTTCATTCCCCGTTCAACTGACTTATTCGTTTTGGACCCAATTGATAGTCTCAGCGTGACAACGACCTATGCCGCCATTATGATTTCTCTCAAGTTAAGAGAGAATGAAGTCGAGAGTGGCCCCTACGACATGTTAATCGATATAAGAGCGCAAAATGTATTTATTGACAACAAAAATATGGAAGCTCGTAAGAAAAAAAAGTTAACGCCACGAACGTAATAAATATCGCTTGAAAGAAATCGGGGTCATTGCGTTATCACTAAAGGGTCACGTTTCATCCGAACCCTTTTCAGTACGGCCGGGTAAGAGCACGTTTAAAATATCACACAAATTTAATTCTTATTACATGTAGTTTAGAAAGGTATCATATTATTATTATTTTAACATCATTTTCTTTAGTAAATACTTGTAGAGAATTCTCAATAAGAATATGTTGGATTATAAAATAACAAAAATCTGTTAAGATACTATTCGAATGAATTAAAAATGTGCTCATAAAACCTAATTGAAGTGAAGTAAAGGTTTACATTAAATTGTAAATAAAAGGAAGCTAACATACAGACTTATTAATTTCTGCGCAATATACCCATTTTTAAGAGGGAGTTACAACGTAGGAAAGTCTGCGACGCTGCTCGCGTGAAGTCCATTAATGATTTAACGGGATTCACGGTCTGGAATGTACAGTAAAAAGCTATTTACTTGATATAATTATGTTAAAGTTAGTAACCACTACTCCCAACACCACTGGTGCTGCGATTAGTGGTGACGGGGATAGTTCACGCAAGTGAGGGAGGGCGGGAGGTGCTCTTCAAGCTAGGTAAGACACATCATTTTATTTTATCGAGCGGATGTACGCAAGGTAATTTCTACCAAGTTTAATATAATGGATTTCCGCAAAGTAACGTCCAATACTATTAATTATTGATATAATTATTTTTGAATTCAGACTCCATTACTATTAATTCGATCCACAGTAAGTTTGAGAACACTTAACCACTCAAGGGCCAGAC
The DNA here is from genome assembly GCA_033319125.1 of Parnassius glacialis. Lineage (NCBI taxonomy): Eukaryota > Metazoa > Arthropoda > Insecta > Lepidoptera > Papilionidae > Parnassius > Parnassius glacialis. The sequence continues at coordinate 5,063,184 of JAVANC010000022.1, read as the reverse complement.
CGGCGCCGCCAAGTTTCGGCCAATCGCCAGCGACCGCGAGACTAATAATATGTTATTTGACCATTTCCAACCTTGGCGATAAAAACACCTATCGTTCGCAAACTACAAGTACTATATCAAAATAAAAATTCAAAATACACTTATAAAGCTGAATATATAAGGTTTCTTACTATCTGAAAATCAAGAAGTATAATTTTAATTTGAAATTCTAAAAATAAGGTTAAACTTGAAAAACAGTGATAACGACTTTCTTTATAAAAATATTTATTTTATGAAACCCCCTTATCTTTATATCCATTTTAATAATATTTAAATAAACTGGATTAAATTACCTTTTTAAATATACCAGAATGTTTAAACTTATTCCTGTTATTTATTCTGTTCTTATTCTAAATCGACACACACTTCACGATCACAGATTGTTAACTAATTTTGAATAAAACTGTTTTTTACGGATTTAATCGCGTTTATTTTATTATTTTTATTCCCGACGTTTCGAGTGCTTTTCAGCAACCCAGGGTTAGGGTTGCTGAAAACGCAACGTGACACGGACACGGACACGGACACGAACACGGACACGGACACGGACACGGACACGGACACGCACGCTCGCAAGCACGCACGCACGCACGCACGCAGGCACGCACGCACGCAAGCACGCACGCACGCACGCACGCACGCACGCACGCACGCACGCACGCACGCACGCACGCACGCACGCACGAACGCACGCACGCACGCACGCACGCACGCGCACACACACACACACACACACACACACACACACACACACACACACACACACACACACGTACCGTATGAGGAAGCTCAAGGTCGCTCAGTGAGCTATGGAGAGGGCTATGCTCCGGGTGTCTCTGCGTGATAAACTTAGAAATGAGGATATCTGCAGTAGAACCAGAGTACCCGACATAGCCCAACGGATTAGTAAGCTGAAGTGGCAGTGGGCCGGCGATATAGCTCGAAGAACCGACAACCGATGGGGAAGAAAGATTCTCGAGTGGCAGCTTCGTACCAGTAGGCGAAGTGTAGAGCGAACCCACACGAGATGGAGTGCCGACCTGGTAAGGCATGCAGGAAGGCGATGGATGCAGGTGGCTCTGGACCGTGGTTTGTGGCATTCCTTGGGGCAGGCCTATGTTCAGCAGTGGACTTATGAAGGGCTGTAATGATGAATGATTATGATATGTGCTTTATTTGACACATTCTGAAACCCTGCCAAATAAACATCCCAAATATACATACTCATCCACTTGCTCAATCAACTCCCCTTCTATTATTATTTCACATAACGTTTTACTTTATTTTCTTTCAAACACCATCAATTTCATCCTACTTGCGTTCACTTTCATATCCCTTTATTTTAATGTCCAGTTCATTAAAGCTAAACTATCTACTATCTACTACTACTATACATACTATAACTATCATTCTCAACCATCAACTCGGCCGCCGACGATGCAAATATGACTTGATCATGGGCGTACAAAGGGCATTTGACAACTAACTCACCCATTCTAAACCCACATTCTTCAACTTTCAAAGTTTGCAAAACAACTGTCCATAAATAGGTTAAACAGCCATGGGGAAGCTACACAACCCTGTCTAGCTCATACGCGTCATGTACATACCAATAAACTATTTTTTTACAAAAATACGAAAGCTTAATAAATTTGGCTTAGTACGTCGCGGGCATGCTAAAAAAGGTCATTTTACTCAACATTTTACCAAAAATCTTGGAGGACACAGCTCGGAGAGTAAAAAAGATAAAGGTACATCGCCTATAATATTTTAGGTTCAGCATTTCTGGACGGATTTTCTAGCTTTAGTCAGTCACTAAATTCTTGTACATATATCAGTGTGTTATACATGTAGATGAAGTTAGCATTTAGAGAACATTAAATATATTTTGAGGGAAAAACAATTTTATAGCATTTTTTAACAGTGGTAGAGCCACGCGGCAGCTTTTGCTGTCGCACGGATAGGCCGACTCGAACCGTGGTGGTACCACGACCTCACAGAAAACCAGTGTGAAGTAGAGGTTTACCTCTGCGTTTCGCTTGGTGAGTGCAAGTGGCCGGAGGCCCTTTTTACTGGAATGAGGCATTCCATCTTAGTCCTCACGTGTGATAACGCATCTACATTTTGATTTGTAATAGAGGATAGATGGAGATGTCTATGGGCCGCAGCAACCACTTACCATCAGGTGGACTGTGTACTCGTTTGTCACCCTTATCATATAAAAAAAATCCAGGAAAATGTAAATGAAATGAAAGTGTGTGCAAAAATGCCTGAAATTTTAAAACAATTCTGATAATTTCTAAATCTTATTATCTACATCATATGATTTTTTTTAGATTTTTCTCAGCAATACTTTTGAAGCTATGGCAGGAGAATACAACTATTGGGCATTTATTCGTAATATATTTAAATTAAATTAGACGCAAAATAATAAATTATACGATATCGATCATTTCTTGTTTAGCCGCTTGTTCCAAAACAATCATGGGTTCACTGAACGTAGCTACGGGCAATAGTCACAAACATCTTATTTTTATTTCAATGTTGAAGCACTTTTATGATGCTTAAGTTATAATTATATATTATAGTCGCTTGATGCAGGTAGCTAAAGACTGTGCTTTGTGACATTCCTTGGGGGAGACCTATGTTCAGCAGTTGATTCGTGGAGGGCTGTAATAAATAAATGAATCGATTATATGTTATATTTATCTATATGTGTCTTTATATATGGTTTCAATAATACAAATGATATAGCAAAATTTCGCTATTAATCTTTTGTAAGGGTCTCAAACGATCTATGACGTGTACAAAATAGACTGGCGCCGTCACTTTGACATTATTAAGTAATTAGCCGGTCTTAGCCGTCTGGTAACTCCAAGTAGGCTGTTGATATATCGATGTACTATAAAGGGATTTAGATTTATATCTCAGATTTAATAATAATACATAAATTTATATTTTCTTGTATGAATATCGGATACAGAATTGATGGGATGGGATGGGAAGCAACTAATAAAGTAAATGTTTTTTTATTAATGTTGGTAAAAAAATAGCAGAGACTACTTAAAAATTAAGCAACACTCGAAATACCATTTTTATGCTCACATCCTTTACTAAGTTAAAACCTTTTATGTTATTAAATACCGACATTGATGAGATTTTAAGTAAAATAACTGATTTAAAAGAAGATTGTGCAGTTGGACGATAAAATATACAACAAGACGGTGCAATAAATGAATTATACCTAATAGCACACTCAAAAGATTGAAACATTTACTGGCCGCCCCATTAACAGATATCTTTAAATGATGCCTATCTAAAGGTATTTTCCCGAAAGTCCTTAAAAAAACTGTGGTTTTTCCTATATACGAAACTGGTGATAAAATATTCGTTAGTAACTATTATGTAAATTTTAAAAAAAATCATAAATACCAGGTTTATAAAATACCTGCATACTAATAATTTGCTGTCAGACGGACAATTTGGTTTTAGGCCTAAGTGATCATGTAATGCTGCCTTACACCAATTGACAGATTAAGTCACAAGCAATTTTGACATTTGTATGCGCTCAGTGTGAATCTTTTTAGGTCTTGCCAAATTATTTGATACTCTCTCTTGCTCTATACTATTGCAAAAGCTTGAAACACTTGGCATAAAGGGAACTCAACTACAATTTTATCCGATTACAAATTCGTATGCGGATGACACAGCCCTGTTGTTCTCAGCTAAATCAAAAAACTGACAATATAAAATATCTAAGTATCACGCTTGACACACGTTGAAGTTTCCGCAAGCACGTCGCTTTACTTTGTTCTACAGTTCATAAATTAATATATATATTTAAATATCTCCGCCACATCGCTAAGATATAATAAGACAGGTCTAATTAGCTTTGTGTGAATCAATAGTCACTTATGGCATTACTCCCTGGGGTGGTGCTTCTAAAGCAATATGTCCCACTAGAGTTCCCACTAGAACGTGCTCAGAGAGCAGTTCTACAGGTAGACACTTTCTGTCCATTCATGTTTCCTACACATCAACTTTCCGAAGAAATTTCCGACACTAATCCGAAGATATCCCGGACTTCAGTCTGAGCGAGATTATAATGGCTCTCCAACGCCTTAAAAATGGCAAGTCCCCGGGCGAGGATGGAATTACATCGAAGCTTTTGAAATCGGGTAGAAAACCGGTACTTAAAGTCCTTCAAAAGCTCTGAAATTCCGTTCTTCATGGTGGCACTACTCCGGAGGCGTGGAGCAGAGGTGCAGTGGTCTTGTTCTTTAAGAAAGGCGACAACGCTCTCTTGTAGAACTACAGACCGATTTCCCTTCTGATTCGTGTCTACGTGCTGTTTTCGAGAGGCATTTTAAATCGTCAAGCACTCAGACTTGACGACTTCCAGCCTCCCGAACAAGCCGGTTTCCGAAAAGGCTTTAGTACCATAGACCACATACACACCTTTCGGCAGATTGTACAGAAGACAGAGGAGTATAATCTGCCACTTTGCCTTGCGTATGTGGACTATGAGAAAGCCTTTGATTCCGTCGATATTTGGGCGGTGCTGCAGTCCCTTCAGCGGTGCCAAGTTGACTGGCAGTATATCGAAGTGCTAAAGTGTTTGTACAGGAGAGCTACGATGGTTATCCAAATACAGAATCAGAGTACGAAACCTATACAACTGCAGAGACGTGTAAGACAGTTATATCCCCGAAACTCTTGACCGCTGCATTGGAAGACGTTTTCAAGCTACTGGACTGGAAAGGATACGGTATTAACATCAATGGCGAGTACATCACTCACCTTCGATTTGCCGACGATATAGTCCTTATGGCATAATCGCTGGAGGACCTAAGCACTATGCTCAATGACCTCAATAGTTTATCCCAACGGATAGATCTTAAGATGAACATGGACAAAACAAAATCATGTTTAACGTCCATGTCACACCTATGCCGGTAGTTGTTGGATGTACTAAACTCGAAGTTTTTGACGAGTAAGTTTACCTGGGACAAGTAGTCCATCTAGGTAAGTCCAACTTGGACCGAGAGGTCAATCAACGGATTCAACTCGGCTGGGCAGCATTCGGGAAACTACGACACATCGTCAGACATACCACAAAACCTGAAAACGAAATTGTACAACCAGTGCGTGTTGCCAGTGATAATTTACGGAACTGAGACGTGGTCCTTCACTGCTGGCCTTATGAGGAAGCTCAAGGTTGCTCAGCGAGCTATGGAGAGGGCTATGCTCGGGGTTTTTCTGCTTGATAAACTTAGAAATGAGGATATCCGCAGTAGAACCAGAGTAACCGACATAGCCCAACGGATTAGTAAGCTGAAATGTCAATGGGCCGGCCATATAGCTCGAAGAACCGACAACCGATGGGGAAGAAAGATTCTCGAATGGCAGCCTCGTAACGGCGGAAGAAGTGTAGGGCGACCCCCACTAGATGGAGTGACGACCTGGTAAGTTATACAGGAAATCGATGGATGCAGGTGGCTGAGGACCGTGTTTTGTGGCATTCCTCGGGGGAGGCCTATGTTCAGCAGTGGACTTGTGAAGGGCTGTAATAATGATGATATTGATGACACACTTAACTTGGCATGTAGTGTACTAACTATCCGTCAGTTGTTTATCCTGAACATCATATTAAAACAGCCTACCGAACTTTTATTTAACTTAAAATCCATAGACAGGCGAAGAATGGACTTTTTTTTGTGTAAACCCTCAAACCAAACACGCATTTCTGAACAGATTTTAGATATTCTTTTGTTTAATTTAGCGTTACCAAAAAAAGATAATTCTTTATAGTCGAATACGAAAATGCAGCAAATAATTTAAGGACCTTTGAGCTCAAAAATTTACGACCCTAATGTAGCAATTGAAATACTAATGAAATATATAAAAGAATCCTTAAATACAAGCACTATGGTTCGTAATGCCTCTAATAGTAAATATATCTTAAAGCCTTGGATAACTTTAACTTTACTTAGAAGCATCTCACATTGTGATGCTCTTCTCAATAAACAAAAAGCCTCGCCGACAGACCAAGTACTAAAGATTTCGTACAGCAGGTATAGAAATTTCCGTAACGACCTTTTACATAATCTTAAAGAAAATTACAAAAGCTTGGAGATTTCTAAATGTAAGAATCCTAAACAAATCTGGAAAGCAATTCATAAAATTACCGATACCGTAGAAAATAAAAATCATGACGAAGAACTCTTGAATGTATACCAGGTAAATCACTGTTAGCAGTAAACAAGGTAAATGAGTACTTCGCCAAGACTGACCAAAGGCTCGCTGATAAAATTCACGAAGCTACTGACGTACATAAAATAAAGTGCAATATTAGGAGTTCCTCCTATTTAAAATCGTTCGACCTGATCGAAACAGACACAGAGGTAGTCGAGGCACTACTCCTTAACTTAATAAACGATTCAGCTTCTGAGGGGGGGGGGGGGTCAATATACCTGTAGTTTTCCAAAAACGTGTAATCTGTCCTATATTAATCAAACACACATATTTAATCTTTGTTTAAACAACGGCGTTTTCCCCGACAGCATTAAATTTTTAATAATACATTCTATTCATGTAAATGAAGAAGCAGATACTGTGCCGAAAATTATTACCCAATCTCAAAGTACTTGAAAAACGAATCAACATTCGTCTAATGAAATATCTTACGCAAGAAAATATCCTTTTCGAATGGCAATATGGTTTTCATTGCAATAAATCTACATAAGATGTAGTTGCAGATCTCACTACTCGTGTTGCAGAAAACATAGATACAGGCCGTAAATGCATAGGTGTTTTTTTGCACTTAGCTAAATTGTTTGACACAGTCTCTACTAACAGGTAATAAAAATATTGGAGTTTATTGTTATACGTGTGATTAAAATTTGCGCCGCTAAAAAGATCCCCTTTGTCCACTCTCTTTACTGCCTCAGCTAGCATCGGATTCCTTGGCGATGGTTTATCTATACATATAGATCCACCTAATACAAATATAGATTCACACAATCCACCTGATGAAAAGTAGTTGCTGTGACTCACAGACATTTACATTTATCCTCAATTAAGAATCAAAATGCAGATGCGTCGTTACCCGTCGTACAGTAAAATGGTTCTTCGGTTCTCTATACTCACCATACGAAACACAGCAGTGTCAAGCTGCCATTTTACGTTGGTGTTCTATGAGAGCGTAGTCCTTCCCCGGTCGAGACGGCCCATTCATGCTACAACTATACTACTAATATAGCTGCAGCATGGCTCTACTACGTATAGAAGTTCTTTTTCGGACGGTACGGATTTGGCGGATGGGAGCTAAGCGACAAAAAGTATAAGATTTTTCCTTCACGACCTGTATAAGAAAGCGAGATATTATTCCGTCCCGCGTAATTAATTTGTCACTTGTTTACGATTTGGAGGCAAATAAAAAATTGCCTGTGTTACGTCAGCATGAATTAAACGCGAGAAAATTTTCTTATAATGATTTTTTATGACTTTCGATGCCATTTAAGTCAACAAGAATGTTATGATAGGTCCGCTTGGCCTTTCACGATGAAGCCCCATCTCGTGCCACTGTTTACAACTGGTTTAATGAGTTTAAACGTGGTCGCACTAATCTCACCGATGATCTGCGTGAGGGACGGCCTTCTACGGCGACGACTGAAGAACACATCAGTGTTGTGCGGCGTATGATAGAGACTGACAAAAGAATGACTTATCAGCAGATTCGGACAAGCTCAGGCATCGGTATGAGTCAAGTGCACAAAATCCTCCATGAAAATTTAGCGGTCAGGAAACTTTGTGCCCGGTGGATACCTCATAATTTGACAGAGGTCAAAAACGATTGGTGAGGTGAAATGTTTCACAGATTTAACGGAGGTGACACAAATGCTGTGTTCAACATACTTAGTGATGTTTGAAAAAAAATCCCGCTGGGTTTCTTGCTGGTTCTTCCCAGGACAGAGGTATTTTCCGAACTAGTGGTTAATAAAAAAATGACTTTCAATAAGAATTATGTAATAATCAATATTAAATTAAAAATTATTCTATTCTATTCTATTCAATTCTATTCTATTCTATTGTTTTCTATTTTATTCTATTCTATTCTATTCTTAAGGGTGACGAAAGCTGGATTGATTGTTATGATCCTGAAACTAAGAGACAGTCTACTGTCTGGATGTTTCCTTCCGAGGAGTTGCCAACTAAAGTGAAGAGAGGTCGAAGCGTAGAAAAAAAGATGGTGGCCTCGTTCTTCGGAAGGACAGGTAATTCACTTCGCCTACCGGTACGAGGCTGCCACTCGAGAACCTTTCTTCCCCATCGGTTGCCGGTTTTTCGAGTTATATGGCCGGCCCACTGCCACTTCAGCTTAATAACCCGTTGGGCTATGTCGGTTACTCTAGTTCTACTGCGGATATCCTCATTTCTAAGTTTATTACGCAGAGAAACCCCGAGCATAGCTCTCTCCATAGCTCGCTGAGCGACCTTGAGTTTCCTCATACGGCCAGCAGTGAAGGACCACGTCTCAGATCCATAAGTCATCACTGACAACACGCACTGGTTGTACAATTTCGTTTTCAGATTTTGAGCTATGTCTAACGATAAGATGTGTCGTAATTTCCCGAACGCTGCCCAGCCGAGTTGATTGACCTCTCGGTCGAAGTTGGACTTACCTAGTCGGACTACTTGTCCCAGGTAAACGTACTCGTCAACAACAACTACCCCCTTAGTGCTCCCAACAACTACCGGCATAGGTGTGACATGGACGTTAAACATGATTTTTGTTTTGTCCATGTTCATCTTAAGACCTATCCGTTGGGAGACACTATTGAGGTCTTTGAGCATATTGCGTAGTCCATCGGATGCAACGATGTATTGATGTAAATGGACACTATTTTGAAAAGATATAATAAAACTTATTACTTGCTAGTTTGTTTAGTTTTTTATTTCCTAAGAACTTTCAGTGTCACCTTTGTAATATTATATAATTTTTATATTTAATCTATATTTATCGTATTTTTTTATATATTTATGCAGCCCAACCAGATGAGGAAATAAATTTATACCCCAAATTAATGTAATATAATAGATGAGTCTTTAGTGGACACAGCTGCATCCCTTCACTGGATATGTTTCAGTAACCTCTTTTGGGGAAACCGAGGATTTGGTCTGTGCGATACAGAATCAGGTTATTAAGACCAACAACTATGTGAGATACATCCTAAAGGATGACACCATCAACATTTGTCGAGCTTTTCGTCATCCCGTTGAGTCACTTAGCATTTCATCTTCGATTGTTGGTTGCTTTCTAACTATGAGTACTTGTATACTACTTATAAGTACAACCTAGTAGCCAGCATCCTACACCAAAAGCTCGCTCTAAATATGGTCTCGTGGATCGAAAACTACCTTATTATAAGTATTACTAGGACTATTTATTTGTATTTTTTAATCAATAACATAATACGTTTATCAATCCATACTTCCATACTAATACTAATAAATATTATAAATGTGAAAGTGTGTTTGTTTATTTGTCATGTTTATTTTGTATAGGGATAGTTCGGTGGCTGTAGAGTAACATAGGTTACTTTTTTCCGCGGAAAAAAATCTCATTCCCGTGGGAAAATCGATTCTGTTGCACAAGTTTGTCCTTCTTTCACTTCGCAACAGAGCGTCGGCATGGCATGAATTTTGGTATAGGGATAGTTCGGTGGCTGTAGAGTGACATAGGCTACTTTTTTTGCGGAAAAACATCTCATTCCCGTGGGAAAATCGAATATGTTGCAAAATTAAATTCAGCTAGGTGGCGCCACCGTGATTCTACAAGACGGACGACGGTACGATGTACGAACACAGAAGGTCAGAATATCTGGATTATTATGTCTTTTTACCAAAATTAAGATAAAAAATGTATGGATCTGTATTTTTCCACGCAGGACCGGGAAGAGAGCGATAAAAAACAAAAAATTCACCAGCTGATTTTCTTCAAACGTTTTGGTGCATTGTAATTCACAGAATAGGCGATAACCTCGCAGACGATATCAAGTAATCCGTTGATGCTCTGCCTACCCCGCAAGGGTTACAGGCGTGATTATAAGTATGGATCAGAAATACTATCACCACCTGTCACGCTTTCACCCTTAACTATTACTTAACTGTGGTAGAAACAGTTCTTAGTAAGCCTTATTAATAAGCCTTAGTAATATTTATTGAATGGAAATGAATACAGTTCTTATATGTGGTTATAAATGAATCGGTATTACAATAAGAAAAATTGTGCAAAATTATAAGAAAAATATTTTTGAGAGTTCTTATTAACTAACGTATACATAGTTTAAATTGATTCCGCTAGATGTCGTTACTAGGTTTTTAAAACGCGGTAACGAAATGTTTCCTGACATGTACTTAACTCCCGCCGTTGAGCATCGCGTCAACTTATAGTGCATACGGTACCTATACGCTTAAATTGTTTCTATTTCGTAGCTTATTCGACTACCTGCTTTCGATTTCGGTTGTTTGTTATTTACTTTGTGGTTTGGTTATGGCTGAATGGATTTATATTGGCTATCATTTTCGGACTTAAGTATTTTCTTGGATCGGTTTTGTGGATTTGGTTGGTATTCCTTCATACATATTTAGACTCTAGCTTTGATTTTGGATTTTGTTTATTTAGAATTGTGAATTGGTTTTCGTTGTTTTAGGTTGCTTAACAATATTTCAAAGGACTATTAATAGTATAGATATTGTATACGGTACCTATACACTTCATTTTTCGTTGGTTATATTTATATTGACTACTGCTTTCGATTTCGGCTTTCTGCGATTTGTTTTGTGATTTGGTTTAAGTTGATTCGATTTTTTTGGCTATCGTTTTCGGATTCATGTTGGGTCTTGAGTTGGTTTTAGTGTTTTGATTTTAAAAAATATTTAAAAGAAATATTTATTCCTTTTATAGATATTTTGGATTTGCTTTTAAAAAAAAAATTAAAAGGAAATTTAATTCCTTATAGGTATTTTAACATTTTTTTTATAAATAGGTTTTTTGTTACTTCATAATGCCTCGCAAACGTAAGTCCAACTTTTCAAGAGTATCTTCTCAAAGACAAGCTAAAAGATTAGCTCCATCGCTAGAATCTTAAGAAGATGCTGAACTGAAAAGGCAAGAACAAGCAGAGCGTCAGGCTGCTTTTAAAGCATCTGAGACACCTTCTCAACGTCAGCAAAGGCGTCTTAAACAGACAGAGCGTCAGGCTGTTTTAAGAGCTTGCGAAACACCTTTTCAAAGTCAGGAAAGGCGTCTTGAACAGGCAGAGCGTCAACCTACTTTAAGAGCTTCTAAAACACCTTCTCAAAGTCAGCAAAGGCGTCTTGAACAGGCAGAGCGTCAAGCTTTTTTAAGAGCTACTGAAACACCTGCTCAAAGTCAGCAAAGGCGTCTTGAACAGGCAGAGCGTCAAGCTACTTTAAGAGCTACTGAAACACCTGGTCAAAGTCAGCAATGGCTATTCGAACAAGCGGAACGTCAGGCCGCCTTAAGAGCCGCGGAAACATCAGATGAAACTCAACACAGACTCATTGAGCAAGCTGAACGTCAATCTACTATAAGGGCATCTGAAACATCAGAACAGTCAATCTACTTTGAGAGCTACTGAAACACCTGCTCAAAGTCAGCAATGGCTATTCGAACAAGCGGAACGTCAGGCCGCCTTAAGAGCCGCGGAAACATCAGATGAAACTCAACACAGACCCATTGAGCAAGCTGAACGTCAATCTACGATAAAGGCATCTGAAACATCAGAACAGACACAGGCGCGAAGAGATGCAAATGCACAGCTCCAAACTGAACGTCGACAAAATTTTCAAAGAAACTATTGGTCGGTTTTTAATGACGCAGCATTCAATTATGATCCGTTGATTGATTATAAAAATCACAGGTTAGTTGTTATCGGACTGATGGACAAGGCGTGTCGATTTTGCAGCGCTTTAAAATGGAAAGATGAGACCGGTGGCATGTGCTGTTCCAATGGCAAAGTGTCTCTTCCGTTAATTGGGGAACCAGGAGAAACTTTGAACACTCTCTTTTAATATGATGCAAATAGTCACGGCGCTTTTTAAACAGGATCCTGAAATATAACTCATGCTTTCAAATTACGTCCTTCGGAGTTGACCGGGAAATAATAATGCCTGAATTTTCGCCTACATTGACGGTGCAAGGACAAATTTAAAATAGAATAGGTTCACTTTTTCCAGCTGAAAACGAACAGCATAAATTTTTACAAATATATTTTATGGGTGACGAATAGATTGAGGTAGACCGTCGCTGCCAATTTATCCAGGGAGTTGAGAGAGACACAGTGTTCAAAATTCAAAGATTCTTGCATGAACGTAACATTTTAGTCAAAATATTTAAAACTGCTTTAGAAAATCTACCTGAAGAGGATTATAAAGTCGTCATTTACACAGATCGGACTCCTCGAGGAAAGCATGAAAGGCGCTACAATGCACCTTTGATAAACGAAATAGCAGCCGTAATTAGTGGTGATCAATTTTCTTCACGAGACATTGTCTTGCGAGCACGTGATGACACATTGCGACGGGTAGCCGATACACACAAGTTTTATGACGCTCTGCAATACCGATTGATTTATTGCAAAGGACAAGAGGGTTATCATTTTCAAATTCCACTCATTAACCCGGTCACAAAGGAGCCTACTCCGAACAAAAAAGTATCATGTATGGATTTTTATGCGTATCATATGATGTTGCGAGAAAATGATTTTAACCTCTTAGCCCGGTGTAGACAATTATTTCATCAATTTTTGGTAGACATGTATGTGAAAGTAGAAAGTGAACGTCTCCGTTATATATCTTTAAATTAAAAAAATCTGCGCGTTGAGAATTATATACATTTACAAGATGCAGTTTCTAGCGACGCCAATGTAAACCCTTTAGGTAAAACCCTGATTTAGGTAAAATGTTAATTCTGCCCTCATCATTCGATAACAGTCCCCGCTACCTACATGAGTACACAGAAGACGCATTCGCCTATGTACGAACTTACGGAAGACCTGATCTTTTTGTTACTTTTACTTGCAATCCCACATGGAAAGAAATAACCGAGGAGCTTATGCCGGGCCAAAAAAGTACTGACAGACACGATTTAGTTGTTAGAGTATTTAGATTAAAAGTACAAAAATTAATGTATGTAATTAATAAAGGGAAAATTTTCGGAGAGGTGCAATGCTTCATGTATTCAATTGAATGGCAAAAAAGAGGATTACCGCATGCCCACATTCTAATATGGCTTAAAGAGAAGTTGCGGCCCAGCTAAATATACGACATAATAAGCGCCGAGATTCCGGATCCTGAGCAAAATAAAGAATTGTATGATACAATCGTCCGAAATATGATTTACGGTCCATGTGGAGCACGAAATTTAATATCGCCATGTATGAATGAAGGAAAATGTACAAAAAAATTCCCTAAACAGCTATAAAAGAAACAGTGCACAATGACAATGGCTACCCTTTATATAGACGCAGAGCTCCCGAAGATGGTGGCAGGAAAGTTACAATCAAATCTCGCTCTGGAGCGTTCGAAACCTTAGATAACAGCTGGATTTTCCCGTATTCGCTCATTCTATGTAAAATGTTTAATTCCCACATTAATGTAGAAGCATGTAGCTTTGCCCGCGAAATCAAGTATATCTGTAAGTACATAAATAAAGGAAGCGACCAAGCAATATTTAATCTCAGGAGTGAAGGTGAGGCAAATCCGGTTAATGAAGTACAGACCTTTCAAGCAGGGCGTTATGTCAGCAGTAACGAGGCAGCATGGCGTTTCCTTGGCTTCCCTTTACACGAAAGGCACCCAACAGTTACTCACCTTGCTGTGCACTTAGAAAATGAAGAGCGTGTATATTTCACCGAAAAAAATTTCCAAGAAAGAATTGCATCACCGCCAAAAACTACACTAACAGCCTTCTTTCAACTTTATCAAACCGACCCCTTTGCAAAAAAATTGTTATATTCTGAAGTCCCCCTCTATTATACTTGGAGCACATCTAGGTAGGAGTGGGAACGCTGTATTCAAGGCGCGTCTGTTGCAAATTGGCCCGGTGTAAAGTCATCAGATGCCCTTGGTCGTGTGTATACCGTCCATGTAATAATTTTGAATGTTTCTGTTTACGATTGCTGCTGCACCATGTTCGGGGTCCGACAGGATATAAAGACCTTAAAACTGTCAACGGTCAGGAATGCGCATCTTATAGAGAAGCATGTGAAGCTCTGCATCTTTTAGAAAACGATAATCACTGGGATGAAACCATGGAGGAAGCTGTGCAGTGCCAGTCACCAGCCAAAATTAGGGATCTTTATGCAACTCTCATATCATCTCGCGGGCTATCTAATGCACATGAATTGTGAGACAAATATAAAGCGTACATGGCGGAAGATATTTTGCGAAAGTTACAGCAGACACACGCGAACATGACATACAATGAACACATATATAATGAAGCACTTGGAAAAATTGAAGATGAAGTAATGGCAATGGTAGGCAAAAAATTAAGCGACTTTGGAATGATAAGCCCTCAGCCAACAACCGAAAATGAACTAAGTGATGAAATTTTCTAAACTAGCGCACACTGATGGGTTTCACACCGTAGTGTGCAAGCGAATCGTATCCTTCTGCGCCCGGTGCAGGAGAGCTCGAACACTATTCTCAAAGTTATCAATGAAAAGCCTGACTGTCCGATACTGTGGCATGGGTGCACGCTCACACACATGTTGCAGGGGTATTGAGCAGTGCAGGCAGATATTTAAATTAAAATAAATATTTTCCAAGAAATGTTACTAACCTAGTTTTTAAGATCTCTTTTGCTTTATGTTACTAACAATATTATGGACAAAAGTCTGAAAACAAAGCGTAAATGCCAACCAGATAGGAGCCCTCGGCAGGGGTGATCAACCGGCCGAAGGTTAGGGGGATAGGGAAAGAAACCTTATTTACTATTATTATTGCATAGCGTTCAAATTCAATAACCTACATTCAAAATATTTTACTTTACTGCTTCCACAATTATTTCTGAACGGAACTGATTTTAGTCCCACCTGGATTCAAACCTGGAAGTCGTCCTTTCGACCAGTAGACGAGGTGGTAAATAAAGAAATTCTTGTACTAAGCTTATGCATAATCACGTAATTTTATATTTGCACTTACAGTTTATAACAGATTTATATATTTTTTTATAAAAATAGGTAAATATCTAATTTCAAATATACAGCAAATCCTTATTTACGGAAAATCTTACTAACAGCGAAGTAAATTGTCCGACGAAAGCTGGTTTTGCTAAAGGAATAATTAATCTTAATTAATCCTTAAATCTAGTTTAGTACGAAGCTGGGGTGTATTAAATAAAATATTAAGGGAGTTACTAGATTATATATTTTTTGTGTTCGTTAACTTTTCGAGTTTAACTGACGACACGAAAATGACCACGTTTTGAACTACATAAAGTCATAATCTGACTCTATTGATTTTAATATGTGTCTTTGACCCTTTTTGACGATTTTAAATAATATATGTTAACTTTATCAAACTTTCTTTTGAAATACATCATATACCGTACTATCTGTGCGGTTAAAGAATTGGATTGAAAATGGCGTCGCCTCTATAACAGCGCTTTCTCTTGCTCGTTCACTTCGCTACCTATATACACACCCGCCTCTAAATACTACAAATATTGCAATATGCGTTTTTCGTACGTCTTAAAATTCAGTTCTACTTGTCACTGGAATCAATGATAACAAATGACATATGCTACAAAAAAAATTACATCCGATTTCGCTAATTTGTGAGCTAGTCGCGTTCTGAGAGTTTTTTTAATAATTATTGTTGATACGATGGGACGTAGATGAGCGTTAGGCTTGTGTGTTTTTGGTAACTCATACAACTTCGGTGGTTTGGCACACGTAGATATTAACGATTTTACGTCCAGATTTAATTTTTCGAAATGTTTCTTTATGAGGTCACTAGTATTTTTAAGTGGGTTATTTGTTGGGTCATTTTTAACCTTTTTATAAGTGCCTACATCCGACATAAGTTCTTATATTTTATGATAACCATTCAACTTATCCATGACTATAGTGGCTTTTTGCGGCCCTGAAAAGGGCCTTTTTTAAAACTACACTTAAGAGATTTATGTTCCTGTCATGTCCGCATACCAATTGCAAATTCACGTTGCGCGCATATGAAGGTGTTACTGAAAGTTCTTAGAAAATCAAAAACTGAACAAACTAAGGAGTTATTGTTTTTATTAAATCTTTTCAAAATAGTGTCCATTTACATCAATACATCGCTGCATTCGATGGAACTCTGAGACTAAGCACTTTGCCCACTCGTCTTTAAGGGTCTCTGCAACGACATTTCGAAATGCAGCCACTGCTTCCTCGGCGTCCATAATCTTGTTTTCCTCGAAATATTTTTTCTATTTTCGGAACAAATAAAAACCGAAAGGCGAGGTCAGGACTGGGTGACCCAGTATTTCCACGTCTGGCGTCGCCAAGTAGTCGATTGTTTGCTTAGCGGTGTGCGACGAGGCGTTGTCGTGGTGAAGGAGGAGCCTACTATGAGGTTGTTTTTCTCGAACTTTTCCAAGACAAGTGGCAAACAATTGTTAGTGTACCATTCTGCAGTAACTGTGTCTCGATCCTTTAAAACAATTATTGCGTCATGATTTGTCCTTCCGAAGAACGAAGCCACCACCTTTTTTCCCACGCTTCAACCTCTCTTCACTTTAGTTGGCAACTCCTCGGAATGAAACACACAGACAGCAGACTGTCTCTTAGTTTCAAGATCATAACAATAAATCCAGCTTTCGTCATCCGTAAGTATGTTGAACACGGTTTTTGAATCACCTCCGTTAAATCTTTGAACCATTTCACGACACCTATCAACACGATGGAGTTTTGGGCCTCTGTCAAACTATGAGGTATCCACCGGGCATAAAGCTTCCTGGCCGCTAAATTTTCATGTAGGATTTTGTGCACTTGGCTTATACCGATGCCTAAGCTTGTCCAAATCTGCTGATAAGTCACTCTTTTGTCAGTCTCTATCATAAGCCGCACAGCACTGATGTTATCATCAGTCGTCGCCGTAAAAAGGGCCAGAGGCCCTTTTTACTGGAAATGAGGCATTCCATCTTAGTCCTCACGGGTGACAACGCATCTGCATTTTGATTCGCAAACGAGGATAGATGTAGATGTCTATGGGCCGCAGCAACCACTTACCATCAGGTGGACTGTCTGCTCGTTTGTCACCCTAATCCTATAAAAAAAGAAGGCCGTCCCTCACGCAGATTATTGGTGAGATTAGTGCAACCACGTTTAATTTCATTAAACCAGTTGTAAATAGTGGCGCAAAATGGTGCTTCGTCGTTAAAGGCCAATCAAAGTCTATCATAACTTTTCTGTTGACTTAAATGACATCGAAAGTCATAAAAAACCATTGTACAATAATTTTTTGCGTTCAATTCATGCTGATCTGACACAGACAATGTACAATTTGCCGCCAAATCGTAAACAAATAACAAATTAATAAAAAACATTCACAATAATATTGGCAAAGAGTTCCATTTTCAAAATTTGAACTTATTTTTTTTATTATATCGTTTACAAGTGGCCAGTTCTAAAAACTTTCAGTGTCGCCCTCGTATAAACACCGACAGTATCGACAATCTGGAGCGGATAGACAGTCGTAATATGCTACGGCGGACGATTTCTCTCTCTGTCTCTCGTATAAGAAATTAGGCGCCGAATCCGTAAAGGATTCAGTTTCAGGAAGTATATTGTTCCCCAACATATCCCTCGTCCTACTAATTCCGCTGTCTCTCGTACTCTCCTCATTCTTTCATATTTTATGTGATATTATCTATACTAATAATATTAAGTTGTAACATAATATTAATCATTGTTTTTTTGTTGTAGATTAGAAGCCTATCACAATAAAATTATAAAAAACAGGAAGTTATTCACTTTATTGTCACTCCCTTGACTGGCTTGACATTGGCAGAATTGTATTAAGAGAATCCATAAAGTAAAAAAAAGAAGATTAAATAAGTGTTTAACATTGGCAGTATGTTAAACACTTATTACCTAATTATATTATTGTATTTTTACAATATTTTATTTTGTTTCATGTGTCTCGTATTACTTATATATTTTACAAATAAATTCTAGCTTACTGCATTCTAATCTAGATTTCTTGGTATAAACATTAACTATGATAAATCTCACAAAATTTTACCTTCACCTATTATATATATATATATATATATATATATATATATATATATATATATATATATATAAATATATGCAAACTCAAAAGGGGAATCCGTCATGATGCCTAACTTTATTTTATATTATTACTCCGATCGCAACATAGGACTGAAACATTTAATGTTATCATGACCTAATTACCAATAATATCATTAATCATTGCTCAAACAAAATGTAAAGGCTTGTTCTAATACTTTTAAATTCCATAGAGTACTGCCAAAAGATATCGTTAAATATTTTAAAGCTATTGATGTTAAGAAAACGGCAGATTTATGGGGGATTTCCGTTAAAGTTATTTTATCTATAATAGATATATTAGCACCTTATCTAGCCACTATATTTAATATAAGCGTCGAATCTGGTGTGTTTCCTGATTTAATGAAACATAGTAAAGTCATACCTATATTTAAATCTGGTAGTACAATAGACCCCGCCAATTTTAGACCAATTTCTGTACTACCAACATTAAGTAAAATTTTTGAAAAAATTATTTTAGATCAGATGTTAAGTTTCTTTAATATTAATAAATTGCTACATAAAAATCAATTCGGTTTGACAAGGGGTCGCTCGACAACTGACGCTGGAGTTGAGCTTATTAAACATATTTTTTGTGCATGGGAGAATTCAGAGGATGCTTTGGGTATATTTTGTGACCTTTCCAAGGCCTTCGACTGTGTTCGCCATGAGACATTAATCAGGAAGCTACAGTACTATGGTGTCAAGAACACAGCGCTTAAACTTATTATTTCATATTTAAGTAAAAGAAAGCAGAAGGTTATTATCAATGGTAAAAGTTCTTACGGGTCACCTGTACTAATGGGTGTTCCTCAGGGCTCGATTCTCGGCCCATTCCTGTTTCTGGTGTATATTAATGACTTACCTCACCTTGTAGGGGATAGTCATGATATAGTATTATTTGCTGATGATACTTCCTTGATTTTTAAACTTAAACGTCAATCATTTAAATGTGACGAAGTGAATAATGCTATATCAAAATTAGTGCATTGGTTTAACGTTAATAATCTGCATTTGAACGGAAATAAAACTAATTGTGTTAAATTTACAACAACGAATGTTAAACATCTGAATACCAATGTGTTTTTAAATGGGGAGGAATTGAGCCCTGTTGTATCCACTGTTTTTCTTGGCATCACTCTTGACGCAAAGCTTCAGTGGGGCCCCCATATATCCAAATTAGCAAGCAGACTAAGTTCTGCAGCCTATGCTGTAAAAAAGATTAGAGGTCTCACTAGTGTCGAGACAGCTAGATTAGTTTATTTTAGTTATTTCCATAGCATAATGTCTTATGGGATCTTGCTATGGGGAAATGCGGCTGATTCAGAAACTATTTTTGTTTTACAGAAGAGGGCCATTAGAGCTATTTACAATCTAAAACCGAGAGAGTCTCTTAGAGATAAATTTAAAGAAATAAATATATTAACTTTGGCCTCTCAGTATATTTACGAAAATTTAATGTATGTTCACAAAAACAAAGATAGTTTTAGTAAAAAAAGTGATATACATTCTGTAAACACTAGGAACAAACACAAGCTAGTGATGCCAGTTTCTCGACTCCACAGAGTCAGTAATTAATTCTTGGGGCAATGTATATGCTATTACAACAAGGTCCCGGAAAGTGTACAGGTTCTCTCTATTACCAAGTTTAAATGTTTTATTAAGCTGAAACTGTATAAAAAGGGTTATTATAGTATAAATGAATACATGGTTGATAATAACCCCTGGGAATGAGGTGGTCGCTTCCAAGCAGTTTCTAAAATCAATTTTGTAAATAGTTCGTAATCATTTATATTGTAAAATTTATTTTAAAAAAATGTCCCGCTGGGTTTCTTGCTGGTTCTTCCCAGGACAGAGGGTATTTTTTCGAACCAGTGGTAAAGTAAAAAATGACTTTCAATAAGAATTACACATGTAATGTATATTGAATAAAAATTATTCTATTCTATTCTATCATTTTGTTACTGTCTTTCCATAAAAACAAAGGAGTTAAGAATTATTTTGCTCGTGTTTCAGTCAAATAAATGTCTATTGTTTCTGATCCATTTAGGTTGCAGTTTCAGTTCTGTTTCTAATATCAGAAAACCGCTGAACACCGCTTCCTTACTGTTACTTTTTAAACGTTTTCAATCCATGCAGAAAAGTGCAAGAGAATTATAAAATAAAATAATAGGTCAGTTAAAAAGGACTGACTAGAGATAATCTAAACAAAGGCGTTCTATTTAAGAATCCCTTTGCAATTCACCATAACAGATATTGTCTCAATATAATGAATGATTTTTATTTATGTGGCGAATCAACGATGCAGATATGCTTGCTTTATATAGCTGCATTAAGAATGAGTGAGTGTAGATTTATACTCTCAAAGAATACCAGCGTCTCACTGAGTAACAGGAAAACAGCAAAAATGTAGTAGATTTTGCTATAGTATCTACTCTGGGCTAGAGGGTTAGCAACTGCAGTTTATATCACTTATTTATGTATTTATTTATTACTTTCAGTTGAACAGGAAGATGTTGCTGCACCTAGTTCAGCTTCCCTCTATCATAATAAATGATTAATTATTTATCACTTTTACTCTTTTCGTTCTTTTATCATTAAGGATTACATATATCATTCTTGTCAGATTTGGCACACTGCATATGGCTCTAGAATGTAAAAGATGTAAAGCTGCTAATGCGTAGAGTTTATAAAAAGATGCGTAGAATTTGTTCGGTGTTTTAATTGAAATGTTTGCACATCAGAATATTGTCAGAGGCTTCTTTAAATGGAGACATGCCTACGCATACCTAACTCGCAGCGACTAGAACCTCAGGCTGTTTCATCTTTTCCGCATATTGGTAGGGCCACAGGAAAGTCGGGGAGGAGGGGGGCCATGGGAAAACACCACCGTCAATTCACAAGTGCAGGCCATTCCATGGCAGCCCCTCCTCAGGAGGGGAAAATTCTTTCATCGTCTCCATTTCAGGCAAGGCTTTGACGGCTCCGTGAAGAAGTGGCTTAACAATGAATTGCAGGGTCGCGGGTAACAAATATTTTTTTCGTGTCTAAATGTTATTATGAGGTGTATGTATGTCAACTGCCTCCACGAGGAAGGAGATAATCCTAGAGTGGAGGTAACTTTTTTTTTAAAAAAAGGTGTATTCTCTACGCTGCGAATGCGTATAGTTGAAAACGGTAGGGATGTTGAGACATGTGTAGGAATTTTTCTGTATTTTAACAAAAATATTCGACATCATAGGTCATAAGAGCCCAGTTAGTAAGTATTGTTAACCGCGAAAAATATTATGTCGAAATTTGAATAAATATTGCAAATTATTAATTTGCGTGTGCGTTGTAATTATATTTTTCTTTATTTTTACTTTATAGGGTATTTAAATACACTGGTTTCTAATTCTTTGGTTTGGTTTTCTAAGTCTTTAATACACTTGAGCAAAGTGTCTAATTTGCCTCTTAAAATTTGTAATTTAAGTTCTACAAGCAGCTGCAGCAACTGTTTGAGTAATTTCGTGTCGCGATTTATTTGCAACTCTAGCTTTCTTAAATTTATATTCATGTTTTTTAAACTATCTAATGGCATTCTAATTTTTTTTTTATAGAATAGCGGGCAAACGAGCATGCGGCTCACCTGATGGTAAGTGACTACCGCCGCCCATGAACAACCGCAACACCAGGGGAATTGCAGATGCGTTGCCGACCTTTTAGAAAGGTGTAAGCTCTTTTCTTGAAGGTTCCTAAGTCGTATCGGTCTGGAAAATTTGCTGGTGGTAATTGATTCCACAAGAAAGTCGTGCGAGGGAGAAAACTTCTTCTAAATCGCACAGTCGTGGACCGCCAATCATCCAGATGGTATGGATGGTAACGCGAGTTTTGTCGCGATGTGCGATGGTGAAATTGAGCGGCTGGAATTAGTCCGAACAATTCCTCAGAGCACTCCCCGTGATAAATGCGATAAAATACGCAAAGAGATGCAACATCTCTACGCAGTGCCAGTGTATCGAGCCGATCAGAAATAACTCGGTCGTCGACGATTCGAACCGCTCTGCGCTGGATGCGGTCAAGTGGAAGGAGCTGGCACTGGGGTGCCCCGGCCCACAGATGAGAACAGTATTCCATGTGGGGCCGAACTTGCGCTTTGTAAAGTTGCAAGCGATGTGCCGGCATGAAATACTGTCTCGCTCTGCTGAGCACGCTAAGCTTTTTAGAGGCCAATTTGGCCTTCCCTTCCAAGTGACCACGAAACTGCACACTATTCGATATGTCGACGCCAAGGATTCCGATACTGGCTGAGGCAGTAAGGGGAGTGCCTTGAAACTGAGGAGATACGACAAAGGGGTTCTTTTTAGCGGTAAACGCGCAAACTTGTGTCTTCTGGGGATTGAACTGGACTAGATTTAGTCGCCCCCCAATCCGAGACTTTGTTAACCAAAGACTCGACTTCAGACACAAGTTTGTCCCGGTACTCGGCGACGTTTTCCCGAGAAATATTGGCACGGCCGGTATATAAGGCATCACCAGTGCTGTCGTCCGCATAGCAATGAATGCTGCCAGTTAGCAACATATCATTGATATGCAGGAGAAACAGCGTTGGTGATAGCACGCAGCCTTGTGGAACACCAGCGTTGACAGGCTTAAATTCAGAGCATTCACCGTCTACTACGACCTTGATGCTCCGATCAGCAAGGAAACTGGTGATCCATTTGCACAATTTCTCGGGAAGCCCGTAGGAAGGAAGCTTCGAAAGAAGCGCTTTGTGCCAGACCCGATCAAAGGCCTTCGCTACGTCCAAACTAACGGCTAATGCCTCCCCCTTGGACTCTACTGCCTCCGCCCATCTATGAGTTAAGTAGACTAGAAGATCACCAGCTGATCGACCCCGACGAAAACCGTACTGGCGGTCACTAATCAGCTGGTGATCCTCAAGGTACCTCATGAGCTGGCAGTTTATAATGGCTTCCATTATTTTGGAGAATAAGGAGGTGATGGCGATAGGCCTGTAGTTGGACGGGTCTGAGCGGTCGCCTTTTTTAGGGATCGGGTGCACCAAAGCTGTCTTCCATGAGTTCGGGACTATGCCTTGGGAGTAGGAGTACCGGAAAAGACGCGTTAAAACCGGTGCCAACTCTGGAGCACACGTCTTCAGCACAATGGGAGGGACTCCATCGGGCCCACTCGACTTGTTGACGTGCAGGGAGAAGAGTGCTTTGCGGACCGAGCGCTGTGTAAATCGCACATCCGGCATGGAGCACTCACATCGCGGGATGGTCGGCGGTGTGTTCCCCCCGTCATCTAGAGTCGAGTTGGACGCAAAAAGAGAGCTCAACAGATCGGCTTTCTCCTTTGCGGCATGGGCCAGTGAGTCGTCCTCTCTGTGCAGAGATGGAAGAGATGGCTGACAGAAGTTCCCTTGGACAGCCTTGGCGAGAGACCAGAATGCACGGGTTCCCGAAGGAAGGCGAACTAGCTTCTCGCCAATTCTGCCGATGTGCTCAGACCTTGCCTTGGCAATGATGCTTTTGAAGGACCTGGAGGCGGAATTATACTTCTTTTTTAATGCGCTGGTGTTTACATCCCGAGACGTTGATGCGTCAGCCCAGGCCTGGTAGCACTCCTGCTTATAGCGTGATGCTATTTTACAGGAGCGACCAAACCATGGCTGGGATCTGCCTCCGATGGGCACCACAGAGGATGGAATAAAAAGTTCCATACCCTGAAGTACCACATCAGCAACAGAATCGGCAACAACGCTGGGATCTTCCGGCGAGAAGCAAACCCGCCCCCAAGGGTAGGATGCAAAAAAAGACCGAATCCCGTCCCAATCAGCTGACCTATAGTGCCAAACACGGCGGCAAGCTGTTGATCGCAACTGCGATTGGAGCGTGAGTGGCACCGTACTCCGGATCAGACAATGGTCCGAAGAGCCCAAAGGGGCATCGACGGAGACCTGATATCCGTCCGGATGAGAGGTCAGCAGAAGGTCCAACAGGGAAGATACATGGTCTTCCACATCTGGGATCCGCGTAGGCGAAGTAACCAGTTGTGTTAGACCATATGCCAAAGCAAAGTCATAGACAGATCTACCCGCATGATCGGTTAAACGAGAACCAAGCCATTCAGCGTGGTGGGCGTTGAAATCACCGAGTATCACGATCTCTGCGGATGGGACCTGTTGTAGCACGGAGTCTGCAGCCATTTGGACGTGGTCTATGAGTCGGTCTGTGTCGGCATTACCGCTATGGGACCTATAGAGGCACCCGTAGACGCAGGGATGGTCGTCGCTGTCTACGCGCAGCCATAGGATGGACAGGTCCGTACCTTCAAGGCTGCCGAGTCGTCGAAAACAGATGTCCTCTCTGACATACACGCAAACTCCAGCCCGGGGCACAAACGAGTGTTCTAACTTGTACCCCGGGTAGGAAAGATACGAAGTATCAGCCGGAGAGGACACCTGTGTCTCGGTAAGAAAGAGCAAGGCCGGCTTAGCTATCTCCAGATGGTAGTGGACGGCGTTAAGGTTTGACTGAAGTCCCCTAATATTGCAGAAATCCACGGTAAGCGTGGCAGGGGTTGCCTTTGTCTTCTTGCTCCGCTTGCCCCGAGCAGGTTTCGTCTTGAGCGGAATTTCGCCCCCCCCCCCCCCCAGAATACGCGGGGCAGCCTGAGCACCCACGCCCAGGAGTGGAGTAGTTTGGTCGTGGATGCTCAGCGAGGGATTCTCCAGGTGTGCTGGTACCCTCCTGGGGTAGTCTTTTATTTAATTCCACTACCATGTTGATGGGGGGGGGGGGAATTGGGCCTCCGGCCACCTGCACTCACCAAGCGCAACACAGATGTAAACCTCTACTTCACGCTGGTATTCTGTGAGGTCGTGGTACCACCCCGGTTCGAGCTGGCGCATCCGAGCGACAGCAAAGCCACCGCTTAGCTCTACCACTGTTAAAAATTGTTAGATCTTTCATCAAAATTCTGCTATAATTTACAAAATGTATTCAGTAGCATAGTATTCCATGTAGTTAAGCGAATAATTATTTGCTAATGAATTCTGGTGGCGCCAAGTAATATCGGTTTAATTCCATAGTGCGTCATGTCGCAGAACGTTTGATTCATAATCAATAGTGACATGTTTCGAATGGTGGTAATAGTAGCAAATTTATTCTGCGCACTAGATAACCGTAATCACGTTTTGGTGTATAATTACTTAACATTAACATTTTCTTCCCAGAGGTTAAACTGAATTACGAGTATTAATTCATGATACACTTCTGTTCCGCTTTGTTCAGTTTTTTAACATGGCAGCATGTTACGTTTATACAAACAACAGATAAATTAATTTAAGAGATAAGTAAAGTTAATAGAGGGAAACCGAAATAGGAGACTGGCAGCAGCATCTCCCTCATAACTACCGTAATTAATAAAAAACTGCGGTAGCCAATCAGCTTGTCATAGCAATCTATTAGCAATCTATGGGGGAGGTATATGTTCAGCAGTGGACTTTTAATACGCTTTAATAATGAGTTCGGTAACACGTGGTAAAGCCATGCTGCAGCTATATTAGTAGTATAGTTGTAACACGAATGGGTCGGCTCGACCGGGGAAGGACCACGCTCTTACGGAACACCAGCGTAAAATAGCAGCTGCTGTGTTTCGTATGCTGATTATAGGGAACCGAAGACCCATTTTACTGGAGAAGAGGCATTCCATGTTAGTCCTCACGAGTGACGACGCATCCGCATTTTGATTCATTATTAAGGATAAATTTAGATGTCTATGGGTCACAGCAACCACTTACCATCAGGTGGACTGTGGCCTCGTTTGTCACCCTATCCTATAAAAAAAGCAATTAAGAAGTAAGAGAATCGATCACCTCATTTCGTCACGTGGATATTGCTAAAGGCAACTATGGAAATGCAAGATTTTTTTTAAAGCTAACTTATTTTTTTTATAATTGTTTACTACAATCATCACCATTTTGTTGCTATTGTAACTTAAATCTTCTAATTGTATATCTATCTGTTACAATCCACCACAAAATATAAATGTCTCACAATTAAGAGAAGTTTGCTTATATTTCATCAGGCTTTGATGACAAGATAAATAACAGACCGTTATCAACTGTGGATTTCGAATTAGTAGGCTCTTGTAACCATCGCGTAGATAATACCAGATCGCGCTTCGACTGGAATTACCATATCATATAATGCTGAGGTCAGTCACGCAGAGCAATCTCAAAGTTAAAGAAGGTCTTGAATTACTATTTTGCGAGGAAGTTGACAGATATAAATTTTGTTTAATATTTATCACTAATTATAAAAGTACTTCTTAACAAGTTCTTATTCAGCATTACGGCTTTAAATTGCGTCATAGCAAAGCATGGCACGAACAGTCGTCTTTCTCCGCCTATCGTGAATACTTACGAATTAATTCCCCATTTAAGATTATAATAATATAAATAATCTTTATTTTCAAAAAATATGGTTGTACAATGGTGTTTGAGTAAAATTCGTTCTATATATTCTACCTTATTGGTGAGCAAATATTAATGGTATCTATACAACAAAACCGAATATAACAACATATAATTTTTTTAATATTATTCACTTGATTTGACAATTAATTTATTATGTTACAGTGTCAGAAAAATGTAAATAAGATATATAAGTAAGTATTATTATATCAATTATTATTATATTTTAATGTCTAATATTATTATTATATAGATATTCATTGTTGCATTGCAACGTGGCGACTTCCATCAACATGTAGCCACTTGTCACCACTAATATCAACGCCACTAATCCTAACACCAGTAAACTAAATAATATTAATAATATATTTAGTTATATATAATAAAAATATACACCACCATCGTAATTTGTTTTTTTCATCAAAACTAAGTGAAACGCTCATGAGGCGTGCACTTTGGATTTTCCAAACTACCACTTACCACAGGTACCATTAATATTTGCTCACCACTAAGGTAGAATATATAGAACGAACTATACTCAAACATCATTGTACAACCATATTCTTTGAAAATAAAGATTATTTATCTATACTTAATATAATAAAACGGAAGAGTTTTTTTGTTTTTTTGTTTGTTTAAACGCGCTAATCTCTGGAACTACCAGTCTGATTTGAAAAATTCTTTTTGTATATTATAGCCAGATTCATGTGGAATAGTATAAACTATCTAGAATTAAGCTATATTACTCAGCTAGCCTCAAATATGGATATTTGTTAAGCAAGTCAGAAGAAAAAGCACTCCCGAAATGATTTATCCGCGTACGCTGAAGTTATCGTTAGGGATACGTAAATACAATGTTCTAGAAAAATATAGACCTTTACTCCGTCTAAAACAAAGTCCGGGATACCATATGTCTATTTCTTATACATAAGCCATAATTTGGTGTTTTGTGACAAAAACATATTGAAAATTTAAAAGTGATTTATGAGCGTTAGAATTAGGCATGGCATATTTATCCTTACGAACGAAAGTTACTTCATCATCAAGACAATTTTATGAAGATAAACTTTGTTCTTTATACCATGTTATTTCGACGCATAGTTTAAGAGATAATGTAAAATCAAATTAATTCCATACATGACTGGGCGCGCGAACGACGCTTAAACCCTAGCCGTTATAAAATGCTTGAACTAGGTCATGTCGCGCACCTCGGACACGTGATGACGCGGGTGAAATCGTGGGGCACAGCTAGTATTATTATAATCTTAAATGGGAAATTAATTCGTAAGTATTCACGATAGGCGGAGAAAGACGACTGTTCGTGCCTTGCTTAGCTATGACGCAATTTAAAGCCGTAATGCTTAATAAGAACTTGTAAAGAAGTACTTTTATAATTAGTGATAAATATTAAACAAAATTTATATCTGTCAACTTCTTCTCAAAATCGCAGTTCAAGACCTTCTTTAACTTTGAGATTGCTCTGCGTGACTGACCTCAGCATTATATGAGATGGTAATTCCAGTCGAAGCACGATCTGGTATTATCTACGTGATGATTACAAGAGCCTACTAATTCGAAATCCACGGTTGATAACGGTCTGTTATTTATCTCGTCGTCAAAGCCTGATGAAATATATGCAAATTTCGCTTAATTGTGAGACATTTATATTCTGCGGTGAATTGTAACAGATTGATATACAATTAGAAGATTGGGCGGTAAAGGTTGATATTAGCGGGAGGTGCTCTTAGAACGTCGTGAGCTGGTAGACATGGGTCTGCTGTACGATATCTTGCGCGGACGTCTAAACTGCCCCGAATGGCAAAAACACGTATTGTTGCGGATTCCTTCAAGCCGTACTAGATACTGTTTTATTCTATGTTCCCTTTTACCATACGATCTATGATCAAAATGCTGTTTTGACTAGGATATTTAGAATTCATAACACATTTTGAATGAACATTTAGTACAACTTCTTAAGCGTATTGCGCGCAAGGAGGAATGTTGAGATTTAGCATAGTTAGAGTTTCGATATTAAATAAACGTGCATAGTGTACGTTTATACTGTCTATGTCTCAGAGTCAGTTATTTCGTTTATCCACCCTAAAACAGCCACCTTAGGGTGGATACTAGGAATTGCGTGTTCATCTATCCACCCCGTCTGGAATCGGAATTCGTATATTACTACTTTTCTTTCGATTTTCTCCCCCGCCTGCGCCTGACAAGTAATTTATATATTTAAAACTGGCATAAATAAATAAGCATACCTATAAGAAATACATACGTCAAAGTTGAAATGAAAGAAGCTCCTCACAGGACTACAAGCTTATCAAAATGTTGACATAAAACCAATTTGAAATTAAGTTAACACAAACATCCAAATTGAGTAAAGTTTTTGAAATACTTGCAAAAAATGTTTTTTTATTTATTTATGCAGGGTATAAAATAACGTCTACTCAATAATGTAATTAGTGTTGGTAATTTCCGGGACATATTGCAGAATTTATAAATTACATAATAATATTATTTATAACTAAAAAGTTTGACTTAGATGCAATATTTTTTGATTGATTTTTGTATAAGTTTGTGCTTATTAAAAATTAATTAATAATTAAAGTGTATGAGTGTTTATTGTTGAACTGTACTTGGGGTAAGAAGTTGAAAGAACAATCAAAAGTGAATTCCGATCCAGGCGGGGTGGATAGATGAATAATAGTTTCCAAGTGTCCAGCCTTCAATAAAAGAGCTTACACTTTTCTAAAAGGCCGGCAACGCATCTGCAATTGCCCTGGTGTTGCGGTTTTTCATGGGCGGCGGTAGTCACTTACCATCAGGTGAGCTGCATGCTTGTTTGCCCCTCCTCAAAAAAAAAGGCCCTAGGTTGGAGTTTAAGGGTGGATAAACTGAACAGCTGCTCAGAGCAAGTGCTAAGCATATCTATGATATTACTCTAAGCTCAATATTAAACAAGAAGTATTGATTTTTATTAGCTTAGTATTAAAGCATTTTATTAGCATAGTATACGTAGTAGAGCCATGCTGCAGCTATATTAGTAATATAGTTGTAGCACGAATGGATCGGCTCAATCGGGGAAGGACCACGCTCTCACGGAATACCAGCGTAAAATAGCAGCTTAACATTGTTGTGTTTCGTATGGTGTGTGTAAAAAACCGGAGACCCTTTTTACTGGAAGAGAGGCATTCCATATTAGTCCTCACGGGTGACAACGCATCTGCATTTTGATTCGCAAACGAGGATAAATGTAGATGTCTATGGGCCATAGCAACCACTTACCATCAGGTGGACTGTGTGCCCGTTTGTAACCCTATCCTATAAAAACAAGCCCATAAATAAATTTTCATCAAAAATTTCTTAAGCCGTAGGATTAAAAGTTCTTAAATAGATGCCTTGTGACATGGCGGAAGTAAGAAATTTTGAAGTTTATAAGTGACGATACTCGGATCCATTGTTGTCTTCCTCCTTAAGAAGCTTTAAACTTTGATGTTATGTTACGCTTCGTTGCTTCGTTTGTTGTTGTTTTGAATTTGCAAACAACGAAAAGCGTAAAATTTTTAAGGCCTCTTTACTATTTGCCTGATTAGATCTTTAATCTATAATATACTTAAGATAATAAAGCGGAAGTGTTTATTTTTGTTTTTTGTTTGCTTAAACACGTTCATCTCTGGAACTACCAGTCCTATTTTAATAATTCCTTTTTAATATTATATCCAAATTTATAAGAAATAGTGTAGGCTACCTAGCATTAGGCTACACTCCTCAGCTAGTCCTAAATATTAAAGAAAAAGCGCTCCCGAATTGCTACACGTGCGCCGGTGTAATGATTTATGACACTTAAATACAATGTTCTATAAAAATATTGTTCTTTACTTCATCTAAAAAAAAAGTCTGGTATGCAATATTCCTATTTCTTATACGTAAGCCAGAATAAGGTATTTTTTGACAAAAATTATTGAAAATTAAAAAGTGATTTAGGAGCGTTATTATTAGGCATGGCATTTTAATATTTACAAATAAATGTTACTTCATCATCAAGATAATTTTAAGAAGACAAACTTTACTCTTAATAGCATGTTATTTGGACACATAGTTTAAGAGATAATGAAAAATTCAAATAAATAAATATATAAGTCTAAAAATATTGTAAAACATTGCGAAATTACAACTCGCTCGTTGTCCTTAAGGTATTATTTGTTTAGCATAAATTTATTTAAAAAACGAAATAGGAATGTAAGTTTATAAATTTGATATGTTCCATTCTCTTTATGCTAATAGCGTCTGGAGTCTTAATTGATCAACAAAATTCAAAATTGTATGTACTCCAATCAAAATACAAAAGGACGTTCCTCGCTCCTTTTTTATATATTTTGAGATTAGGTATAAAACGCTATGGGCCAACGTTCTTAATTATCCAAGCCTTGATGCCTGAAACAAAGATATATTGTATTGTATTGTATTAAATTAAAGAATCTATAGGAATATTCAAAGTTCTTGGAACTGCTACCGAACTTTTGCCTCCTTTTTGTCGTGTATTTTTTTCTATATGTAAGAAGTAGACACAGTCGGTTTAGGACTCTCGGCACGATGTCGTTGAAGGTAGGAACGTCGACTACATAAGGCACACCATCTGGTCCGTGGAATCGTTGCTGATACGTCCCAAACACCAGGATAACGGAGGCGTACTATTCTCTTTTAATAGTACTAAGCCTTAAAGCTGCAAGTCCTTGAATTTGACGCGCCACTTAATTCGTTGTTGTAGCTCGGCTATATACTCGATGGCCCATCGTCTCCGAAAATGTTGACGAACTTGCTCTAGGCCTTCATAGCGCTGGCCCTGTGCACCGCGGCGTTCAACTGCAGCCTTTGTTCTGCTGCGGGAAGGCCTGCAAAGCACAGAGTAGGTGGAGGGGCCTGTGGGGCGCCTGCCAGCAAGGCCCAAAAGAAAAAGAAGAGGAGCACTAAGCCTGCCGGGTTAACCTCGCTGCCCCCGCAGGCTAACAGCACCGCGGCCGACTCCCGGCCCAGGACCGTTGCCGAGGTAAAGGAATGTCAGTAACGGCACAACTCCATTTTTTCCAGGGCAACATCAACCACTGTGCCAGAGCTCAGGATCTCCTACTCCAGAGCATGGCAGAGTGGTTGATTCACGTGGCTGTGGTCGCCGAACCGTACTTCATTCCCGCCCGTGACAACTGGTTGGGATGCGCTGACGGTTTGGTGGCCATTATTGGCGAGACTCTGATCGACCCGTCTCGGGGCCGCGGCTGGGTTGCTGCGGTCTCGGGCGGCATCGTTATTGTAGGGGCATATTTCTCCCCCAACAAGAGTCTCGCCGACTTTGAGGGTTTCCTTGTCGAGTTGGGCGCCGTCGTAGGCCGCTATCACCCTCGTCCCGTTCTGGTGCTCGAGGATCTCAACGCCAAGTCATCGGCGTGGGGATCTCCGGTCACTGACCCTCGGGGCGAGGTGCTAGAAGAGTGGACGGTGACCACTGGTCTGGTCGTCCTGAATCGGGGTTCGTACTACACGTGCGTGCGGCAGCGGGGTGGGTCGATAGTGGACGTCTCGTTTGCTAGCCCCTCTGTCGCCAGCCGAGTCCGCGACTGGCGTGTCGCCGCAGAGGTGGAGACGCTGTCGGATCATCGATATATCCGGTTCGACGTCTCTGCCCAGACTGCGAGCGGCCGCCATCCAACAACCCCGATTAACGACGGCCCGCGTTGGGCGCTTAAGCGCATCGACAGGGAACTACTCGAGGAAGCAGCCTTAGTCCAGTCCTGGATCTGGGAGTCGACGACGGACGGCCCCGTCGACGTCGAAGCGGTGGCGCTATGGTTTCGCGGAGCGATGACGCAGATCTGCGACGCGTCCATGCCCCGTGTCCGCAAATGGTCCGCAAAGCGCCAGGTTTACTGGTGGATCGCCGAGATCGCGCAATTGCGCATAGCGTGCGTTGCGGCTCGTCGCCGGTACACCCGATACCGGAGGCGGCGTCGACGGGATTCCGCCGAGGAGGACGCGCTGTATGAGGTGTACCGCGCGTCTAAGGAGATTCTGTGGCTGGCCATTGGCGACTCAAAGTCGCGTGCCAGGGAGGAGCTGCTGGGGTCCCTAGATCGGGATCCGTGGGGGCGCCCCTACCGTTGGGTACGGGGCAAGTTGCGTGCCTGGGCGCCTCCACTAACACAAACGATGCAACCCCAGTTGCTAGAGGCGGTGGTATCGGCTCTCTTCCCTGAGCGAGTGGGACACGTTCCCCCGGCAATGGCTTCGCCCTCAGCCACAGACTCTCCAGAAGAGGAGAGCACCGAAGTCCCCGAGGTAACGCAAGCAGAGACGAGAGCGGCCGTGTCGCGACTCCGGGCTAAGAACACAGCGCCCGGACCCGACGGAGTTCCTGGTCGAGCTCTCGTCCTGGCTCTGAAGGAGCTAGAGCCCCAGCTGAGAGGGCTCTTCACGGCATGTCTCGAGCAGGGTCAGTTTCCCAATGTGTGGAAGGAGGGGAGGCTGGTCCTGCTCAGGAAGGAGGGGCGCCCCGCGGACTCACCGTCTGCGTACCGGCCCATAGTGCTGCTCGACGAGGCGGGCAAACTTTTTGAGCGTATTATCGCAGATCGCCTCGTCAGCCACTTGTGGAGAGAGGGGCCGGACCTGGACGAGAACCAGTTTGGTTTTCGTCGCGGGCGCTCCACCATAGACGCTATTATGCACGTGAGGGCCCTGGCGGAGGAGACAGTGTCCCGGGGTGGGGTGGTGCTGGCGGTGTCTTTAGACATCTCCAACGCCTTCTACACCCTACCCTGGAGTTGTATCCGGGAGGCGCTGAATTACCATCGCGTGCCTCCCTACCTCCGCCGCACAATAGGGGCTTACCTTGAGGAGAGATGCGTTACGTATCGGGGACGTGACGGCGCAGGTCGGCGCGTCATGTCGTGCGGTGTTCCGCAGGGATCGGTCTTGGGACCGCTTCTGTGGAACATCGGCTACGACTGGGTGCTGAGAGGTGAACTCCCGTCGGGCGCCGACTTGACGTGTTATGCGGACGACACGCTCGTCACTGCCCGGGGGAGCTCGCACAGGGAAGCAGCGTTGGTTGCCACGGCTGCGGTGTCACAAGTGGTGAACCGCATCCGGCACCTGGGCCTGAAGGTGGCCCTAAACAAGTCGGAGGCCATGGTGTTCCATGGCCCTCGACGCGCGCCGCCGCCAGAATCACACATCGTGGTCAGCGGGGCCCGGATAGCTGTCGAGTCCACCATGAAGTATCTAGGATTGGTGCTCGACAGCCGATGGGAATTCGGACCCCACTTCCGGCGGCTGGCGCCTAAGTTGATGGGCGCAGCGGGAGCGCTATCAACGTTGCTTCCCAACTTGGGGGGCCCGAGCGCCGCCTGTAGGCGGTTGTACGTGGGAATCGTGCGGTCCATGGCCCTGTATGGGGCCCCTGTGTGGGCGATGGACATGACGGCCAGCACTCTCGCCATTCTGCGCAAACTGCAGAGGGCGATGGCCGTCAGAGTCGTCCGCGGGTATCGCACGATTTCCTACGAGGCGGCTTGCGTCCTGGCCGGATCCCCGCCCTGGGACCTAGAGGCGAAAGTACTCGCGTCATTATATCGATGGCGCGAGAAAGAGCGGGCACGGGGCTCGAGGCCGGTGCAGCGGCAGATCGCGCTGCGCCGAGAGGAGCTCCGTCAGGTCTTGGTGGCGGAATGGCGGCAAAGGCTTCTGCGTCCTACCGCCGGCCTCGCTACCGTCGAGGCGATCCGGCCAGTACTCGACGACTAGCTCTGGAGAAGGCACGGCTCCCTATCGTTTAGGGTGACACAGGTGCTGTCGGGGCATGGCTGCTCCGGCAAGTACCTGTGCCGCATAGACAGGGAGCCGGACGCTCGGTGCCACCACTGCGTCCATTGCGGGGAGGACACGGCGCAACACACGCTCGCTGAGTGTGTAGCTTGGGAGGAGCAGCGCCGTGTCCTCAAAAATAAAGTAGTAGGCGATCTGTCGCTGCCGGCCTTAGTGCGGAAGATGGTCGGTAGCGCAGAGTCGTGGGACGCGGTGGTGTCCTTCTGCGAGGACGTGATGTCGCAGAAGGAAACTGCGGAACGGGAAAGGGAGATCTCGACTCCCTTCCCCGGCCGCAGAAGGCGCACCGGGCGCAGGAGAAGGGCGGACAACGCCCTTTTCCAGCCCCTATGAATGGGTCCAGGGGCGAGGGACTTGGGGAAGCCCCCGCTACCCCTTTTCTATGGACCCGAGGCGGAGGCGCCCCCCTGAGGCGATACACGGGGTAGTTGAACACCTCACTACCCCGTGCAGGAGACGAGGCCCGGACTGACCGGGCCAGCACTAGTGTGGGGCTGCGGAAGAATTTGGATTCCCGTAGCCCCACGCGCACGTGCGAGGAGACACCGGGGTGGTTTTAGCCGGTAAGAGTCCGGCACGCCCCTCCGCCTTTCCCCAGGCGGAGGTAGTCCATGAGGATTTCCCCCCGTAAAAAAAAAAGGCCTTCATAGCGCTCGAGGTAGTGAGTATTATTTTTGACAAGGCTCGGCGATTGCAGCGATGTCAGCGGCTAAACTAACAACGGTAAACTGTTTGGAAGTAATCAGCAAACTCCTGTGCGTACTCAATTTCTAACAACGCGACTCCAGTTATAACTATCCGAGTTTTACTTCGCTTTGAGCGCTTGTTATTTATGAAATTCCAAAAGGACCTCGGTTTTTTAACAAGTTGCGTTTCGATACTATTTTGGTAGTTACAGAATGTGACAAAAGAAGCTATTAATCGCTTACACGTACATTTTCTAAGTTGTGTAATGATTTCAAATGATTATTTATCAAGTGACACTTATAATCATATTTTTTAAATAAGAGTGATCAGAACTCAGAGTAGTTATGTTTAGTGACAATATTACACAACACTCGAGCAGCTTCACCTTCAAAGCAGGTTCAAGTAATGAAATTGAAGATTTAAAGGAGACAATTTCTTTTTGTATGGAGAATGGGCACACCATAAATTTTAGCTACATTTAATGAAATTCATGTCGATTTATTTCTTATAATCTATAGATTACGATAGTAGTATTAGTTTTACGGAATCTAAATGGAATACTGAGAAATTACCAAATAAAAAATTAATCTTACTATAACCTAAAAACAAACTAAAAGCGATTGTCCATTATTTTTCACTTTTATTGTAAGTTAAAATAGTGCACTGATGAATAATTAATAGTATAAAACAAAGTTGCAGTTATATTCAGCATTAATATGTACTTTAAGATCGATGGAAAATTCTTATATTAGTTCTCGCAAAATATAGTGCCTGCTTGTGCACAAATGGGTTGTTGATATGTATGGTACAAATATGTGTTTTAACATGTATTGATTGATTGTGAGAATACATCCCAATACCCTTAGACGCCCATTACACGGTAGGTTTTGCTGTCAGTTTAACCACAATATTTAGATTTTTATGTCAATCATCTATCAGTTACGAATTTTGATTGACGTGTAATGGCATTTCGTCAATCACGCGTCAGTCAACGCTTAGACAGCGATGGAGGCGGACGCAGAATATATTGAAGAGGCGGCTTCCACGCGTTCGTGAAGCTCGTCGCCACTCCCGCCAAACATGCTTCAGCCAGAAAAAGATTTTATTTTAAATTTTGAGGCTATCCCCGAGTTGTGGGACACGAAAAACTCCGGGTAGGGGGGATGCCCCTAATACCAGCCACGCCCCTAATTCCAGCCTTACCGCCTTTTTACTTCGTAAATAAGATTTCTAGTAGTCTTAACTACAAATATTGTCGGCTAATAAATTGTTCGTAACCAGGGGAAAGTATATTTCAAATATTACCTCACAGTTTTAAAACTAAAGGTGTTAATTTAAAAAACAAAACACGTATAGGTCAGTTAACTAAAGCTTGCATGTTCACAGTACTCACACTTATGCAATTTCTCTATACAGTATGTTTAAAAATAAATTATTTTGGTTCAAAATGCGACTCTAGTCTAAGAGTAGATTAGAGTTAGGTTTTAGTAAGATTAGGTGCGTTGTGGATAAATAAATAAAAAATATGTGTTGCTTGCTATAATATATTATAATTATTACATTATTGCTTTTAGTCAGAATCGTAAATTAAATCTTTTACCCCACTCAAACTTTCAACGCTCGAAGAACATGATGTTTCGCCGTCGGAATTTCCTAGTGTAATTATAAATGAATCAGTGAAATTATCCACTTTTAGTTCCAGTTGAATATATTTTTCCTCATGTCCTCGCGTCTTTCTCGTCAAACGTCACTAAACATATCAAGAGTAATAGAATCTGCTTCTTTTCTAAATAATTCTTCCACAGTTTTTAATTTAAACTTAACGTTTTGTGATCCAACTTTCCCTTTAATTAGACCCCACAGTAACTCTATTGGGTTGAGTTCTGGGTGGTAGATGTAGGTTGATGGTAGGCGCAATACACTGTGTCCGTGATCTTGGAGGATTTTATCAAGTACAAATTGTACATAGTTTGGCTAATTTTTTTAAATAATATCATAAAGCATAGGTTTTGTGTTTCTTTCAGGATATTTATGATATATTATATTTGTCCAACCAAGCTAACATGTCACTTTTTCTTGAATTTGATGCAGGCACTGGATCCGATATGACATTATGGTACGATGCATTATCGACTACTAAAACTGACTGTGGTGGTAAATTTGGAAGAAGTTTTTCTTTAATCCATTTCTAATAATTACCAGCATTCATATTACTGTGATAATCTTCCTTTTGCTTTTTTGCTGGATAGATAAGCAAAACTTCTGGAATAAATCCTTGTTCCGAGCAGGCATTCACTATCACTAGCATATCGCCCTTGGAAATAGGTCCTTTACAACCTTAGGACCATGATCGTGGCAACGTATGCGAGGCGAGCTGTGTATGTAAGATTCATCCGTATATATTATAGGTCAGCCTTGTGATCTATATTCTTGCAGTTTCGAAAGATATTTTTTTTTATAGGATAGGGTGACAAACGAGCACACAGTCCACCTGATGGTAAGTGGTTACTGAGGCCCATAGACATCTACATTTATCCTCAATAAAGAATCAAAATGCAGATGCGTCGTCACCCGTGAGGACTAAGATGGAATGCCTCTTATCCAGTAAAATGGGTCTCCGGTTCTCTACACTCACCATACGAAACACAGCAGCGTTATCCTGCTATTTTACGCTGGTATTCTGTGAGAGCGTGGTCCTTCCCCGGTCGAGCCGACCCATTCGTGCGACAACTATACTACTAAAATAGCTGCAGCATGGCTCTACCACGTGAAGCTACCAAGTGAAATATAATGTTCTTTTGAGTCTAATGTGCCTTTTTTCAATAAGTAGTTTTTTATTATTTTGTGTCTTATTACATCTGAAACCTAGCCTCCAAATGACCTTTCTTAATGAAGAAATGCCTCCCTCAAAATTGACACTTTCTTTTAACACTTCTAATAACTTTTTTAATGTCGGAAATGTATGCTGAACCAGATGAAAGTTGTAGATAGTTCGCCTTATGAATTCTTGGTCAAAACTATCTACTGAAGATTTTTTTGCTAACCTTGGTCGCTTTTTACCCGGTGTTCTAAAAGTAACTTGAGGTACCAATGTTTTGGATGCTGGTGGCTCTCCTTCTCCTGAGGTAGACTGTTGTGATGTTGACGCTTTAACAGACGCTATAACTTGATTGCGTACTTCACAAACAACTTGTTGAACACTTCTCTGAGAAACACCAGTCGCATCTGATGTCAAACCGTACAAATCTTTCATTAAACGATCTCCACCATCACTTTTTTTACACTTTTTTACACTACACTTTTATACGCAACGAAAAACGCTCATTTTCCTAATTTTTTGACAAGTTATGGTCCTGATACAATTAAGCATATTATACATTAGCTAATCTTTAGGCTTTTTGATTTGTATGAATGTGACTATAGACATAGTAATGCAGCTATTTTTGTTTAAACCTATAAGTTTTTTATTTTATTTTAGGGGAAATTAATGGGGCTGTTATTAGATAAACGAAATGTATGAAGTGCTTAATATCAGCTAGCCGGCTGTTTGACGTATTTGGTTACATTTGGTTTGACGTACATAATAAGAAGTACCTAATTTCAGCCACGTAATATAAATCAGGGCTGTCATAAACTGGCACAAATACCATTAATTAGAACATAACTTATTTTATAGTTAAGGAAGTTATGATCAACTCGTCTATATTTTAAAATTGGTTTTTGATTTAAAAGTTTAGCAAATGATACGTACTTGTTTTCCAGACATTTGGTATATGTTAGGAACACCATAAAATATTTAATTATTTTTGAGAAAGAAAAAAACAAACAATAAATGTAATTAACTACAACTTAGTAATACTAATTTTACTATAACTTAAGAACAAAAATGAAAAAGTCATAACAAGGAAAGTGGTTCAGGACTATGCTTTGCGGCAGTCTATGGAGGATGATGTTCTGTATTGGACTTGTGACGGGTTGAAATGATGATGAAGTTTCAAAAACTTGGATGATTAGATTATAAGAAATCGATGTACTATAATACATAATTTTTATTATAATTTTGTTTTAATTAATTGTTTAGTGTTTAAAGAAAAATGGTACTGCTTAAAGCTAAACCACAGTAAGGTAAGAAATAAATTATAAAAATAAAATAATTGTTGTCGTTTATCTTAATACATATTCCATGCTTGTAACATGCATGGTTTATATTAGAAATTTTCCTATTCGTTTCTTTTTCTTTTACTTTTCAATATATTAAATTACAGTAAAATGGTGAATCAAAAATGAACTTAGTTTATAAATAGGTCCTTTCCCTCCGAAAATTTGGGTTTGATTGTCATCAGTCAGCATGAGCGTGTAATGTCGAAATTATTCTATGATTCAAACGTCAACCATGATTGATAGAACTGATTGACGTTTGCGTAGGCGTGTAATGGGCGTCTTAAAGTAATATGATTTAATCCAAGATGACTCAGTGTTAGTATTATATTTATAATATAACATACACACGCTATATAGTAAGAAAGATGTTTTGAACTGGTTATATAATAATAAAAACACAAATTATAATTTAACTGCATTTATTATAGTAAATCATAATTTTCATATTAATAGTAAAGTAGACAGACAGACAGACACGCACGGTGACAAAACTTTTTTTAAGTATATTAACTGTTTATTAATCATAC
This sequence comes from Parnassius glacialis, assembly GCA_033319125.1. NCBI lineage: Eukaryota > Metazoa > Arthropoda > Insecta > Lepidoptera > Papilionidae > Parnassius > Parnassius glacialis. The sequence goes on along the minus strand of JAVANC010000022.1, from coordinate 5,023,054 downwards.
TTCAAACACCAGTAAAACCAAAATAACTAGATAATATCATTTTTATCTGTTATTACACACTAATAAATAAATAGGAAGTAAGATATTTTAAACTGTTAGTCTAAGAATAACAAAATCACATGTATTACCGATCGACCACGTCCAAATGGCTGCAGACTCCGTGCTACAACAGGTCCCATCCGCAGAGATCGTGATACTCGGTGATTTTAACGCCCACCACGCTGAATGGCTTGGTTCTCGTTTAACCGATCATGCGGGTAGATCTGTCTATGACTTTGCTTTGGCATATGGTCTAACACAACTGGTTACTTCGCCTACGCGGATCCCAGATGTGGAAGACCATGTACCTTCCCTGTTGGACCTTCTGCTGACCTCTCATCCGGACGGATATCAGGTCTCCGTCGATGCCCCACTGGGCTCTTCGGACCATTGTCTGATCCGGAGTACGGTGCCACTCACGCTCCCATCGCAGTTGCGATCTGCAGCTTGCCGCCGTGTTTGGCACTATAGGTCGGCCGATTGGGACGGGATGCGGTCTTTTTTTGCATCCTACCCTTGGGGGCGGGTGTGCTTCTCGCCGGAAGATCCCAGCGTTGTTGCCGATTCTGTTGCTGATGTGGTACTTCAGGGTATGGAACTTTTTATTCCATCCTCTGTGGTGCCCATCGGAGGCAGATCCCAGCCATGGTTTTGTCGCTCCTGTAAACTAGCATCACGCTATAAGCAGGAGTGTTACCAGGCCTGGGCTGACGCATCAACGTCCCGGAATGTAAACACCAGCGCTCTTAAAAAGAAGTACAATTCCGCCTCCAGGTCCTTCAAAAGTGTCATTGGTTTGAAAAAAAAACCTCTGTCCTGGGAAGAACCAGCAGGAAACCCAGCGGGATTTTTTTTAAATAACAGCTTACAATCATGTATGTTACACAAATTAACAACACAACAAATGAGAAATAGCTTAGGAGCGATCACCTCATTTCCAGGGGTTATAATCATCTATAAATTCTTAAATATTATAATAACCATTTTTATACAAACTTAGTTTAATAAAGTTTTAAAGTTTTAAAAAAGTTTAGAACTTTGAGCAGGTCAAATTTTGTATATTTTCTGGAATTTTGTTGTAAAAGCGCCAAGATTGAATTACTGACTCGATGGAGTCGAGTAACTGGTACTACTAGCTTGTGTCTGTTCCTAGTATTTTATCATCATCATCATCATTATAGCCCTTCACAAGTCCACTGCTGAACATAGGCCTCCCCCAAGGAACGCCACAAAGCACAGTCCTGAGCCACCTGCATCCATCGACTTCCTGCATATCTTACCAGGTCGTCCCTCCATCTAGTGGGGGGACGCCCAACACTTCGCCTGCCGATACGAGGCTGCCACTCAAGAACCTTTATTCCCCATCGGTTGTCGGTTCTAGTATTTACAGAATAAATATCACTTATTTTTGTAAAACTACTTTTATTTTTGTATACATACATTACATTTTCATAAATTTATTGAGAGGCCAAAGTTTATATATTAATTTCCTTAAATTTTTGTCGCAGCGACTCTTTAGGCTTTAAATCATAAATTGCTCTTATGGCCCTCTTGTGTAAAACAAATATAATTTCAGTGTCAGCTGCGTATCCGCATAGCAAATTACCATACGATATTATGCTATGGAAATAGCTAAAGTAAACTAGTCTAGCTGTTTCAACACTAGTTAGAATTCTAATCTTTTTTACGGCATATGCTGCAATATTAAGTCTGCTTGCTAGTTTTGATATATGGGGGCTCCATTGAAGCTTCGCGTCTAGTGTGATTCCAAGAAAAATGGTGGTATCTACAAGACTCAGTTTCTCCCCATTTAAAATTACATTAGTATTTAATTGTTTGACATTTGGAGTCATGAATTTTATACATTTCGTTTTAGTGTCATTTAAATGCAAATTATTAACATTGAACCAATTTACTAATTTAGATATAGATTTATTTACTTTGTCATATTTTAGCAATTGTCGACTTAATTTGAAATTAAAGAAGTGTAATCTGCAAATAATACTATATCATGGTTATCTCCTACTATGTAAGTTAAGTCATTAATGTATACAAGAAACAGAAAGGGGCCGAGAATTGAGCCTTGAGGCACGCCCATTTGTACCATCGACCCGGAAGAACTCATACTGTTAATGACAACTTTTTGCATTCTCTTACTTAAATATGAAATAATTAATTTAAGAGCATTACTTCTTACACCGTAGTGTTGAAGTTTCCTGATTAATGTTTCATGGTGAACACAATCGAAGGCTTCGGATAGGTCACAAAATATACCCAAAACATCCTGTGAATTCTCCCATGCATTAAAGATATATTTAATCAGCTCAAAACCGGCATCAGTTGTCAAGCGACCCCTTGTGAAACCAAATTGATTTTTATGAAGTAAATTATTTATATCAAAGAAATTTAACATTTGATCAAGAATAATTTTTTCAAAAATCTTACCAAGTATTGGTAGTAAAAAATAGGTCTAAAATTGGCTGGGTTTAATGTACTACCAGATTTAAATATAGGTATTACTTTACTATACTTCATTAAATCAGGAAACACACCAGATTCGATACTAGTATTAAAAATGATAGCTAAATGAGGCGCGATTTTATCTTTCATAGACGCAATAACTTTAACGGAAATCCCCCACAGATCCGCAGTTTTCTTAACATCAATAGTTATAAAATATTTTACAATATCTTTTGATGATACTTTATGAAATATAAAATTCTTTGTACACGCATTTACATTTTGTTTAAGTAATGATTCGGCGACGGCAAGAAAAGAATTTAGTGACTTAGTGGTTAATATCGGAATATCAGTAAAATATTTCTCAAAAACCATTGCAACGTCCTGATCTGATTCGGTTAATTTGTTACTAACACTTAACTGGTAGATTGAATTGCGAGAGTCGATCTAACCAGTTTTGCTATTAATTATACTCCATATATTGCCATTTTCAGTCAGCATTTAGTTATCTCTGTCTGTATCTTAAATAAATAAGAAAGCATTATAAAATATACACTATTAATGAGCTCCAGTTGATCACATACAAAAGTAGTAATTATGGATTTACATCAACAATATTTGACTAAGTAAAAGTTACCTGACTTTTTATTTTCACTGGTTTGATATAGGAGAAAATGATATTATTTTTCTATTACGTATCTAATCGTTGATGACAAAATATTATTCCTTTTTGCAGAGTTAACAACACAGCAGTCTAAGCAAAAAATATTAATCTGATGCCGTCGCAGGATATGGTCCACAAACATCAAAGATATAACCAATACACAATTAAAAAATGGCTTAACTAAATCATAACAGTTATTCAAACTATATATTTGCTTCTGGTACACGTAAAATTAATCCTTTTTTACACATAAATAATTGTATCATATATAAAGTATACATGGTACATATATATGGGTACCAACTATGGCTGGCATGAATTCAGGATCCATGTCTGGACTACCAAATAAGTCATTAGGTGTTTTCCAGTTACATGACCTAAATGCAGTTAAATGAATCGCTCTTCAAAGCCCATGAAGCTACATCAAACAGAGAAGCTTCCTTAAATCCCTAGACCCATAGATACTATTTTTCTTTTAACATACATAAAAACTTGTTTTGTGTATTTATTTTATTTAATATTTAATTTTGACTTTAGTAATAACATGAAACTTTAATACTTTATCTCTTTAAACATACCAGTTAGGTTCTCAGCCCTGTGTTTGTCATTTGTTTTAAGTAATTCAACACAAATTATAGATTTTCCTAAAATTATACATATTTACAGAAGAAAAATACATAATTTGGATTAATATTTGGCTAACCTGCATGATATTATCCATATTATAATACGAATATAATGATATCCGTGTATTCCATGTATATACATAGGCTGCACTAAAAGTATCGGGAACGGAATATTTCCACTGTTCCTGTCATATTAAAATCTTTTTAATTAGAAAATTCCTTGGTTTTAAAAATCGAATACCATTTATTTATTTAAAAAAAGATTCTAGGTCTTGTCACAAGGTTTTGTCAAACTTGTTTAGTCGTTGAGAAAATGGAATTGACTCGAGAAAATTCAAGAGCGATGATTTAGTATGACTTTCGAAGTGGTTTAATACAAAAACAGTGTGTTGACCGGATGATTTCTGCATTTGGTGATAAAGTTCCATCCAAAACCACAATTTATCGCTGGTTTGCTGAATTTCAACGTGGACGAGTCAAGCTCAGTGATGATCCCCGTCAAGGTCGTCCATAAACTGCAGTCACCCAAGAAAACGTTGATGTTGTGCGTAAGCTGATTGAGGATAATCGACATGTGACATACCTCGAAATTCAGGCAACTTTAGACATTAGCATGAGTTAAATACAAATAATCTTGCATGAACAATTAGGTGTAAAAAAGTTGTTTTACCGATGGATACCGCATTCGCTCTGTGAAGAGCAAAAAGCGGCTCGCGTTACTTGGTGCGTCAGAACTCTCGAAAGATTCCACGCAGGATCCTCAAATGCTGTATACAACATCGTATCAGGTGACGAATCCTGGATATACACGTACGAACCCGAAACAAAAAACCAGTCCCGAGTTTGGGTGTTCAAAAATGAGTAAAAGCCAATAAAAATTGTTCGTTCACGGAGTGTTGCAAAAAAAATGGTGGTTACGTTTTTATCCAAAACCGGCCATGTTACGACTATTCCTCTAGAGGGACAAAGAACGGTTAATGCAGAATGGTATTCTAGCATTTGTTTGCCACAAGTCGTTTCTGAACTCCGTAAAGAGAACTGCAACCGCCGCATCATCCTCCATCACGACAATGCGAGTTCTCACACCGCACACAGAACAAAACAGTTTTTAGAGCAAGAAAACATAGAATTATTAGACCATCCGCCGTACAGCCCAGACCTAAGCCCTAATGATTTCTATACTTTCCCTAAAATAAAGAATAAATTGCGTGGACAGAGATTTTCATCACCTGAAGAAGCTGTGGACGCCTACAAAACGGCCATTTTGGAGATCCCAAATTCCGAATGGAGTGGTTGCTTCAATGATTGGTTCCATCGTACGGAAAATATGTCAAATTTCGCGGAGAATACTTCGAAAAGCAATAAATACATTTTTAAATAGTAATATTGTGTCACTTCCTTGATTCCCAAAATTTTCAGTGCCGCCCTCGTATACTTGTGCATCGATAAAATGATATTTTATTGTCTTGTAATGTAAAGAAACAAGGTTAATCTTTTTAATTTTGCTACCAAAAGTAAATAAGAATTAACCGTAAACTTTATTCTTACCCTAGTGATGCGACTCGTAAATTGTTTTCACTCAAGTGAATCGAGTAAATGTGTTTAACTCGGTAATCATCTGAAAATAAATTTTACTAGAGCCCACTTGCACTCGAGTTATCGAGTCAACTAGGCGCACTGTGTATATTCGGAGAACAATATAGAGATGTTATTTCACTATTTCTCCCGTAGTTTATGTTGCCGCAGGAGACGTCACAGGTTACATCCAAATTCAAAGTTGCATCTGGCATGTTGTAAACAAACATGAAATTAGTTTGATTTATAATATCGTCATTGTGCTATTATTGTTGTTCACATAAAAGGTGGGTGAAATATACTTATTTGTTTAATGTATTTCCATTCCATTACAGCCCTTCACAAGTCCACTGATGAACATAGGCCTCCCCCAAAGAATGCCACAAAGCACGGTCCTGAGCCACCTGCATCCATCGACTTCCTGCATGTCTTACCAGGTCGTCACTCCATCTCGCGGGGGTCGCCCTACTTTTCGCCTACCGGTACGAGGCTGCCACTCGAGAACATTTCTTCCCCATCGGTTGTCGGTTCTTCGAGCTATATGGCCGGCCCACTGCCACTTCAGCTTACTAATCCGTTGGGCTATGTCGGTCACTCTGGTTCTATTGCGGATATTCTTATTTCTGAGTTTATCACGCAGATAAACTCCGAGCATAGCCCTCTCCATAGCTCGCTGAGCGACCTTGAGCTTCCTCATCCGGCCAGCATTGAAGGACCACGTCTCAGTTCTGTATGTCATCACTAGCAACACGCACTGGTTGTGCAGTCTCGTTTTCAAGTTTTGAGGTATAGCTGACGAGAAGATGTGCCGTAATTTCCCGAACGCTGCCCCACCGAGTTGAATCCGTCGATTGACCTCTCGGTCGAAGTTGGACTTACATAGTCGGACAATTTGTCCCAGGTAAACATACTCGTCAACAATTTCGACCTTAGTGCTCCCAAAAACTTCCGGCATAGGTGTGACATGGACATTAAACATGATCTTTGTTATGTCCATGTTCATCTTAAGACCTATCCGTTGGGAAGCACTATTGAGGTCATTGCCTCCCACCCTCCCTCAATCGCGCGCACTATACCCGTCGCCGTCAATCCCAGCACTACCATCTTCAGCACCACCACACTAGGCACCACACACCACTCTCGAAAATACGACACGTGTTTCGCCTCTACACGAGGCATCCTCAGGTGAAGTAGACTCTGCGGAGGCTGGCCGCTAAGACCGCAGAGTCCGCAGAGTCTACTTCACCTGATGATGCCTCGTGTCTATTATTATTTTTATTAAGTATTTGTATTTTAATTCATATTGTCACATATCACTGAATAATGCTACTTTTATAAAAATGCTTTGACTAAAGAAATCGCTACTCTTAATTCAACTGATAACATTTACCTGATGAAGGGAACTGCAAATATTTATTTAGAATTACCTCGAAAACTCGAGTACAAGTAGAGTGACATGATAAATTAACCCGAGTTACTCGAGTCTCAAAATTCTACTTGGGTCGCATCTTTATTTTAGACGCCCATTACACGGTAGATTTTGCTGTCAGTTTTACAACAATCACGGTTGTGATTGACGAATAACCTGCCGTGTAATGCGGTGATTGACGGTTGCATAAAATTGACTAACAAATATCTGGATATTTTGATTTTTACGTCAATGAACTATCAGTCACGAATTTTGATTGAACGTGTAATGTCATTTAGTCAATCACGTGTCAGTCAATGCCCAGACAGTAATGGAGGCGGACGCAGAATATATTGAAGAGGCGACTTCCACGCGCTCGCGCAGCCCATCGCCACTCCCGCCAAACGTGCTTCAGCCAGTTTTATTTTAAATTTTGAGGCTCACCCGCTTTGTGGGACACGAAAAAACCCGTGTAGGGTGGATACCAACCACGCCCCTAATTCCAGCCTTTCCGCCTTTTTACTTCGTAAATAAGATTTCTAGTAGTCGTAACTACAAATATTTTAGGGTAAAAATTCTTCGTAACTAGAGGAAAGTATATTTCAAATATTACCTCATAGTTTTAAGCCTAACAGTGTAAAATTAAAAATCAAAACTCGTACGCAACGAAAAACGCTCATTTTCTTATGTTTTTAACAATTTATGGTCCCGATGCAATTAAGCATATTTTACATTAGCTCATCTTTAGGCTTTTTGATTTGTATGAATGTGACTATAGACATAGTAATGCAGCTATTTTAGTTTAAATCTATAAGTTTTTTATTTTATTTTAGTGGAAATTAATTGGGCTGTAATTAGATATACGAAATGTATGGAGTGCTTAATGTCAGCCGCCCGGCTGTTATTTGGTTTGATGTATATAATAAGAAGTACCTAATGTCAACCATGTAATATAAATCAGGACTGTCATAAACTGGAACAAATACCATTAATTAGAACATAACTTATTTTATAGTCAAGGAAATTGTGTTCAAGTCGTCTATATTTTAAAATTGGTTTTTGATTTAAAAGTTTAACAAATGATACGTACTTGCTTTCCAGACATTTGGTATATGTTAAGAACACCATACAATATTTAATTATTTTTTGGGAAAGACAAAAACAAACAATAAATGTAATTAACTACAACTTAGTAATACTAATTTTACTATAACTTAAGAACATAAATGAAAAAAGTCATAACAAGTAAAGTGGTTCAGGACCATGCTTTGCGGCTGTCTAT